>CM038795.1:153073691-154273691 GCA_021764765.1 Vicia sativa | reverse complement strand
CTCTTTCTGAGGAGGATAATATAATGTTGACTGCTCCTTTCTCCTTTGATGAATTTACAGAGGCAATTTTCTCTATGCAAGCTGACAAAAGTCCGAGTCCGGACGATTTTAACCCGGGTTTCTATCACCATTTTTGGGAGTCTTGTGGTATGGAAATTTTTCACACCAATTGCATGTGGCTTGAGAGTGACATTTTTCCAATTAGTCTAAATAAGACAAACATTACTCTTATTCCGAAAGGAGATTCTCAAACCACCATGAAAGATTGGAGGCCGATTTCTCTGTGTAATGTGTTGTATAAAGTGATTGCAAAAGTTCAGGAGAATCATTTGAAGAATATTTTGGGAAAGTGTATATATGACAACCAGTCAGCGTTTGTTCCAGGCATATCTATTATGGATAATACTATGGTAGCTATTGAGGTTGTTCATTAAATGAAGACAAAAACTAGAGGGAGAATTGGTGACATAACTCTAAAGCTTGGCATTAGTAAAACTTATGATAGAATTGACTGGGATTACTTGAAAGACGTGTTACTCAAAATGGAATGTTGCGATAAGTGGATTAGTTGGATCATGTTTTGTGTGGAATCCATTGATTATGATGTGGCTCTGAATGGTAATATGTTGGGCCCGATTATTCCGGGACGTGGGCTAAGGCAGGGAGATCCTCTTTCTCCTTACCTTTTTATTTTATGTGCGGAAGGACTCTCGGCTCTTATAAAGGAAGTTGAATCTAGGGGTGATCTTCATGGTACTAAAATTTGCAGGAACACTCCTATTATTCGCATCTTTTATTTGCGGATGACTATTTTTTGTTCTTTCAAGAAGATGTTAATGAAGCAAATGTAATGAAGAACATTTTGGCTACTTATGAAGTGGCTTCGGGTCAAGCGATAAACTTTCAGAAATCTGAGTTCTATTGTAGCAGGAATGTGGATTCCATACAAAAGAACGTTTTGGCTGATATCTTAGGTGTGCAACAAGTTTTGGGTACTGGTAAATACCTTGGGGTTCTGTCCATGATTGGTAGGAATAGAAAAGCTGCTTTCAAGTTTATTAAGGACAGGATATGGAGGAAAATAAATTCTTGGAGTAGCAAATGTCTATCTCAAGAAGGTAAGGAGATTCTTATTAAGTTGGTTCTCTAATCTATACCGACATACATGATGAGTTTGTTCTTACTTCCTTCATCGTTTTGTGATGACATTGAGAGGATGATGAATTCTTTCTGGTGGGGTAATAAAAGTAATAATGGTAAAGGATTCCTTGGCTTTCTTGGGATAGGTTGTCTATGCCAAAAACTGATGGAGGTATGGGTTTCAAGAACATCAGTACGTTCAATTATGCGTTGCTTAGTAAACAAGCTTGAATGTTTGTGAAGGAGCCTACCAAATTAGTGACCGTTAATTTAAGGCCATGTATTTCCCTAACTGTGACTTTTTGGATGCTGTGGTTGGTGATAATCCTAGCTATGTCTGGAGGAGCATTTGGAGTTCGAAGTTTGTGGTACGGGGTGGAATTAGATGGAGCATTGGAACAGCGGTTAATATCCCAGTTTGGAATCATTGATGGATGTTTGATAGATCTGTGTTGACCAATCCTTGGCCAGATAACCAGGTAGTAGAATCTCTCAAAGTGTCCGATCTTATGTTACCAAACGGTAAATATTGGAACCAAGACTTGATTTTTCCGCTGGTAGGTGATGTTGTTGCTCAAAAATAATAAATACGCCTTTATTTGGTGCAGTTAAAGAGGATAAAATTATTTGGAAGCATGAGAAGGATGGAATTTTCTTGGTCCGGAGTGCGTACAAATATTGTATTAATGAGGCTGTCGATACTACAAACTTCAAGGTTAATTAGCGGCAGTTGGAATGTTATTTGGAAAGCCAATTGTCCTCCTCGAGTCAAGAATTTAGTTTGGAGGCTTTGGAGGGTCGTTTCTAAGGTAACATTGATGCTTCTTTTTCGCTCAGAAAAGTTGGAGTTAGTGCTTGTATTAGAGATTCCGAAGGTCAGTTTATTGCTGCTAGAATTGAATGGTTCGCTCCCACTACAAAAATTGACGTAGGAGAAGCCATGGGTCTTCTGGCAGCTATTACTTGGGTGCGCGATATAGGGCTCGATAATATGGATTTTGAAATGGATGCAAAAATAGTTGTTGATAAAGCTAATGTTTTGAGACCAAATGATTCAGAATTTGGAGCTATTACCCAAGATTGTCATCGGCTTATGAACACTTTTTTTACGAACTGTGATGTAAAGTTCGTTAGAAGACAAACTAATGAAGCAACTCATATTTTAGCACGGGCGGCTACATCTTATCCTAGTTTTCATGTTTTTACTGAATGTCCATCTTATATTCAAGATATATAAATGAAATGAATTAATCTTTTCCTTTAAAAAAAAGTCTGGTAATTGAGTATTCAAACTTTAAATTTTTCATTCAATTGTTACTTGGTCTAGTAGCTATTGACATTGGATGTGGTAGAGAGAACAACCATTTGATCCCACAACTATAATCGAGAAGGAAGTTGAAGCCACTTATATAGAAATGACCACCGAAGCAAATTAGTCGGTTGTAAGTGGATAAACTAGTGACAACAAAAAAAAAGTTTGTCTTTCACGTTTGTTGAATATTCATGAGAATGAAATCATTTTTATTCAATACATGCTGGATGATTCTATATGTAGATGCTGGTTGCATAATTAATAATTCCATCTCTTTCTCAATAAGATAAACTTATGTAACAAAGTGATTTATTTGAAGTGGTTAATATTAATGAACTAGAATAATTATTGATTAGAGTTCAAATTTTAACTAGAATAGTTATTAATTAAGTCTTATTCAAACTCAATTTTTGTTACAGCAGAATCAAATTCGCGTGGGAATGCTATGAGTCATGGTTCACAAAAATTTGAGGAAAACAACAATGTGTTCCATGATGAAGATATATTTATGGAAGACTATAAAGAAATGAATAGAACCTTCAAGATATATGTTTATCCACACAAGAAAGATGATCCTTTTGCAAATGTGCTTTTGCCTATGAAATCTGAACCTAGTGGAAACTATGCCAGTGAAAGTTACTTCAAAAAAGCACTTATGAAGAGTCATTTCATCACAAAAGATCCAACTCAAGCAGATCTTTTCTTCATGCCTTTTTCTATAGCAAGCTTACGGCATGATCGCCGGGTCGGTGTGGGAGGTATCAAAGATTTCATTAGAAACTATGTTCAGAATATCAATCAGAAGTATCCGTATTGGAACCGCACCGGCGGCGCTGATCACTTTTATGTGGCATGTCATTCAGTTGGAAGGACAGCTATGGATAAAGCAGCAGATGTGAAATTCAATGCCATTCAAGTTGTTTGCTCATCAAGTTACTTCTTATCAGGTTATATTACTCATAAGGATGCATGCTTACCGCAAATTTGGCCAAGAAATGATAATCCCTCCAACCTTGTTTCATCCAATAGGAAAAAACTAGCTTTCTTTGCTGGAGCAGTGAATTCTCCATTACGGAGAACTGTTGTTGAGACATGGAAAAATGATTCAGAAATCTTTGTTCATCACGGAAGACTAAAAACACCCTATGCAGATGAGTTATTAGGAAGCAAGTTTTGTCTTCATGTTAAAGGCTATGAAGTAAACACAGCACGTATAGGAGATTCATTGTATTATGGTTGTGTTCCAGTGATCATTGCTGACTATTATGACCTTCCATTTGTAGATGTTTTGAACTGGAAGAGCTTTTCTGTTGTTGTGACGACGTTAGATATACCTTTACTGAAAAAGATTCTGAAAGGTATAGTTAGTTCTGGTGAGTATTTGAAGCTAAAGAAGAATGTGTTGAAGGTGAGGGAACACTTTCAATGGCATTCACCCCCACTTGATTTTGATGTGTTCTGTATGGTCATGTATGAATTATGGCTTAGAAGAAGTTCTTTACCAATTTTGTTGGAGGATTCTTAGGAACTACAACAGATTTACTTAAGTATTCAATTGTCAATATCATTTTATAAATAAAAATAGTAATAATAATAATAAATCTAAATATACAAATCATGGAATATTTAGACATTTTTTTACAGTAATATGTGCATATTTGCAAAGCCACGCACACAACACGGGAGCAAGTAAAAAAGCACCGTCAAGATGGTTTGTTTGGTAGGAACAGAATGGTCCCAACCCAACCGACATCACTTTTTGTCCTCGTAAGGAAAACCACTTCTTCAACTTTTCGTTACTACGCGTAAATACGAGGGTGGTTGCCACGTCACAATATCTTATCTTACCCTTTAACAAATCACTTACCAAAACCTTATAAATACACCACATTTCTACACAAACTCAATTCCAACACATTTCTCAAGCTCTTCATTACTTTCTACAAACCCAAACATCAATCACTACAGGTACTATTGATTTTCATTTTACATCTATTTCTATTTAATTCAGATTTTATTTTTATTTTGTATCTAAAATAACTGAATTTTGAAGAATTTAGCTAAATATTCAACTTAAGATCTGTTTTCAAGTTTTCTAGGATTATGCAAAAATCATTATTTTTTTTCATATGTTTGAATCTTTGAATATAGTCTCAGATCTATTTTTCTTTATCAAGTTTCTCATATGTGATAATGTTATTATTGTATAGTTATATGCATTCATTTACACATCAAAATTGGAGAAACTAGATTATGGAAATTCTTTTGTAATATATTCTGGTTTTAACCAATTCAGTTCAACTAGATTATTGAAATTAACTAGTTTTGTTTACATTAATATAGATATGGGGGATCCGATTCAAATCAAGATCGAGGATAAAACACCTGATGTAAAAGAAGAGAAGGTTGAGATAGTAAAAGATGTGGAGAGTAAATCAGTAGAGAAAGAGAAGAAACATAATGATGAACAGAAAAAGGATAAGGAGAAGAAGAAGGAAAAGAAGGACAAAACTGATGAAGATGAGATAGAGGGTAAAGATAAGAAGGATAAGGAGAAGAAGAAAAAGGAAAAAGATGAGAAAATTGATGTAGAGAATGTTAAGGATAAAGAAGGTGGTGATGAAAAGAAGGACAAGAAGAAGGAGGAAAAGAAAAAGGAAAAGAAGGGCAAAGAAGATGGAGACAAGGATGGTGAAGAAAAGAAGGACAAGAAGAAGGAGGAAAAGAAGGGAAAAAAAGAGGGAGACAAGGATGGTGAAGAAAAGAAGGACAAGAAAAAGGAAAAGAAGGACAAGAAAGAGAAAAAGAAGGATAAAAATGAGGAAGAAGAGGGTGAAGTATCTGCAAGGGATATTGATATTGAAGAAACAGTGAAGGAAGCAGAAAAGGAAGATGACAAGAAACAAGTTAAAGAGAAGAAGAAGAAAAAAGAAGACAAGGGAGAGAAGAAGAAAAAGGAAAAGACCAGTGATGTTGGCACACTGAAACAAAAGCTTGAAAAAGTGAATGCAAAACTAGAAGCACTTTTGGAAAAGAAGGCTGATATAGAGAGGCAGATTAAAGAAGCTGAAGATGGAGGCCATGAAATTGATGTGAAGGACAAGGGAGAGATATAGTATAACTGTTCAGAATGTATCATATACTGTAATCATATACTATCATGCATTATGAGAGGTTTTGTTTTGTGTAATAAACTTGTATTTTATTTGAGTGAAAACTGATGTACTTATGCATTTCTTACATACTTCTATATCAAACATGTCTGTTTCTTACATACTCTACCTAAGAGACTTCTTCAAGGAAACAAGAAATATGTACGAGTCAGTTTTTCATGAGTCATGTATCAATTCTCACAACAATACTCTCTAGCCATTAATGACTATATTTCCACCATTCACCCAAAATGATCTTTATACATCAATATTGTGACCTAATGTCCTTGGTGGATCAAACATCTCCTGTTGTGAATTCACAACACCATCAAAAAACTGCGCTGGCGTCGCAGAATCGTCGTCATGTTTCCCCGAACCATCACCACCACCACCACCACTACTCTGAGCTTCAGCATCTCTTTGAAATATCAAGATAGATGTCTTAGCAGCAGAATTCAAATCTGACAAAGTATCCCCAAGAGGACCCAAAACAGGCTCATCCAAAACAGGATCAACAGTTTGTGCCAATGACATCTTCCTCCCATGTCCTCTCCCAATAATATACAAATCAAATCCTTTATTCCCTATCCTATTTAAAAGCTTCACAGTTTCCTTCTCGTTCTTCACCATTTTCTCCAGATACCTCACCGTTGGCGTATCCATTGTTTGATGTGCAAACGCTTTTAAATATTCTTTGTCCACTTCATCGAACTCATCTTCAGGATTCTCCCAAACAAGCCTAACCACTGTTAACTGAACCTCCATGTTCCTGCTCATTCTCCAAGCATAAGAAAGTGCTTCACGGTCATCAACGCCACCAATGTAAAACATTGCTATTCTCTTCTCTTTAGAACGATTCTCATCACCACTGAAACCACGGTCCACGAAAATGGCTAAACAACAAGGTGCTTCTTTTATTAGATTCTCCAACACTATTTTCTTCTCATCTTTGTTTGCATGGTCTCTGTTCATTATGTTGATGGCTCTAGCGGTAGCGGTGCCAGCGCCTAATCCATCATAAGTTGGTTGTTTGTAGAGAGTGGTTACGATGAGGTTTACATGTCTGCGGGTGCAGAGGTTTATGATATCTTTGTGCATAGAGTTATATTGGGAGATAACTCTGAGTTTGTCAGCAAAGATGGCTTGGCTGAGGTTGTCAAAGCTACCAAGGTTGTCCCCGTTGTTTCGCTTTATGCTGTCTAACCTGCTTGAATTTGAGCGAAATGATGGCTTCCTAGCCTCTTTTATGATTAGTGATGAAGTTGGCCTGTTTGTCATCTTGATCAACTCCACTGCCAACACCTGAATTTGATATTATATATAAATCTTGTATCATTCACATGTGTGTCATATCAGAAATACAAATTTAACCAACATTAAGAGAGTTGCTAGATATATAGTACAAACTCCGCACCACGAAAATTATACGAAAACTATTGGAAACAACAGCCTTGTACCTGAATAGGGGACCTAACAGATGGACTTGATGCTTTGAGAAGGTCGATGATGGCATTGGCGTCGTGTTTTGAATGAACACAGGCCAACACTCTAAGTGATGAGTCCGGTCGTGTACCTTGCATACTCTTCTTTTGACTTCCAAGAACTTTGCCATTAGTAATGTTTTTTGTGATCATAGCTAAGATAGGGCCAGAAATAGCTGTCATTAACCAACATGCCAACAGCATCACCACAAAGGGTTGGTTGTCCAATTCCTACATTACAAGTATATATGCATATACACTTACATTAATTTGGTAGCATTTTAAAGTCTTAATATGCTAAACAACCTTAAATCTTGTTAATGTTGTTAGGAAACTTACGCGTCTATCCATGGCGGTGTGTAAAATGATTAACGGCATTGTTCCTTTAGTATTCATGAGAAGTGCGAGCGATAATCCTTCCATGTGTGGCATCTGATATATCCAAGAAACTGCATATATGCACACCAATTTTACCAAGAAAGCCAACACAATAACAATCACAACGGTTGTGAAATGCGTGTCCCAAGCCAAAACTTGAATATGTGTTCTCTCCCCAATAATGAGAAAAAACAGCGGCATCATGAACACGGACACGAAATCAAAAGCCTTATCTTGAACTGCATTATTAAGCGAACCCTTCGGGATAATAACTCCTAAAAAGAAAGCACCTGTTATCGAATGTGCACCTAACCCATCAAAGAGTAATCCCATGAGCAAAACCACATGAAGAAGAAACACAACTTCTGTCTCAACAAACTCGCGATCACCACTCCCAAATTTCTTAACAAGCCACTTAGTGAAAGGATGAATCGCGTAAAAACACGCCAACACAAGTACGAGGATGACAAATAGCGACAACAATGAAGCATAATATAATTGTGTCAAAACCATCAAAAGCAATGTCCAAGAGAACAAGTCATTAATCAACGCAGAAGTTAGCGCCAATTGGCCATTCTCTGTTAGCAAAAGCTTCAAATCCGAAAGGATTTTAGCAACCTCAGGAAACTCACTACTACAAGAAAGTGTTAGCCCCCAAAATATTGCACCTCTCATGTGTTTATCATTATCTAAAAGCGACAATGACTTGCGACACATATCGGTTATAAGAAGGTAGTATAAACCAATACCAGTTGGTAAAGAAAAGACTAACCCAGCAAGTGCAACAACAATTGCTTTCTTATTATAGTAAAACTTTGTAATCGGTTTCAAGTCGAGTTCTAAGCCAAGCAAGAACGCGTAGTAAACAAGTGTCAATGCTCCCATTGTCTCTAATGGTAACATATTGTTGAAAGGGAATACATTGTTGAAGAAAAGTTTCCATTTTCCCAAAGCTGATGAACCTAATAAAAAACCAGTCTAGCAAAATATCCACAAAAGTTAGTTCACATTTTAACAAAAAAATATATATGTGGCACTCAAATTCATTACAAAAATATAAAGATTTATGGAATGTAATATGCTTACAAAAATGTTGGGAACAATGCGAGGTACATTGCATAATTCGGCGAGGAAGAGGAGAGCACGGTTGAGTGCAATTGTAAGACCAAATTGAAGAACAAATGCAGGTAGTGTTTGTTCTAAAGCATTGTCAATCCAAAGAGATGAACCGTGTGATTTAATCTTATTGAAACACACCCGTTGTGTTTGGTCGGGGTTTGTGATAAGGGAATAGGTAGCATTTGAGGAACTCATTAAAATTTTATTCAATGATCTAATTTATACATGCAAATTGCATACAATCTTTGACATTGAAATTGCAATAATTGTATGTGATGATGCACAATTGCAAAATGCAATTTGAAAAGTATTTGAAATCACACCCATGAAAGAAATAATATATATATATTCTTTTTGTAAATTATATTCACGAGGAGAATTATCAAAGGTTGAAGAAAGGGTTTCGAAAAACATAAGAAAAGACAAGGTGTGTCAAGAAACCCCAACAGGGGCAGGCACATTCCAGGTCAACGTTGTAGCATGGTGGTTAAGAATTAAGATACGGTTTTGTCTTCTTAATTTTAGAGGAATCATATTTGTTTCTTATTACCCATGCATTGCATTGCATGGATGTTTCTTTAATTTTATGTGTCATTTTAACTTAATATTTTTATTTGATTTAAAACATTTAATAAGAAAATAATTTTTTATTTGACCTCAACCTTTTTTTAAAAATCGAAATGTATTTTATATTTTTTGTAGCAAATAAGTTTCTTTTAATCTCGAACGGTATTTAGTGTTTTCTTTCTAATAGTGATTTTTTTATTAGAATTATCTTCAATGTTGAAATGAACGAAATTGAATTTTTTATTTTAAAATATATTATCAAGGTTAAATATTATAATGTGTGAATATTTGGTTTTGTTTAATTTTATTGTTATTAAAGAATATTTTTAAATGTTTTATGTTGAAATGTAGATTTAATATTTTAAAATAAATATTTTTATTTACATGATTAATTACATAAATAGTATTTTAATTTTATTAGAGAAATATATAATAAAAATAAATATTATAATTTTGACCAAAAATACAATTAATTGGTAATGATTTTGTTTTTAGAAAATAGATATAAACATTTTTTAATTAAAAAAAAAACTAACCATGATTTATGTATTAAATCATATAAAAAGGTTTCTTTAAAAATATATATGTAAGAATTAGAAAATTTATACCATGGGTTTACAACATGTTCTCAACTATTTTTTATACATAGTATACGACAAAAAGTATTTGAGATATTATTGAGGGTTAATAATTGTGTTGAGAAAAGATAAAATATCATTTTTTGTCCCTTAATTTTTATTCAGGATTTTGTTTGGTCTCTTAATTTTTAAAAAGTTCAAATAACTCTTTTATCTATTAAAATGGTATCATGTAAGTCCTTTCCATCTATTTTATTCAAATAACTCTTTGATTTGGGGGCTATGGTTATCGCATGTAATCTTTGTTCGTATCGATAAATTGAAAGTCATGAAATCCTCGAGTTGTTCTTCCTCTATGTTACAAGAAAGCCTTGAAAGTTTGAACTTCCAGTCTTGTACGATGTCGAATTTGCCATGGAGGAGATAAAGTCATTCGACGTAGGGAAAAATGGCTAAGAGTTTTGGATTTTTTTTGGGGGGTGTCCTCATTTTAAGGTATGGATTTTGCTCAAGATTGTTGGTTTTTAGGTTTAAGAAATTGAACATTAATCTATGTGACATGTAAGGACCTACGCATCCTGGATGTGGATTTTTCGAATGGTTTATAATGGCTAGGTTGGAAAATCTTGCAAAGAATATTTACGACTTACAAATGGATATTGTCAAAGTTAGACTGTCGAATGAAGAAATAAGGAAATATGCTGATCAAATTCAGAGGCAGTTGAACAAGTCGACCAACATCTTCAAAAGGTCTAATATACATCTTAGTTGGTATTGATTATTTCGCTAAATGGGCCGAGGCCATTCCTTTGGGAAATGTAGATTAAGAAGCAGTAATCGAGTTCATCAAAAGGAATATAATGTACACGTTTGGAATTCCTGAGACCATAACAACTAATTAAGAGTTAGTGTTTACTAGTATAAAGATGCAGGAAATCACCAAAGAGGTGGAAATTAAACTGCTAACATCCATACCCTATTATGCCCAAGAAAATGATTTGGTCGAAGCGACAAATAATGTATTGATTGGTTTAATAAAGGAACATGTGCGAAAGAAACCAAAGAATTGGCATAAGACCCTAGATTAGATTCTTTGGGCTTGCCAAACATTTCCTAAAGAGGCTACCAATACTAAACCTTTTCAACTAACATATGATCCCAGTGTAGTAGTACTAGTTGAAATATGTTTGCAATCAACTAGGATACACATACAATACTAAATCTCGTAGAATTATTTTGGAATATGATGTTAGATGGATTGGTTGATTTAGATGAAGAATGACTAAAAGCCTTAGAATTATTAAGAAGGCGAAAGAAAAAGGTAGAGAAAGCCTATAATAAAATGGTTAAGATCGAGACCTTTTTGATGTGTGATTTAGTTTCAAAAGTGATTATATCTATGAATAAAAAATATAGGACCCTGATAAGTGCCAAAATTTAGTTATTTTGTATATATGTTTAGTGGCACTTATCGGTTCTTTTGTTGATATTCTTCGAATAAATCCCCCGCTTTTTGTATAAATGTGTACATAATAGAATAATTGAGTTTTTGTGTAAATATTATATCATTTGATAGTTTTTCATCTCTTTTATAGGTATTCATTCATAATTGGAGCATTGAGTAATAAAGTGTCGAAGACCCGGCTTCAAACGCGCGATTTGAGCAACTCATTAACGAATAAAGCTCAAATTCAAAGAATAAAAATCATCAATTTGGTTTATATTTCTTCATGGTTAGATAGAGCATTGAATAAGCTTTCCAACGCTTCAAACCGGGTGCAATTCCGAGTTACGGTTCTCAAGATATGGCAAAAACAAGATGCTGAACATCACAGATCGCGCTTAGCACGAATACCGCGCTTAATGCGAATACCGCGCTTAGCGCGCCCTGCGACATCAGAATTCTTTAAAAGGGTCTAAAAACACATTTTTAGGTTATGGGTTGGGTATTTTTGAGTCTCAACACCATCAACATCATATTTTTGATAGATTTGCTTGAAAAACAACATTGGAGCTTGCATTTGGATGATCCAGAGTCGAATCCCTCGTCGACTGGTGTTGACAAACCAAGAAATGTTTGGTTCCTCTTCTTATCTTCTCTTTGTAATATCTTTTGTTGGGTTTGTATGTATTTCTACTCATAATTCCTGTATATTTATCGCCATTGGCGTTGTATAAAGTTTCTTTATGAATTTGTGTTGGTAGTTATCTTGGGTTTTTACTCTATGTTAGGGGTTTGAGCTTTACTAGAGATAGATCTCTTAGATTCTTACCTAGGATGATTATCTGTTAGTTTCTGAATACTAGAAATGGGTTTAGATCTAACATTCACTATAGAGTATCCGAACTTAATGCCTCTGCGTTAGTGAAGTATGCTAGAGATGGTTATGAAGGTGACGCAGTTGACTTCTGTGTTGTCGAGATAAGCCAAACATGGCTATTGAGATGATTTAGGAGGATTCTCAATTTGGGTTAGAAATAACCAAGGTTGTGAGAGGTATGTGATGACACGGACGAGTATCGTAGGCCGAGTATAACTAGGTGGTAGATTTAAGTCTGTGACGGGTAGTTTACATTCGTTCCAAACAAGCTGTCTATCCTTTATACTTTTTGTTTATTTATTTTTTGTCTTTTATTTTCATTTCTTTTAATCCCAAACTCATTAACGGTAGAATTGTCGAACGACGAATCAATAACCAATCTCTGTGGACACGATACGATATAACCTAACCGGTATATATCACCCGGTAAAAATAATACCAACTTTTGCTTGCTTCACCGCAGAACAAAATATGCTTGGGATTGGTTTTATTGTTTCTGTATTGCGATAATTTCGTTGTTTTTGAGTTTTGTAATTATTGTATATGTTGTATAGACTTTGTATATGAACTTGTATATTGTTACTTATACATGTTAGGTGTTTACTTTCCATACTTGTACATATTTGTGATTTTCTTAGTTTTCATGTGATGTTGTGAATTGTCTCGTACTCGTAAAGTTTGTTGTGTGGTTGTTAGGACACTTTCTTTGGGTTTGCGCGGTGTGGCAATACCATGGCATGACGAGAGGAGGTTACTAGTGCTCGCACAATAAAGGCGTCGAGCTTACGACGTAAAACAAGCATGTTTGTTTATGTTGTTTATGTGTGTGGTGACTTGTGATTTGACAAGTTGAAATAGGACTTGCTCTTAATTTCAAATTTTCACTTTTCAACTTGTTAATTCCTTTTCACCAATTGTGTGTATTGTTATTTGCTTATGTTTTGTTATGTCAATTTGTTATTTTCCACAAGTTTGTAGTGTTTTAGCTTGTGGAAGTGTGTATGTATTGTAAATATTGTTTAGATGTGTAAATGAGATTGTATAGGTGTGTAAGTGGAGCTTGCATAGCAGTTGCACCTGTTGATGTCATTTTTCTGCAACTAGTGTAGCGCGCTTAGCGCGCTCTGTTGACGCTTAGCGCGCTCTGCTATGCAGGGCCAGTGAATTCTTTTAAAATTTCACTTGGTTTTCCTTTTTCCCACTTTCACCAAGGCTTTTTGTATTGAATAAAATTAGTATTATTTTTCTAATTCTTTTGTTGTTCTTTGGACTCAAATTTTGGTTCGGTAACTTGAAGACTTTTGAGGTGATTTTCTGAGTTTGATCGTTTCAACTCGCGGATGTATGGTAATGTTAGTTTCAAAGTTGGTACACGTCAGGTACTCGTTTATCGCTTTCTATAGCATAACATGTTTAGGAAATTTATCATTTGTATAATTACCATGTTATTCATTCTTTTTGCATTACTTGCTCATGAATTGAATCACTTTAGTACCATTTTTAACCATAAATGTGAGAAAACTTTCCATTGTTTACATATGTTGAGAGTCCACATTCTTGTTTTAACTAGATTTTATTATGCTTAATCTTTAGTTTTGTATTGATTGTATGATTGCAAGAAAATGATCAAGGCATTTTGTTGATTTTGAGCATAACTACCTTGGCCAAATATTCAATTCACCTTGTGAGTGTGTGATCCTTTGTCAGCCCCTTTGAACTTTTATCAACATCCATTTTTATTTGAGCTTGATGCTTGTCTATGAGTGTCAATTCACTTTTTTTTGTATGGATGTTGATTTCTTTGTTTCTTGAACCCTCAACTATATGTTGTTGTATGGATTTTTACCTTGCCTTAGAAAGTAGGGAGTATTCACATAATGATGTTGGTTGAATTCAAGTTGGGGAGAGGAATGTTTATGTACTTAAATTGTGGTTGGTATGAGGTTAAGAGAGAAAAAAAGATTACAAAAAGAAAGAAAAAAGAGAAAAGCTTTGAAAAAGAAAAACAAAAAGAGTAGGAATACTGTTATGTTAATAAGTGAGGTGTGTTTGGTGTGAAATTTGTGATGAAGAATAAGTTTGATTGAAATTATATTGTTTGGAACTTTGTGAGTTGATCACTCTCTTAGGTTTAGGCAAGTTTTTATTTCGATTAGCTTTAGGACTTATCACTTGTTTGTTAACCAAGCCACATTACAACCTTGAAAAGCCCTTGTGATTCTTGCATTTGTATTTTCAATACGTTTTTGGATGAATGCATAATTTAGTCTATTGTTTGCAAGATTGTGGAGGAGTGTTCTTTATCCATCACCTTTGTGTGTTCTTCATCTACCGATGAATTTTTGCTAGGTGTGATTCATGATTGAGCTTGTTTTGTTTTAGAATGTTTTGCATGACTTTTGTACTTAGGATTTGTTTCGTTTATATGTTATTGTTGTAGTATAGTGGTAAGTTTGTATTTGTCGTGTACATTTTTCGTTTGAACCATACATTTGTTTTCCGTTTTCAAAACTTGTTGGTTCGTGTTTATTTGATTATCATTCTTTGTTTCTTTGAGTTATTTGACTTTGTTTGAGGACAAACAATGTGTCAAGTTGGGGAGAGTTGATAAGTGCCAAAATTTAGTTATTTTGTATATATGTTTAGTGGCACTTATCGGTTCTTTTGTTGATATTCTTCGAATAAATCCCCCGCTTTTTGTATAAATGTGTACATAATAGAATAATTGAGTTTTTGTGTAAATATTGTATCATTTGATAGTTTTTCATCTCTTTTATAGGTATTTATTCATAATTGGAGCATTGAGTAATAAAGTGTCGAAGACACGGCTTCAAACGCGCGATTTGAGCAACTCATTAACGAATAAAGCTCAAATTCAAAGAATAAAAATAATCAATTTGGTTTATATTTCTTCATGGTTAGATAGAGCATTGAATAAGCTTTCCAACGCTTCAAACCGGGTGCAATTCCGAGTTACGGTTCTCAAGATATGGCAAAAACAAGATGCTGAACATCACAGATCGCGCTTAGCACGAATACCGCGCTTAATGCGAATACCGCGCTTAGCGCGCCCTGCGACATCAGAATTCTTTAAAAGGGTCTAAAAACACATTTTTAGGTTATGGGTTGGGTATTTTTGAGTCTCAACACCATCAACATCATATTTTTGATAGATTTGCTTGAAAAACAACATTGGAGCTTGCATTTGGATGATCCAGAGTCGAATCCCTCGTCGACTGGTGTTGACAAACCAAGAAATGTTTGGTTCCTCTTCTTATCTTCTCTTTGTAATATCTTTTGTTGGGTTTGTATGTATTTCTACTCATAATTCCTGTATATTTATCGCCATTGGCGTTGTATAAAGTTTCTTTATGAATTTGTGTTGGTAGTTATCTTGGGTTTTTACTCTATGTTAGGGGTTTGAGCTTTACTAGAGATAGATCTCTTAGATTCTTACCTAGGATGATTATCTGTTAGTTTCTGAATACTAGAAATGGGTTTAGATCTAACATTCGCTATAGAGTATCCGAACTTAATGCCTCTACGTTAGTGAAGTATGTTAGAGATGGTTATGGAGGTGACACAGTTGACTTCTGTGTTGTCGAGATAGGCCAAACATGGCTATTGAGATGATTTAGGAGGATTCTCAATTTGGGTTAGAAATAACCAAGGTTGTGAGAGGTATGTGATGACACGGACGAGTATCGTAGGCCGAGTATAACTAGGTGGTAGATTTAAGTCTGTGATGGGTAGTTTACACTCGTTTCAGACAAGCTGTCTATCCTTTATACTTTTTGTTTATTTATTTTTTGTCTTTTATTTTGATTTCTTTTAATCCCAAACTCATTAACGGTAGAATTGTCGAACGACGAATCAATAACCAATCTCTGTGGACACGATACGATATAACCTAACCGATATATATCACCCGGTAAAAATAATACCAACTCTTTGCTTGCCGCTCTACCGCAGCAACAAACCCTCGGTAAATGGTCCCCAAATTAGGAAGGTCTGTTCCAGGTTATTCAAGCATTTTCAAATAATGCTTATGAAATCGAAGAACTGGCAGAAGATCAAAGACTTCTAAAAGTAAACGGTAAATATTTGAAAAAATATAAGTCTACACTGCAAGAAGTCAAAAAACCAATAGAGTAAATTCAAATGAAATTAAAGAGCCAAAATGGTAAGATTAAGGTGACAAAATGGCTTAGTCATAGATTACATAAAAATATCCAAATGTCCGAATAGAAAAAAAAACAACATATCTCAACACGTTTTAAACTCAGTGTTGAGGGAGGCCTTCATGCGCCTATTCTTTGAAGCAGGCATTTTCCAACGATGTTCGATCACAAATTGGGCTTTCTTTAATTCCTCAATCTCTAATTGTTGGGCCTTTTCGACATGTTGGATGCCTACCTTAATTTTGTTATCAAGTTGTTTGCGATCGAGCTTCTGGATCTCATGATGACGATCCTTCTCCTTTTGAATGTTCTCTTTAAATTATTCGATTTGTTTCTCCCAATATTGAGATGTTATTCACACAAGACTTGAGCTCTTTGTCATATTTGGAGAAATTTTTTTTCCAAAGTTTCGACTTTAGTAGTTGATTCAAATGCTGCAATCTATTATGTCGTTTGGGTCCCCATTTTGTTGGAAATCTTGTTGAAGGCTTCTTGTTTTTTGAGATAATCTATGGAGAGGTTGTCAAGGAGAAACCCAATATCATTTGGCGTAAGAGCAACTTGCGTCCAACATTCAGTTGATTCACCATAATAAGATACCTGTTTTCCACTTGAAGAGATCTTAAGGAGAAGACACAACATGATGATTAAAAGTGTATTGGTTAAAGGTATCCTTATCAAAATCGATGGTAACTTTGTCCATTTCCATCAGATCAAAGCTTTCTTCAGTAGGTCGAAGCCCAGCGATGACAGCAACAGTGAAGCCCGCAAAGGAAATGGAAAGCGTTATGGGAAGCATCCCAGAAATACAGTAAGGCCATTATCATATTTAGACTATATTCTAGATTAGATTTCAACAACATCATTAAATTGTAAGTCTCTAGAACTTTCCAAACTTGGGATTTCTTCTTTTCCATCTTAGCTAACCAAGCATAATTTTCTTCGAGGTCCTTAGCTAAAGGGGTAGCTCGAAATACTCTAAGAGCATTCATCATATAATCCATATTAATGGAATATTGGACAACCATAACATCACTCGAAGAGTCCGCTTGGTCTTTTATAGGGGAATGTGCGATTGTAGGAATTAGATGAATACAATCCGAATGATTGTAAGTTGAATTGTAGAATAAGTTATCCAGAGATTAATGTAGTAACTAGTAGTGGATTGTTGAGTGGATGAAAATAGTATACGTTGATATTAATTTGTAGGCTTTTTAGCCAGTGATGAGTTGTGGTTAATTACGTTGATTACGTCGTAGGCCTCTGGCCAATGTTGAGTTGATTATGTTGATTTGATTACGTTGTAGGCTTTTAGCCAATGTTGGATTGTCGTTGATATGTTGTTCACGTTGTAGGCCCATGGCCAGTGTTGAACTGGGAATTACGTTGTTGTTGTGTGTTGTCGTTGAGTTTCCGTCGTTGACCGAGTTGATGTTGTGGTTTTAGTCGCATGGCATACATTGCATTATTATGTTGAAGGCTTATGCCTTGTCCTTGATGGCAAACATGTTGGCCGTTGGGAGAAAAGTTGATTATGTTGAAGGCTTATGCCTTGGCCTTGATGGCAAACACGTTGGCCGTTGATGGCAAAGTTGATTATGTTGAAGGCTTATGTCTTGTGCCTCGGAATTACTGGAAAATTATTACGTTGGGAGTTTTACTCCAATGGTACCACATGCATATGCACAGTTAAGTCGCATTTGAAGTCGCATAATTATAGTTGTTATGTTGATGCATCGGTTGATTTACGTTGTTATTGTTATTCACAAATTTGAAATAGTTGTTACGTTGTGTTGGAAATGTTGTTGTGATATGATTGTTATAATTGTTGTCGTTGCTAATTGTTAGTATATATGTTTCCGTAATCGTTGTTGGTATTTATCGATATAACTGTTGTTTGGATATATGAAGCGGTGAATTATATGATCTACATTCTAATTATTTATCATGAATTCAATTATATTGGTAGATATCTCACCCTTTCATTTGTTTTGTCGTTGCCTTTATACTGGTAACGTGCAGGTATTCGAGAATGAAGAATTTAGTTGTTGTTAGTCCAAGTCAGTCTAGTTGCTCTGATACGTAGCACTCGGGGGGATGTTTTGTTTATATCATTTCAGTTGTTGTTATTGATGTTGTATTTTAAGTTGAATAATAACAATACTATGATGTTTCAAGTTGTCTTAATGGAATAAAGATGATCAGTCGCTTGGATTGAATACTTATGAATTTCCGCTGCATATTAAATAAAAGGTTGTTTTGTTTTAAAAGCTGAAGTAAGAGTTATGTGATCCCCTGATAATAATAATGTTATGTATCTGTTATGTTTGTGTTATTAAAGTTGAAATGTGGCATCCCATGTGTTGTATGAAAAATTAAAATACTCTGATTTTCCTTATATTTTACGGGTAGAATTTGGGGTGTTACAATTACCTTTCTTGCTGGATTTGAATTCCACACGAAGTTTCCTAATCCTAACTTTCATATGTGCGTAGAAGAACTGGTGAATCTTGTCCCAAAATTCGAATGTGTGCTTGCACGCAAGAACACGAGGAAGAACTGATTCAGAGATGGTGGATAGAAGCCAAATGAACACCGCATGGTCTTGCACAATCTAAGATTCATACTCATTGGAAAACACACCAGAAAGACGGTCTTCAGGGTTTTTGAACTTTGGAGGAATTTGTGGATTGACCACGAGCTTGTGCATTTTCTGCACAAGGATGACTCCTTCAACCTGTTGATTCCACATAAGGTAGTTATTCTCTTGGAGCTTGATTGAGAGTTTCGGTCCAAACGAGCCTTTGGTCTTTGCTGAAGCGAACACCATTGAATCTTCTTGAGTGAGTGCGTGATCTTTGATCACAGATTGGTTCTCAGAAGCCATTGTCAGCGATGGAGTTCTTGAGTCTTTGAGAAGAAGGAAACGATCGCAAAACTCACTAGGATGAACGAACAAAAAACAGTTAGTGGCTCAGGGAAGTGTGGATGATTGTCACTGCGAATGATACCATGTTAAAGATCAAAACTGTAATTCATCCTTCACTATGTGAAGATGAATGCAGTTGCAGAGAAAACGATGCGAAGAAGATGAAGTGAGCAAAGTTTTCATTCATTACGTTGATGTAGTCAACATACTCTATTGATATAAGTCAAGGCATTTTCTGTTTTAGTAATCTAGACTGGCCAATACAAATTTGACATCTGGCAGTTAATTTAACCATATGTCAAACAGAAAATGCATTAGTAAATACAGCTTATACTATGCTACAAATATCTGTAACACTAGAAATGAGATTCATTTTAAAAATGAGAAAGAATCAAACAAAAACACATGTAGGATAAGTGTGGATGACGAATTAATACGTGCGTCACTTATAAGGCTTACAATGCGTCACATAGGAGGTTTACAATGCAGTTGCACCATCTAAATCCATATCCCCTTTTTGAATAGATTTAAAAAATGATGATAGTTGCAGGTTGTAGACTTCTTTGTCCATATACATCATCGCCTAATAATAGTTTCAAGTGTATTACTCCCTCGAATCCTAATTAAAAGAGAGAGAAAAATCAAATACACTCAAACTAATAATTACTCTTATATTTTAAAGAATTCATCAAACATATTTTTATTAAAATTTGTGAATTAATAAACAAATTTAAAAAAGAATTAATTATTTTTTTATAAATTAAGTCATTTGTACATCTCAAATTGTTTTTTTCGAATCCAACAAAATGACAATCTCACATGCCGAAAATTCTTACATAAAAACGGCTATAAATTTATTTATTTTAAAACAACTAATAAAATTAGAAAAATCTTTTAATTTATTTAAAATTTAATTTATTTTTTAATTGTTATCATAGAATCGTTGTATTAATAAAGAGAAAAAAATATTTATTTTAATTTATATAAGTATTATACTGTTATAAAATGAATGTCATTTTAGAAGAGAAAAATTTATTTTAAAATAAATATCATTCTTATTTTTTAAAAAACAATAATTATTATTTTTTTTAATTGTGTCCTATAATTATTACTCTGCACATAATTTTTAATAAATTAATAAAACTAATTTAATAAAAATACAATATCTCATAATATATTACATTCTTCCATTTATGTAAAAAATGTTATGTGTAATGTCTCTCACTACCTAAATTCTGATTACCTAAAAATTCCTCGTCACATGCGTCACAAAAATGAATCACACTCCTTTCATAATTTGTGAGAGGCGAAATCAAAATCAAACATCGTGGGTAGGTTTTTTTTAATCAATAAATAGGTGTAGCAAAACTCAAATAATGTTTTGGATATGTATGTCTATATCTATATAAAGTTAACAACTTAAATAATTATGAAAAATAGATACTGACACGTAATTGCTTACGTTCAAGAATATTTCACGTAACCTCTTTATAAGGCTGCAAAGACAAAGCCATAACTCAAAATAAAATAAAATAATGGCGGTGAGTATCATATCTCACTCCATTGTTATCCCTTCCAAACCAACCCCTAATCCAAAACTCTTTTCTTTATGTGAACAAATCAAGCTTCGTACTCATGCTCCTCTCCTCTACGTTTACAACCCTCATAACAACATATCAACTTTCCTTGAAACACTTAGAAACTCTCTTAGCCAAGTTTTGGTTATTTACTATCCACTAGCTGGAAGGTTGAGCTGGATCGGAGATGGAAGATGGGAACTTAATTGTAATGCCAAAGGAGCAATTTTATTAGAAGGTAAATGTAAAGTTAACTTGAAAGAGTTGGGTGATTTTGTGCCGAATAATTTGGTGTCACAACTTATACCAAACATTAATTATAATGTTCCAATTGAGGATGTTCCGTTATTGGCGGTGCAACTTACGAGGTTCCGTTGTGGCGGTTTTACTTTAGGCGTTGCTTTATGTCGAGGTGCAACGGATGGAACGGCTACCATGCGTTTCATGAGTGCATGGGCTAAGTTGACACGTGGGGAGACTATCAACCCTAATGAGTTTCCGTGTCACGATCGAGCTTTGTTAAATTCACATAAACTAGCGAATTCATCGAGATCACATCGGCATTCTGAGTTCGAAGCACCTCCTAGTTGGATGTCTCATGATTTGGGAGGCAATAGAGAAACGAGTGTTGCTATTATGAAACTCACGCGAGAACAAGTTTTAAAGTTGAAGAAAAACGTTAGTTCTCATGTGAGTTTTCAGTCCACCTCCAAAGATGTTCAAAAGGCAACAAAACCTTTTACAACTTTCGAGGTTATTGCAGGACATCTTTGGAGGTGTGTCAGTAAAGCACGCTCCACGCGTGGAAGTATTGACCAACCCACAAGATTGTCCACTTTGGTTAATTGTAGAAATCGTTTAAAACCACCTCTTCTTAGCGGTTACGTCGGAAATGCAGCATTTCCGACGGTGACACCAACTCGCTCCTTTAATGATCTTATTCGCAAACCTTTAGGTAACGCGGTTGAAGATGTTAGGAACGCACTTGAAAGAGTGACAGGAGAGTATGTAATGTCAGCACTTGATTACATAGATAGAGAGAAAGACATAGATTTATTAAGGTATAATTTTCACTACCCTGCAAAGAGTGTTTGTAAGGAGGGAGAATACAAAGGGAACCCAAATCTATTTGTTGTGAGTTGGATGAATTTTTCATATAAAGAAGCGGATGTTGGGTTGGGAGAGCCTTTTTATTTTGGGCCAGGGTACATGGATTCTGAAGGAAAAGCATTTCTTATGAATAACAATGGTGATGATATTGTGGTGGCAATTTCTTTGGAGGCATCTTTTATGGATACATTTAAGAAATTCTTTTATGATGATATCGAAGAGGTGTTATGTACTTCCAAATTGTGATGGTGTAGTCCCAAAATTTGACACTCCGGTTGTTTTGTTGATTTTGTAAATCATGGGTAGAGAGATTTGGAATGTTGGTCAAACCCATTGAATCAGTTGGCAAAGAAAGTCGTCCAGTTGTTTTGATTATTATGTTTGATTACATTATAGTATTGTACTAGTACTAGTACTTAGATTTGTAATTACGTTTTGATTTGAAAGTTGTTTTGATCACTCAAATCTATTGGAAGGTGGTGTAATATTTTGGATAGATTGACCTGCACAATGCATATAAGACCACTTAGTGAAAAAATTATTTAATAATTGAAATGGTTATAATGGAATTTAAATGAAATGTTAAAAATGATATAGATTAATTGGTGTTTAAAACATTAAATATAAATATGTTTAATAAGAAATCAGCGAGGGCCGCATATAATACTTTATAAAATTTTATTGATTGTTCTAATTGTTTAGATTTTATTTCACCTTAATTATTTAGAATTAATTATTTTATAATAAATTAATTTATTTTTATTTTCATCAAAATTCATCATTTTTCTCCTTTATAAAGAGAGATTTGGTTTGTTAGAAAATAGTGGATCTATTTATTTTAATTCTCCCTGTGATGGAGCTGCATGCAAAAATCATTACAACTAAATGAATAAAATACTTAATAAATGGACGGATGCTTATGATAACGCTAAGCGTATGCAACAAAGTGGGTGGTCGGAGAATGATGTATTGGCAAAAGCGCATGAATCATATTCTAGTGGTAAGAATGGTCATTTCCTAATGTCAGAATGGCTCGTTGTCTGTGATCAACAACGTTATGGTAGTCATGTAGGAGAAAATATTGGATTTGAAAGTAGTGGATCTAAGATAGCCCATCGAGAGTGATGCAAGTGATTCAAACTCCATAGGATCAAGTGCTCGCCCATTGGGGAGGGATGTAGCTAAAAAATGGTAAAAAAAAAGCAAGGGCGCATCATTGGAATCGGTCAATGAAGAGTAAAATGAATTCAAACAAGTTAAGCAGAAAGAGTTGGAACGATTGTATAAAATAGCCACGGGGCAAAGGAGGCTAACCAATTGTTGAAAGAAAGTATTGACGCTAAGAAGATGAAGATGTTTAGGAATCTAAGTTCAAAGGAGCATCTCGATGACGGGAGAAAAGAGCTATTGAAAAAGTTGGGTCGCAATCTATTTAAACATTAAGTATTGTCAAGTCAGTTGTTTGTAGTTTGTCACATTATTATATTATTTGTAGTTTGTCACATTATTTATTTGTCGTATATGGACCAATTTTTTTACTATACATTACTATCTTTCTTTCAAATTAACTATTATTAATTTTTTTTTAGTATATTATTAATTTCTATTTATTAATAACTATAGTTAATTTTATCATTTTATGTTTAATATATTTCAATTTGTATTTATGATAAACTCATATAAGTGAATGTATCAATCAAGATATTTTAATAAAGGCGAAATATCTTTTTTGGTCCCTTAACTATACTCCTAGGTTCACTTTGATCCCTTAATTTTTTTCGTGTCAAATTAATCCTTCAACTTTTTAATAGATGCATGAGTCTCTTTCATCAACTCCGTTAATCAAATTCTGTTAAAAGTCCACGGCCAATGACAATGACGGAATTAGCGTCGAAAAAACCGACGCTAAAAGTTTTTTTTTCTGGAATTTTCAATTTTGTTCATCTTCTTCCCCAAAGAAAAGAATTGATTGATGAAATTAACATATGGATTTTTCTGGATTTTATTTTTTCAGGGTTTTGTTGTTGCAGAACATGTTTTAGGGTTTTGGGTTTAAAATTTTTGGGGAAGAATATGAACAAAATTGAAAATTCCAGAAAAAACTTTTAACGTCGGTTTTTTCGACGCTAACTCCGTCACTGTCACTGTCACGTAGAAGTTTAACAGATTTTGACTTATGAAGTTGACGGAAGAGACTCATATGCATCTATTAAAAAGTTGAATGATCAATTTGGCACGAAAAAAATTAAGGGACCAAACTGAACCTAGGGGTATAATTAAGGGACCAAAAAAAGTATTTCCCCTTTAATAAAAGTATTTTTAAACTTATTAATTTAATATAGTTTTCATAATATGTTTGTTATATCTTTCATTATTAGAAAAAATAAAACAAATATATTATTTTGTCACATTATTTGTTTGTAGTTTGTCACATTATTTTGTTTGTAGTTTGTACTTTGTCACATTATTTGTTTGTAGTTTATATTTTGTCAGATTATTCATTTGTATTTTGTCACATTCCTTCATTTTAACCACTCAATTTATTATAAACGGGGTTCATTCTTCCATTGATATACTGATATCAAAAATCTCATATTACTAAAAAAAATATCAACGGACCCTTCAGAATTTCCTTTTGATATCGAAGCTTACAAAAGGAAGTCTGAAATCGAAGAGAGGTATATCGTCAACCGGTTCAGGGAGTGACGAAACCAAATAGAGGGAGGATATACACATCGTGTCAAGAGAAAATATATCAACAAAGATCATGCATCGACAAACCAAAGACTAATTAACGACTACTTTGTAGACCAACCTACATATGACGATGCAATGTTTCATCGTCGATTACAGATGCGGAAACATGTGTTCCTTTAAATCATTGGGGACTTATCTAGTAGTGATAACTACTTCACCCAAAGTGTTAGCGCAACCCAAAAGAAGGTATATCACCATTAGCAAAATGTACCACAACCATGCGAATGTTAGCATATGGTGTGGAGGTCGATGCAGTCGATGAATACATCAAAATAGAAGACATTATAGCATTGGATACTTCCGTAAATTATGTAAATGAATCATACACTTGTATTATCCAATGTATCTCAGAGCTCTAACTCAAGATGACCTGGAAAGAATATTGCATGTTAGTGCATGCACTGGGAATGGAAAAATTGTCCTACAACATGGAAAGGTCAATTTACTCGGAGAGATAAGGGAACAACCATTGTTATTTTTGAAGCAGTAACAACTTATGATCTATGGATTTGGCATGCCTTTTTTGGATGTCAGAGCATATTGAATGATATAAATGTTCTAGACTGTTCACCTGTGTTCGACGATGTTGAACAGGGAAATACTCCAAGAGTGAACTTCTTTGTGAATCAACGTCCGTATAATATGGCATATTGTCTTGTTGACGGTATCTACCCTTCTTATCCGACATTTGTCAAATCAATTAGACCTTCTCAAAGTGAACTAGATAAGTTATTTGCAAAATATCATGAGGGATGTCACAAGGACATCGAACATGCATTTGGGGTGTTACAGGCTCAATTTAAAATCATTCGTGAACCAGCTCGTTTGTGGAACAAAGCTGATTTGGCTCTCATCATGATGTTGTGTATCATATTGCATAATATGATTGTTGAGGATGAACGTGATACATATGCTCAACATTGAACAAATTATGATCAATCTGAAGCAAGTGAGTGTAGTACACCAGAGCCATTCTCGACTGAGGTGCTACTTGCATTTGTGAATCATGTGTGTGCTAGATCTGCGATGCATGATTCAAATGTACATCACGAATTGCATGCACATATAGTCAAACACATATGGCCAAAGTTAAGTTTGTTTCATGATTAAATAGATTATTTGTGAGCTGAGTCAATTGCACTAATTAAATTATGTGTGTTTCATTTTAAGTGTGTTGTGTGTTTAGTGTATTGTACTGCATTTTTAGTTTTATGTGATTTTATCTCATATTTATTACTTGCAAGGAAAAAATTAATTAAGAATATAAAGTAAGTTAATAAATTTAAAATAATTAAAATAAATTATTTAACTCTTATGTATTACTACCTCTGTTCCTATATATAAGAGACAATTCATTTTTTAAATTCATTGAATAACCAATGTATTTGGTCAATTTATAGACTAGGTACATTGATTATTCAATGAATCTAAAAATTGAATTGTCTCTTATATATAGGAACGGAGGTAGTATAATTTAATTTCAATCGATAATTGATACTAATATATAATCATCAAAACAAAAATATAAAAGAAAATAAGAATATGAAATAAAAGTTGAATGAATGTTAAATTATTAGATAGAAAAAATAGAAGATGATATAAAATATAAAAAGTGAAAACTTTAGTTATTTTTTCCTATGTTGTCAGTTTATTTATTTATTTAAGTTAAGTGTTTAGGGTATATAACTTTTAATAGATGTTATATATTTTTTTAAACAGATGTGTTATTCTTACATTAAATATTGTTTACCGTATTTATACGCTGAACATTGTTTTTTAAAATAGAAATATATATTTTATGAATTATACTTGATCATTACATGAACAATGTCAATGAACAATATTGATGAACAGTGTTCATGAATAGTATATGAATGATGATTTTCAATAGTAAAATAAAATTGGTTAATGAAATGTAAAAAATTGGTTAATTAAGTGATGAAGTTGGTTAATAAACCTACAAATATTAAAAATAATTTTTAGTAATAAAACAAAGTTGATTAATAAAATGTAAGAAGCCGGTTAATAAAATTACGAAGTTATAGATTTCTCAAATTTGTAATAATTATAAAGTTGGTTAATGAAATTTAAAATGTTGGTTAACGAAGTTATGAAGTTTTGTTTTCATACTCAATCAATCTAAAAAAGTGATAAAATAAAATATATTTTTTAAAAAATTATTATTATTATAATATTTTATTGTTCACTAGTATAGGTGTATGAATATGGTGTAAGAATAACATATTTTTTATTTTTTAATTAGTAATAAACAAAATATGTTATATCGTTTTTGATGTTTGCTTGTAAAGAGCATGCAGAGAAACAAAGGATTGGAAGAGGGATAATTCACAAATTCAATTGAGAGTTACAGTTTCATGTTAATAAGCGACCTTACCACCATAATCTAAATCTCATCCCACGTTATCATTTTATGATGACTCTAAGCGCATCTCCGATAGGAGAATTTTTTTTATAACTATTTTATGTAGGATTAATTATCTCATTGCATTTAAGCAATTTAAACCAATTTTACTTTAATAGTGATTTGAATATGCAATCTATACGTGGTCCAATAAATTTATATTTAATCCCACCAATTATTAAGATTAATATTATTTAATGCTAAGTAACGTATTTTTTGGATTGTTTCTATTGGATGTACATAGTAATTTAAATGTATTATATACGTTTATGGGAGTATTGTGTTGAAAAAAACTTAAAAAATAAGTACTTGAAGATGTAGAAGCTGTCTTTTTCAAAGTTGTAATCGATTACAAGAAATGGTGTAATCGATTACAGAATGTTATTTTGTTTCTGGATTTTTAGTTATTAGTTGGCGTAATCGATTACGCCTGTTTGCGTAATCGATCACGAGCCTGTGTTTTGGAATTTTTGGCTTATTTTTTTTAATTGTTTAGTTTCTAACTTATTTTGGTTAGCTTTTATATAAGGACCCTCATATGTAATGTTTGAAAGTAATTTCATTTGTGATATTTTCTCCTCACCCCCCCTCTCTCTCTCTCTTATTTTATTATTTCGTCTTCTCCAATTAACCACTTTTCTTCATTAATTCACCAACTTATATTGTGTATGTTCCAACATTTGGCATCAAGAGTCTGAGTTTTTATCCATTAATTTGCTGCAAAGATGACTACCATTTCCAATGATCAAGTTCTTACCAATCTTCCAACCCTTGATTCGAAGAACTTAGATAAATGGTTCAAACAAATGAAATTTTTGTTTGGGTATCAAGACGTTCTCGAGGTGATCAAGAATGGAGTTACACTACTTGGGGTAGAATCTAAAGATGCTCAGAAGAGCACATTCAAGGAAGATAAGAAGAAAGATTACAAGGCACTCTTCTTGATTCATTCTTGTGTCGATAATGTTAACTTCGAAAAGGTTGGCGATTACGATTCGGAGAAGCAAGCATGTGAGATCTTGAAGAAATTTTATGAAGGGGTTGATAAAACAAAGGTGGTTAGGTTATAAACTAAGAAGCGATAGTTCTAATTGGTGCAAATGGAAAAGAAGAATGCAATTAAATACTACGTAACGCCCATTACACATTTGGTGAATCAAATGAAATATGGCAGAGAAACTGTTTCATAGCGTTGTGTCAAAGATCTTGCGTTATTTAACATCAAGATTTGACAAAATTGTGGTTGCAATCGAAGAGTCGAATGACCTTCCGTCATTGAGCAAGGATGAGCGTAAAATATCGCTTGAGACTCATGAAAAAATGATGGATGAAAGGGGAAATGACAAATCTAAAGCGGATATTGTGTTGCAAACACGGTTCAAT
This sequence comes from Vicia sativa, assembly GCA_021764765.1. NCBI lineage: Eukaryota > Viridiplantae > Streptophyta > Magnoliopsida > Fabales > Fabaceae > Vicia > Vicia sativa. Next base: position 154,245,284 of record CM038795.1, on the reverse strand, counting down.
GAGAAGAGTAAAAGATCGAAAAGAAAAATGGTCTTTGAAAGGGAATACAAATTTCCATAATTTTGGTGGAAAAGATCAACAAAATTCGAAAGCTTTGATAAGTCAAAGAGGTGAGAGCTGCTCCAAAGGTAGTGATCAAAGCAACTACACTAAGGAGATTCACAAGAATAATGTGAAGTGTTACAATTGCCATATACTTGGACATTTCGCAAGGAATCACAATGCAAAATCTAGTGAAAATCAAAGGGATGAGGCTAAGGTTACTCGACAGGAGGTGATTGATGATAACATGTTGGTCATGATCATAAAGGAGAATTATCGCATGAATAAGATGCTGGACAACAACAATAGTAGCTGCAAGTTGTTGGACATCATCTGTAGCAGTTTGAAAAATGTTGCAGAAACACATTCGGAGCAAAACGTAATGGTAACGGTTCAAGATGGAGTCCAAGGCAATGATGAATGGTACTTGGACTCTGGTTGTTAAACACATATGACAGGTAGAAAGGATTGGTTTATAAAAATCAATCAAGCTACGAAGGATAAAGTGAAATTCGCGGATGATACCACTTTAGCGTCCGATGGGGTCGGTGATGTTTTGATCATGATAGGGGATGAAGTTCATTCCTTGATCAAATATGTTCTATACATTTCAAGAATCAAATGTAATCTCTTGATTATTGGGCAATTACTTGAGAATAATTACATTATTCACATGGAAAACAAGATTTTGAGCGTTTTGGACCGAAACAAGGTTTTAGTCCTTAAATCACCCATGGCTGCAAATAGGAATTTCAAGATAGAGTTGATTGTGATGTAGCATACGTGTCTTGCTACAGCGGAAAGTTGTGATGAGTGGTTGTGGCACTACCATCTTGAACGTCTCAATTTTTGAGACCTCGACGCGTTATAAAGGAATGGTATGGTAACCGGGTTGCAAAAAATAAATGTTCCAGCTGAGATATATGAAGAGTGAGTTCAAGGGAAGCAACACAAGAGTAGTTTCAGCAAGGATGTAGGTCAAAGGACCAAACATCACCTTGATATGGTGTATTCAGACGCGTGTGGTCTAATGCAAGTCAACTCGTATGGAGGCAATCGATAGTTTGTCACATTTATCGATGATTTAGTAGGAAACTATAGATATACTTGATATAGAGAAAGGATGATGCATTTGATGTATTTAAAAGATTTAAGTCCATGGTTGAGCGGCAAAGTGATCACAAACTTAAAAGTCTCAAAATAGACGGTGGAGATGAGTATACCTCAAATGAGTTTGGGAATTATTGTGATGAGGAGGATATAGTGCATGAGGTTGTTCCACCCTATACGCCTCAGCAGAATGGTGTTGTCGAGAGGAAAAATTGTTTGATAAAGTACATGTTTTGTAGCATGTTGAAGGGGAAAGACTTGTCGAAAGAGCTATTAGGTGAAGTCGTTTATACAATCGCCTATTTGTTGAATAGGTTCTCTATAAAGAAGCTTGATAATGTGATTCTAGAAGTGGTATGATATCGATTTAAACTAAGTTTAAGTCATTTAAAAAAATTTGATTCGATAACTTTTCGACACATTCCAGATCAGCTCCGAAAGAAGTTGGATGACAAAAGTGAGATGATATTGTTTATTAGCTATGATTCTATTGGAGGTTATAAATTGTTTTATGTAATTTTGTTCATTTTAGATGTTACTCATCTTCGCATCATGTGCATAATTTTGACACTTTGTCTTTCATGTATCTTGCTCACCGCTATAAACCTAATATTCAGAAATTATAATTTAATAGTTTTGTGTTTTAAATGTAGCGATAAATTTACACTTATCAAAAAGGATTTTAATGCTATGTAGGTATTTCTAATTTCATAGTTATTTGTGTTGACTTCTGTCACTCATTCATTTTAGCCTTTACTTATTATTAGAGGCCAAAGGGTGTCACAGGTCTATGACTCTTTCTAAACTATGCTTGTAACCTTAGACCAACAAAATTATTTCATTTCCTCTTCTTAGTTAATGTTTTGTCAGCAAAATTTTAGTATATCACTCTATTTTTAATTAAAATTTTACAGATATATACAAGTTGTTCATTAGACTAGTTACAACTTTTATTATATTTGGATGAGGAAGTGAGTTTTAATTGTTAGTTTTAATAATTTGTTCTAATATCTATAGTTTAATAGTGTCATTTATGCTGAAACTTATCTATTATCTATATGATATTTTTCTGTTTAGAGTACGCAGCTCAACCTCAAAGTTGAATGAAGCTATTGGAAGACATGAAAGATGTTATTATAATTGTGAAGATGTTACAGTTTTTTTTTTTTTAGTATAAGTGAATGATGTTATCGAAGAATAATTTTTTTGTTGGTTAATTTTTTTTAAATGTTAGATTATATTAAAATTTATATTTGAATATTATTATATAAATATATAAAAAATTGTGAATAATGATTAGCATTTTATAAAGTAAATTAATTTCATATTTTATTTAAAAAATCATAAAAAGCATCTTTTATAAAAAGAAATTTATTGGTAGCAACGGTTAGAAAGTGTTGTTCTAGAATAGAAATCATTAATATAAAAAAAGAAATTTAGATAGGGGTCTACCTTCAAGATAAGGTAGCTGATGTCATTCAAGAAATTTACATGACATCCAAGATAAGGTAGCTGATGTCATTCGCCTTAGCATTTGTGCTTTCTCCGCATGTAGTCTCTACATAGGTTTATCAAGACTTAATTGATATTCTAATTGTCATGTTGCAAACTGATGACAATGTGGTCATTATCGTGAGGATCGACTATGATGGTGTCTTTCTTTGAAAATGTGATATTAACCCTTATTTTCCCCCACGTGCCCCTTGAGGAAACCATGAGATATTACATTTGTTGCAAGTAACTGCCTTGCGTATTAAACCATTACGTATATAATATAAGCGTTGTTTATTTCATAATTCAACAATAAATTTTTTGAATTTAAACATTCTTACAAATTTAAGATGGTATGATATTTTATAATTGATATATTTATTTTTTATTAGAAATACGAGTAACAGGTACATGCACGGGTAGTTACATACCCAGAGGGCACGATACGAGTGCTAAGGTTGTTACACACGTATGAGCTCGGGTACGGGGATTATTTCCAACCACGTGTATTAGGATGAGTACTATAGTATCCTGCATATTGTCATCCCTACCGCCCACCTAGTTAATGGTGGACCATTGAATCCCTATTTCTAAGGGGGTGTGGGTCAACTATTGATCCTGAATTCTCTCTTCCCACGAAACATCTTATCTCACGTTTCCGATGACTAGGCAATATGAAAGTATCAAAAGGGCGATGAGTTACCTCCTTGAGTGCGACATATGAATGTCTCCTCTCTCAGGGATGGCTTATAATCATCTCCCTATACAAGTCCTTTACAAATATAATAATACAAGTCCATTTATAAGAGACATTGATATTACAATGTTTTGAATAAAGTCTAATAGAAAAAAACAACATGAAGGCTCCACTATTAATAACAAAACATGAAACTGGGTTAATAGTTTTGTGCTAGGGAAATGATCCACTATGACTCATAGGAAATGCACTTGAAAGCTCCACGAGTACTCGTGGAATGCAATATAATCCACTTGAGTCTAGATAACCTTCAAGAAGAGTGAGAATTGTTTTTGGTAGAAAGGAGGGCCTAAGCCCAAAACAACAAATAGTTAAACAACTAGAAGCCTAGAAACGAGAACACCATAAATGTCCGTCTTTAAACTCTTCATCAAGAAGTCAGGAGCCTCATGAAAAATCTGAATACATTTCTATAGCCTCCCAAGAATTTGACTTCACCTTAACCTTCAAAAAACCATGCTCAAGAATAAGCTTCAGCCCCACGAAGATACCCCCACAGCTCAGCCGAGAGCACGCTACACTTCCCAATGAACTTGGAAAAACCCCTAATCCAACTTCCTTGTGCATCCCAAACTAAATTCCCACACCCAAAAACACCATATTTATCCCTAGAACCATCAACATTAAGCTTTACAAACCCGCCCTAGACGGAACCTACTTAATTAAGGCAGCCATTCTACTATTCTCCATGGTTATAGCATTCGCTACCATATCACTACGATACTCATACAATTTATCCTCAATATACGCAATAGGATTAAAAGGACATTGGAAGTTATCATCATGATTTTCTTTGTTTCTCCACATCCAAATCAAATGGCAACCTAAAGCCTAGTAATTACACCACTTTTTATCCTCCTTAGGGCTTTGCATGACATTAAGATTAATCAATGCTCACATGAACACGATTTTCTCACACTTTGCGAGCCATACTACAGTCCCTTAAAGCATGAATCACATTCTCTACAACATGTCCGCACAACTTGAAATTCGCATTACCAAAACCATACTTACTTATATTAAAATTTTATGTAACCTGTCTTGACTCAAAATCGAGACGAAGCAGCACACCCGTTCCGGAACCTGCAAGGACCAGATCTATTTCCAAACTGGTTAATAATCATGGAATCTTCATGCATCAAATTACGATACATACTACCCACCAAAAATGTTTCATCTTCTTCACTAGCAATCATAAGCCATTCTTCCTTAGTATCTACTAAGTGGGCTTAAAAAACCTGAGTTTTAAAATAATATTTACCAATAATTAATTCAAACACAATGTTATTATCTTGATATGGCGCAAGTGTACAACTATGCAAAGTAGTAAAAAAATTATCGAACCACAAGGATCAATAGTTGAGTATCGAACTCTAATCTATCGTTATATATATGTAGAGAAATAAAAATTTGGTGTTTTAAGAGAAACTTAAGTGAAAAGCACTTAATTAGGAAAACTAACTTAAATAAAAAGAACTTAAAATATATAAAGCAAACGGGACTTTAAGGCCATGACTCATATTTCCGACTTCTCCGATTAACTCTAGCACTTCTATTACGTAAACTTCGACACAAATTATAGAAAAATAAACTATTATGGATAATACCTACTTTCGCCAGCGTATTGTCCTATCTCTAACAAATGGGATACTCGTCGAATTTCGCTAACACAAAAGCATTCGTCAACGGTCGTTACTTTTGCGCAACTATTAAAAAGTGGAACACTTTCTCGATCTCATTCGATCACTTTCGTGACTTCGAACTTAACTATTTTAAAAACTATTTTCTGGTCTTTACACTTATCCTTTCAAATCATGGTAAATGCCTAAGAATGCTCCCACTTTCGTGACGAGGTTTTAATCAAAAACTCAACCTTTAAATTTAAAATAGTGAAATTCTCGTGATCAACTTATGCTAATTTATACAGATAATCATTGATAAATAGGGTTCATGACCCTTGGTCCCTAAAGGACTACTCACTAATGGTGAAGAATAACATAAACAAAGAAATTTCAACATAAGAAAATATGATAAATAATAGTAAAGCAATGATAAATAAAACCTAAATTAAAAAAATAAACTTGATCCAGTGCTCCAATAGAGACTTGAGTTACAAAGTGTGAAAATAGAAGCTAGAATAAAAAGTGGATGCCTAATTGAAAAGTACCTATGAGTTTCTAAAACTCAATTCAAAATATGGAACAAATTAATCCTATTTAATTTCCAACAAATAGGTTTCATTCTAAATGATGAATCACATTTAATGCACATCAAAGTGTCTTTCAAGGCTCATCAAATAGAAAATAAATCCCCTTAAATGCTCATTAAAGTATTTTTTTAATGATCACTAAAAATAGAGTTAACTCAAATTGAAATGTGCAACGGTCCTAAATCAACAACAAATCAAACCGAGAAATAAAACTAAAGGATGGAAACACGCCTGCTTGTCACGGTTCGTAATAACCATCACGGGTGGTGTAATGCCGTTTTTAATTAATATTATATTATATTAATATTTTCGAATTACCGATCGATATTTATCTTGCGACGAGAATATTCATATTAATTAATATATCTATTAATTTATCTGGCGACGTTGTGTTCGGTCCGGGTTTTATTCCGTTCGGTTCGGTAAAATACTATTCGGATCCGATATTTAATTCCCCGAAATTATTTCAATTGATTGGATTAATAATATTGGTAGATACTATTAGTGTGTTAATTTATAAGAATAAATTAGAAGTGTGAGGATTAATTGGGAAGGATTGGGTTTACACCTTAGTTTACTAGTAAGGTTATCATAAAACCACTTTCCTCATTTCTTTCCATCCAAACATTTTCCTTGTTTTTCTTCCAACATAACACACCAAGCCAAAAAAGAGTAAGAGAGGAAGCTAGTAAGGAAACAACATTATAAAACCCTTTCCTTTGTTTTTCTTCCCATTTTTCCAACAAAACCAAAATAGAAACTTGAGAGGAAAAAGAAGGGTTTTGTGAGGAGAAGAGCAAGAGGAGAAGGAGAGGAGGAACATGAGCAAGCTTGAGGACGGGGCCTTGAAGAATCATCATGAATCAACCAAGCTTCCACGGTAAGGGGTTTGATTTCTCCATCCATATTGTTAGGGTTTTGATGATATATTTTGTAGATTTTGGAAAAAATAGATAGGTTGATTTATGAACTTTGAGTGAATGATTGATCAAATAACTTAGAGAAATGGAGTAAAGAGTATGGTTTATAGGGGTTTATTTACTAAGCTAATTGTGGAATGGAAATAGAAAAGAAAAACATATTAGTATAATGGAAAAACAAGAAAACAGAAAATGAAAGAAAACTGTATGAGAAAAATAAACGCAGGGAAAAGAAAAGAAAATTAATGGAAGAATGCATATGGGGGAGGCGCCCACCTCCAAGTGTGGGGCGGCCACCCCCTTGCTTGAGGCCCTAGCCTCCAAGCTCATGCATGGTAAGGGACGATCGTCCCATTTGGTAATAGGAAGGAGACAGATTTTTCTGTTTTCCATTTTGCTGTACGTTGCATTTTGCTGTTTTCTGGTTTTCTGGTTCCTGCATAATTTTGCAAACAGGTTCTGTCTGTTTCAATTTCATTATTTCCATATACTACTAGTTAGTATTAATAAAATTTAATTAGGACACAAGTTAGCCGATTAAATTTAGAACCCGATTATGTTCCGATTTTCCGATTCCGGTAAATTCGACGATGGAGCAAGTTGCTCCGAATTCAACTAAAATTGACGTGCTAGCTAAATTCGACGTGTAGAACATAGTGGTGAAGTTAGTTTTTAGAAATTACGAGTTTTTACGACTTGACCCGAAATAGGCCAATTTACGGTAAAATTGAATTGGACTGTGTTTTAATAGATGTAAGGCACGTATGGACAATTCGATTTCGATTTCGACGTTGACGATTATGATTAATACCGGATGTTAGGAATGACTTTCGCGACGATTATAGGTGTTTGACTATTTTCCCGTTTTTCATAATTTAGTGAATTAATTAATAATGATGCAGTGCGAATAAACGTAAGATTTGCGACGGTGTATCTATTAATGAATACTTGTTAATATGCAATGCGATGATATATGTTTTTGTACATGATGATGTGATGATTAAATTGACGTTGTTAATAAATGCTTCCGATTTGTGAATGCATGACTTTTGATGAATTTATTAGTGATGTTTGCATAATGCAATTATGATGCGATAATATATTTATCTTGTTTTGGATAAATTATGTCGATGTGGGCTTTATGCCAATTTGGATGAGCGATGATGTTGTTTTTGTGTTGGGTTGTTTTATTGTCGAGTCACATACATTGCATAAGCGAAGAGGGCTTTTATGCCAAGCGATGATGACTTTTATGCCAAGCGATGATGGATTTTATGCCGAGCGAAGATGGGCTTTATGCCTTGTGTCCCTAATTATGGACAAAACGATGGGTACCACATGCATAACATAGTTGTGTCTCATGGAGTCGGTTATGTTTATGTTTGAGTCGTTTGGCGTGGAGTTTTTGTTGATTGATGGATGATATTGAATTGCGATGATATATGATGTGATGATGTTTGTGACGATGGGCTTTTATGCCAAAAAGCGATGATGGGCTTTAGCCAATTGGAGATGATATTATTTATGTTGCTTACGTGATTAACATTGTTTAATATTGTTGTTTGATGTCGTTGTTGATGGTTGTTGTGATAATTTCATGGTGATGAACGTTTATGTGTTGTTGCGACGTTTTATGCCGATGAGGTTATGGTGATATAGTGTAGATTATACACATTAGGATGACGAGTAAAGTAAGTGAATTTTGATTATGTGTTGGGATTACACTTATTAATCTATACCCTTTATAATTCCGAAACTATATATATATATATATATATATATATATATATTATCACGCCTTTAATTATATGTTTTGGAGTGTCTCACTGTTTACTTGTTTCGCTGTTACCTTTATATTGGTAACATGCAGGTTTGAAGACGGAGTCTATAGCTGCTGTTAGTCGAGTCGGTGTCGCTCTGATACGTAGCACTCGGGAGGAATATTTATGTTGTAATTGTTGTTGTTCTTTTGTTGTTTTCCTTTTGTAAAGAGGAACCATGCTCTATGAAAACATGAATGGTTAAGGAAGTTTATTAAAGAAGATGTTTTGATGTTTTTGAATTAATTTATGCCTTCCTGTGATGCTATGTATCCGAGACTTATACTTTAAATCAAACTGTTTAAAGTGAATTGGTTTTGATGGTGTGACGCCTCAGTATTTAATTTATGAAATTTTTAATTACTCTGATTTTTGTATATTAAACTTTGGGTTAATTGGGGTGTTACATTAGTGGTATCAGAGCAGGTCGGTCTGTCGACCAAGTTATTAGTGGGTTTAACCCTGTTGTATGCGACATGTGTGTGAAACACTGTCGGTACTCGTTTGTTTCAAATTGTTTGTCTGCAGAGATGAGTTTGAAACAAGTGGGGGAGAAGTTTTACTTCTTAGTGGCGCTTGTGGCTTAGGATGGAGCCTCAAGCAGTGTTACGCTTCGGTAACTTGAAGTGTAAGTTTGAAGACGATGTTGTAGTTGGTAGAGATGGTTTATGTCACCATCATGATTGTCGACTGTCTATTGACAAATTGAGGGACTGATCATCCTTAATCTCTTGTTGATAATAGTCGAGAATTGTGTTGGTTGAGATAGACTTGTCTTTCCAGCTTAATAGTGTATGAAGCAGATGTGTTGGCACAAGGTAGTGCATGGTTACTTGAGTTGTGAGCGAATTTGGATTTTTATGAGAAACAAGATTTTGGCAAGCGAGCTTCTTGTTGTGATTCTTCCAAAGCCTTTTGTGGTGATGTGAGTGAAGTACCGCAGTAGTGCGAAGTGAAGTTTTGATGAATTTAGTTCTGGAATTGGTTGTGATTCGAAGTATCCTTAAAGGATGTTTGCTTCTGGATTAGAGTTAAAGATTCAACTTGAGGATTGATTTAAGCAGAGTTGTTTATTCGAGCGTGTCGCCGTGGAGTGCGCCGGTTGTGTTGTTCGAGGAGATCTAAGGTTGCCCGAGTTGGTGTGTCGTTGCAGTCAAGGAACGAAGTGGATGTTGAGGACAAGTGTCTACTTCCGAGGATTGATATTTGGATGAATCAGTCAATCGGAGTTTATGTGTTTAGTAAGATAGATGCGAAGTCTGGCTGTCTACGGGTTAGTGTGGGAGCCGAAGATGTTTAGACAATGCTTTTCAAGATAGTGTATGGTTCTGGCGAGTATTTGTTGATGTCATTAGTGTGACTAAAGCGTCAGGTATGATTTTGGGATGTTCGGACAGTACTCTCATGAGTAGCTGTAAGAGTTATTTCGTGTTCATGGATATTAATTGGTTCACATCAAGTCAAGGAATTGTGGCAAGCATCCGAGCGTTGCGTTATCAATTGTGAAGTTACATTGGTGCATGTCGAGTATTCTAAAGATAAGATTTTGAATTGTTAGACAGAGCGCTTTAAGTAAGTGACTTAGACGGTGATATTTTGGACAATTCCGCGAAGATTTATTTTGCGTCTTGTAGAAGACTTCAAGGGGTTATTTCGGAGTTTAGAAGTTCCTTTTTTTTTGGGATGGTTAACTTTGTGAGTTTGACGAAAGATCTTTTTATAAGTTGGTTTTGGTCGTGAGTACTTTGACTTGAGGTGGTTGAGTCGCTATTTGGACTTCGCAGTGGGAAGCGAATTTGTTTGAGCCAGTGGAAAGTTTAGCGAATGCTTTGATTTTGGTTTTGTGTTGTACTGAAGAACCTTGTGCGGCGTATTGTGATATTCCATTTTGGACTTAAGATGTATTTCGATATAGAGTTGGAAAAGCGTATTGCTACCTTGGAACGATTTGATGTTCATAAGGAAAAATTGTCGGACACGTGAGCTAGAGTTTGATACGGTTGTGCTCATTGAAATTTTAAAGGTACAAATGTTAACGGCGGGGAGATTGGAATTGTTGAAGACAATCCAAGTTTGAGTGCAATCTATAAAGAGACTTCGTCTGTTGTTGAGCTTAGTATGTTGATGTCGCGGATAACCCAAGTATATCTGATTTGGAATTTTACTACTGTGAAAAATGTTGCATGTTTGTTTTGGAACAATTGTTGAGATTAAGTCCAGAAGATTATTAGGGATTTGTTCACTACTAACTTATGAATTTCGTCGGATACTAATGGTCGTGGTGGATTATTAGATTACGACTAAGATAAGTCTTGACGGTAAAGAATCTTGTGATGGTTTGGTAGCCACGGGTACCTTAAGACAATTGATGTTTTATAAGGAAGGTGTTCTATTGTGACTGAAGTCGGTCGCGACGATGTTCTTGTTGGGTTTCCCTAGGAATTGGTGTTATGGTTCTAAGTCCAACCCATCTTGTAATTCCAGGAGTATGAGGCGACGTTGATGAGTAGAGTTCTTGTGATAGTGTTTTGGTCTAAGTTACCACTTTGAAGGATTGAGGGTTACGAAGGTGTTTCGAATGAGAAGCCTGTGTATAGATCGTTGCGACGGTACGAGGATGGTGATTACTTGATTTATATTTTGGGAATTGTTATGAGAGAAGACTTCGTTGCAGTCAAGTGTTTACGTTGAAGTTTCACAAGAGAGATATTTGGACAGTATTTGAAAAGGTCAACTATGTCATATATTTAGAGGACCAATGGACGTTGATCAATTGAGAATGAAAGAGTGATTCTTCGAGTTGATGAAATTGATGTTGCGAGGTGTCTTGGTGGGTGTACACTTTGAACGTATCCATTTTGAGTGATTGTAAAGTTGAGATTTAACCAAGTTGTTTTACGGTTGGCATCTTATGCATAGAAGTGAAGCAACATGGTTTAGATATCGAGCATTGAATTGACTAGCGAGTAAGCGAGGTTGTTGGATTTGGACTAGTGAGTTATAGTCGCAAGTCGTCTGTTTAAACCCTAGAGTGAGTAGTGTATCGCTGTCCTGTTATGTTTGAGTAACTTGTTTTGTTCAAGGGTTGTACATTGGTAATCTACAAGAATGATGTGACCTGGTGATTTTCTGGAATGAGAGCGATAACTGCAAGGTGATTTTTGAGTTCGTACTTAGGTATGAGTGAAGACATATCTTTCATGTTGACGTAGCACGCGTGGTTTTATCCTTTTCTAATTGTTTCAGTTTTGGTTTGTATAACCATTTTGTTGTTTTCGTTTTAGCGCTGGTGTCGGTGTTGTGTCGTAGGACTTTATGTTCCTATCTTTGGTGACTCGTTTCCGAGGTGTCGGTTTGAGTGTGTGGCTAATTCTATGGTTGAGACGTTAGGATAGTATCGATCTTGTTTGTTTGGTTCTCGAGCGAACCGATGTGTTTACGGCTTGTTTAGTTGTTGGGTGTTAGTTGGTTGTCGAGTGCATTGTATGGGCTTTGCATCTCGGCATGGTTGTTCTTGTCTAGACGTTGTGGTTGGGGAGATACACTTGTGTTTGGTGTATTTAGTATGTTGTTTAATTGACGCGAGGATTTGGTGAACGAATGCTTAGGCATGTCCCGTTTTGTTCGTTTTGGTCGAAATTTTGAGGACGAAAAGTTTATAAGTGGGGGAGTGTTGTAACGCCTTTTTAATTAATATTATATTATATTAATATTTTCGAATTACCGATCGATATTTATCTTGCGACGAGAATATTCATATTAATTAATATATCTATTAATTTATCTGGCGACGTTGTGTTCGGTCCGGGTTTTATTCCGTTCGGTTCGGTAAAATACTATTCGGATCCGATATTTAATTCCCCGAAATTATTTCAATTGATTGGATTAATAATATTGGTAGATACTATTAGTGTGTTAATTTATAAGAATAAATTAGAAGTGTGAGGATTAATTGGGAAGGATTGGGTTTACACCTTAGTTTACTAGTAAGGTTATCATAAAACCACTTTCCTCATTTCTTTCCATCCAAACATTTTCCTTGTTTTTCTTCCAACATAACACACCAAGCCAAAAAAGAGTAAGAGAGGAAGCTAGTAAGGAAACAACATTATAAAACCCTTTCCTTTGTTTTTCTTCCCATTTTCCCAACAAAACCAAAATAGAAACTTGAGAGGAAAAAGAAGGGTTTTGTGAGGAGAAGAGCAAGAGGATAAGGAGAGGAGGAACATGAGCAAGCTTGAGGACGGGGCCTTGAAGAATCATCATGAATCAACCAAGCTTCCATGGTAAGGGGTTTGATTTCTCCATCCATATTGTTAGGGTTTTGATGATATATTTTGTAGATTTTGGAAAAAATAGATAGGTTGATTTATGAACTTTGAGTGAATGATTGATCAAATAACTTAGAGAAATGGAGTAAAGAGTATGGTTTATAGGGGTTTATTTACTAAGCTAATTGTGGAATGGAAATAGAAAAGAAAAACATATTAGTATAATGGAAAAACAAGAAAACAGAAAATGAAAGAAAACTGTATGAGAAAAATAAACGCAGGGAAAAGAAAAGAAAATTAATGGAAGAATGCATATGGGGGAGGCGCCCACCTCCAAGTCTGGGGAGGCCACCCCCTTGCTTGAGGCCCTAGCCTCCAAGCTCATGCATTGTAAGGGACGATCGTCCCATTTGGTAATAGGAAGGAGACAGATTTTTCTGTTTTCCATTTTGCTGTATGTTGCATTTTGCTGTTTTCTGGTTCCTGCATAATTTTGCAAATAGGTTCTGTCTGTTTCAATTTCATTATTTCCATATACTACTAGTTAGTATTAATAAAATTTAATTAGGACACAAGTTAGCCAATTAAATTTAGAACCCGATTATGTTCCGATTTTCCGATTCCGGTAAATTTGACGACGGAGCAAGTTGCTCTGAATTCAACTAAAATTGACGTGCTAGCTAAATTCGACGTGTAGAACGTAGTGGTGAAGTTAGTTTTTAGAAATTACGAGTGTTTACAACTTGACCCGAAATAGGCCAATTTACGGTAAAATTGAATTGGACTGTGCTTTAATAGATGTAAGGCACGTATGGACAATCCGATTTCGACGTTGACGATTATGATTAATACCGGTTGTTAGGAATGGCTTTCGCGACGATTATAGGTGTTTGACTATTTTCCCGTTTTTTGGAATTTAGTGAATTAATTAATAATGATGCGGTGCGAATAAACGTAAGATTTGCGACGGTGTATTTATTAATGAATACTTATTAATATGCAATGCGATGATATATGTTTTTGTACATGATGATGTGATGATTAAATTGACGTTGTTAATAAATGCTTCCGATTTGTGAATGCATGACTTTTGATGAATTTATTAGTGATGTTTGCATAATGCAATTATGATGCGATAATATATTTATCTTGTTTTGGATAAATTATGGCGATGTGGGCTTTATGCCAATTTGGATGAGCGATGATGTTGTTTTTGTGTTATGTTGTTTTATTGTCGAGTCACATACATTGCATAAGAGAAGAGGGCTTTTATGCCAAGCGATGATGGCTTTTATGCCGAGCGAAGATGGGCTTTATGCCTTGTGTCCCTAATTATGGACAAAGCGATGGGTACCACATGCATAACATAGTCGTGTCTCATGGAGTCGGTTATGTTTATGTTTGAGTCGTTTGGCGTGGAGTTTTTGTTGATTGATGGATGATATTGAATTGCGATGATATATGATGTGATGATGTTTGTGACGATGGGCTTTTATGCCAAAAAGCGATGATGGACTTTAGCCAATTGGAGATGATTTTATTTATGTTGCTTATGTGATTAACATTGTTTGATATTGTTGTTTGATGTCGTTGTTGATGGTTGTTGTGATAATTTCGTGGTGATGAACGTTTATGTGTTGTTGCGACGTTTTATGCTGATGAGGTTATGGTGATATATTGTAGATTATACACATTAGGATGACGAGTAAAGTAAGTGAATTTTGATTAGGTGTTGGGATTACACTTATTAATCTATACCCTTTATAATTCTGAAACTATATATATATATATATATATATATATATATATATATATATATATATATATATATATATTTTATCACGCCTTTCATTATATGTTTTGGAGTATCTAACCCTTTACTTGTTTCGCCGTTACCTTTATATTGGTAACGTGCAGGTTTGAAGACGGAGTCTATAGCTGCTGTTAGTCGAGTCGGTGTCGCTCTGATACGTAGCACTCGGGGGAAATATTTATGTTGTCATTGTTGTTGTTCTTTTGTTGTTTTCCTTTTGTAAAGAGGAACCATACTCTATGAAAACATGAATGGTTAAGAAAGTTTATTAAAGAAGATGTTTTGATGTTTTTGAATCAATTTATGCCTTCCTGCGATGCTATGTATCCGAGACTTATACTTTAAATCAAACTGTTTAAAGTGAATTGGTTTTGATGGTGTGACGCCTCAGTATTTAATTTATGAAATTTTTAATTACTCTGATTTTTGTATATTAAACTTTGGGTTAATTGGGGTGTTACAGGTGGCCGTAACATGCCCTTGATTTTGTCTTGGGCATCAAATTTGGGAAGTACGGGGGCTCCTTGCCTTTTACGGCCCACAATAGTCATTATGGGTGGTCATAACGATCCCCCTGGATTTTGTATGGGAGACTTCTACTTTTTTCTTCCTTTTTTTGTGTTTCATCAATTTTTTGCCTTTCTATTGTCTGGAATGCTTATTAAGGTCTAAAAAAATCATAGCACAACACCAAATCATAAAGCATAATAAAGTAATAAAGCTTTTACTATGAAATAACAAAGTAAAATTATCAATAAAAACCATACAAAAACTACTTATCAAACTCCCTCAAATTTAGTATGTTGCTTGTCCTGAAGCAGTAAAGCTTGCATAGAGGAATTTTGGATCAAGCAA
The DNA here is from genome assembly GCA_021764765.1 of Vicia sativa. Lineage (NCBI taxonomy): Eukaryota > Viridiplantae > Streptophyta > Magnoliopsida > Fabales > Fabaceae > Vicia > Vicia sativa. The sequence goes on along the minus strand of CM038795.1, from coordinate 154,229,996 downwards.
ATCATCAAATGAAAGAGCTTATGAAATATGACAAATTTCAGTACTCGTATGTGAGTCTTTTTTCCTAATGGGTAAGCACTAGTTCTTCTGGTACTCATCCCACAACAAGAGTTTTTATGAGAACATTAACCGTATTGAGACTACAGACCTAAGTTTCTCTTTTGGATACCTCTCTAACTATGCTTCACACTTAAATCTTATTTCCCCCTTTCATTCGCACTTAAATTAAGGTAATAAGAATCATGATAATCATCACACACACAAGGTTGATCGAGAATTTTTCATTTCATCACTAGATATGCAACACTTGCTATCTTTATCCACCAATGAAATTTCAAGAGTTTTTAGTTTATATAATGTCCTAATTTAGGACGACATTGGGATTTAACCACTATTTGGCCTCCTTTTACTTCCTTTTCATATTTTTTATGTTGATGAAATTTTCAAAACTTTTTAGTTTATATATTGCCCTTATTAGGACGATATTGGGGTCAACCACTTTTCGTTTTCCTTTTACTCCCAAAGCTATTCTCTCATTTGTTATGGGTACGGAAATTCAATCACTGAAAACGTAATTAAAAGATTGTTGGGTCTTGATGGAGAAGGAGAAATTGGTGTCCCAAAAGGAAGGCTTGATATGGCTCCGGTGAACGCTGAAATTTTCACTTATGGAGAAACTTCAACCAGATCAAACCACCAACTCTCCAAAACTTCCTCCACCCACCTCTCCAGAACTTCAATCAACTCACTCCCCTAAATAAATCACTATCTCACCAGAACTTGCACCACCTAACTTTACATAACAAACCATCACTGCTACAGAATTTCCACGAACTCCCTCACCAGATCAAACCACCATCACTACAGCACCTCCACCTCACTCTCCAGAACTTCATCAACCACCAAATCTTGAATCCCCATAATTTCTTAGGACTACATTTAATTTTGCATCTTTGAAACCTAAGTCCAAAACCATCGTTGTTCAAAACTCTGCTCCAAACCATGTGTACCCAGATGTTAGTATATGCTTGCAGAATTTTGAAACAGAAATGAAGGGTTGGATGGATATGCTGAAGGCTGATCTTGCAAACAATATGGACCCAGATGCAACAGAAGCTCTATGGACCACTTTTAGAAGGCGATTCAATGTTGAATCCCTCAAACTTAAAGCTTTGTGCTCCACCCATGTTCATGGTAAATTTTCTGAGTGTCTGAAAGTTTTGAAGACAACAATCATGGATGAATGGAATTAGAAGCCCCTTATGCAGTTAGACAATGCTCCTTGGCAACCACCTTCTGAGTACATAGATATCTCTGATGATGAATTTTCTGAATCAGAAGTTGTTGATCCAAACTCCTTGAGCATAGTTATGTATCGACCACTTTCTGCTCGTGGTGCCAGAAATTCTATCAAGACAGTACCTACTCACATGATTGATCTTGAAACTCTATTCTCAAGTACTTTCTATCCTGGAGCTGTTGTGTCTACTTCAAAGGCTGTTTCTACTGAAGATGCTTCTTCAACCTCTGTGGTGCTAGAAACTCTGAAGGAGTTAAAGAAGGAAAATGAAGTTGTCCGTGAACTTCTGGACAAACAGGATGAGACGAACAAAGAAATTAAGACTTAGATGTAGAAGCAGGAGGAATCTTCCAATGAAATCAAGAACCTTCTTCTTTCTCTACTTTCTCGTCCCACTTAGTCCTTCCATTTTCAACCTTTTGTGCATCATTGTTTTTAAATGTTTATTTTTACAAACCTTATGTAACCGTATCCTTAAACTTAATTTTATCAATACTTTGCTTCACTTTACACTGTTATTTTTTTTAAAAAACAATTACTTTTTGATTATGACAAAAAGGGGGAGAAAATTGAGATTTTGATAGGATTAATTATAAATGTTATTAGGACAAAAGTGTCGAACATTTCTAACAACAAATATACAAGTGTATCTGCTTCTGAAGTATACAAAATTACATAAGCTCTGAAAGAAGACGTTGCAAAGACAAACCCAAATTCTAAAGCCTCAAGCTCTAAAATGATTGAAGCTCTAAAAAGAAAAGGAAAACTCTGAAAGAAGGATCTCTGAAAGCTCTGAAAGAGCAATCTCAGGGAAGTTCTAATATATACTTAGTTTTCTTTAATTATTTATCTCAGGGGGAGATTATCTATCTCAGGGGGAGATATGTTCTTCACATATACAATTTTTTTAAATCAAAATCTAATATTTTTGTCATCATCATAAAAGGGGAGATTGTTAGAACATAGTTTGGTTCTAATCATATCTTAGAGTTTTGATGATAACAAGTGAAATAAATTTTGTATAATAAATATGATACTCTGATGTGTATTGTTCTCACTTCAGATAATGTTCTGACTCAAGCACTCTAGAATGAAGAAATATCAAATTATGCTGAGTAAACAAGAGTTAGAAGTTCTAGAAGATAAAAAGAACTTCTGAACACACACACTGAAAGCAACTTCTGAAGGAAGCATGCTAACACAACATCTGATAGAAGCACCAAGGAAACCTCTTTTAGAAGATCCTTTGAACAAGGCTTGCAGAAGATCATGATTCTTCTATACATCATCTTCTAAGACAAAGTCTGCTACAATATTGTTACTAATTAAAGATAACACAACTTAAGTACTTGAGTGGATCAAATTTTGAGGCTCATTGAGAAAATAAAGCACATGCAGGCAAGCAACATTTATTATGTTTCTCATCTTCCAAGACACGCAACAGAGAGCAACGAAATGCAACAGAATTATTTATGAGAAGCTTTATAAAGAGCAAACATTCAAAGAAGAAAATAACTATTTATGCTAAAAGAGAAAACTTACGCTGCCAAAGTCAAATACTATTTTGTTAAGTTTATTTTTCTATATAGAGCTTAAACAATTCTTGTGTAAAAATCACTTTTTGTGATAGAGATTTTTAGAAGAAACGTTATACACATTGTTAGAAGTTCATTTGTAATTAATCCTTGAGAGACCAGTTGGATCAGATTTCTCAAGAGGGCTAGGACTAGAGAGTCTTAAAGGTGTTAGTCACTTGCAATTGACTTGAGCATTGTTTGTTAGTCACAACAGTTGGTTGTGCAATTGTAATCTGTTGATTATAGTGAATTAATTCTTTGTTTGAGAAAGGCAAAATCACTTTGGCGGGTGGACTGGAGTAGTTTGAGTTGCAAACGAACTAGGATAAAAATCATTGTGTGTTTAGATTTTTGTTGATTAAAAGAAAACTTAAAAAGGAAAAACTTATTCAACCCCCGCTTCTAAGTGTTTTCTAAGCCTTCATGATAGACTCCATGCATGCCACAAAATAATCAACGAAAATGGAAATAAATTACATAAAAAATAAAGCTTTAGTTTATACGGTGATCAAACAGATTCAACTAATGGTTGAGTACTGAACTCTGTTCTATCGCTATATATCTAGAGAAATCAAAATTTGGTGTTTTAAGAGCAACTTAAGTGAAAAAGAACTGAAATAGGTAAAACAACTTCAAAAAAAGCACTTCAAATATATAAAACAAATGAGACTTTAGGGTCATGACTCATATTTATGATTTCTTCGTTTAAATTGAGCACTTCTATTTCAAGAAATTTGACACAAATTATATAAAAATAGACTATTATGGGCAATTCCTAATTTCCCCAACATATTGTCATATCTTTGACGAACAGGAAGCTCTACGACTTTCTCTCACGCAGAAATATTCGTCAACAATCGTTACTTTTGACCAACTATTAAAAAGTGTTTATGCAAAAGTGTTTAAGATCAAGGTAAACGCCTAAAAACACTTCCACTTCCGTGGCGAGGTTTCAATCAAAAAAACGCAGTCTTTAAAATAAAAATAGTGTAATTCTCGTGATTGGCTTATGCTAATTTACATGGATAATCATCGATAAATAGGGTTCATGACCCTTAGTCACTAAAGGACTACTCACTCATGGTGAGGAATAGCATAAACAAAGAAATTTTAACAAAAGAAAATATGATAAATAATAGTAAAGCAATGATAAATAAAACTTGAATAAATAAAATAAGTTTGATCAAATGCTCCGATGGATACTTGAGTTACAAAGCGTGAAAGGAAAATCTAGAATAAAAATTGGATGCCTAATTCAAGAGTACCTATGCATTTTTATATCCCAACTCTAAATGTAGAATGAATTAATCATATTTAATGCTCATCAAAAGGGTTTAATTCTAAATGAGGAATCATATTTAATGCCCATCAAAGTGTGTTTCAAGGCTTATTAGATACAAAATAAGTCCCCTTCAAAGCTCATCAAAGTCTCTTTCAAAGCTCATTAAAAATAGAATCAAATCGAATTGAAATGTGCAAAGGTCTCAAATCTGGAACAAATCAAACTGAGAAAGAAAACAAAAGGATGGAAACACGAGTGCCTTTTATGGCTGTAATAGCCATTATGGGTGGTTGTAACTGGCCCTTGGATTTTGGTTTGGGAATCAAATTTAGGAAGTCTGGGGGGCTTGCTTATTACGGACCACAATAGTCATTATGGTTGGTTGTAACATTCCCATGGATTTTGTATGGGAGACTTCGACTTTTTGCCTTTTTTCGCGTTTCATCCTGTTTTCCTTTCTATTGTCTGAAATGTTTATTAAGGTCTCAAAACATCATAAACACAATGCCTAAGCATAAAACATAATAAAATGAAGAATATGGGATAGAGACAATGAAATAAAAAATTAAATATATCAATACAAACCATACAAAAACCACTTATCATATCTTTTGATGATTTGGAGACTGGAAGCAATTTTCTTGTTATGTAAGGAACATAGAGTATATCACTAAGAACAAGAGGAATGGTATGTTTGGTTTTGGGATTCACAAATGAAGAACATATACAGTTAATGGCTAATGATTGACCATTTTCTACATAAACACGACTATGAATGTCATATAGTTTCTTAGTGTTCAAGAAATAAGCATGATGAGAGGCAATTGAATCAACAAAAGTATGCTTGCTTCTCAAGCTCCTCGAGTAGAGAATATTCTTGAGTATTTTTCATCATAGTTATGTCCTAAGAATCAGAGGTTGGTACTTCATGTTTGTCATTGAACGTGCTTCGAAATTATGTCAAGTTGGATTGGGCTCGTGTAAATGTGAAGGTTTCATCAAACATGTGCCAACATTCAATAACAATGTAACACCCTGCTTTTAATTTTAATATTAAAAAAGTTATTTTAATATTATTTTACATAATTAATTGAGTTTTGATGTGCCTTTGTTCAATTTAAATAAGTGCCTTTGTTCAACTAAATGAGTTTTGGAAGGGAAGACTCCATAGTCAAGTTATAATTTTTGATGCACTTTTGAGGTAAGGGAGGAGAAACTTTTCATATATGGGTGTTTTAAGCATGAAGGATAGTGAGAGATCCTTACTCGCTTATCTTTTTCTTCTTTCTTTTCCTTCATTGTTATGTAAATTGGACCTTGAAGAGAGTTTGTGCAAAACTCTTTTGGCCTTTATTGTTCGATTGAATTCCGTGCTTGGTGTTGATTATTGAAATTTATGTGATTTGATGTGTGAAATTCATGAGTTATAATTGTTTTATATTTGGTTGGAAATCTTGATGAAATATGATGATGATAACATGTTGAACTAATGTTTTGAATGTTAAATATATATACTTTGATGTGTTAATTATTATAGAGTACTTTGAGTTGTTATGCGTTTTAGTGTCATTGAAGCCCAAATGGTCGAGTTCATGATCTTATTTGATGGGGAAGATTAAAAAAATCACAGGAAAACATTGTAGCCATGTTTGATTTGAATTAATGTTTCAACATGATTCGGATCACGGGTTAAAATTTAGCATAAACACTTCTGCCTAGTTTGTTTCAAATTAAAATTTCTACATGTTTCGAATTAGAGATTAAATTTTAGAAAAAAAATTCTTTTGACTTATTTGATTTGAATTAGGAAAACAACATGATTTGAATTAGACGATGCTGATTTTGTTCAGACATTGTTTTCATCATAACTTGATTTTCGTGACTCTATTTGAGGCGTGATTTGAAGAGTTTGAAAGCTAACGTGTAAGAATACCTCCTGATAAGGTGTTGGAAGGTTAAATGATTACATGGGAACTTGAATGTAATGTTTTCTTGTGGTGTTTATGAGATGAGTATTTTTGAGAAATTGTGTAATTTAACTATTATGTTGAGTTATAATTGAAATTACTGAATTGTGTTGAAATGTTTGGTTCAAAGAGGATTCATTGTGGTGGCCTTATTGGAGATATCCATGCCGATTTTAGGTTCAGATAGGAACCAATGTCGAGTGTTAGAAGTTCAGGTTTCAGATATGTATTGTATTGTTGTGGCATTCATGCATCATGTATATCGGAGATACGTAGGACTTCAGTCAAGTGTCGGGTTACATGTTTAGAGAGGAACTATTGACGAGTCTCAAGTTCAAAGAGGAACCAGGTTCAAAGAGGAACCACAGACATCTGGATTCATCAATAACATAACTTTGACATCCAAAACCTTGGTACCATATCCACATTTGTGATTAATCATTGTTGTGAATGATTTATGTGATTGACAGTTACTATTACTGAACTATCCTTGATGTTTTATGCACTTTTAACATATGTGAATGTATTCTCACCCCATGTTTGCTTGTCTATGTTATTCTTTACGCTTGTGGTGCATATACTCAGGTAGAGGAGCCTTAGCTGTTATGTGTATTAAAGGATGGCATAGTGGCCTTCTTTGTCTTTTATCACTTTTTGAGTTTATTTTAGTCCATGTGTGTCACTCTGATAGTGTAACATTAAGATGTGTTAAGTTTCTATTTTGTGTTTTTATATGTTACTAAACTATTCATTTTAGGAATGAGATTGAAGTGGATTGTTTGTCCAAAAGACCATTAAAGTTAAGAAATGTGATTATTAATTTCGATCTAGAACATGATAATTGAGAAGGTTGTTTTATATTGAGAAAATGTGACACCTTTGTATGAGTTTATTTTTATTTTCGCATGTTTTTATGAAAATAAATTTTTAGGGTTTAAGGTGTTACAAACAACATGGCCATATTTTCCACACAAATGACAAGTAGGTCGATTACCAAATGAAGAACGACCTCTACCACAGGTCACACGTCTCCTAATTTGATATCTTGTAAAACTTTCATGAACACCACTTGTTTGCTAATTTGTGTGAGCCATATTTGCAGAGGCACTAGACACAAATAATTCCTGCCTAAATTTCTCAAGTTGTACTTTATGCACATAGAGGAGAGCTTCTACATCAAAGAGTGTTATAAAGGCTCAAGATTGCCATTCATTTTCCTAAAAAATGGACTATATTTGTCTAGTAAACCATCAAGAATAGAATCAACCTAATCCTGATCTGAGATTAACTCTCTAACAACATGTAGCAAATTTGCAATGTCCTTCACTCGAAGCACATATTCAGTAATTGGATCTATTGCATTTCTTCACTGGCTACAATTCAGCACAAAGTTGTCTAGCTCTTGCCTTCGTACAAGCATTAAAATACTTATGAATCTTGTCACATACTTCAAACACATGCTTGGAAGATAACACTCAAGGTAACACTAATTCAGATATGGTAGGTATAAGCCAGATAAACATAGCTTGTCTTGCACAATCCAAGATTTGTATTCTTCATAGACTTTACCTTCGATTCGATCTTATTCTGATTTGAATTTATATGAAATTTGAGGATTCACCCTGATCTTGTGCACTCTTTGAGTCAGGACGACTCCTTCAACTTGTTGATTGCACACGAGGTAACTATTGTCTTGAAGGTTGATCGAGAGTTTTTTTATAAAAATGATGCGATGAAGTTGAATCAGAGGTATTTATTAGGATTGGTTGAGAATTCTAAACCAAACTTTCAACAATTGTAGCAGGAGATGATTCGGCCATGGCAACAAATGCAAGGAAGAAGGTGATGTTCTAGTTCTTAGGAGTTGTGGAAGTTGTAAGGCAATCAAAGGATTCAAGGTGGATGCCTTCGGCCGCTATTCTCACTAGTTTCTTTGATGGGAGTTGTTCCTATTTGTTTTGATTTTCTTTTTAACTTTTGTTCTTATGGAAATTTTGGTCTTATCTCCCTCCTCTTTGTACTTTTCTCTTTCGTTTAATATATAATGTTGCTTAAAAAAATATTATAAACAAAATTTGATTTATTAGATTCATTGAAAAATTAATGTTTTTAAATTATATATAAACCCATTAATATATTGATTATTAAATTAATTTAAAAAATGCATTTTTTTCTTATAAATAAAAAATGGTTTTTATTATAATAAGAATGAAGGGAGTATAAACAAACAAAAAAAAAGTTATATGGATACAAAAACTTCTATGAAGAATTTCAAGAGATTTACACTGTCATGAACATAAAACCTACCAACTGTTTTACATGGTACAAAGCACAAAGCACACAAAATGTACTCCATCAGTGTTACAAAGCACAAGCAAAAGAAAAAGTTAAATGCCAAATAAACAAATCTTTAACCGAAAGACTAATGCAGCTCACAAAATACCCCCCAACAAAATTTAAAGATCCACAACATTAGATCTCAATTTGACAGAAAGATCAACAAAAAGTTTCAATAACAAATTTTAGGATCACACCTATCACAATTTGGAAGCACAAAACACATCTATGTCTTCATGAAAAAACTTCTTGAAATTATCCATACAAGATGCCTCCGAAGAAATTGCCACCACAATACCATCATCTCCATAACCATTATTCATAACAAATGCCTTCCCTTTAGAATCCATGTGCCCAGGCCCAAAATAATCAGGTGTTCCCCAGCCAAAATCTAAACTATTAAGAGAAATATTCTTCCAACTTACAACAATGAGATTTGGGTTTCTAAAAAATTTACCATCATCCACACTCTTTGTAGGGTATTGAAAAATATTATACCTTAGCAAATTCATGTCATTCTCCCTATCTATATAATCAAGTGCCGACATTACGTACTCTCCTGTCACCCTTTCAATTGCTTTCCTAACATCCTCAACAACATTACCCAATGACTTGAAAATAACATCATTAAAGGCGCGGGTCGGAGTCACGGTTGAAAATACTGCATTCCCAGCATATCGAGGCAGGAGAGGAGGTTCTAATAGGTTTCTACAATCAACCAACATTGTCAACCTCGTAGGTTGATAATTATTTCCTGTGTAACGTGCTTTAGTGACCATCTCCAAAGATGTCCTGCAATAACTTCAAAAGTTGAATAAGGTTTTAAATCAGAGACATCTTTGGAGGTAGGTTGGAAATTCCCGCGAGAGACAGCTTGAGTTTGAAAATTTTCTCCCGCGTGAGTTTCACAATAGCAACACTCACTTCTCCGGTGTCTCCTGATTCATAATTCGACCAAACAGGAGATGCCTCAAACTCACTCACGATGCCTAAACAACATAGGCGAATTCATGAAACATATGATTGCAGCTCCGTCCATTACTGCAGGACACAGTGAAATGCCTAATGTAAAACCACCCATTGGAAACTCGTTAGTTGCACTGCTAATAAGGGAATATCTTCCATTGGAAGATTGTAATTAATTTTTGGTATGAGTTGTGACACCAAATTATTTGGCACAAAATCACCCAAATCTTTCAAGTTAGTGTCACATTTAGCTTCTAATAGAATTGCTCCTTTGGCGTTGCAATTAAGCTCCCATTTTCCATCTTTGATCCAATTCAATCTTCCAGCTAGAGGATAGTAAATAACCAAAACTTGGCTAAGAGAGTTTCTAAGTGTTTCAAAGAAAGTTGATGTGCTTTTATGCTTTTGTGGTTTGTATACGCAGATGAGAGCATCATGAGTACGAAGCTTGATTTGTTCACATAATGAGAAGAGTTTTGGATTAGGGGTTGGTTTGGAGGGAAGGATAGTGGATTGAGATAGGATACTCACCACCATGATTGTTTTTTTTTTTTCTTGAGTTATGACTTTGTCTGTGATTATCAATTTGATTAATGTTGTTTAAACACACAAAAAATGTTCAATTAATAAAGAATATTATTTACCTTTGATATACCAAAGTAGCCCAAACTTCAAATTGAAAAAAATATACAAAGTTGAAAGGTCAAGTGGTGCACTCATCTAACTATATATCATGAATCTGACATGCTTTGTTTAGTTAATTCTATGTGCCTTGAAAATGAATCTACTTAATATAAATTGAATGTTGCTTTGGTGAAAACCCTAATCCTAATTGTCTAGATGGCCTTTATCTAATATTTGTTATTTAATAGAATTTTCTTAGAATAAGTAGATTAAGTAGATTTTCAATTTTAATATCACTATTTTTTCTAATTCTTTACACCAACTTCAATTCAATACTATTAATTAATTAATTTTATAAAAAAGATCTAATATTTCTAATATCATTAAATTTTTAATATTATAATTAAAAACTAAAAATTTTACTTATTTCATTATTTTTTTCAATCATTAATTAATTAACTTTATAAAAAATATAATCTTCATTCATTTTTTCAATCATTAATTAATTATATTTATAAAAAGATCTAATATTTCTAATTTGATTAAATTTTTAATATTGTAAGAAAAAAAAGTAAAAATCTTACTTATTTCATTGATTTTTTCAATCATTAATTAATTAATATTATAAAATTTATGAGTTTATATTTTATTAATTTGTTATTAATAATCATTATTATTCAATATTATTAATCATTAATGAGTTTATATCTATTAATGAATTTATATAAACTCATAAATTTTTTTAATCATTAATAAAATATAAACTCATAAATATTATATAACAATATTTTTAATATTATATTTTATTAATTTGTTAAAAAAATTCAAAGTATTGTTATATATGATTAATAATATTTTATTTAAATTGAAAAATATAATTATTATAAGTAATTTAGTTAATAATTTGTATCTATTGAAATTAAAAAAAAATTATGAGTATTAAAAATCAATTTTTTATATCACTTTTTATTTTCAAATTCACCACGTTTTTATTTTTTTATTACTAAATATATTTTGTTAAAACACGGGTGTATAATTTCATAAATAATGGTGGTAAAACATTGGTGTATAATTTCATAAAAAAATTCTCACTACGCCAAACAAGGGATTAGACAACGCTTTTTTAGGCATTTAACAGCGTTGCTAAAACCACCGCTGCTAAAGGTATAGACAACGCTTAGGTCACTGTAAAAGCGCTGCTATAGATACCCTTTATGCAACGCTTTTTCCTGAAAAGCGCTGCTATAGATACCCTCTTTAACAGCGCTTTCACTTTAGACAGCGCTGTTGAAAGAATTTTAGGTGGAGTTTTAGACAGCGCTTTGTAAAAGCGCTGCTATAGATACTCCTTAGGCAGCGCTTTTTTCTGAAAAGCGCTGTTATAGATATCCCCTTTAGCAGCGCTTTACTTTATACAACGCTTTTTTATTTCTCCTTTAGCAGCGCTTTTTTTATTGCCCCCTATAGCAGTGCTTTTTTCATCCACTTTAGACAACGCTTCTCATTAAAAGTGTTGTCTATTCTCCCCTTTAGCAGCGCTTTCCCTAAGAAAATTTTGAATATAATTTTTTTCATTTAAAACAAAATGCTTCCTATCAGATTTAATTTCAACATTTTTGCACCAGATTTTTACCAGAATTTGTAGCTTCAATATAAAATTTGAAATAACAACAACATCAATATACATCTTAAATCCTTTTTTGCACAATATTTCATAAACTTGAAACAACAACATTAATATATACAACAATGAAACAACATCAACAATGAATTACAAAATAGCTCTATCTTCTACATCGGTCGACACCTATATAACCTGAAACAAAATCAAAAAATCGAAATTCATACAAGTTACCAAATAACAACAACAAAAACAACAATATTGCAACACAACTATAATGACATATATTATATTCGCAAAACTCAAAGTTATACCTTATAATAAAATTCTCAACTCCATAACAAATTGGCACCAATCCTCCATAAGTTCATCTAATTGATCTTTTGAGTAATAAGCACACTTGAATTCACCAAAGTACTACATAATAATATAACATAGTGTGATTTACTTAAAACACTAAGTCATTTTATAAGAAATATTAAAATAATTCCTAAGTTAGAAATTCATACCGTGGATGGAATCTCTAATCGGTCCAAAAGAAGAGTTTCTTTCATAAACCTCAACATAAAATAACCGCAATCTACACAATTGTGCTGACGATGACACTACACATGAAAAGAAAATACGGATATACATCAAGATATACACCTTAACTTGTTTTATCAAGTATCATCGCTATATAATCAAAATTGTGAAAATATATACCTCCACTTTGATCCACGAAATATTGTTGACTCTACTCCTTGGTACTTGAATATCTCTTTGTGCTCGAAAACTTTGTATAATGCTATAATAAAATAATAACGAATATTTAGAACTATCTCACATAAATAATTAAATATGCACATGAATATTTTAGAACAATCTCACTTACGTATCAATCGTCTTCTTCATATCTGGGTATCTTGTCCAATCATTGCCCAATGAATCTAGATAATATACAATTTCTCTCACAGGATTAATCGCAACCAATAACCAGTGTCCACTGTAATATTAAAAAAGGTTAGATGGAAACTTTCTACACAACGTCAAAAAACAAAAAAAATTATAATAAAGGAAATTTAGAATGAAAATCTTACTTGTGGCCAATATTATATGGTAAAAAGAACAATTTTTTTGTATCTTTGCTGGACATAAATAAACGGAGTACAAAAGCTATTACTTCATATGATTTTGAGATGATTGACCCTGCGTGGGCAAAGTTGAGATTTATGAAAGCGAATATGGATTCCAATCCACGCGGGAGAATCAACTTGTCATACAGAAACCTTAAATAAAAACATCATTAACATTAATTATTCATTGAAATGAGTAAATAAATTCTTCAATTAATTAAACAAAGTTGATTGGAGTATACCTGATGTTTGTATTGATAACAGCGCGACGCCTAATGTCAAATGTCCAAAAACTTGTTCTAAATCTTCCTTACCAATTGCTGTCATGCCTTCATAACCATAAATCCCTGCATCCATGGGTATAAGACTAGTACCACCTTGCAAAATAGTTGTGAATCTTACATATGTCTCAAGGCACAACCTATACTGTGAAGTAGTTTTCTTTCTAGCCCCGGTCCTCTTAGCAACACTCTTTATTTCTGTGGGAATGTTGCTAATTACAGGCCCCTTATCCCTACGGACAACTTCAATCTCTTTAGCAGGAATAATCTAAATATCATAAAGTTAGATTGGTCAAGTATAAGATGACAAATTAACATTATCTAAGCATAAATATCATATAACTAAGAATTTTGTTAAATCAAAATGTAACCATCATTAATCAATTAACTTCGGCTTTTATCGTTACTCTTTTTTCAAATTCTACACTAACTCCAAATCAATTTTTTAGTAATAAATATAATTTGTTAAAACGGTAGAGTATTATCTAAAAAAACGGCAGATTATGATTAATAATCATTGATTGATATAATATAATTTATATTAAATAATATTTTATAACTTCCTTAGAAACTTTTTTAATTAATAATAATAATGTAACTTTAAAAAAAATTAGTTTTTATTATAAGCATAATCATATATATATATATATATATATATATATATATATATATATATATATATATATATATATATATATATATATATATATATATATATATATATATATATATATATATATATATATATATATATATATATATATATATATATATATATATATATATATATATATATATATATATATATATATATATATATATATATATATATATATATATATATATATATATATATATATATATATATATATATATATATATATATATATATATATATATATATATATATATGTGTGTGTGTGTGTATGTATGTATGTATATAATTTTTAGTAGAAATTGGTTTTACTAATTATTTTATTCTTTATTTCATGTAAATTACATAATTAAAAGATCATTAGATTATTAATTTCATTAACGTTATATAATAAAATAAGTTATAAGAAATGTTTTAAAATTTAATAAATATAGTTTTATAGTTTAGTATTAAAATTTTTTTAAATGTAACTCCCAAATAATTTTTCCTATAAAAATGATTAACATTACAATTAATGTATTTGTGATGACTTAATATAATTAACATCAACCGTTTTAAAAACAAAAAGAATTAAGAAGATTTAGAGTAAGAATGTAATATATGTGTAAAAAAAGAGTAAGAACATATAAATTCCTAGGTAAAATAATTTAATATTAAAGTTATTAAAATAAGAGATATATATATATATATATATATATATATATATATATATATATATATATATATATATATATATATATATATATATATATATATATATATATATATATATATATATATCGTTAAACTAAAAGTAAAGGAGGGTTGAATTAATCAAACTTTTTATTGATTAATAAATAAAAATTAAAAGGATGGGCGATTTTAAGAAATTATTTAAAACTAACTATTTAATTAAATAAATTTAAATTATAAATTACACAATATATTAGTATAAATTAAATAAAATAAAATTTATATTGATAATTTTTTAAAATTAAAATATTTAATTATGACAGTTATTATTTGATTTATATTTATATTATTTAAAGTAGAATTTACTCTATATTATATTGTTATTATGATTCATATTTATGGTTGAATTTTTATTGATTTTGTAATAATATTTAAGAAGGATAGAGTGATTTCCTAACTTTTATCAGTTTATAGAGATTTATTTTGTCTCACTAAAACTCTATTCCTCCTTATATGTTCTTTTCCATATTCATAATCTTCTACTTTACTTTAGGTTTTCTTTTTTATTACTTTAGGGTTTCTTTTTTATTTTCATAATCTTCCATTATGTGCAGATTTTGAAGATATATTTGATAATATTTGAGAATTTTATCGAAAAATAGATTCTTATTTGATAATTTTTTTATGTCTTATGTTTGTTATTCATGTTCTTATCATTGACATCATGTTTTTGAATTACTCTTTTGAAATGAATTGCGTTGTAGAAAATAGTTTGACAATTCAAATATAATATATGAACAACAATATTATATACTTTTCAACAAAGGTATGAGACTTTTATAATTTATCTTTGTACGGATTTTATAGTATTCTTCTCTCTAAAACTTTGTCATATATGTTGTTTAAGGTAACAATGTGTGTTTGTGTGTCAGCATTCTAGATACTAAAAGACAATTAATGATTATCAATGTGTTGGTTGGAATTTTCAACAGGGTTAAAATTCAACCAATAGAAGAAAAGAATTCAAAATGGTTCTTTGAATTAGTGTAATATTTAAGTCAAACAGGGTACAATTGATTGTATTTGCAGTCGATCAGGGGGTTAATTGGGCTTGGAAATATTAAAAGTCCAAAGTTATGTAAGTGGCCCAGATCACTCGAACGAAGGTTTCTTGGAGGGAAAGAGAGCAAGAGTGGAGAATGTGGGTTCGTGGTGAGAAGTTACATGATACACATGGTGTGTAAAGGAACGAAGCCCACCAGGAAGCTATTATTATATATGTATTATAAATAAAAACACTTAGTGCATTGTGTTAGGAGGTTCAAACTTTTACATTCCTAACGCTAATCACTCAGAGTACCCTAACAAACGAGCAAAATGAGTCAGGCTAGGACAATGTATGTTTGAATCAACTTACTTTTCAACTATTTTAAATGTTATGTCATTTACCTTTATATTTTAAACGCTTTCGTTTTACTTTGCAATTTTTACTTTGTTTACTTTTGAAATCACACAAACGCGTTTGACATAAGACGAACGAACCCTTTGAAAACACTTTGTAGAAAAACACATGAAAACCGAAACACTATACTGTGATTTCCTGGTCGATTTCGCAAGTAAACTTTTTGGAAAGAGACCAGTGTTGTTTATCAAAACCCAAGATAAACAAATTGACACACCTGGTGGAACAGTGCTAATAATTTCATATTTGTGTTAGGTTTTATAAAGTTTATGTTTATTTTCTGTGGTGTATGAATTTAAGGAGTGGTAAACATTTGTCAAAGTCCAAAATGCCATGCTCTAACACAAACAATTCATCACATACAAATGGAAATGGGTACCCATGGGCACAGGTACAAGACTCTCGCTACCCGCCTCGTTTAGTAAATATGATATCCGTATCTGCCCAATACCCATGCGGGTAACCGTGAACTTTGAGATACCCGCAGATATTTACGCGAATCCATGGATACTATTATTTAATTATTTTTTAATATATATATATAACTAATTTTATAATCTCTTTTAAAGAATTTTTTTTTTCAAATTTAACACATAATAAATAATAAATAAAATAAATCACATTCATTTTATTTCTTCTTTTATCAAAATAATAATAATATTAATAATAATATCATATTTACCAAAATAACAATAATAATTACTATTATTTTGATCAAACAAATTAATATTTAAGTATTTTTTAATTATTAACGGATACGGATACTCGCGGATACGGGTATCGTCAAATCCATATATGTACCCGTAAGTAAACAGGTAACTTAATATCCATTTATTTTATCCGTGGATATCCATTAAACTATCAAACTCTTGTCCATGACGGGTTTTACCCACGGGTATCCACGGGTACGAGTTTTTTTCATCCCTACACACGCATTCACAAGTTTCTACACAAAATGTGAATGTCATACCAACGAATGCCACAACTCAAAGCGCAACAGTTCTATCTCCTGTGAGATCAACTGTTGTCTAGGGTTCAGTAACAACAGTTACAACGATAGAACCTAGAAACAGGGTATCAATATTTGGCCCAAATCGGCCATTTTCCCTGGGGTCAAGGGTCAACATTTAGTTCGTATCAATATGGTATGCCTCATTCTATGATGGTTGGGTTACAGTCAAACCCATCCACGTATACTGAAAATGTATTAACCACTGGACATCAAGGTAGTTATGTCCCATGTGGTCGACCAGGTGGTGTTAGTTATATCCCTCAATCGACACCATCTTTAAACACTACTTCTGTTATGGCTTTGAGGCAACAGATGGATGAGAGTAACTTAGAATTAGTAAATGTTCTAACTCAGCAAATAAGAGTTGTCTTTAATCCTGTAGTTGACCGATTAGGTAGATTAATTGAGTTATTAGAGGTTCAACCAGCTCATGCACGCCATATGCCTTTAAGAGTTGTTGAAGAACCAAAGAAAGATAACAATGAGCATCCTTTTAGGCCTCAAAGGGTAAAACACCCACTTATGAGGAGGAGGAATTTGTTGAATAATATGAACCTAGACCAATTTTGATTAGGAGAAACCAAAATGTTGATCAAATGGTGAGAAATGCCCATCTTGGGCGCAACAACATTGTTCATGTAGTAGAAGAAGTGTTCACACGACTTGGGGAAAATATTGGCCTTAGAAGGCCCAATTATTTGTCCCCTTTGCCTGATTATATTCGACAGGAAGAATTACGTAAGGGATGTAAGGTGCCTAAGTTTACCAAGTTCGCTGGCGGTGCTAATGAATCGGCCATTGAACACATTGCAAGGTATGATACAGAAGTTGGTGATATTGCCAATGATGAGGGTTTAAAGTTGAGATACTTTCCTAATTCATTAACCAAAAATGCTTTTACTTAGTTTACAACCTTGGCTCCCAATTCTATACGCACTTGGGAACAACTAGAGGGCATATTCCATGAGCAATTCTATGTTGGTCAGCCCAAGATAAGTTTGAAAGAATTGTCTTCAATTAAGAGGAGGTCGTCTGAGTCAATGGAAGCTTATTTGAATAGGTTTAGGGTTCTAAAGTCTAGTTGTTTTACTAGAGTTCCTGAACATGAGCTGGTCGAAATGGTCGTTCGAGGGTTATATTATTCTATTAGGAAGAAGTTTGATCCTCATTCTCTCATATCTTTGGATTTTCCAAGTCACAGGGGTTTATTATGGCTCGAGAGATCTCACTTGTCTCATTGATTCATCAAGAGCTGGAGATTGGCCAAAGATTGAAGAGGAATTCATTTGTGTCATTCATTTGATGAAATTAGGGTTTTGACTAATTGTGGAATTTGAAGCTTGTCTAAGCCAATTTCTTGAAGCATCATATTATTATTATCATTTGAGACATCTTTGTCCAAATAATTATCAATATATCCAGATGAATTAGGGTTTTAAAGCTTGTTCATCAATCTCCTAACACAAGGTGCAAAACTAGGGTTTTGGATTTAATCAGCAGTTCTTCATATTTTTCACTCAAACTTGATTTCATGTGTTTCTATATGTTATTCGGCATCTTTGATTGAAATATTGAGGTTCAATTTTGATTGGAAGCAAGTCAATTGATCACAAGGGGAAAATAGTCATTTTGATCAAAATCAGTCAATGTTAGAAGTTGACCAATGGACTTTTGGTCAACCATCAATTGAAACATCCTCTTTTCATATTTCATGACCAAGTTCATCATTGAATCAAAGGAATTGAAGAAATTTGAGTTAACTTGTTCTTGAAGTTATTGGAAGTTTGAAAATTTTGCTAAGTCTTTATCCTATAGAACTTGAACACATTATAACTTGCTCAATTTTTATTCAATGGTTGCAAACTATACATTTTTGGAAAGATTGAGGAAAATTCTACAGGATTGTAATGTGTAAAAAATCTCAAAAATGCACCATTTGAAAGATATTTGAGTTGGAATTTTCATGCACAAGGCATAGTTTTTCTTATGCAGACTTGCCTTCTTCTTGCCTCCCACGCGCGTAAAATGATCAAACACATGGTGTGAAAGATGTGAGAACTCATATCCTTTGATTTAAGTCCAATTTTTAAAATGTGCTTCGTGCGTTTTAAAGTTGGCATTGAGAGCTTTGTAACAAGCTCTGAACCATCTCAAATGGCCAAATATTGATCAAGTTATGGTCATTGGAAATTCATGTCAAAACCTGACTTCATGCAACCCTTGCGCGCATGTGTGGCATTCCATGTCATGGCATGTTTTTCTTCAACTTTGAACAACCATATATCACTCAATACTCTATCATTTTGCATGAACCAGAGCTCATTTTGAAGTTCATTGAAAGATCTTTCCATAGGCTCCTCGAGCACCAAAAAATGCACGAGCCAATGGGTTTGATGTATAAATATGCTTGGATTTGAAGTACAGACCGTATTTTGAACTTCTGAAAATTTCAGGTTTGGATGACTTTTGTGATTTTCATGGCATGATTTCTTGATCTCTAGTTAGTTATTTTAAAATCCATAAGTTGTGTGTTGTAGCTTGCCATGTTGCCTTTAATCTGAGCTTTGTTTCATGAAAAATGGTTAAGAATTGAGCAAGATACGAATTATGGAATTTGGGGGTGTTGGCCTGTGTAAAACGCATGCTAGAGCACAATCTTAAGGTTGAAGATGACTAGGTGGTGTGGTCTGATTTAAATTTTGTTTCATTTTATATCATTTGATTTTATTTGTTTTGTCTGATATTATTTTGTACTCAAAACTTGTTCAAAAATTCTGAAAACAATACCATAGGCTCATTTTATCTTTTAGTATTTTGTGTAATTTTTTTAGAATTTTTAAAAATGAATTGATTTGTTAAAACAATTCGTGAAGTTAATTAATTTTGATCATTTGATTTTTGTTAATTTTTTCTTCTGACTTTTCCACCATACAAAATTTTTGTCAAAAATATTCTAGGAAATTTGATAGATCTATTTTAAGATTCTAATTTTTACTTTGCAACTTTGGCATTTTTTCCTAATTAAATAAATTTGTATATTTTATTGCCTTTCATGCATTTTCACCATCATTAAAAATATTTTTCTTAATACAAAAAGTTGCACCAAAAATATTTTGAATCATTTTATTCATGCATGTTTCATTTCTGATTTTTATTTTATAAGTTTTTCATTTTTGACCAATTAAATAATTTCTTGCGTTAAATAATTGATTTAAATCATATATTTTGCATTTTTATTATTTTCACTATTTTTCTTGAACATGAAAAACTCCAAAAAATACTTTCTGACCTCTTCATAGTTTATGGTGATTTTAGGATGTTATTTGAATTTTTTTATCATGTGTTATCATTGATTTTAAAAATTGGAAGAGATTAAATGTCTTTTTTAGGGATTTGTTGCTTAGATCACAAGTTTGATTTAATTGATGTTTTTTTAGAACTTGTAAATGTCAAGTAGCTTCTGATTTTGGTTTTTGATTGTGTTAATCTTCTAAAAATCAAGTTTGTTTGAATTTATCTATTGGAATTCCATTTTTCCCAAAATATTTTACAAAATAGGTCTAGTTTGAGTTTTACCTCAACTAGTTTTGAAAGATGAATTTTGTTTTCATTCTTTTTCAAACATTCAAGGATCTAAGTTGATGGTTTCTTACTTTTATAAGTTTTAAGTGTCTTAAAACAATTTTTTTTTTTTGTTTTTATAGGTCATTTTCCTATTTTTGTTTGATTTATCGAAACTTTGCTAACTTTGATTCCTTAGGTTAGAAGTTACATTTGTTTGACTAACTTCCCTTGACTTTTGAGTAAATTTTTGTTTAGTTTAGGGTAGTATAGTGTATTAGGGTCTTAGAATTAGTTTTTTTTTCAATTTTAAGATTAGACTTCCTATTTTTTCCCATTTAGTCAAATTAGGGTTTCAAACTAGAGGTCTTTTTAGGCTTGTTTGACTTTATTTTCAATAGGAAGCTTGCTAATTTTGTCTTGAGCTTGATGTTTATGACTTTTTGATGTCTTGAGGACCTTGTGATATATTGTTTATAATTTTACAAGTTATGTTTCTATTTTTGGTCCAATCATCTTTCTCAAGTATGCTTTGATGTTTGTTTGAACTAGAGGTAAAGGGAATGGCACTTGTGCTACCCATGAGGGATCAATTCCTTTACTTTTTATCATCCTTATTATCTTTTGGAGACTTGAGTTCATCATTGGACCATTCAAGCTCTCAAGACTTGCTTATCTTTTGTCAATCTTGTTTGATAATTGCTTGTGATCATGGATTAAGAGGTAGCTTTTGTGCACCACCTTTAATATATCATGTGAAGCCATTTATTTATTCAAATCTTTTGTGATTACGATCTTCTAATGTTGAATTATTATCATACAATGCTCCTTTGATCTTTGTGTGTCATTTCATTTCCTATTCAACATGGTGACAAGAAAGGAGCAATAGTATGTTAATTTTGACCTAGTTTGTTGCTTGTGCTTGCTTGAGGACTTTTATGTCTAATTATTCTTGATGTTTGAATCTTGTTTCATACTCCTATATCCATATATGTTCTTTGTGCTTCCATGAACCCTTGGGTGACACTTCATTGTCATCTCATTTTCGTATCATTTTAGAAGCTAGATTGGCCATTTTGAAGGTGTCTTTAGTTTCATTCTCTTTTGATTTGCTCATGATATTTTGATCCATGTCTCCTTGAGTTATCTTGATGTTGTTTTCATTCCTATAAAATCTAAGAACCCTAACTTCAATATAATTTTATCACCTATGCTTTTGTGTATTGGAGACTAAACTTTTGATATATTATCATGACACTTTAACATGTTAGATTGATAACATTACTTAGAGTTCCCATTAAGTTCATGATAGATGCTTTAGTATGGATGTGCCACTTTCCTAGGATCTATAAGTATCAACTTTTATCCTCAAACTTTATTTTTAACATTCATCATTGATTTTAGACAAGTGTTGTCCATCTTTTATGATGTTGACCATCAATTAGGTGACTTGCTTTGTGTATGAAGTTTCATCTTCTACTTTGGTTCCTCATTAATCCTATCTTGAGTTGACTTATAACATAAGTCAAAAATTTCTTAGTTCTCTAATTAAGACCATTTTGTTTTCTCTTTATCAATCACCTTAAACTTGTGCAAATTTTGTTGTTTCTAAACCCTAGTTTTGTGTGCTATTGTGTATAATCCCTATCTTGTGTTGGAGATACCTTTGAATGTGATTTATTTAGGTGTTAAGCTACTGAACTTATATTTCCTATAGGTTCCTAACCTCTCCTCTTATTAATCCTTACCTTGTATGCTTTACTAACCTTCTAGGATTAGAATTAGGGTAGAATCTTGACTTATTCTCTTGCTAACTTTTATATTTATTGTGATAGTGATGACTAATGTTTGATCATGGATTATGTATGTGTTTTATATCTATGTTTTGTCTCTTATCTCACTATTATGTGACACTCTAATGCATGACCACTCAAGAGCACACTTGCACTCACTTCATCACACACTTTGGTTGTATGTTTGTGCACTCTTGTGAAGATTTATTTGTGAATATTCTATGGGTTTATTTGTATGATCTGAATAGGTTTTTAATATGTTAGATACTGAATTCTATTTCATGTTATATTCTAACCCTCTTACCATTTCACCCATGCCTTAAACTTTGCACAATTTACCTTTTACATACTTCTAAGTTAAGACCTTATCTAATGTTTGTGCTAGTTTTGTATGTGTTGTCCAACTAAGTGATGTTTTATTGAATTGACTTTTAATCATGGTATATGATGTTTCTTATGACCTCACTCCACTTGACACAATTAATCCATGCATGATTGACCACTCACTTGAGTCCACATCACTACACCATCTTCATGGCTAGCTAATTTGACTGTTTTGGTGTTTGTACCATGTTTCTTGTCTCACATTGAGTCTTAACCTGATTGTTGGATGTTTTATATGTCTATAACATGTGTATATCAAAAATTCAATTATTCCATGATGATTTTACTTGCCATGCTTTCTTTGATAGTTTGTGTTAACTTTTCGGTCTGGCCATTGCTTCTTTGAGTCAGAATATGTGGTTCTCATACCTTGTGATATCTTGTTATCTGTCATGGGATATTTTGATATATTTTGTGATGTATTACCATCCTTTGTTATCACCTTGATGTATTGCCATCTGTACTTTAGTGTTTCATCACTCTGCCTTGTTATTTTTAACTTGTCTGTTAAGTGTGAAAGGTGGTCTGAGAGAGCAGTCGGTCTTGACTTGCTTGCTTCGTGTTCCATTTTATTTGTGGGACGCGATTATTATATTTTACACTATTGTGTTCCCTGCTATATTAATATTGTCTTGTAGGATATTCATGTGATTGAGTCTGTTATGCACTACTTATGATTTATTTTCACATATAGGCTTTGTTGTTTACGTGTGACGACACATTTTTTGACTTCTATTCTTTAATGATGCTAGCTGTTCGAATATGTATGGGTTTATTAGTCATTTTAGTTACTTTATTATGGATCTTTATCCTTTTGGTATTTTTCCTAATCCGATTTACTTTTTTCATCATTTTACCGCTTACTTAGGACTAGAATTGTGTGCTAGAAGTCCTCACTAGGAGGCTATGTATTTGTTTGTTTATTATTTGTGTTTGCATAGAGGGATGATGGTTTTAGGGCCTTTTATGGCAACCATTCCTAAGTCCTCATGATTAAGGAAAGTGGTGGGTTAGCATTCAACCTCTGCAGTCCCTCGTCTGTGTCATTTATATGCTCGCTTTTTGCAAGTTCCAAGCTCTAAACATGTTCCCAAGATTCTGATGAGTCCAAGTGGAAAAGGGTTTTGCAGTCCAACCCCCACGCTTTGTCTAGCTCATTTTGAAATACTTTGATGCTTGGTGTACGCACGGTAAGGGCACCATTATTTCCCACAGTATGATAGCTTGGTTGCCAGGAGAAACTCGCTACTCTTGTGTATGGCTTGATCCCCCACCCTGCTCATATTTCTATTTGAGTTAGGTATTGCATGCTTTCCTGATACTTCATTATCTTGGTTAGGTCTCCCTTTTCTACCTTGGTTGCATAGAACCTTTGTAGACGCGTGTGCTACTCGAGTGATGTGGATATTCCTCGAGATTTGATTGATTGTCTACTTTTTGTGTATTTCCCCCATTAGGTTTAGATTTGTTGGAGCTTTTAGGTTTCCTCTGATACCAGAATCTTAGGGTCAATGTTGCATGATAACGTTAGGAATAGAAATAGGTTAGTCGCCCCTTATAATTTTTACCTTTCTCCTTTTGCATCTTTAAAACTAAAATCTTGTTTTTTCAAGTGCATTAAGATACTCTAATAATATAAAACTCTTTTCAGGGTAAGATTTACAAACCAATCTTAATTTGTTTGTGCGCCTTCTGGCTTTGATTTAGACCTTGTCAGGATGTTGTTTTGTCATCTTGCCTTGATATCTTGCTATATTTTTTGTCGATGTTTCGCCATCGCGTATGTTTGTTATCCTAATTTGATCTTCAATATCATTGTAGGTGTGATGTTTTGTCATCTATCGTGAGGTCTATGTTGTAACACCCAATTTCTACCCAACGTTTATTATAAAATCAGAGTGCGGAAATTTTAAATTAAAAACATGGGATGTCACATTTCAACATTAACACACAAACAAATAAGATACATAACACTTTTTAATTCGGAGGATCTCATAAAAACTTGCAATAATTTTCAAACAAAATACTTTTTATTACTACGCAGCGGAATTCATAGTTATACAACTGAATATATCATACTAATAGCAACTTTAAACTTCCTGTTCGACTTTTAATATACTTAACAACTTTTTATTTCACAACATCACTTAGGATTTCAACAAATTATACTAATAACAACTAAAGTCAACAATATAAACAACATAGACCAACGTCCCCCCGAGTGTTACGTATCAGAGCAAAGACACCGACTTGAACCGACATTAACTAATTCCTCCATTCTTGGATACCTGCACGTTACCAATATAAAGGTAGCGGCCAACAAAATAGAAAGGGTGAGATATCGAATAATATAAGCGAAAGTACGATAATTAATATGCTTAAGTAAAGAAACATACAATAGTTACTACTTTAATCGATAACACATAATATCTACCAAACAACATAGAATCAACAACATATAATATCCACCAAACAACATAGAATCAGTGACAACTTAAATGCGACTCAATGCGACTCGACAAATGCAGATGCATGTGGATCCATTTGGAGCAAAACTCCCAACGTAAAAATATGCCAGGTTATCGAGGCATTCAACAAGGCATAAGCCTTCAACTTACAACGTGGTGCCAATCCAGGCCAACTTACAACGTGGTGCCAATCCAGGCCAACTTAATAATGCACATGCTATGTATGATACACCGACCACAGCATCAACAACAACTTAAAACAACAACAACTTAATCATGCATTAACTGCATCAACTTAATCAACACGATCAACTTCGACCTCAACAACTATCAACAACGTCAACAACAATGCAACTTATAATTAACATAATCAACTTCAACTTCAACAATAATTAACAACTTCAACAACAATTAGTAATATCAACCACGATATAATTTATAATTAACACGATCAAATTCAACCTCAATAACAATTAACAACTTTAACAACAATTAGCAATATTAACAACAATACAATTATAATTTAATTCAATCAACTTCATCTTGACTTTTGCCGATAATTCTACGGTTCTTAAATAATCCAATTCGTACATAAACAACAACGATTCGGCTGTATCAACAATCAAGCAACTAATGCGAAATTCAACAAAATGACACTATTTTAATTAACTACCCGTATACTCGAACTATCCCATAAAATTTCGTCCAATTCTGATAAACTATTTTCTCCGCTTATTTTCAATCGACGATTATTTTCGCACCATTTTCGCCTCGCAACATTACCAATTTCTAATTAATCTACTAATTAGTTCGACAATGTCTTTATTAATTTCGCATTATTGTGGATCATTCTCCTAATTAATCTACACCGCTATCATTTGTTACCGCTAATATTAATTTCGGTATGATTTCTTATTGTCGCTAGAGTTATTTCGCTTCCCGATACAAATATTTACTACTGCTACTATTATTATTTTCATTAAGCTAATAGTAAATTCTTGTATATTGCACTATTTTAATTCCCAAAACATAACCCAATTTAACTAATCCTTCAGCAAGCCACGTGAACAAGAATGGCATTGAGACCCCCACCCCCAACCTAGAGGCGGACGCCTCACCCCCCATTCACCCAGGGAGACGGACGTCTCCTCCTTCCCACTACGTCCTCTCCCTCTCATCCCATGAGGCGGTCGCCTCACTTCTTCCTCCAAGGGGGCGGTCGCCTCCCTCCTTATAGCAACATGCAAAGTTTTCCTCCTTTTCCTCTAGCAACCGTACGATCTCAACTCAATATTGCAACAATAATTCATGGCAACAGTAACGATATAACACATGGTAGATCAATTCAACACAACAAGCTATTCAATTTATTCCAGCAACACAAATTTTATCGATCTAACACGATTAACAAGATAATTACGTAGCTCTAAACCCCACATACGAACCATCCTACAATCGATTATAAACCCGAACCCCACCCTCACCGTGGATTGATGGGAACTCGAAATTGATTGAATTGGTGAACTCTCGGACAGCAACGATCCTCACTAGCACCTTGTTTCCAACTTTCTTCCTTTTCTCTTCGCTTGCTACGGCTATGGTTTGGCTAGGTCTTCTTTGTTTTGCAAGCAATATTTTCTCCTTATTTCACTAGGTTAATTCAATATATAGTAGCTTCTAATAAAATTGTTTTATTAAATAATTCTCCCCAAAAATACTAATTCTCTCTTATAATTAATATACTATATTTAATTTATTAATTCCAAATAATAGAATAATTCTAATATTATTTTTATTCTAACTATTTGCCTTATATTTCTCCTTATATATCTCTTATTTATTTAAACCTAATTCCTTCTCTTATAATTAAATCCAATTAATAATATTATTATTATAATAATAAAATAGTAATAATAATAATATTTCTATTATTTCTACTTGCCTTAATTTTCACACCTCTTTCCTATACTTCTAACACCAATAAATAACTCTATTAATTCCACACTTATTTCTAATATTATTTTCAATAATATTCTACCACAAAATTAATTCATCACTAATTATTCTAGTTAATTAATCTCTACTCATAATAATAATTCTCCGACTAAACTGATTATTTCACTTAAATAAACTAGTCCAATAAATAGATACTATTATTCTTAATATTAATCCTCCAATTACACCAACCAAATGATCCGGCTTAAAATAAGGAAAATTCTGCTGACTGGATGGGTGGAGGGGTCAAAACATCTGAACTTGAATATGTTAAGGTGTGATCTAAACATTTTTTACAGTTTTTTTTAAACCACACTAATATGGCAGGGGGAAATAGTTATTATCCCTTTTTATATATCTCAAAATGTAGGGGTGTAAATGGATCAAAAAAATCCAATTAAACCGACGATTCAATCTAAACCAAACCGAAATCAACCTAATTGTTTCTGGTTTGGTTCTAAAATTGAATCGAATCAATAAAAACTGTTCTGGTTTGGTTATGTTCTTGGTTTTAGTTTTTAGGAACCTTCAAACCGATGATTCGAACCAATAGAAATAATTACGCTCTAAATCTATTATTCTACCTATCATTAAGCCCAAAAATTTTATTGGTCCAACCATTCTCCATCTTTATTTATACATTCTTCCTTTTAGCAAAACACACATCTAGAACCAAACTCCAAAACATAGATAGAAGAATATGTAACATCCCGATTTTAATAGCTAATTATTAATTATTATTATATATAATATTATGTAATAATTAATTTAATTGGGTGATTTAAATGAAAATTGAATTATTTGAATATGTGTGTTATTTAAACAATTGAGTAAAGGTTTAGAAGGAAATCATAATTAGAATTGTCATTGCGTGAAAGAAGAGAAAGAGGAAAGAAGAGAAGAGAATAGGAGAAAGAGGAAAAGTGAAGAGGAAACCCTAGAAGAGGAATCTTTAAGAGGTAAGAGGGAGAATTCATGTTATTATTTACTTGTATGTTCTTGGGTAGTGATTAGTAACATGCTAGGTTGTTCAATTTCAATTTCTAGAATCTTTGAATGTTAGAGTTTGAAGAGGAATTGTATTTTTCAACTTAGAATGATGATCCATGACTAGTAACATGTTAAGATACCCTTTAATGATGTTATTTGGCTATTTGAAATGGATTTTGTGTGATAATTTCTGGAAGAAAGAAGTTGGTTCGTAGCAGAAAAAGTGTTGTCTTGCAGACCGCGCTTAGTGCCACCAGAACCGGGCTTAGCGCAAAAAGTTCTGTAAGATTGGGTTTGTCTGTTCACGAAAGGGCGCTTAGCGCGATAGGCCGGGCTAAGTGTGACCTGAATTAAAAAAAATCATTTTTAGGATGTTTTGACATGAAATCTCATATGATTATATTTATGGTAGTATTTTCATATATGTGATTTATTGATTCGATTCAAATTAAATGCGTTTTGGATTGTTTTGAATACTATTTCAAGGTATGTTAGATTACTTGAGTAATATGTGTGAGTCTTATTTGATGGAATGTTGTGACTAAAATTGATTGAATGATATGCTATATGTTATTTGTTATATGCGGTGATATGTATATGCTACATGTAATGGTTGTCGTTGTTATAACATGATGTTGTGCAAATGGTGAATAGTTCACATGATTTGAATTATGGTGATATGCTTGAAAAATTGAGGTTGGGGATAATCTTAATTTGTATATGTTGTTTTGATGAATTGCACATGCATACATTGGCTGACCTTGAAAATTGAGGTGGTGGAACTTTGGGTCCACAATTGGCTCAATCCTTGATGGATAAGTAGCGACGAACGTAACACCCCAAATCTACCCGGAAATTATAATTAAAATCAGAGTTTCAAAATTTCCACAAACACGAGGCATTACATTATCAACTTGAAAACCAAAAACATAATATCTTCACAGAACAAATACATAACACTTAATAATTCATAGAACTCATAACAGTTTATTAGTCTCCAAAATACTTCAACTTTATTTAATAACTACGTCGCGGATTTATAATTTTTGAAAACTTCAAAAGAAACATAGCATCTTTTAAACAACTTAATTCAAAGGAAAACAACTTCTTGAAATCACAACTTAAGTTCAACCGAAAAAAAGACAACATAAAACAATTAAGCGTTCATTCCCCCGAGTGCTACGTATCAGAGCGATGACACCGACACGCTACTAAGTCTTTACTCCTGGTTACCTGCACGTTACCAGTATAAAGGCAACAACGAAACAAATAAAGGGTGAGATATCTACCAATATAAATAAGCATATGATGCAACAATTCGCAGTTACAACATCAATAATCAATTCACTTCACAACTACAACCTCATTAATCAATTCCCTTCACAACATTCAATTTATGCCAATTACAATGAGATGCAACAATGCATATGCATGTGGTACCAACAGAGCTTCAGCTCCCTTCACTATTGCCAATTAATAGAGGCACAAGGCATAAGCCTTCTTCACAATTCCGCCAATACAGACTTTCACAAGGATGCAAATGTAATGCAACAACAACATAAATTCACTTCACGAGGCATACGCCTATATCATTGATGTTCCCAAATATTAGAGGTAATTATCGTTAATAAAAACACCCTACAACTTTGCATAAATAACAACAATATACAGTAACATATTTCTCGCAAATAATTCACAAACAATTCAACAACATGATACATTCAACACAATTTCAACAAAATAAAACAATCGTAATCACCAACTAAAATATACGAACCGTCCCGACAATTTTCAATTAATTACGGACAACTAATTATACCGTTTAATTTACTAACTCGGTTAATTCGGTACTGATTTTACTATTCGGTACTGGTTTTACTATTCTTCCATAGCCTATGCATTCTGAAATTAAATTATAAATACCATTACTATAAATTTCTACCTCTAATTTTACTATCATCAAATTTTGCTGGTACTGGTATCTTATGATTATGCTAAAGGCATCATTGCAGCTAAAATAACTAAATTCACGTTACTTTATTTCTACTACTATTTTAAATTAACCTGCTAAAATATTTATCAATTATTCCGGTTATTGATTTGTTAATACATATACTGCTAATTTTCTACTGTCATTTAATTATTAATAATTTTTCTATCGTTACTTCGACAATTAAAACTTGCTGAATACTAACCACTTCTTCCACTGCTACCAACTACTCACTAATATACCTTTCTACTAAATTGTCTTCTACCAATATTTGTTATTAATTACTTATCCATGTGTCCTTACTTTTTACTAACACCATGGCCACAAATTACTAATAAAAGTATAGAAAGTAAGGGTAGTGTAAACTATACCAGGGAAACAAGAAAAAACGAAACAAAATTGTCCCAAGTGGAGGTGAGGCGCCCATCTCACAATACCATGTGGCCCCCACCTTGTACAAGGGAATCCTTCTGGAGGCAATATCAGAAGTCTCTGCTTCTGACCATCAGAACCTTTGACCACCACTTCTACTTCTGACCATCACTTCTACTTCTCACTATCGCTTCTACTTCTGACCATCGCCTCTACTTCTAACCATCAGAACTTCTGACCATCACTTCTACTTCTGACCATCAGAACTTCTGACCATCACTTCTACTTCTCACCATCATAACTTCTGACCATCGCCTCAACTTCTGACCATCAGAACATTTGACCATCACTTCTACTTCTGACCATCAGAACTTCTGACCATCACTTCTACTTCTGACCATCAGAACTTCTAACCATCACTTCTACTTCTAACCATCAGAACTTCTGACAATCACTTCTACTTCTGACCATCACTTCTACTTCTAACCATCAGAACTTCTGACCATCACTTCTGCTTCTGGCCATCAGAACTTCTGACCATCAGAACTTCTGACCATCACTTCTACTTCTGACCATCACTTTTACTACTATTTAATAATACTTTGTTATTTACTTCCACTATATTTGATTGCTAACTCTACTGTTACATGTACACATACAATCCTTTTAATTGCATAAGAACTACTAAATTATTTAAATAGGATATAGCCTCCTTGCTGTAATAATTAGACTAACTAATTAATTAACTTAATTATTTAATTCTTATATTATTAAACTATTATTATACCAATAGTTCTATTATTGACTTAGGTTGACTTCTACACATATGTTATAGTATGCCACGTACTAACAGACACACACGGTATCACAAAACAATTAAAAAGGCAAGAAATATGAGTGTGCCCCACGACAGAACCTTTCCAAGTATCCAGGTGCCGATCAGCACCCCTCATTCTCCCAGCCATGTCGTTCAGTAGACATAGTGTGCCCTTCTGCACACTTGTCCCAAAATGTGTCGTTCAACACTCCTCTGTGACAGTTGGTACGACGTGAGTTTCCGTGAGTTCTTTTTGTTAACATTGTTTTTATTCCAGAACAATATATAATTACGATAACATAATTTTTCTCAGCGACAACAACTTTACAGAAAAAAATTCAACAACCAATTTATCGATTGAATTTCTGCAACTTTATAAAAAAATACAACATTGCAGTAGCAACAAAACAACAACTGTTCACACAGAATCAAACATACACACACGATAATTTCATATAAATCAATCCCCACATACCATCCATCATAAACCTAGTTATAGAGTTAGAACTCCACCCCTTACCTGGATTCAAAGGCAGTTCAACTCCCGATCGAAATCTTAATCTCCGGTTCTGGCACTTCTCGTATCCTCATTTCCAAACCCTCGTGCTTCCCAATTCCTTGTTCTTGTTCTTGTTTTCTTTTCTACATGAAAACCTAATTCCTATTACTACTACTATTATATAAAACCTAATATTTTATCATTAATTAATAAATCAATTATTACTTCTCCCATGAATTCTTAATTGGCCAATTTTACACCTCCTTTCTAATACTTCTAACACCAAATAGATTTAGCTAAATAACTTATTAATCTATACTTATTTCTAATATTATTTCCAATAATATTATACAACTAAAATTAATTCATCACTAAATTAATTCCAACTTCCGATAATCCACTTAATCAATTAGGCTATAATTTAATTAAATTTCCGGGCGTTACAACTCTCCCCCACTTAGAATATTTTTGTCCTCAAAAATTTATCCGACACAACCATTCTTAACTTCTCTCTACATCTAACCCTCCGACATAACCACAACTTACTATAATTTAAATCCAATGCACACATACAATTCTCTTCAACTCAGTCATCATCAATCATAACAATCAACGAAGTTAGATCCACGAAAACATACCTCTGGTATATTTGTCCGTTGGAGTTTCAACCAACGCGAACACCTTTGCACCAAGCGCTTTCTTCAGTTTCTAACATTGAGTACTAATATAGCCTTCCTCACCACAATTGAAACAGACATCCTCCTTATGCCTACACTCAGGAGTTGCATGTCCAACCTTGCTACAACGAAAATACCTCTTTACATCAGTAGCAGTGCACACATTACTCTTGTGACCAAGTTTCCCACACTTGAAATAAGTCACACTAGCAGGAGCGTCTCCCCCACTAGTTCTCTGGCCCTTAGCAACTTCCTGTTTTCCCTTACCAACTGGAGCATCATACGGCTTACCGCGATTCTGATTCTTGCTCCTCTTCTCATTAACTATCTTGTAATGAACATTGTTATCCTCCTCAAAAATTATACAACTACCCTCCAAATCAGAGAAAACACGAATTTTTTGATATCCAATCGCCTTCTTGATCTCAGAGCGCAACTCATTCTCAACCTTGATGCACTTCGAGAATTCAGCAGTTTCCGCGCTATAATTCGGACAAAACTTAACCAACTCTACAAACTTTGCAGCATACTTAGTAACAGACATATTACCCTGCTTCAGTTCAAGGAATTCAATTTCCTTCTTACCCTGAACATCTTCAGAATAATACTTTCTCAGAAATTCCCTACGGAACACAACCCAAGTGACCTCTTCACCAGCAGTTTCTAATCTCTGACTCATTTCTAACCACCAGTCATCAGCCTCACTTGCTAACATATGAGTTCCATACCGGACCTTCTACATTCAAGTACAATTCATCACGCGAAAGATCCTCTCGATTTCTTTCAACCACTCCAAAGCCCCATCGGGATCATGCTTGCCCTTGAACACCAGTGAATTCTCCCTCTGGAAACTTGCCAAACTTCAGGATCCAGCATCCCCGCCCCGCATTCGGTTGATTCTCCATAGCATGAACCATTGCTTCCAAAGCAGCAACAATCGCATCATCATTCCTTCCAGCCATTTCAACTAAGCACTACAACATAAACAACATTCAGATAAAAGTAATTAACAATACTTGATTGTTAACGACACAACAACCTGGCCGGACGGACCGACCTGCTCTAATACCACTAATGTAACACCCCAAATCTACCTGGTAATTATAATTAAAATCAGAGTTTCAAAATTTCCACAAACACGAGGCATTACATTATCAACTTGTAAACCAGCAACGTAATATCTTCACAGAACAAATACATAGCACTTAATAATTCATAGAACTCATAACAATTTATTAGTCTTCAAAATACTTCAACTTTATTTAATAACTACGCAGCGGATTCATAATTTTTGAAAACTTCAAAAGAAACATAACATCTTTTAAACAACTTAATTCAAAGGAAAACAACTTCTTGAAATCACAACTTAAGTTTAACCGAAAAGAAGACAACATAAAACAATTAAGCGTTCATTCCCCCCGAGTGCTACGTATCAGAGCGATGACACTGACACGTTACTAAGTCTTTACTCCTCGTTACCTGCACGTTACCAATATAAAGGCAACAACGAAACAAATAAAGGGTGAGATATCTACCAATATAAATAAGCATATGATGAATAATATATTAGAATTAAATCATACAGAAATTATCAATTCGTAGTTACAACATCAATAATCAATTCACTTCACAACTACAACCTCATTAATCAATTCACTTCACAACATTCAATTTATGCCAATTCAAATGAGACGCAACAATGCATATGCATGTGGTACCAACAGAGCTTCAGCTCCCTTCACTATTGCCAATTAATAGAGGCACAAGGCATAAGCCTTCTTTACAATTTCGCCAATACAGGCTTTCACAAGGATGCAAATGTAATGCAACACTAACAACATGCAACAACAACATAAATTCACTTCACGAGGCATACGCCTATGTCACTGATGTTCCCAAATATTAGAGGTAATTATCGTTACTAAAAACACCCTACAACTTTGCATAAATAACAACAATATACAGTAACATATTTCTCGCCAATAATTCACAAACAATTCAACAACATGATACATTCAACACAATTTCAACAAAATAAAACAATCGTAATCACCTACTAAAATATACGAACCGTCCCGACAATTTTCAATTAATTACGGACAACTAATTATACCGTTTAATTTACTAACTCGGTTAATTCGGTAATGGTTTTACTATTCTTCCATAGCCTATCCATTCTGAAATTAAATTATAAATACCAGTACTATAAATTCCTACCTCTAATTTTACTATCATCAAATTTTGCTGGTACTGTTATCTTATGATTCTGCTAAAGGCATCATTGCTGCTAAAATAACTAAATTCATGTTACTTTATTTCTACTGTAATTTTAAATTAACCTACTAAATTATTTATCTACTATTCTTGTTATTGATTTGTTAATACATATACTGCTAATTTTCTACTGTCATTTAATTATTAATAATTTTTCTATTGTTACTTCGACAATTAAAACTTGCTGAATACTAACCACTTCTTCCACTGCTACCAACTACTCACTAATATATCTTTCTACTAAATTGTCTTCTACCAATATTTGTTATTAATTACTTATCCATGTGTCCTTACTTTTTACTAACACCATGGCCACAAATTACTAATAAAAGTATAAAAAGCAAGGGTAGTGTAAATTGTACCAGGGAAACAAGAAAAAACGAAACAAAATTGTCCCAAGAGAGGGTGAGGCGCCCACCTCACAATACCATGTGGCCCCCACCTTCTACAAGGGAATCCTTCTGGAGGCAATATCAGAAGTCTCTACTTCTGACCATCAGAACTTCTGACCACCACTTCTACTTCTGACCATCAGAACTTCTGACCATCACTTCTACTTCTGACCATCGCCTCTACTTCTGACCATCGCCTCTACTTCTAACCATCAGAACTTCTGACCATCACTTCTACTTCTAACCATCAGAACTTCTGACCATCACTTCTACTTCTAACCATCAGAACTTCTGACCATTACTTCTACATATGACCATCAAAACTTCTGACCATCAAAACTTCTGACCATCACTTCTACTTCTGACCATCAGAACTTCTGACCATCACTTCTGCTTATAACCATCAAAACTTCTGACCATCACTTCTACTTCGGACCATCAGAACTTCTGACCATCACTTCTACTTCTGACCATCACTGTTACTACTATTTAACAATACTTTGTTATTTACTTCCACTATATTTTATTGCTAACTCTACTGCTACATGTACACGTACAACCCTTTTAATTGCATAAGAACTACTAAATTATTTAAATAGGATATAGCCGCCTTGCTGTAATAATTAGACTAACTAATTAATTAACTTAAGTTATCTAATTAACTTAAGTTACTAATTAACTTAAGTTATCCAATTAACTTAATTATTTAATTCTTATATTATTAAACTATTATTATACCAATACTTCTATTACTGACTTAGGTTGATTTCTACACATATGATATAGTATGCCAAGTACTAACAGACACACACAGTATCACAAAACAAATAAAAAGGAAAGGAATATTAGTGTGCCCTATGACAGACCTTTTCCAAGTATCCAGGTGCCGATCAGCACCCCCATTCTCCCAGCCATGTCGTTCGGTAGGCATATTGTGCCCCTCTGCACACTTGTCCCAAAATGTATCGTTCAACACTCCTCTGTGACAGTTGGTACGACGCGAGTTTTCGTGATTTCTTTTTGTTAACATTGTTTCTATTCCAAAACAATTTATAATTACGATAACATAATTTTTCTCAGCGACATACATAAACAATTTTCAACAACCAATTCATCGATTGATTTTCTGCAACTTTATAAAAAAATACAACATTGTAGTAGCAACAAAACAACAACTTTTCACACAGAACCAAACATGCACACACGATAATTTCATATAAACCAATCCCCATGTACCATCCATCATAAACCTAGTTATAGAGTTAGAACCCCACGCCTTACCTTGATTCAAAGGCAGTTCAACTCCCGATCGAAATCTTAATCTCTGGTTCTGGCACTTCTCGTATCCTCTCTTCCAAACCCTCGTGCTTCCCAATTCCTTGTTCTTGTTTTGTTTTGTTTTCTACGTGAAAACCTAATTCCTATTACTACTACTATTATATAAAACCTAATATTTTATCATTAATTAATAAATCAATTCTTACTTCTCCCATGAATTCTTATTGGACCAATTCTACACCTTCTTTCTAATACTGCTAACACCAAATAGATCCAGCTAAATAACTTATTAATCTATACTTATTTCTAATATTATTTCCAATAATATTCTACAACTAAAATTAATTCATCACTAAATTAATTCCAACTTCCGATAATCCACTTAATCAATTCGACTATAATTTAATTAAATAATTAATTAAATTTTCGGGCATTACAGTGAGACTTTGGGTTCACATATTGGCTCGATCCTTTATTGGATAAGTAGAAATTTAGCTCGATCCTTGTATGGATAAGTAGCGGAGGCTTTGGTCTTGTCCGGATCGGAAGCATGGCTTTGATTCTAAAATAAATGAATCAAAAGCGAGGTGAACGAAAATGTTTCTAATGGTACCACATGCATATTGAGTCATATTGCATTGTTGTCTCATGAGTCATTGATGGATATGTGTCGCGTGCATTGGAATTGTGGTATTTGATTATATGAATAGTTGAATTGTTTGGATTGATGACATTTATGCTATTTGTGATAAATGTGAATATGTTATACTTGGAATGTCTTTATAATCATATTATTTTGAAATATTACTAGAAGTGTGTGAAATTCTTGAATAGATGTTGTTTCTATATTGCTTCTAATTATATATATTTTGATAATGATGTGAATTCTCACCCCTCTGTTATGATGTTTCCTCTATGTGGGTAACGTGCAGGTTCCGAGGATAGCGATGTTTCACCCGAGACTAGCTGAGGAGTTTTACTTTGTTTATCCTATACTAGGTAGTTGAGTCATTGCTCTGGTCATGTAACACAAAATGTATTTGGATTTATGCTTTTATGAGATATTGTTATGTATTCTCATATATTTTAGATTGGTATGTTGACGTGGCATTGGTGCCGATATATGAATTTTGATGACTTGATTATGTTATAGATTCATCGTTTTTCATCCAATAGTTATAATATGGGATGTAATCATTGATAGTATCTGTGAATAAGAAATGATCCGCTTGTTTTTAAGCATGAGATTCAAATATGTGTTATGATTATGACCAGTGTATATATAAGTATTGTTTTATTTTGAAACAAAAATATGTGACGCCCTCTTGATATGCATTATATTTTACTCTGATTCTGCAATATATTATGTGGGAAATAAGGGGTGTTACATAAGTGGTATCAGAGCAATGGTCGGTCAAATTTGGCCAGGTTATTAATGAATTTATTCCCTGTTATATTTGATATGTGTGTGAAACACTATCGATACTTGTGTATTTTCAAATCGCTTGTTTGCAGGGGGAGAAGCTTTTGCTTCTCTGAGTTGTTTTGTGGTGGAGCATTAGTTCGGTGTTCTGTTGACTTCAAAAGTGCGGATTTGAGCACATATGAAGGACACTACTATAGTTTGGTAACAATAGTTTATGCTCCATTATGGTTGTCGCCTACCTATTGACAAATTAAGGAACTGATCTCCCTTAATCTCTTGGTGATAGTAGATGAGATTGTATTGGATGAGATATGCTTGTCTTGCGAACGTGATAATATGTAAAGTAAGATCTTCTACTCTGTCCAAGTGCTTCAAGTGTGGTGCTATGAGGCATCATTGTTATAAGTGCAGAAATGATGGTGTGAATTTTAAGCGTGGCAAAATGGGTCACAAATCTCCTGAGTACATAGTTGGTGCAAATGTGACTTGTTACAACGGTGATGAAAAAGGACACATTAGTACCAAGTATGATAAGCCAAAGAAAGAGCATGCTAAAGGGAAATTATTTGCATTGTCTGGTGCTAAGACTCCAGTTGAGGATAGGGTTATCCGAGGTACGTGCTTTATTAATGGTACACCTTTGATTTCTATCATTGATACTGGTGCGACACATTCTTTTATTTCTGCAAATTTAAAAGGTTGCATCTTTAATTGTCTGGTATGCATGGAAATATGATTATTGATACTCCTACTATGGGTTCTGTTTGTACTTCTGTTGCATGTCTGAATTGTCCGTTGAGTATTTTTGGTGGAGATTTTTGGATGGATTTAGTTTGTCTTCCGTTAGATCAATTGGATGTGATTCTTGGTATAAATTGGTTGGGATACAATCATGTTTTTATCAATTGTTTTGACAAGTCGGTTACCTTTCTTGATTCTGGTGTCGAGAATGATTTGTTTTTGTCTGCTAAGCAAGTGGATGAATCTTTAAAAGATGGTGTTGTGTTGTTTGCTTTATTGGCATCGTTGGATCTCAGTGAGAAACAAGCTATGGGTAAATTTCCTGTTGCTTATGATTTTCCTGAGGTATTTCTTGAATATGTAAGTGATTTGCTGCCAGAGCGTGAGGTTGAGTTTTCAATTGATTTAGTTCCTAGAACTAGTCCTATTTCGATGGCTCCGTATCGGATGTCTGCTTCTGAGTTAAAGGAGTTGAAGAGTCAACTTAAATATTTTCTTGAGAAGAGGTTTATTCGTCCGAGTGTAACTCCGTGCGGTGCACCTGTTTTGTTGGTCAAGAATAAGGAAGGTTCTATGAGGTTGTGTGTTGATTATAGGCAACTGGACAAGGTGACTACTAAGAACAAGTATCCACTTCCGAAGATTGATGATTTGATGGATAAGTTGGTTGGTGCTTGTGTTTTCAGTAAGATTGATTTGAGGTCTGGTTATCATCAGATTCGTGTGAAAGTTGAGGATATTCAGAAGACTGCTTTTAGGACAAGGTATGGTCACTATGAGTATTCTGTAATGCCGTTTGGTGTGACTAATGCTCCGGGTGTATTTATGGAATATATGAATAGGATTTTTCATGAATATCTGGATCAATTTGTTGTTGTGTTCATTGATGATATTCTGATTTATTATAAAAGTAAAGAAAATCATGTTGAGCATTTGAGGATTGTGTTGTCAGTGTTGAAAGAGAAGAAGTTGTATGCTAAGCTTTCTAAGTGTGAGTTTTGGTTGAATGAAGTTAGTTGTCTTGGGCATGTGATCTCAAGTGGTGGTATTTTTGTGGATCCTTCTTTGGTTGAGGCTATGTCTCGAAGGGAAGCTCTGAAATTTGTTTCTGAGATTAGAAATTTTCTTAGTTTGGCTGGTTATTATCGTAAGTTCATTGAAGGATTTTCTAAGTTGGCATTGCCGTTGACGCAATTGACATGGAAAGGTCAAGCTTTTGTTTGGACGTTGCAGTGTGAAGCTAATTTTCAAGAGCTTAAGAGAAGGCTAACGACCGCTCCTATTTTGATTTTGCCTAATATGGAAGAACCGTTTATGGTGTATTGTGATGCTTCATTGACGGGTTTAGGAGGTGTGCAGATGCAGAATAGGAAAATGGTAGCTTATGCTTTGAAGAAACTTAAAGTTCATGAGAGGAATTATCCGACGCATGATTTGGAGTTAGCCACAATTGTGTCTGTGTTGAAAATTTGGAGGCATTATTTATTTGGTTCGAGATTTGAGGTGTATAGCGATCATAAGAGCTTGAAGTATCTGTTTGATCAGAAGGAATTGAATATGAGGAAAAGAAGATGGGTAAAATTCATGAAAGATTATGATTTTGGTTTGAATTATCATCCGGGCAAAGCGAATGTTGTAGCTAATTCCTTGAGTAGGAAGTCTTTGCACATGTCGATGTTGATGGTGCGAGAATTGGATTTGCTTGAACAATTTCGAGACTTGAGTTTGGTTTGTGAAGTGAATTCTTCTTGTGTTAAGCTTGGTATGTTGAATCTTACTAGTGGTATTTTGGACGAGATTCGAGAAGGTCGGAAATCTGATTTAGTCTTGGTAAATAAGTTGGTGTTGAACAATCAAGGTCGCAGTGGTGATTTTCGGATTGATGAGAATGGTATCATGAGGTGTCATGATAGAATTTGTATTCCTGATGTTGGTGATTTGAGAAAAAGAATTCTCGATGAAGGACATCGAAGTGGTATGAGTATTCATCCTGGTGCTATTAAGATGTACCAAGATTTGAGGAAGTTATTTTGGTGGTCAGGTATGAAAAAGGATATTGATGAGTTTGTGTATTCTTGTTTAATCTGTCAAAAGTCTAAGGTTGAACACTAGAAACCGTCTGGTTTATTGCAGCCGTTATCCATTCCTGAGTGGAAGTGGGATATCATTTCTATGGATTTTGTTTCTGTATTTTCGAGGACTCCGAGTAGTCATGATGTTGTTTGGGTTATTGTGGATAGATTGACAAAATCTGCTCACTTTATTCCAATTTTGATGAATTATTCTATGGAAAGGTTTTCCAAGTTGTATATTGAGAAAGTTGTGAGTTTTCATGGTGTTCCGTAGAGTATTGTTTTGGATAAAGATCCGAGGTTTACCTCGCATTTTTGGAAAGGTTTGCAAAGTAATTTGGGTGCAAATTTGTGCTTGAGTTCGACGTATCATCCGCAAACTGGTGGTCAGACTGAAAGGACGATTCAATCATTGGAAGATCTTTTAAGAGCTTGTGTTCTAGAGAATGGAGGTGCTTGGGATAGTTATTTTCCTTTGATTGAGTTTATCTATACCAATAGTTTTCATTTGAGTATTGGAATGGCTCTGTTTGAAGCTTTGTGTGGAAGAAGGTGTAGGACGCCTTTGTGTTGGTATGAATCTGGTGAGAGTGTTGTGGTTGGACCTGAGATAGTTCAACAGATTACAGATAAGATTAAGATGAAGAGTTATCATGATAAGATGAGGAAAGATCTTTGCTTTGATAAAGGAGACCATGTGTTTTTGAGGGTTACTCATGTGACTGATGTTGGTAGAGCATTGAAGTCAAGGAAGTTGACTCCGCGTTTTATTGGTCCTTATCAAATTGCTGAGAAGATTGGTGAAGTAGCCTATCAAATTCATTTGCTTCCGTAAATTTCTAATCTTCATGACGTATTCCATGTATCTCAATTGAGAAAATATATGCCAGATATGTCTCATGTTGTGCCGCTAGATGATGTGCAAGTTAGAGATAATTTGACGGTTGAGACTTTACCGATGCGTATTGAGGATCGAGAAGTTAAGAAACTTCGAGGGAAGGAAATCGATTTAGTGAAAGTGGCATGGGGAGGTCCTGGTAGTGGAAATATGACTTGGGAGCTTGAGAGTTAGATGAAGGATTTGTATCCCGAGTTATTCGCTTAAGGTAATTTTCGAGGGAGAAAATCTTTTAAGTGGGGGAGAGTTGTAACATCCCGATTTTAATAGCTAATTATTAATTATTTTATATATAATATTATGTGATAATTAATTTAATTAGGTGATTTAAATGAAAATTGAATTATTTGAATGTGTGTTATTTAAATAATTGAGTTTTATGAGTAGAATTGTGGTTATTTGGTTTTGGGCCTAAGAATTATGAATAGAAGTAATGGAGAGGTGTTAAGTATTAAGACCATTAAGATAATCCATGTTAGTAAAGGGTTAAAAGGAAATCGTAATTAAAATTGTCATTTGGTGAAAGAAGAGAAAGAGGAAAGAAGATAAGAGAAGAGGAGAAAGAGGAAAAGTGAAGAGGAAACCCTAGAAGAGGAATGTTCAAGAGGTAAGGGGGAGAATCCATGTTATCATTTACTTGTATGTTGTTGGGTAGTGATTAGTAACATGCTAGGTTGTTCAATTTCAATTTCTATAATCTTTGAATATTAGGGTTTGAAGAGGAATTGTGTTTTCAACTTAGAATGATGATCCATACTAGTAACATGTTAAGATACCCTTTAATGATGTTATTTGGCTGTTTGGAATGGATTTTGTGTGGTAATTTCGTGAAAGAAAGAAGTTGGTTTATAGCAGAAAAAGTGTTGTCTCGCAGACCGCGCTTAGCGCCACCAGAACTGGGCTTAGCGGGAAAAGTTCTGTAAGATTGGGTTTGTCTGTTCACGAAAGGGCGCTTAGCGCGATAGGTCGGGCTTAGCGTGACCTGGAATAAAAAAATGTTATTTTTAGGATCTTTTGACATGAAATCTCATATGATTATATTTAAGGTAGTATTTTCATATATGTGATTTATTAATCTGATTCAAATTAAATGCGTTTTGGATTGTTTTGAATACTATTTCAGTGTATGTTAGATTACTTGAGTAATAGTATGTGTGAATCTTATTTGATGGAATATTGTGAATAATATTGATGGAATGATATGTTATATGCTATTTGTTATGTGTGGTGATATGTATATGCTACATGTAATGCTTGTTGTTGTTATAACATGATATTGTGCAAATGGTAAATAGTTCACATGAGTTGAATTATGGTGATATGCTTGAATAATTGAGGTTGAGGATAATCTTAATTTGCATGTGTTGTCTTGATGAATTGCACATGCATACATTGGCTGACCTTGAAAATTGAGGTGGTGGAACTTTGGGTCCAC
This sequence comes from Vicia sativa, assembly GCA_021764765.1. NCBI lineage: Eukaryota > Viridiplantae > Streptophyta > Magnoliopsida > Fabales > Fabaceae > Vicia > Vicia sativa. The sequence continues at coordinate 154,187,063 of CM038795.1, read as the reverse complement.
AATTGACTCGACCCTTGATGGATAAGTAGTGGTGAAACTTTAGGTTCACATATTGGCTCGATCCTTGATTGGATAAGTAGCAATTTGGCTTGATCCTTGTATGGATAAGTAGTGGAGGCTTTGGTCTTGTCCGGATCGGAAGCATGACTTTGATTCTAAAATAAATGAATCGGAAGCGAGGTTAACAAAATATTCTCAATGGTACCACATGCATATTGAGTCACATTGCATTGTTGTCTCATGAGTCATTGATGGATATGTGTTGTGTGCATTGCAATTGTGGTATTTGATTATATGAATAGTTGAATTGTTTGGATTGATGACATTTATGCTATTTGTGATAAATGTGAGTATGTTATACTTAGAATGTCTTTATAATCATATTATTTTGAAATATTACTTGAAGTGTGTGGAATTCTTGAATAGATGATGTTTCTATATTGCTTCCAATTATATATATTTAGATAATGATGTGAATTCTCACCCTTTTGTTATGATGTTGCCTCTATGTGGGTAACGTGCAGGTTCCGAGGATAGCGGTGTTTCGCACGAGACTAGTTGAGAAGTTTTAGCTAGTTTATCGTATACTAGGTAGTTGAGTCATTGCTCTGGGCATGTAACACAAGATTTATTTGAATTTATGCTTTTATGAGATATTGTTATGTATTCTCATATATTTTAGATTGGTATGTTGAGATACTATGTTAATGTGGCCTTGGTGCCGATGTATGAATTCTGATGACTTGATTATGTTATGGATTCATCGCTTTTCATCCAATGGTTATATTATGGGATGTAATCATTGATAGTATCTATGAATAAGAAATGATCCGCTGTGAAATGCATGATTTGTTTTTAAGCATGAGATTCAAATATGTGTTATGATTATGACTAGTGTATATATAAGTATTGTTTTATTTTGAAACAAAAATATGTGACACCCTCTTGATATGCATTCTATTTTACTCTGATTGTGCAATATATTATGTGGGAAATAGGGGGTGTTACAGAAACCATAAGTCACAAAAAATTTGCTTTCATTAAACAAATATTCTCGCTGCCCGTCACCATTATTGCTCTCACGACCATCATTCTGATATGTTATGGTCGTCTTCTTCGTGTTTAAGCTCTCTTCATAATTTTTTTTAACTTTTTTGTTTCTTCTTCAACAAAATTCTTTCTAGTCTTATTACAGAATAGTTCTTATGTGTATTTGAGGTGTGAAACATGTTAATTGATTTGTGTTATATTTTTTAAACTTTCAAATCCCTTTTTAAGATTCTGATGACAAGTGTTAACTTTTATATTTGATATTGAATTTATTTCATGGTACAATGAAAATTATGTCATTTTTTCGTATAAATTAAAAGCAACTTATAATTTGTTTGAAAAAATAGAGCATAAAATAAATTATATGATATGTATTATTTTAAAAATAATAGCATTAAATACACCAAAAAACATGATAGTGAAGAATATTCGGATGAATATAATTTTTTAACATAAATATTATAAACCGATCAATCGAACCAAACCAAACATAATCAAACCAATTAGTTTAATTCGGTTCTAATATTAAAAATCAAACCAATATAAATATCAATCGATTCAAATTTTTTTTAAGACCAAAAATTTGTCCAAACCTATATCATGTCACCCCTAATAAAATGTGTACCGTTGATTTCAATATTTTGTATAAATAATAGTCAAATCAAAAATAAATATTCATATATAGAAATAGTATACTGGAAAAACAGTTTTTTTAAATTTAATTCCATGCGTTGTATATTCACATGTTTCTGATTTTTTTCTTCATATATTAATAATTTATGATATAATTCACATGTGCGTATTATTTAAACTTAAATTTGTAATTAAATATTAATATTTTAAGTTAAATATAATTTTTAAAAATTAATTTAAAAGATTTTTAAATTAATGAATTAATCTCAAATTTCTTTTTGTAAAAGAGAGCTATTGATCTAAATATGTTTTATTGTGTCTAACACAAATGTATCCATAAAATGTTCGAGGATACATATAAGAATTTTTGCGAACGCACAAGTTAATTCATTATTTATACAATTAAATAAATAATTTTAAAATAATATATGAATCCAAACATAAAAAAAAATATTGTTTTTTAATTATTTATACTATTAATATTTTTATTTTAAAATTATTTTTAATTTAAAATACAATACTTTAAAAAATAATATATAGAAAAGTGAGTTATATATTATTGATGAAAAATGTTATTTATGGTTGATATATATATATATATATTTTAACCATGCATCTCAGCTTTATCTCTTTACCAAAACTAAACTTGATCCTTCAACAAACATTCTCATTACCTCTCTCTCCAAAACACTCACCCACTACTATCCCTTCGCAGGTCGATTAAGCTTGGTCAAAGGAACAAACCACTTCCAACTTCATTGCAACAACAAGGGTGCACTTTTCTTAGAAGCCACTTCTCATCTCACTTTAAACCATTTATTTGCTAGTAACTTCGATTCCAACCATGATGTTGTCCAAAAATTACTCCCAAAAGTAAACTATGATGTTCCAATTGAACATGTTCCTTTATTGGTTGTTCAACTCACCAAGTTCCCTTGCGGGTCTCACACTCTCGGTCTCGCTCTTTGTCGATCTGTTCTTGATGGTTTCTCAGTTGTTAATTTCATTACCTCATGGGCAAAACTTGCTAAAGGAGAGAATTTAGATTCTAGTTTGATCCCATTTCTAGATCCATCTCACTTAGACTCCAAGATCCTTCATCTACCACCACGTTTTCAACATCATGAGTTTTCTCCACCACCTCTTTGGGAAGGGTGTAATAGTAATACTAATAACTTGAAGGAAAAACCACTATATGCGACAACAACGTTAAAACTCACAAGAAGCCAAGTTGACAAACTCAAGAACAAGGTACAAGGTTATACTAGTTTTGAGATTATTAGTGGTTACTTATGGAGACGCGTTTGTAAAGTTCGTTTTGAAGGAAATTGGAACCAGCCCACAAGGTTAACAACTTTGGTTAACTGTAGAAACAGGTTGAATCCACCTCTTCCTAAGAATTATTTTGGGAATGCAACTTTTCCAACGGTGACACAAGTTTGTTCATTTGAGGATGTTGTTCACAAGCCTTTACGTTACGTGGTTGGGAAAGTGAGGGAAGCTATTGTGAAGGTGAATGACGAGTATGTGAGATCTGCTCTTGACTATGTTGAAAATCAGAAAGATATGAATTTGTTAAGGGACAAGTTTTACAACTTTGCTAGAAGAAATGGACAATTGGGTGGTGACCCGAATTTGTATGTTGTTGGTTGGAGTAAGTTTCCGTTTTATGAGACTGATTTTGGGTGGGGGAAACCTGATTGTTTGGTTCCTGGATTTGTTAACTCTGCTGGTATTGGTAAGGCTTTTGTTCTTGATGATGCAAATGGAGATGGCTTTGTTGTGACTATTTGTTTGCAACCTTTTCATATAGAGGGTTTGAAGAAGTTGTTTTATGAGGATATGGAGATGATCTCTAGTTCCAAACTATGATGATGTTGTCAAATCCTTGCATTTTGGTAACTCTTCTGTCCAATAAAGGCTCAATGCTAGTGGGTAGTGGCTGGGGACTATTTAATTTTTGTTGTTGAATGTTTTATATGTTGTATTAGACTCCCTTCTTTTGATGAGGTTTTTGTTCATTTGGAATTGAAATTTTATGCTTTCTTATGCATTTTCCTTTTTTATTCCATAAAATTAAGAAACATGATATTCCTATGTTAATTATGTCACCTACACTTTATTTTATCGTTAATAAATACGATGAACAATCAAATATTATAGAATAATTTTTTTAAATAAAAAAATATATTTCTTAAACTTTTAAATTTTACATTATTTTTAGATTAAAGAAATAGGGAAGCAAATTATTTAATTAATCAACTTCGTAATTTTATTAATTAATATTTTAAATTTCATTAACCAACTTCATAACTATTTAAAAAGATAGATAGTGTATTAATCAACTTTATAAATTTATTAATTAATTTTTTATATTTCATCAATCAATTTTATTTTATTATTAAAAATTGTTTTTAATATTAATCAACTTAATCACTTTATTAACCAATTTTATTTTATTATTAAAAATCATTTTTCATAAATTATTCGCAAATATTTTTCACAAATATTATTCATTGGTATATTCACATACTGTTCACCAATAATATCCAATATTTAATATTATTTTATTAAATAAAAATATTTACCATATAAATAAGATGAACACTATCAATAATATAGATATTGATGTAAGAAAATGATGTAGGCATAACAAAGTTCTTGAAGGCTCAGTAGTAGTCAAAGAAATAAATTATCCAACTATAATTTTACTAACACATAAACTTTGAATAGAATTGGCCTTTCGATCTTCAAAACGACATATGTGGCTTACTTTCTACTTATCAACCTAGCTATAATATGTGAATTGAATTTTGAGTTTAAATTTCTGCTCTATTATCTTTAAATATTATTTTCTCCCATCACTATTATAAATAAATATTCTCTTTTTAAGGTTTATTAAATAAGTGATGTATCCTGGTCTACATATACATCAATTATTTAATAAATTTTTTTAAAAATTATAATAGTGATCAGTATGTCAAATAGTATCAAGTCAAATTAACAATATGCATTGTTCACAGTTATTCTCTTTTAGCTTTATTGGTTGTATGCCATGACTCCATGACCATGAGGAACACCTTCAGAGCTGTTATCTACTAGTATGCCATGAAGAAAAAAACTTATTGACTGCATCAAATTTAGACTATGGTTAATCATAATGAATGGGAATTTAAAAATAGGATTTGTGTCCAAAATACATGAATCTCTCACCATTCAAATTTAAGCCATCTAAAATTCTCATATTTCTTCTTTTTCTCTAAATTTACACGTAACAGTAAGTACATTTTAATTATTTAAACATTAGTAGAAATTTCAATTGCCTCTCATGTATAAATCTTTGTAAATCAGTTCATTCCCAAAATAAAGAGACACAGTTATACATACCAATTAACTTAGATTTATATAAAGTTAAAATAAGCTTTCATGTATCATGGAAGGCTAGTATGTTAAAGTTGCAACGAAACTAAAAAAAAATGCGGCAAAAGAATCAACACAATACCCAAATCAAAATGGAGGAATGGTCCTAAAAATCTTGTAGAGCTTCTCATGACTTTCTAATTCAGTTTGGGCCTCCAAGATGTTACATTCAACACTTTTCAACTTCATTTTATCATCAGTAAGGCGATATGTAATTGATTTAACTTCTTTGTTGAAAGATATGATCTTATCTTTCTCTTGATCTTGGTTCTCAACCATTTTAACCCTGTCACCTTGTAATTTTTCAAGTTTGCTTTTAAAATCTGCAATCTGACCATCTAGAGATTCGAGTTCTGTTTGGTGGTTGGTGAAGGAAGTTTTTGTAGTCACTATTTTCTGTCTTTTCCTCTTCAATTCTTGGTTATCTTCATCAGTGCACTTTTTAGCTGTGTCTCGCTCTTTTTTCAAATTTTCAAGTATGTCAAACATACTCACAATTTTATTGACAAGGTTAACAATAACATTGACTTGTTCTAATTGCCAAGACGAGAACGCATCTGAATTGGCATCAATTCTTTCCTTGAGGGAATTGAAGTTAACTTGTTGAGTGAACCCTTCTTTAAATTTTTCAACCAAGTCTTCTTTAAAAGCAATATCACTCAATTCCTGAAAAGTTGTTGAGGGAGGTTGGGAACCAGTTTCCTTGCTTCTAGTCCTAGAACAGGATGCTGAGATGGCAGTGAAATGGTGATCTCTTCAGATAAAACTTTGTCGATTACATCAATTACATCATCCTCTATCAAAGCATCAACTTCTTCCGAGCCTACGATGATGATTTTTGAATTGTTGCTTTTGCTAGAATTTTCATCAGTAATGGCCTCTATCTCCACTTCTGACTGTTGAGCTGCAGTGTTTCTGTCAACATTCGCTTCTTCATCTCTAATGATTTTGTTTTGCTCCCCCAAGCTTTTTGATCTTCGAATTACTTGGCTGAGGGAAGAAAAAGGAAGCTGGGCAAGGAAAAAATGTTCAGTTCAAGTTATGCCTAGAAAATGTACAACAAATGTAATTTCGATTTTTGCTATAATAAAGCATCAAAAAGAAAATACCTCACTACTATGCACATATTCGAAGTAAGAAGGCACGTCAGGAAAGGAAAAATGTTTCTTATTATCCATGGCCGAAGATTTTTGAAAGCATATAATATCACCATTTTCTAACTGCATGCAAGTTTAAACAAATCAGTAAGAAACCAATGATAAAGAAAATGTGCATCAACTGAGAATGTATTGTACCTGATTTACTATAAATGTAAGTCTCTTATCAACAGGTTGACACATCACATTTGGTTTAAACATAATTTCCTGCACAACAGTATGTACAATTAAAAAAGTAACTACAAATTTAAATTTCATAAGTTGTACAAGTCTAAGGAATAAATAATAAATCATAACCAACCTCATAAAGTTCAATCCCTTGATCAGGGTCGAAACCAGCCATTTCATTTAATCTTGCTAAAATGTCGAATGGCTTGCCCATACCGTTCACAAAGAGCCTTCCAACATAACTGCAATCAAATGAGATATGTTTAAAGCCAACTAAGATTCATCATCTTTTACCCCAACCAATGTTAGAATAACAAAAGAACTTATTCATTACCGTAGTGTCTCCTTTTCAGAATCATACAACTTGAAGAAAAGTAATATATCATCCTGTACAGGTGCAATGGGACATATATCCTATATGATAATATGGTTTGTCAGCACAGTCCTATGTGTGAATTTCATGTTATCAAAATAGCAAAAACATCATTATATAAATTTTACCAGCCCACACTCCACTTCAAGAAACAAAACTAATTCTGCTTCTTTTTCAAATTCGAATAGTCCAATCTGCAATTTGAAGTCAAAATAAAAAATAAAAAACATAAAAATCATAGAGAAATTGACATGCCTCTTTACAAGGAAAAAACTGAAATAAAAAAAACAAAACTATTTACAAGTGATGCATATACATTATAAATTTTGAAGATATAAAACAAGTTAGTCAAAATGGCAAAAATGAAAGTAAAAAAAACAAAAGTAAAACAGACAGAATAAACGGTTGGCCTTTGCCAAAAATATGAAATCTAAAGCAACCAACAATGCCGATCATTATACAACTAAAGTGATATAAAATGTCACAGACACACTCGGCATAATAAATAAGCGAGAGAGAAAAGTTTCAAGATGTCATATGAATTTACAGATACTGATTCCTCGATGTAAGTCAATGGCCGAGAGGGACGATATGTCTGATTTTGCCGCCATAAGAATACCCAAAAGCGCTGGAATTGAGCTGCTATGTCAAACTCAGTAGCTAACTCTTCCTACGCAATAACAATAAAACAGGATAATCAAACAATATACTATAAAATAGTGTAGCTGATGAAGATGTTGATGATGATACCTTGAAGTCATTAAAGGTTATAACCTTTGGAACACGGAAACTTTTGACCTTGTCCAGGGCCACAAGATCAAAACATATATCCTTTCCAATCTGTTCTTGTAGGTCTTTATCTCGCACCACCTAACAAGTATATAAATATGAATACAATCTAAAGACACAAACAAAACAAATTTGTAGGGAAACAAGCTTAGAAGTTAGAACACCTTTATAACAGTGTGAGTCTCTGTCATTTCTTTGCTTTTGAGTTTTTTCCGGTGTTGTTTCTTCAACCTTTCCTGCATAAACCCGTTAGTACAGTAGAAATTGAAAGTAAGTGATCAAGTGTAATAGTTCGGAATGATTATGACATGAAACACTGATATGGAAATAGTCAAGGCTATAAATAAATAAAATAAGATAGTGTTTTTTATTTTGGTAATGCAACTAAACAATGTTGTTTCCTAAAAAGAAGAAGAAGCATTGGTAAGCACCTTCTCCGATCTACTGTGTTTGAATCTATCGCCTCGAACACGACCTTGTACTCTTCTGGACTCTATTTTATAGACTTCATTGCTCTCTTATAGAAGTAGTAAAATGTGGAGTAGGTGTCTTTTGAACTTCTCAACTTTTGGTATTCTTAACTTATTTATTGCCTTTCTTCATTTTCTCTAGGATTAAATAAGTTTTTGATCCTTCTAAAATTTTTAATTTTTTTTTTAATCTCTCCAATATTTTTCTTTAAAAATTGGTCTCTTCAATATATTTCGTCCGAAGAATTAGTCTCTAATGTTAAACCCCGCACCCGAACCACATCAGTTTAGACATTAAATTATATAAATACCTCTAAATATATATACAAGTAAAAATTTAAGATCTTAATTTTAATTTTAATATTATCAAACTTGATGGAAAATTATAATTTAATTCCTTAATTTCTTTGATAGACGTTGATAAAATTCTTGTGTTTCAAATTTCAATGGTGTTGTTGTATTTTTTGTGTTCTTACTACGGGTTCAGGTTTGGTTGGAAAATTTGAATCCAACGGATGTGGGCGTGGGTGCTATTTTGCCATCCGAATAGCCTTTAAGTTCGGATTTGAGTTCAGATGGTGATTTTGGGTGGTGTGAAACCCGCACTCGATCTGACCCGTTGTCATCTCTAATATTGAACTACTAAACACTTAGTTATAGAGGAGTTCGCGGTGCGTTTTGAATCGATTTTAAGGTGAAAACTCATCCGATACAAAACAAATGTATTCCCGATTTGGTTCGATTTTGGATGATTGATTAAAAAAATCTGATCTGATCTAATTTCAAATGGTTTATTTTGATTAGGATTTTAAATATCTAAATTACAAATTATAGGTTTTTGGATATCTAAATTGCGGCTAAAACTTAATATTATAAAATCAAAATGATCAATTAGGGTTGAAATAAATGAAATAATAAAAACAAATAAATTAAAATAAACTAATACATAGTTTTAAAAAATAAATATAATCGAATATTTGATGAACACAACATATCACGTTAATAAAATATATATATATATATATATATATATATATATATATATATATATATATATATATATATATATATATATATATATATATATATATATATATATATATATATATATATATATATATATATATATGGTTTAGTTAAATTTGAATCAGTTTTCAAAAATCAATCTGAAATCCGATCTGAACCAAATCTTTTTTTTTTAAATGACATTTAAATACATTCAGTGATATTCATTTTTTTAAATTCCTTCGGATATAACTAATGTTTTTTGCATGTGGAATTATAAGATTGAATTAATTTCAATCTTAAATGTAATGATAAGGTTACTAATAACTTGAGTGAGTTCTGGACAGTGGCTTTCCACAATCTTTGGACTTGGACGAATAAAGAGTTTCATGAAGAAGAACTCATTCGTCCTGTAGACGAGGCTCAATATTAATTGGTTCTATATCAAACATTCTCACATTAATGTTTGAAGACCTATCTGCTGAGCTTCAAGAGAATCTGATTTTGCAAGGGTGAGACATTCATTTATGGTTTGTATGGAATGTATGAAAGTGATATTACTTATTATACCTATTTGTTAATGTATGAAAGTGATTCTTTTGTAGAGTTTGTAATGGTTCATCTATGGCTCGTCGTTTTCATGATATTTTTGTGAGGAAGCAGCTGCTAGTCTTTTTTAAATGTGGCTTATAAACTACTATTATCCTATTTGATTGCACTCGGTGATAGAAACATAAACAACTATTATCCTACTTCACTTCTTTTCATTTCCAGCATATGACTAAACCAGTGGTAGCGTCGTTGTGTCGCGATGGTCCGCATTGTAGCAGAAAGACAAGAGGAGATGAAACTGTATATGTGTAAGAGAAAGATGAAATTGAAGTGTTTTTTGTGATTATTAACAAAGCTCTGATTTGATTTTTCGGTAATATGTGTTTCGGTAATTTTTGTGAGGTATTTTCTTTTTGATTAGTTTCCTATTATATGATTCAAAAATGAAAATTACCTTTGTCTATTTTCTAGGCTTAACTTGAGCTGAACATTTTTCCTTGTCCAGCTTCCTTTTTCTTCCTTCAGCCAAAGAATCAGAAGATCAACAATCATGGGAGAGCAAAACAAATCATTATAGCTGAAGAAGCAAATGTTCTCAAAACCACTAAAGATGAAAAATCCAGCAAAAGCAACAATTCAAAGTTCATCGTTGTAGACTTTGAAGAAGTTGATGCTTTGATAGAGGATGATGTCATTGATGTAATCGACAGAGTTTTATCGGAAGAGATTACCATTTCACCACAATCTCAGCATTCTGTCTTAGGACAAGCAAGGAAACCGGATCACAACCTCCCGCAGCAACTTCTTCGGGAATTGAGAGATATTGCCTTCAAAGAAGACTTGGTTGAAAATCTAAAAAAAGGGTTCACGCAAAAAGATAACTTCAACTTCAATGCCATAAAGGAAAGAATTGACGCCAATGCAAATGAGTTCTCGTCTTGGCAATTAGAACAAGTCAATGTTGTTGTTAACCTTCTCAATATTATTGTGAGTATGTTTGACAAACTTGAAAATTTGAAAAAAGAGCGAGACACAGCTAAAAAGTGCAATGATGAAGATAACCAAGAATTGAAGAGGAAAACCCAGTAGGTTCATAACGAGCATCTCCAACATGAAATATGAACACAGCTAAAAAGTGCAATGATGAAGATAACCAAGAACTGAAATATGAAGTTGAGAAGTGTCCAAGGTAATATCTTGGATGCCCAAACTGAAATAGGAAGTCATGAGAAGCTCTACAAGACCTTTAGGACAACTCCTCCAATTTGATTTATGTATTTGGTTGATCTTTTTGCCCACAAATTTTTTTTTATAGTTTTGATGCCGCTTTAGCATACGAGACTGATACATGAAGTCCTATTTTAACTCTATGTAAAACTAAGTCTAATTGCTACATGAAGCATCTCCTAAGAAATCACATTTTAAGATCGTAAAACGTATTTTGAGGTATCTTAACGAAACCTCACACCACGATCTTTGGTATCCTAAAAGTTGATCATTGTACACCGCTAATAAAATGTATGCCAGATGTTAAAAATCAACCTTCCACACCATCAATGTTTTTCATTTTAATGAATAGAGTTCAAGATGATAGCTACTGAGATTAAATAGCCTCAGTAGGTTCAGTTGTAAGGCCAAACCCAAAAGGAAAAAGAGGATCATAACGAGCATCTCCAACATTCATTGGAAGTTGATTAACACTTTTGAACCATGTTCTTGGAAGCTTTCCTGTGAAACCATAGTCACCAAATAAAACATCAGCCACGCCTTGTCCTTCACTGCCTGGTAGCCAACCAGCAACAACTGCATCCATCAAACCAACGTACGGCTCGATAACCAAAGGCCGGCCGGAGATAATCACAACCGCACATTCTGTAGCTCCACAGACGTTTGTTATGGTCTCGGGACCAGGGCTTGGAATTGTCAAGTTCATGTTGTCACCATGCATTTCAGCATAAGGTTTCTCTCCTACTACGACTATAGCGTAGGAAAATCCATTGGACTTAACAAATTCTGTATCAGGGTTCTCCTCATAGACGACTATGGTCTCTGGATCAACCGTGTTCTTTATAGCATCGAGAATTGTAGTCCCTGACCATATCAAGAATGTTCACAAGAATAAGATGGGTAGCAATATATAGTATTGATGTTTTGTCGATGATAACTATGATTTTGGATTAAAATCAAACATTTTTAATGATCTAACGAGTATGTCTGGTTGACGTTGTAAGACGTTTTTATAGTGACAGTACATATCAATCAAAATGAATCATACCTTCAAGAAGATCATTGCCACTGACTCCTTGCCATTCAATGGTCCAGCCACCACACTGATATCCTAGATTATTTGCATGGCTTCCGGCCACGAGTATTTTCGGAACCTTTTTAGGAAGAGGTAACAAAGGCTTTTCATCAGATTTGCCATTTTTTAGAAGGACCATGGATTTTCTTACAGCTTCTCTAGCAAGTTCTCTATGTTCCTGTTCAGAATTTCAATAAGCATAGAAGAGATGATTGCAGGGTGATGATCTGATTCTTTTAAAACTTATATCTAATTGTTAAATTAATGAAGCTAAAGGAAAATAGCTAACCTGAGTCCCAAGATAATTAACCAAACTATAATCAGCAAAAGGGTTCTCGAAAATTCCCATCACGAACTTAACACGCAAAATTCTTCTCACAGCATCATCAATTCGACTCATAGGAATGACTTCATTTTTCACCAATATTGTTAAATCGTCAATGAAATTCTTGTAGAACTTTGGAACCATGAACTGCAATGCAAACCCAAGTAAAATTTGTAAAATGTATTAAAAACTTTCCTTATTGTATTAACATTGATTCAAGCATGTATATCGTATACTTTAGGCCTAAACTACCATGTCAATGCCTGCAGAAACTCCTGCTTGAAGCGAATCTGTGCAATTTGCACGATGCGGAGTGGTGATCCTATCAAGACCCTCAAAATCTGAAATGACAAAGCCCTGCCATATTTGAAGAAGATGTTAGTATTTGAAATTTTACATACAAGATGATGATCCCGAGTTTTCAATCATTGAACAAATTATTTTTACCTGGAAATGGAGAGTATTTTTTAGGAAACCAGTAATAAGATCATTATGAGTATGCATTTTCACACCATTCCAGCTTGAGTAAGATACCATAACAGATGCCACACCCTTGCTAATGGAGCTTAAGTAACCCGGCATGTGAATTTCCATCAATTCATTTCTATCTATCACAGTGTCACTCTCATCAATCCCGTCGACCGTTCCACCGTCACCAACGTAGTGCTTAGCACAAGCTAGAACCTTTTCTCTGTCAAACAGTACAAGAGCATTTCAGAAAGCCAAAATCAATAGCAAGGCACTGACACGTTGACACGACTAATAATTGTTTTGTTTTCTAAATGCTTACTTTCCAGCAATAAAAGGAAGACCATTTGGCATATTATCAGGGATGTCCCCTTGCAATCCTGATATGATATCAGTCATAGCTTGAACTAGTTTCGGATCTTCGCTATAGCTTTCATAACACCGACCCCATCTTGGATCTCTACAGACCTATCAAGAGTATAAAACAGTGCTAAAATCTCTGTATAAATTGACAGCATTAGAATTCGGAATCAGAGGTATTTACTTACTGCTACACAAGGTGCATAAGCATACTGAATTCCCGTTGCTCGAACTTCAAGTGCGGTTGCAGCTCCAATTCTCTTGACTAGTTCAGGATCCCTAACAGCAAAATCAAAATATCCACTATAATCATTTACAAGAACAACGCTATTATTGATTTGAATGAGCAATAGAAAAATCACCTGGTAGCTCCAAGGCCAATATTGTGAGGAAAAATAGTTGCTTTGTAAACAGTGCTGTGGCCATGAACAGCATCAATCCCATAAAAAATAGGAATTCCAAGCCTTGTTGATAAAGCATCCTTCTGAAATTCATTCAACATATCAATCCAGTTTTCAGCAGAAGCCTTTGGAACTGGAATACTCCCTCCCTCACTCATAACACTCCCTAATCAAAACATAATTTTTAACCATTAGTGCCTAATTGAATCAATACAATTGCGCTCGAAAACAAGAAAATCACTATCTTTACCTATGAAATACTTGTTGAGCACATTATCAGATGCATACTTGCGCTCAATCTGTAACATTTGACCGATTTTCTCCTCGAGACTCATCCTGGTAATAAGATCCTCAATCCTAACATCATTTGATTCTTTAGGATCTTTATACTTCATCATGTCTTCAGTCTCCAATAAACCAGTCCAATTACTTAACAGCCAAAACCCTACCAAAACTAAGGGAATTTTAGCCATAGAAATGAGGTTCATTATGATAATATCAAAATGCAAATACAATTAAGAAAACCAAATGTGACATATTTAGAATCATGTATAGACTTATAGAACAAGAAATCACCTTGACTTTTTCAATGCCACTATGCATAGAATGAAGTAACAACCATCATCACCAAATGCTGAAACGAATGAAATACTATATTTTATGTGCAATCATAGAGATTTGAGAGTTGAATAAGAAATAATTAATAGCCTAATCATTGTGACAAGTACTCTGCCAACATCAACCACGTTGAGGATAACATTTAATAAGCAGTGGAAAACAAAAAAAGATTTTGAGGATATGATAAAGATGTAATGTAATAATATAATACTAAAATAGAAAGAGAAAGGGTAACATTTTTCTATAATCTCTATCTGAATTGGGTATTTTTATTGTGAACTCTATGAAAAATCTAAAATACATTTCACAAAATCGAAAATTTATTTTCGGTACGTACCATTTTTTGAAATTTATGAGTAAAACCGAAAATTTACTTACGGTTTATTACCGGAAATAAACTTCTGGTGTTGTGCATGAGAGTTAGAAGGAAAACCTAACTATAAGCAATATCTTTTGAATTTACAATTGTTATTCAAATTAAAATCATGTATTTTTAAATCGAATTAAAGCCAAAAAATGTGATCCAAAATAAATTTTATAATAATAGTACTCATAAAACATATCCGGTACAATACAAAAAAAAACAAATTTAAAATACAACAAAAATAAACTACTGCGTATAGCGGAGCCGGCCAGTCACCCTCGAGGCGTTCCTCCGCTGCCTCCTGTAGACTAGGGCACCCTGAGCCTCCGCCATGATGGCCTACGAAACACCTCTGACATCGGATCCGTCAGGAAACAGTCCTCTGTCGATGCCATCCCTAGCAAGTTCCATGATACGGCGGACCTAGGCAGCACGTCCTGGGCATGATTCCTCGTCGCCTGCTCCTCCTCCAAGATCTCCTGATGAGCCGGCATGGGTGGGTCCCCTGGAGTCTTCCGTTTCAGGTATGAATGAGAAATCCTGAAGTACCATAGCATGTAACCAAACGCGTAACTCCAGTCGTCTGGAGCCACGATACTCCTGGCCTCCCTAGGGATGAGATGACTCTCAAGATCAGCAAAAATCTCATCCATCTCCCTCCTCTTCACTGTCGGAGGAGCAGATAAAGCAGGATGCCGAGGAACCGTCTGAGTATACCCGAACTGACGCATCACTCGCTCGGGCATATAGGCAGCAGTCAGCAGTCTTCCGAGTACCACAAGCCAACTAAACTGTAACCAGAGAAACCTCATTGTTACACCCCAAAATTTTCCCTCCTATTTCTCAAGTCAATCCACATCTCCATACTCGAGAATTTCTTAAGGGTTGACCAGATGAGCCATTTCCTAAGCAATCAACCCCACAACTAAGATTTTGATTCTCTCAAGTCAAAGATGGTTTCTATTGCCTCAAGTGATCATCATACCTCCTCATATGTCTCAAGGTATCACCATGTCAAGTTTCAAGCCTCACAACTCAAGTTTGCTCAATCAATTGCTCAGATAATTGAGAATCAGTTGTATTGGACAAAAAAGTCAATTATGGTCAGCATATAGTCAAACTTCATCATTTTTGGTCAACATCAAGATTTTGAAGTCACATTCATCATTTGATCAAGGTTTGATCATGATTCATCAAGAAAACTCAAGATTTGATCAAAAGTCAAAGTTTCTAAATTTGAGTTTTCTAATAAAAAGTCAACAGAACTTTGACCAAACATAACTTTCACATACTTTATCATTAATTTTTCCACCAAAGCTTTGAATAGAATTCAATTCTCTACAACTTTCTGCCTCACAAGCTTTGGCCAAAAATGCTTCATTTGAGAGTTATGGATCAAGACATTATAGGTCCTTCTAAAAGTCAACAAAAAGTCATATTTTTCCAAATACGTGCACATGAACACGAAAGCTTCAATGAAGATAAAACCAAAATGAGTGTTTATATGACATCTTGAGCTTTCTAAGAATTCCAAGAACACTTCAAAATGATGAAAATTGAGCAAGATACAACTTGTGCAAGTTTGGCATTTTTGAAGAAGTGTATGAAGAAAAATACTAAACAAACTCAATTTTTTTCCAAATGGGCCATAGTTTCTATAGTTTGGACTTATTTCTAAGATAGTCCATGACTTCCAAGACTAATTACACACCTCTCTTCAATTTATTTTATTTATTTTGGAGTTTATTCACTTAAATCCAATTTTAATTAAAATAAAATGCCAAAAATCAAATTAATAAATGCAAGGATGAATATTTATCATTCTTGAGGTTCAAGCAAGCACAAATAGTTGGCCAATATCGTACAAGGCTTGATTGAGGCAAATTTGGAAGCTTTTGATGCAAATTTGAAAGATTGGAAAATCAAATATTTTCAATTCAATGCAATATATTTTCTTCATAACTCTTGACCTAATTCTCTTGCCCTATATATACATAAGATATTTAGATATCAAGGACACGAATTCTGGCAGCCAAAAAGCTAGGGTTTTGCTTCAAAAATATCAAAGAAACTTGCACCATCGAGTTTCAATTTCCAGCCATTTTCAAGCAATTGCAAGCACTAATTTGTATTCCTGAGGTATTGTAGGGTAAGTACAAGTCTAAAGCCATGGCCAAATCACTATGAATCGATCCATGCATGAACTCAGTCTGCATACTTTTTGTGTTAATCGTATTTTTCATTCTATTGTGTTTTAATTTAAACTAACATCACTAGTGTGTTCCTGAGGTTCATTAGAACAGGTTTGATCCATCGTTTGCAAGGTTTGGTGCCTTAATCGAAAAACACCATTGTTAGAACAAGAGAGCTATTGAGTTTCGAAACCATAGCTATAGACCGTTTCAGACCAAAATAATTGTACCATTGAGTTCGCAAGGTCCCACACATGCGATATAGGCTCTTTGTTTTCATTTTTTGATCGATTATTGCAGGTTTTAGTTTTTGGCTGGTCGGAGAAGAAGGTTGAGCCTCCGTCCGTGGCGTCGTTGACCTGGTCAAGGTTTTGGCTCTGTGTGTGTGGCATCATCCTTCCATCTGATTGGCTTGCATAGTGAAACGAGGACCCACGCACGACTAGTTTTTAAAAAAATCAGAAATCATAAACTTAATTTCCTTATATATTTATGAATGCATCTAAATTAATGGATGTATCACCACCCCAGTGGTTCAACATTCACGCGTTAAGTCTCTTCCTCTCTAAGGGCGAAGGTTCGGTCCCTGCCTTTTGCAATTTTTCTAACATTTTCTGATTTCCACAGGTTTTCACATATATACCATTGGATTCATGGTTTAGACACCATAAGCAGATGACGTGGTGGTCATGTTTTGGCTTAATAACCACAGGGTCCCGGGTTCAAACCCTGGCAGGACCAAATCTATTTTTTACCACTTGTTTCACTAACCCTTTTTTCTTATTTCTTATTTTTCAAATCATTTTAAATCTTTTTCACAAATTATTTTCACTATTATAAAAAAATCTAAAAATAAAATGTTTAATTAATTTTAGACACAAAATTTTTTTTTCCTTTCATTTAAAATTATTTTCTTAATTAATCGCTAATTAATTTGAAATAGGGTTTTCTACATTAAAATCAATCCAAAAATTCACAAAAAAATAATTTCCTTTCTAGTGATTAGGTTTACTAGTTTTAAATTTCTTTTACTAACGTTAAAAACATTTTTCTTTGATTTATTTATTTCTTTTCATATTTAAATTCTAGAAATCGATGTATAGGTCGCAAGAATATTATTTTAATAGCGTAGATTTAATTTCTCGCATTTTACTTTCCGCACCTCTTATTATGTATCTGCCCCAAAGCCATGTAATAACGTAGGACGTTTATCTTTCCGCTTTTACTTTTTGCACTCTCTTATAAATTGTATTATACATTGCCTAGATGTATGCTAATAGGATTGCATGACAAACTATAAAATCAAACTTAAATCACTCTAACTCAAAGATAAAATATTTGAGTTAAATCACTATTTCACACTTGCATCCTCTTAGGGTATCCTCTCTTGTTGCCTTTCGAATAAACAATGGTCATGTCCCTCGAACATAGGGGTACCATTAGCAAAGTTTCCTACGAATAAAATCGTCACAAAGATCATAGTCCCTCGATGACCTTCGATGTTGCCTACGAATATATGATCTCGTCCCTCGGTTGTTGCCTACGAATAAGTGATGATCGTCCCTTCGAATGTCTAAAGGTATCCTTACATGTTGCCTTCAATGACCATACGATGATCCTATGACTGTCCCTTCACATCCAATGGATAGGGTTACCTACTAACTAATGGTATAAGACTCTATTGCTTGCTCCAATCAAACAAATCACTTTTCACACCTCATAATTATTTTCAAAATACTTTTCAAACAATTTGTATACATTCCAACGAGAATCATTACAAAGTTAAACATTTTTTTTCAAACAAATATTTCCGAACACTTCGTATACATTCTTGAGGACTGATACAAGAATCATTACGAAGTCAAAGAGAAATAATTTTCAAAAATACTTTTCAAATCACACACACAGAGAAAGCAAATTTTCAAAAGTGAGCTAAGCAATTAAGAGCCCGTAGATAACTACGGATGGAAAGGATGCTAATACCTTCCCTTTTCATAATTACCTCCCGTACTCAGAATCTATCAAAGGTATTTCCTGTTCTTTTCACCTTTCCTTTATTGGATAAAAAAAAGTCGGTGGTGACTCTTTCTATCCGTAATATTTGCGATAAAATGCAAAACAAACAAGTCATTTCTCCCACCGTGTTACAGAACTGGCGACTCTGTTGGGGACGCTACCTAAAAAGAGGTTACCTTAGGGTTTTAGATCACCTTTATTGCTTTCTGATTGCTTTGTCTAATTTTTTTAAGGGTTGCTTGGGTATAATACTTGTGGGGGATCCTACACCCGAATCCAGGTTTCCTTAGGTAAGTCGAAATAGATCATCGCGACTGTCCGACATAGACCAAAACAGTTAAAATGATGGCTACGGTTAGTGGGACACTTTGGATGTCCTGATGTTCCTCATGTTCAATTGAGGAA
Source organism: Vicia sativa (assembly GCA_021764765.1). Classification (NCBI taxonomy): domain Eukaryota; kingdom Viridiplantae; phylum Streptophyta; class Magnoliopsida; order Fabales; family Fabaceae; genus Vicia; species Vicia sativa. The sequence goes on along the minus strand of CM038795.1, from coordinate 154,167,995 downwards.
ATATTTGGCATCTGCGTGGTGTCATCAAGCATTAGCTAAAATTTTAGAACCCTAATTGACCCATCTTAGCCATTAGAAGGTAGTGAGATAGCCGACTTCAGTGCAGACTGAGGTTGATTAATACTCGATGCTACGCTCATTGAGATTCGACTTTCGGGATGTTTCGGTCGATCATTTAGTAGTCGTATTAAAATAAAGCCCGCGAGAAAGATCTGTGATATGAGATTCCTAGAACCTAGTTACTATTGTAGGATAGGTTGAACCAACTTAAACTCCGGTAGGGTAGACACCTATGCCTCATGCAAGCCTTAAACCTAGGGTTGTTGTGTGAATTGTTTGTGCTGGCTATTTAAACATGACATCATGACATCATATCATTTTTAACCCTTTCAAGGACCTAGGGATTTATCTTTGCTCTTTGTTGTAGGGTTATGGCTTCCAGGAAGACTATCCGAATCAACTTTGTGGGTATACCCTCTCAACTTAAGGAGTTAGTCTCAAGAGTTCCCGATCACGCTCAGTTCATCAAAAGGTGTAGTTATCTACTTGACTTGGTTATCTCTGGTTTTGAAGAAGATATGATGAGCATCGTATTCCAGTTCTTTGATCCGAAGCATCATTGCTTTACTTTCCCAAATTATCAGTTGGTACCTATAATGGAAGAGTTCTCTAAGCTACTTGGGATACCCATTCTTGATCAGATACCTTTCACCGGTTCAAAAAAAGTTATGAGATTTGAAGATATTACATCAGCTTTACACCTAAAACGGTCAGACATTGAAGCCAATTGGGAAACAAGAAGTGGAGTTAAGGGTTTGCCTGCTAAGTTTCTGATAAAGAAGGCTCGAGAATTCTTAAAGGCTATGAGTTTCCACGCTTTTGAAGACATTTTGGCTTTGCTAATCTATGGGTTGGTACTATTTCCTAATTCGGATCAATTCATAGACATAAACGTCATTAAGATATTCCTTGCTCATAACCTTGTGCCTACCTTACTTAGAGATATTCTGCATTCTCTCCATACTCGTACTATGAAAAGACAAGGAACTCTTATGTGTCGCATACCGTTATTATCCAGGTGGTTTATTTTGCACCTTCCTCGATCACTAATGAAGAATGAACAAGGTTTGAATTGGTCTCAAAGGTTGATGTCACTCTCTCATTCAGATATCCATGGGTGTCTCTACTCTCAAAAGGACTTCACTTTCATTGAATGTTATGGAGAATTTCCTAATGTACCACTCCTTGGCATAAAGGGAGGTATCACTTATAACCCTTCTCTAGCATTACAACAATTTGGTTATGCTCGAAGAGACGGTCCTCATGATATACTTATCCAAGGCATTGTGTTTGACTACGACAACGATCTCCATGGTTATCGTCGAAGATTTGTGCACGCTTGGGGTTATTATTTGTCATTCGCATATTTTCATTCATTAAATTATTGGACTTTTGCATTCAAATATTATGCTCTTTGTCTTTCTTTTTTACTTTATCACCTTTTCACAAGCTATGTGTTCTTACACACACCCACGTAATAAACTGCAGATGCACATTCACTCTGGATCATGTCGATAATGACTTTGATATTCCTAAATATGACTTTGACAATCCAATCTACCAAGACGAAGACGAAGGTGAGGAAGATTGTGAAGTTCCAGGAGAACTTGCCAGACTACTACAACAAGAGGAAAGGGCTATACAGCCACACGAAGAACAGGTCGAAGTTGTGAATCTAGGTACCGACAAAGACAGAAAAGAAATCAAGATAGGAGCGGGTCTTGAGAACAATGTTAAAGAAAGATTGATCCAGATGCTGCTAGATTACATAAAAAAAATTTGCTTGGTCCTACGAAGACATGCCAGGTTTAGATATCGACATTGTGGTACACCGACTACCCACGAAGGAAGGTTTTCTCTTTGTGAAGCATAAGATTCGTTGTATGCATCCTGAGATGTTTGAGAAAATTAAAGCCGAAGTTATGAAACAATTCAATGTCGTTTTCTTAACCGTTACTTCTTATCCACAGTGGATTGCGAACGTGGTGCCCGTACCTAATAAGGATGACAAGGTGCGCATGTGTGTGGACTACTGAGATCTGAATAAGGCGAGCCCGAAAGATGATTCTCCGCTTCCACATATTGATGTCCTGATTGACAACACCACTCAGCATAAAGTTTTCTCTTTCATGGATGGTTTCTCTGGTTACAATCAGATCAAGATGGCTCCCGAAGACATGGAAAAGACTACTTTCATTACACAGTGGGACACTTTCTGTTACAAGGTCATGCTGTTTGGGTTGAAAAATATTGGTGCAACATATCTGCGTGCTATGGTGGCTTTATTCCATGATATGATCCATCATGAGATAGAGGTTTACATCGACGACATGATAGCTCGATCACAAACCAAAGAAGAACATCTTGATCATTTGCGTAAGCTATTTGATAGACTGAAGAAATACAAATTGAGACTGAATCTGAGCAAATGCACATTTGGAGTCAGATCCGGCAAACTCTTGGGATTCGTTTTCAGTGGTAAAGGTATCAAAGTTGACCCCGCTAAGGTTAAAACTATTCAAGAAATGCCAACTCCCCGTATCAAGAAGGAAGTCATAGGTTTCTTAGGACGACTGAATTATATTGCCAGATTCATTTCACATCTAACTGCTACTTGTGAGCCAATATTCAAATTACTGAAGAAAGATCAAGTAGTAAAATGGAACGACGATTGCCAGATAGCTTTTGATAAAATCAAGGAGTACCTACAGAAACCTCTTATCCTAATGCCACAAGTTAAGGGAAGACCCCTGATCATGTACTTAATAGTATTAGAGAATTCAATGGGGTGTGTGTTGGGGCAACATGACGAGTCTGGTCGAAACGAGTATGCAATATACTACCTTAGAAAAAAGTTTACCGACTATGAAACAAGATACTCACAGCTCGAGAAAACTTGCAGCGCTTTGGCTTTGGCTGCTCGCCGACTAAGACAGTATATGTTGACTCACACTACCTTGTTGATCTCTAAGATGGATCCGATAAAATACATATTCGAGAAACCTGCTCTCTTTGAAAGAATAATGAGATGGCAAATGATCTTGACCGAATACGATATCCAATATACTACTCAGAAGGAAATCAAAGAAAGTGTGGTAGTTGATCAAGCTGTAGATGACTATCAGTCCATGCATTTCAAGTTCCCAGACGAGGATATTATGTTAGTCACCGATTACTAAGAGCCTGGACCGGATGAAGGACCTGAGCCAGGATCCCGATGGACCATGGTCTTTGATGGAGCTTCTAATGCACTTGGAAAAGGTATTGGCGCTGTGATTGTATCTCCTAAGGAAGGCCATTAACCTTTCACCTCCAGATTATGTTTCGATTGCACCAACAATATGGCTGAATATACAACATGCATTATAGGTATGAAAATTGCTATTGACTTGAGGATCAAATTCTTGCAAGTATATGGAGACTCAACTTTGGTGATTAGTCAGGTTACATGTGAATAGGACACGAAGCATCCGAATCTCATTCCATATGTTGAATTTGATCCCCTACTTCGAAGAAATCACTTTCGAACATATTCCACGAGAAGAGAATTAGTTGGCAGACGCATTAGCTACCATGTCATCTATGTTCAAAGTTAGATGGGACAACGAAGCTCCTCAGATTACTATTGAAACACTCGACGAACCAGCATACTATTGTGAACTTAATACTGAAGGACTGGAAGAGAAACATTGGTTATACAAAGTGAAGAGGTACCTCGAGGCTCAAGAATACCCTGAAGGGGCATCTGTCAATGATAATAAGTTCCTAAGAAGATTCTCCGCCAAGTTCTTTCTGAGTAACAGTATCTTATACAAATGCAATCATGACTTGGACTTACTCCAATATGTAAATCAACAGACAGCCGAATGAATTATGGAAGAGTTACATGAAGGCGCCTTTGGTACTCATTCTAGTGGACATACAATGGCTAAGAATATTATGAGAGTAGGTTACTATTGGAAGCTGATTGTTATCGCTATTCCCGATTTTGTCATAAATGTCAGATATACGCAGATAATGTTCATGTGCCTCTAATTCCGTTGAATGCTCTTACCGCTCCTTGGCCTTTTGCAATGTGGGGAATTGATATGATTGGAGAAATCAAATATACCAATTTTAATGGACATTGTTTCATCCTTACTGCTATCGACTAATTTACCAAGTGGGTAGAGGCCATCTCGTTTGCATCTGTTACTAAGAATATCGTGGCACAATTCAGCAAACATAATCTCATCTACCAATACGACGTCCCCGAAAGGATTATCATAGAAAATGGTACCAATATCAATAATAAGATGATCACCGAACTCAGCACGTAGTTCAAGATAAAGTATCGCAACACTTCTCCATACCTACCAAAGATAAATGGTGCAGTGGAAGCCGCCAACAAGAATCTTAAGAGGATTATACAGAAGATGATAACGACGTATAAGGATTGGCATGAAATGTTGCCATTTTCTCTCCACGATTATCACACTGATAACACGAATTTATATAACATATTTGACGTAATTTTCATAGACAATATTACTATTTTTATTTAATTATTCTATTTTATTTCCGTATTATGTTGGTATTTCTTTCGTTTCAGGAATTTGCATTAAATAAAGATTAATTGAGCAAAGGAACAAAATCAAGGCAAAATCGGATTAAAAAGATAAAGAAATGAAGCAAAGGGGTAACAATAGTAAAAGGATGGGTAAAAGAAGGAGAAAACAATTATACAAGCCAAAGGAGCAAAGCCCAAAAGAGAAAAGCCCTTCACCACTATGTGACGGCGACCATCCGCCACGACCGTAAGACATCCATGAAGCGCGTGACGACCGTAACACCATGGCCACGACCTTAACACGGGAAAACATGAAACCTGCTCGCAACGCACTTGTGACGACCGTAATGCGCCTAATATCAGTTACAGAACAAGTGCAGAACGTGGAAAAGCTTCAGCAGAGAAACTTCTCAACCACCCACTCATGCCACGTTCAACCCACTTCTCCCACTTCCTTCTTTCTCTCCCATGTTCTCCCACTTTGGCTTTACCCATGATCTCCATTACTCTTCGTATGAAATTGGAAAAGGGTAGTTACTAACAAAGGCTATAAATACAGCTTCAAAGCTTCAGAGCAAGGGTCGGAGATTTCTTCCCGAACAACCGTTTCTGAGTTTTTCTATTTTTTTTGTATTTTCTTTTCAGTTCTGCATTTCTATTTTATTTTATTTTTCAGTTTCTTTTCTTACATTTTATTTTTAGTTTAAGCTTTTGTAATTTTCTCACAACAATTTCTACACCGGAAATTGTTGTGTATTTTTCACTGATCTAACCTTACGTTAGATCTAGTGCTTTTTATTTCCTTGTTGCAATTTTCTTTTCGATTCAAGTGAAGAACAAGATTATTCAAGTATTATTATTTCCAGGTTCTTAATATAATTATTTTATCTTGTTTTAAATATTGTTGCTTGATATTTATTTATTTAATTATGGGAATGTTTAAATATATTGAACCTTATTATTTAGGCAAATCCAATTAATAAATATGTCCGCTAAACCGCTTAGGTATCGGTAAGTAATAGTAGTAAAAGTAGGAATTGAATTGTTTCTAAGCTAAGATATTAATTAACATAATTTTCGGTTATAACTTTTATAATTAAAATCTATCTTTTCGTTAAAGTAAGTTAAGTAGAATAGGTTAGGATCGAGACCACGAAAGTGTGAGGTTTTAACGGATAGCTAAAGTTAGGCATTTGATTTAAATACGTTGAAAGCGCTTTAAACCAAATTAGAATTAATTAAGTTTCCAAAAGTACTTCTAAACACTTATAGGCTAGCGAAAGTGTATAGGGCTTTAGGCGATAATCCAAATAAGACCATGAAAGTGTGAGTTGAGGGTTTTAAACCGATTAATTCTACGATAAATTAAGTTAACCATCTTTATACGCTTAGGTTCGATTTAATCCGCTTAGGTTCACTACATTACGTACCGATATCCGTTTTATTTATATTTCTATTTTTCCTTAAACCAAAATCCAAAAGAATTATTCGCCTTAGCTGCATACCGTAACTTAGGATAACAATAGATCGATTTATAGTCTCTGTGGGTTCGATATCTTTTTAAAACTACGCGATAGGACTGTGCACTTGCGGTCTCCCGATTCATAGACGATAAGTCCTGCGATCAAGTTTTTGGCGCCGTTGCCGGGGACTATTTAAGTCGATATTGTAACTCTGGTGTTACACCGTATAGACTAAGGCACCTTTATTTTATTTACCATGTATAACCCAAATTTTTTCTACGCCCATTATCAGTATTTTGAGGAACCACAAGAATCCCATAGATCCAACCTTGAAATACTGATGGAAGATTTCAATGCTTCACGAACCTACTCTTACCCAAATTACCTCCAAAACTACCAATCCCCACATTTTGAGGAACCACAAGAAACTTATAATTTCAACCAAACTTTTCCTCAACCCAATTTTCCTCTACAATCATCAAACCCAATATTTTGAAGAAACACCAGAACCATATAAATCTGATATCGAAATATTGATGGAAAATTTTAATGAAACATCTAGGATGATAGAACGCTTCGGGGAAACGCAAAAAGAAACTTTAACTTACTTCCAAGACTCTGAAGAATCGCAAGATTTTAACTTCAAAACACCAATAGAGGATTCAGATGAGATGATAACTAACTCTAGGCTAGAGTCTATGATTGAACATTTTGTAGAGACACAAACTATCCAAAACGAAGAAGTAAGAAAACAAAGTCTTCAAAATAATGAAACCCTTAGCCAACTAGACATTATGGTTGAATCCCTCGCGTCTAACAACATTGGCTTAGAAACTCAAATCTCCCAACTCGAACAAAACCTTCTAGGACCTTTACCCGAGGAAGATATGGATGTTGAAACAACCATTATAGAAAAATTATTTGAAAACCTAGAAAGTGATGATGAGTTTGAAGAGAGTGATATTGCGACCGAGGAAAGTTCTAATGAGAAAATAGTGGAGATTGAGACAGATGCACCAACACTGTTCGAAAAGGAGGTTGTAAAAGAGGTAGAAGAGGAAGCACACATTGTAATCCCACATCACTACATCCCTCTGACCCCGAAATATTTTATGGGAACTCCGCTAGACCCCAAATTTAAAACGTATGTTGCATTAAATAATATCCACATTAATTCAACACTATTTGAAGTCTTGCCTAAAAAGCGAAAATTAGAAGACCATAAAATTAAGGATATAATTATTGTCAATAGGGCGATGGATGAAATCACTAAGCCCAAATTCGAAAAACTTATACTTATGATAGATCCAGAGCCACCCTACAAACGTAAGAAAAGAAAAGGTGAGGGATATGTGAGATGGCTTGATAAGTGGCGATGGAAAATCAACGAGTAGTCATTCAAATTTTAAATTTTCTTTATCGTATTTTCAATTTTTCTATTTTATGTTAAATTTTAAATTTTATTCGATTATCGGTTGCACCCTTTCATCTGATGCGTTTGAATTATTTCCCCATAATACCGACAATTATACTCAATTAAATAATTCACGCTAATATTTATAATTATAATTGAGTAATATTTTAATTATCGTATTTCCCGTCTCCTATTAATATACCGAATCAATATTTCCCAATATTTATTATATTAATTATTAGGTATTATATATACTATATATATATATATATATATATATATATATATATATATATATATATATATATATATATATATATATATATATATTTATATCCTATTGTTTGAAATTATCTATAATATGTATGCATGTGATCTACAAAACTATTCCCTATCTCATACCCCAAGTCACATGTATTACTAGAAAGGCATGTAATTACAATTCCCTGCAAATTCTTGACATGCCAAGATTTAGACTCTGCCTAAATTCACATCTCGCTGCCCAAACGATCGTCCCATGCCTCGCTTTTACCTTCTGGTCTCCTTGACTGATTTAATGTTTCGTCCGTTTCTTCTTTTCATTTTCCCACATTACTCCCATTCAACTCTTATTTACTCTTCCATCAAAATATTCTTCTTTTCATTTCCCACCATAAAATACATTCAAACTCTTCTTTTCCATTCCCCAACATATTATTATTATAATTTATTCCTCTTAAATCCTAAAAACACTATAAATACCCATTCTCATTTCTTCTCATTTCACACCCCTTCCATCTAAATCTCATATACTTTCTCTCATCCACTCTATCTTTCTTCCATTTTATCCTTCATTACCTTCCCTTCCATGGCTCCACGAAACACTCATAGTCAAGTGAAACCCGACGACCTCGTACTAGAGGTAGAGGAGCAAGTGGACAACATTTTCCGAGCGACGAGTGACCACCCTACTCCTTTCTGATTTCTCCCGGTTATATCGCATTGAGGACAATGCTTAATTTAAGTTTAGGGGAGTCAGAATATTTCTTAACTCGTTTTCTATTTTCTTTGCTCTAATTTGTATTTCCTTTTTGTTTCTTTTTCCTTGTATTGCAAATTTTTCATTTAATAAAATACATGTTTATGTAATTTTACTCCTTTATGTTTAATTCTCGTGCTTATTCGAATTCCTCCATTTTCTTGAGCCATAACGAAAAATTTCAAACGTTATATTAACATATTCAACTAGTATTAAGGTTGCTTATTTTTATAAATAAGAACTCAAGCGCGACTAAAACAAAATTATTATCGTCATAACTCTTCAGAACCCCAACGCGTTAGATTAGTTTAAGTACTTATTATACCAACACCTTAAGACTTAGTTTTAAAGTAATCCCGAGTAGTTTATAAAAGCAGTCGGCACCGCCTTGAACGACAAACTACGTGGAGAATCGATGAATATAAGTGTTTGATCAAGAGTTTTAAGGAAAAATTTTAGAAGATGCACTTATTAAGTTAGATGGTCCTTACCAGATCATTTAATTCAACAGTTGCAGAAACTATAAAATATTTATGCAAATAAGCCATTATGAATTGGTTCAGTGGTTTCTGGTGCTGAACTTGGTAGGGCGGACGACGGTCCGATCCCCCGCAATTTGTGATTGGATAAAGGAGTACCAAATATAACTACCAGAACTCCTAGCTAGATTATAAAGATCAAAGTCACTAACCGGTTACTCCACTATGTGCGCGAAAGGTAAAGGGCTTAATGTGATTGCGCAAGAATGAAAACGGGTGAAACAAAACGAAAGTGTTAGGTCGAGTTATAATTCATGACTTAATTTGGTCTACATAAATAAGGTTATCTAGTGTTATTACGGTAATTTTAATGTCGAAGTCTAAACTTGAGTTATCCAACAAAGAAGTGAATAGCAACCAAATACGAATTGAATTGTGTTTTATATTTGCGTTTGACTTATCCTTGCTTGATTTTTAATTTCTAATTTTTGCTTGAGGACAAGCAAAGGTTTAAGTATAGGGAGTTTGATAATTTATATAACATATTTGACGTAATTTTCATAGACAATATTACTATTTTTATTTAATTATTCTATTTTATTTCAGATTATGTTGGTATTTCTTTCATTTCGTGAATTTGCATTAAATAAAGATTAATTGAGCAAAGGAACAAAATCAAGGCAAAATCGGATTAAAAGATAAAGAAATGAAGCAAAGGGGTAACAATAGTAAAAGGATGGGTAAAGAAGGAGAAAACAATTATACAAGCCAAAGGAGCAAAGCCCAAAGAGAAAAGCCCTTCACTACTATGTGATTCGTCGACCATCCGCCACGACCGTAAGACATCCATGAAGCGTGCCACCGTAACACCATGGCCACGACCGTAACACGGGAAAACATGAAACCTGCTCGCAACGCACTTGTGACGACCGTAATGCGCCTAATATCAGTTACAGAACAAGTGCAGAACGTGGAAAAGCTTCAGCAGAGAAACTTCTCAACCACCCACTCATGCCACGTTCAACCCACTTCTCCCACTTCCTTCTTTCTCTCCCATGTTCTCCCACGTTTTGGCAGTTTACCCATGATCTCCATTACTCTTCGTATGAAATTGGAAAAGGGTAGTTACTAACAAAGGCTATAAATACAGCTTCAAAGCTTCAGAGCAAGGGTCGGAGATTTCTTCCCGAACAACCGTTTCTGAGTTTTTCTATTTTTTGTATTTTCTTTTCAGTTCTGCATTTCTATTTTATTTTATTTTTCAGTTTCTTTTCTTACATTTTATTTTTAGTTTAAGCTTTTGTAATTTTCTCACAACAATTTCTACAGGAAATTGTTGTGTTTTTCAACGATCTAACCTTACGTTAGATCTAGTGCTTTTTATTTCCTTGTTGCAATTTTCTTTTCGATTCAAGTGAAGAACAAGATTATTCAAGTATTATTATTTCCAGGTTCTTAATATAATTATTTTATCTTGTTTTAAATATTGTTGCTTGATATTTATTTATTTAATTATGGGAATGTTTAAATATATTGAACCTTATTATTTAGGCAAATCCGAATTAATAAATATGTCCGGCTAAACCGTTTAGGTATCGGTAAGTAATAGTAGTAAAAGTAGGAATTGAATTGTTTCTAAGCTAAGATATTAATTAACATAATTTCTGGTTATAACTTTTTATAATTAAAATCTATCTTTTCATTACGAAAGTAAGTTAAGTAGAATAGGTTAGGATCGAGACCACGAAAGTGTGAGGTTTTAACGGATAGCTAAAGTTAGGCATTTGATTTAAATACAGTGAAAGCGCTTTAAACCAAATTAGAATTAATTAAGTTTCCAAAAAGTACTTCTAAACACTTATAGGCTAGCGAAAGCAGGTATAGGGCTTTAGACGTATAATCCGAAATAAGACCATGAAAGTGTGAGTTGAGGGTTTTTAAACTGATTAATTCTACAGATAAATTAAGTTAACCATCTTTATACGCTTAGGTTCGATTTAATCCGCTTAGGTTCACTACATTACGTACCGATATCCGTTTTATTTATATTTCTATTTTTCCTTAAACCAAAATCCAAAAGAATTATTTAGCCTTGCATACCGTAACTTAGGATAACAATAGATCGATTTATAGTCTCTGTGGGTTCGATATCTTTTTAAAACTACGCGATAGGACTGTGCACTTGCGGTCTCCCGATTCATAGACGATAAGTCATGCGATCACACACTACAGTACGAACATCTACACGGGAAACCCCATTCTCTCTCGTGTATGTTATGGAAGAGGTTCTACCTATTGAGGTTCAGATACCCTCCCTTAGAGTATTGAAGGATGTAGATTTAGATGAAAACGAATGGGTCTAGACTCAACATGACTAGATAAACTTGATCGACGAAAAATGACTTGCAGCCATCTGCCATAGACAGATATATCAGACACGAATGATTAAAGCCTTCAACAAGAAAGTCAAGCATCGAGCGTACAAAGTGGGTGATCTTGTAGTCAAGCGCATCATCTTACCACAAGGTGATCCCAGGGGAAATGGACTCCCACCTATGAGGGACCATTCGTAGTCAAGACAGTATTTTTGACAGAGCCATGATACTGAGCACTATGGATGGAGAAGACTTCTTGCACCCTGTGAACACAGACATAGTCAAAAAATACTACACATAAACGAGACCCGCTAGGTCGATTAGCCTAGGAAAAAATAAGGGCGTCCTGGCGAACCAAAAGGGTTCGGGAAAAATTTAGGGACATATATATAAAAAATGTACACCCGGCAAGTCGAAAACTTGCAAAGGCGGCTTGGGCAAAAAAGGGTATCCCGGTAGACTGAAAACCCGAAAGGGCAGTCTAGGAAAACTTTAGATATTAAAGCGTACGGCTATGTCTCGTCAAGGTCATCTACTTACAGACTATACTATTATTAGCTTCAAATGACTCAGATCAATCCAATCACCTTCTTCTGGCAGCAAGGAGATGAGATAGTCAAAATATATGAGCAATAACAGAGTTGAAACTCGGCGAGATTGTTTCCACATAGCTTTCATTATTTTCTAAATTTTTCCGACAATTTCCTCTTACTAGGATATTTGTCTCTTTGTACACAAAATGCCTGTCTATAGGCTTACTTTTCAATATTAATACAATTTCCCTTTTCCAGTTCCAACCTTTTACTTTTATCTGTTTGTTTGCATAAAGTCTAATGTTTGCTTTGAATGATTATATGCATCTGACAATGAATATCTGTTCACAAATACACGAAAAACAAACAGAAACAATAGTTACTATAGGCTCTAGGAATTGAGATGACAACCCAAGTCACCAACACATCCCCACAGAGTCAGTTTCATAGAAAAATTCCCATAGAATAATATCTACAAATCCCCGCAGAGCCATCACTCCCTCGATAGAGACAGATTTCCCAACAAGATTACTACTCTATCATCTCCTTTCAGCAATGTCCAATGCTTCTGTTCATCACGTTAGTCCCCGAGAAGTGATCGTCTAAAATCATCACATTAGTCCCCGAGCAGTGGTCCTATCGAATCATCATGTTAGTCCCCGAGCAGTGATCATATCAACTCATCACATTAGTCCTCGAGCAGTGATCGTCTCAACTCATCACGTTAGTCCCCGAGCAGTGGTCCTATCAATTCATCACGTTAGTCCCCGAGCAGTGATCATCTTAACTCATCATGTTAGTCCCCGAGCAGTGATCATATCAACTCATCACATTAGTCCCCGAGAAGTGATCGTCTCAACTCATCACATTAGTCCCCGAGCAGTGGTCCTATCAACTGATCACGTTAGTCCTCGAGCAGTGATTATATCAACTCATCACATTAGTCCTCGAGCAGTGATCATCTCAACTCATCACGTTAGTCCCCGAGAAGTGGTCCTATCAACTCATCACGTTAGTCCCCGATAAGTGATCATATCAAACTCATCACTTTAGTCCCCGAGAAGTGATCATATCAACTCATCACATTAGTCCCCAACTAGTGATCATCTCAACTCATCACATTAGTCCCCGAGTAGTGATCATATTGACTCATCACGTCAGTCCTCAAGCAGTGATCGTCTAAACTCATCATATTAGTCCCCGAGCAGTGATCATCTACATTGTCACATCAGTCCCGCGTAATGAACGTCAACTTTGTTACATTGGTCCCCGAGCAAAGCAGTAATAGGTTATTCAAAATTACATCATTCCCCGACAAGGGTTATACAAAAGATGTCCATCTCTAGCTGAGTATAACCAGGATTATCATTCCCCAACAACATCAATATGCAGAACCGAAACTTGGTCAGATAGTGCATCAGAGGAATCTACATCTCTTTTATCCTCAGTCAGGATCCTCAATAGTTATTTCTCCATCCCTAAGTAGAAATCAAATATCCCTGGCAGAATATTCCCATCTTCTTTAAGATGGATATGTTTTGAAATACCATGACATCTACATTTATACATCATTCATAAAAAATCATAACATATGTATACATAATTCAAGAGCATTATTACATACTCACATGCATCAAAATGTGCATAAAACTAACCTTGTTCTCTTAGGTAAATTTCTCAAATAGGCGAAGACCATTTGCAAACTCCTAAGACAGAAGGTCAAAGATTAACGCCTGAAACAATAAGGGAAAACTATCTGAACGACCAGACGAGCTTACCAATAAACGACAGGATACAGATTAATACCCGGAACAAGACGGGAAAACTATCTACATCCCGATGAGTACTCATTTAAGATAAAGCCAAGATGAAGGTTTATTCTGACTCTCTACTCTAGATGGCATCTTTAAGCCCATCTCTGACTACACATGGTCATCTCTCCATCTGAAGAATGCTGCATATCTGGTCAAAAATCAATGTGTACTCATTCAAAGACGAGCATGGAGTCTAACGTAAGACTCACTACCAAACATCATCTTCTTCAAATGTCATCTATAAGCCCATTCCAGTACATCGTCAGCTGACGATCTCATTCCATACACTAGCGAGTGCAAATTTTCAGGTGTACTTGAGTGTTCAATCATCTTTTACCTTCAGGTCACGAAAGACAATCATACCAATCTAACCCTTCGGGTACAAGAATATTGAATAGGGGAAACTATTATACCCCAAAATTTTCCTACCTATTTCTCAAGTCAATCCACATCTCTATACTCAAGAATTTTTCAAGGGTTGACTTGATGAGCCATCTCTTAAGTAATCAACCCCACAACTAGGGTTTTGATTATCTTAAGTCAAAGATGGTTTCTATTGCCTCAAGTGATCATCATAACTCCTCATATGTCTCAAGGTATCACCATGTCAAGTTTCAATCCTCACAGCTCAAGTTTGCTAAGTCAATTGCTCAGATGATTGAGAATCAATTGTATTGGACAAAAAAGTCAATTGTGGTCAACATATAGTCAAACTTCATCATTTTTGGTCATCATCAATATGTTGAAGTCACATTCATCATTTGATCAAGGTTTGATCATGATTCATCAAAAAAACTCAAGATTTGATCAAAAGTCAAAGTTTCTAAATTAGGGTTTTTTGATAAAAAGTCAACAGAACTTTGACCAGGAATAACTTTCACATACTTTATCAGAAATTTTTCCCCCAAAGATCATTTTGAAGTTAATTCAATTATCCACAACTTTGTGCCTCACAAGCTTTGGTCAAAAATGCTTCATTTGAGAGTTATGGATCAAGACATTATAGGTCCTTCTAAAAGTCAATAAAAAGTCATCTTTTTCCAAAGAAGTGTATATGAACATGGAAGATTCAATTAAGATGAAACCAAAAGTAGTGTTTAGACGATATCTTGATCTTTCTAAAAAGTCCAAGAACACTTTAAAATGTTGAAAATTGAGCAAGATACAACTTGTGCAAGTTTGACATTTTTGAAGAAGTGCATGAAGAGAAATACTAAGCAAATTCAATTTTTTTCCAAATGGGCCATAGTTTTTATAGTTTGGACTTATTTCTAAGATAGTCCATGACTTCCAAGACCAATTGCACGCCTCTCTTAAATTTATTTTATTTATTTTGGAATTTATTCACTTAAATCCAATTTTAATTAAAATAAAATGCCAAAAATCAAATTGATAAATGCAAGGCTGGATATTTATCATTCTTGAGGTCCAAGAAAGCACAAATAGCTGGTCAATATCGTACAAGGATTATTTGAGGCAAATTTGGAAGCTTTTGATGCAAATTTGAAAGATTGGAAAATCAAATATTTTCTATTCAATGCAATATATTTTCTTCATAACTCTTGACCTAATTCTCTTGCCCTATATATACAAAAGATATTCATATATGAATGACACGAATTCTGACAGCCAAAAATCTAGAGTTTTGCTTCAAAAATATCAAAGAAACTTGCACCATCGAGTTTAAATTTCTAGCCATTTTCAAGCAATTCCAAGCACTGATTCGTGCTCCTGAAGTATTGTAGGGTAAGTACAAGCCCAAATCCATGGCCAAAGCACTTTGAATTGATCCATGCATGAACTCAGTCTACATACTTTTTGTGTTAATCGTATTTTTCATTCTAATGTGTTTTAATTCAAATTAACATCATTAATGTGTTCCTGGGGTTTATTAGAACATGTTCGATCCATCATTTACAAGGTTTGGTGTGTAAACCGAAAAACACCATTTTCAGACCAAAATAATTGTACCATTGATTTCGCAAGGTCCCAAACATGCGATCTAGGCTCTTTGTTTTCATTTTGATAGATTATTGCATGTTTTAGTTTTTGGCTGATCGGAGAAGAAGGATGAGCCTCCGTCCGTGGTGTCGCTAACCTAGTCAAGGGTTTGGCTCTATGTGCGTGGCATCATCCTTCCATCTGATTGGCTTACATAGTGAAACTAGGTCCCACGCGCGGCTAGTTTTAAAAAAAATTTGAAATCATGAACTTAATTTCCTTGATAAATTTATGGGTGCATATAAATTAATGGATGTATCACCACCCCAGTGGTTCAACATGTGCGCGCTAAGTCTCTTCCTCTCTAAGGGTGTGAGTTTGATCCCTGCCTTTTGCAATTTTTCTAACATTTTATGATTTCCACAAGTTTTCATTGGAAGCGTGGTTTAGACACCACAACCAGTGGCGTGGTGGTCATGTTTTGGCTCAATAACCATTGGGTTCTGGGTTTAAACCCTGGCAGGACCAAATCTATTTTTTACCACTTGTTTAACTAACCCTTTTTTCTTATTTCTTATTTTTCAAATCATTTTAATTCTTTTTCACAAATTATTTTCACTATTATAAAAAACCCTAAAAATATTTTAATTTCATATTTAGGTTAATAAAATGTTTAATTAATTTTAGACAAAAAAATATTTTATTTTTCCTTTCATTTAAAATTATTTTCTTAATTAATCGCTAATTAATTAGAAATAGCGTTTTCTACATTAAAATAAATCCAAAAATTCACAAAAAATAATTTCCTTTCTAGTGATTAGGTTTACTAGTCTTAAATTTCTTTTACTAACGTCAAAAACATTTTTCTTTTATTTATTTATTTATTACTTTTTTGCATTTAAATTCTAGAAATCGATGTATAGGTCGCAAGGATATTTTTGTAATATCGTAGATTTAATTTCTTGCATTTTACTTTCCGCACCTCTTATTCTGTATCTGCCCCAAAGCCATGTAATAGCGTAGGACCTTTATCTTTTCGTTTTTACTTTCTGCACTCTCTTATAAACTGTATATACACTGCCTAGATGTATGCTAATAGGATTGCATGACAAGATATAAAATCAAACTTAGATCACTCTAATTCAAAGATAAAATATCTGAATTGAATCACTATTTCACACTTACACCTCCCTTAGGGTATCCTCTCTTGTTGCCTTTCGAATAACTAATGGTCATGTTCCTCGAACGTAGGGGTACCATTAGCAAAGTTGCATACGAATAAAATCATCACAAAGATCATAGTCCCTCGATGACCTTCGATGTTGCCTACAAATATATGATCTCGTCCCTCGGTTATTGCCTACGAATAAGTGATGATCGTCCCTTCGAATTACTAAAGGTATCCGTGCATGTTGCCTTCAATGACCATAAGATGACCCTACGATTATCCCTTCACTTCCAACAGATAGGGTTACCTACCAATTAATGGTATGCATAGCACTACCCTAAAGGAGAAGGAAAATAACAAGAAACGACCATTCTGAGTAGGTAATAAGACTTTATTGCTTGCTACAATCAAACAAATAACTTTTCACACCTCACACTTATTTTCAAAACACTTTTCAAACACTTTGTATACATTCCAATGAGAATCATTACAAAGTTAAACATTTTTTTCCAAACAAATATTTCCGAACACTTCGTATACATTCTTGAGGACTGATACAAGAATCATTACAAAGTCAGAGAGAAATACTTTTCAAATCACACACACACAGAAAGCAAATTTTCAAAAGTGAGCTAAGCAATTAAGAGCTCGTAGATAATTAAGGATGGAAAAGGTGCTAATACCTTCCCTTTTCATAATTACCTCCAGTACTCAATCTATCAAAGGTCTTTCCTGTTCTTTTCACCTTTCCTTTATTGGATAAAAGAAAAGTCGGTGGAAACTCTTGTTATTCACAACATTTGCGATAAAACGCAAAACAAACAAGTCAGTTCTTCCACCATGTTACACTCATCAAAAGCGATCGTCTCGCGGTGGTCGCGTAGGCACTGAAGTGGATGTCCTCATGCACAATCTGGTCAAGGTAAACCTGATACACAAGTGTCGCCTGATTTCCTCTGAGCGGCTCATATGCACATGCACGAGGCATCTGCTCGGTATAACCATCAACAAATCTCCATCCTGAAATTTGTGAGAGGTGTTGTAGGATCCATCCCTGAAATATTAAAATTATATCAGTTAGTTTCAAAATCAAAATAGTTAAAAAGAAAGCTAAGAGAAATTTTATATACCGTCAAAAGAGTCATGCTGCCGGTGATCTGCCTCGTCTTCCACCTAGTCGCCTCCGTCAACTTGGTATACAAGTAAACCAAGCAAGCATCCCCCAAGTTCTACCCACTGACCCTATCTAAATCAGGAAAGAATCTGAGATACATGACGTTAGTGTAGGTGACACTAGTGTCCACAAATATTTGGGTCCCAACAAGATACAAGAGGTATGTTCTCATGACATTCCCCATGTGAAGTGTAACCTGCTCGGGATCACCAGCAGCAGTAGCACGCGCAACCTCATCATAAAAAACAACCTCCAACCAGCTATACATCACGTGGCTGCCACATGTGTTATCAACCTCCTGCAGGGCCTCCTACATGGTAACCCTCAACCTCTCAACCAACATCTCAATCGCCTCGTCTTTCTCCACCTTCTCATGATCCAGAAACCTCCCACTGATCGGCAAGTGAAGCTGACAAGTGACGTTGTTGAGTGTGATCGTCATATCTCTGTGTGGCACATGAAACAAAGACGTCTCCTCGTGTCACCTCTCTACAAAAGTGTTGGTCATCCCCCATTTGACCATGCTATATCCAAAAAAGGTCAAGTCTCTCAACCATGTAGTCATCAGCAGATCATCAAACCATGGCTCGATAGGGGGAGTTAGCTTGCTGATCTTACTCCCATGGTTGATGACCTTTAGTGTATCCGGATCCTACAAGAAAAAACACACTGTTAGAATTCATAATATTATTCATAATATAAAATAAATAATAAATGAAACATAGATGTAAATTTTGTACCTCTCAATCCCATAAATGTCTAGCAACATAGGTGGGATAATGCGCGAGCACGGATAAGTCAGAATGCTCCCCTCCAAAGATTTGAGGGCCTCTGGTACCGCCGGTGCCGCCTCTACAGCCGGTGCCTCTATTGTCCATGGTATTGGTACCTGATGTACTGGGGGTGTAGGAGGTGTAGGATCAGGTCTCACCTCAGACGGCCCCGCCTATGTAGCAGATGTATATTTCGTCTCATAAATCCTTGATGGTGAGGATGGTGACGATGTGCGTCTACGGTACGACGGAGGCGGGGAGGGATGGACTGGAGACTCCCGTCTGCTACGGGAGGAAGAAGTAGAAGGTGCAGAATCAGAAGGAGCAAGTTGTGCCTCAGACATAGCCTGTCTGGATGTCGACGAAGCTTGTGTAGCCTGATTCTTAAGAGGCAGTGTGACTTGACTCTTCTCTCTCCACAAAGAAGCATGTTGTGTAACCCGTCCATGCCTTAAATGATCGTCTCGCTCAGAAATATCTCCTGTAGAAGCAAGAACGAAATGTTAGCATATGACTTGACTCACAGAGGAAAAAATGGAAAAAAAATTATGCAGACAGATACCAGAACTTTATTTCCGGTATTGTTCATCCTCTAAAATCGGAAAGAAATTTCCGGTTACCTCTGTGAAACAGAACAACAGCAACCACCAACCCAAACTCTCAAATGCCTCAAAATACACTGATTGATCGTCAAAAGAGTTTACAAATAGTATTATAATGACTCCTAATGATGTAAACTACAAAAAACAACACATTTCAAGCCCTATTTCACTAGTTTTAATCGAATTTACATAGACTCTAAAAATGTGTAAATCACTTACTTGATTGATTGAGAGTTGTTTGTTGCTTTATTGATTGAGACTTGGTTGTTGCTTGATGATTTGTGTTGATTGTTTGAGAGAAAAATTGATATTGATGAGAAGGGTTTTGAGAGAGTTTGAAAATGTTTCTGTTATGGGGAGGGGAAAGGTTCTGGCGCGATATAAATTCATCAATGTACCGAAAATTTATTTCTGGTAGCATGTCGTAAGTAAATCTTCGGTTTGCACCCAAAATGAATTTCATTTAATAGGGTGATAACCAGAAGTTTATTACCGATATCCCGAAGGCAAAAATGAAATTTCGCAGGGGTGGATTAAGAAATTCAATTTTTTATTGTTAGATGACAATATCGTTACCCATTTCAACAAGTAGTTAGGTACCAAGTGAGATGTAACAAACAAAATAGTCTTAATGCATCTGTTATCATAATTTTGGTATTTATATAAAGTTTGTTTGGTTTTGGAATACGACTAAAATTAATATTGGACTGAATTCATTATATAAAACTAGGTTATGGCTAAAACAGAGTCAAATTTAATTTTAAAGTTTTTATAATGGAAAATAGATTATATTAAAGGTGCAAATAGTTTATTTTACACGAAAAATAATAAAGTAGAAGGGATTTCAAAAAAAACAAAAACTAAACAATAAAAAATTCAAAAACAAATAAAAAATAAAACACCGAGAAAATAAATTTCAACTACTAAAGAACCACCTTATTATTTACATGCTAGATCTCAAGTCAATTAGATTCACTATTAATAGATGAAGTCCGAAAAAAGAGAAATAAAGGATCCACCACCACACTTTGAATCAAAGCAAACACTTGACCTACTAATGTTGCGGATAGAGGATACGGTTATGAAGTCAATCCATGAAGGTGTTAGAGTTCACCCTAAATCTAACCCAAAAACCATTTCCAAGCCAAAAAATATTATTCCCCTCCATTTCTTTCATTGTTTTTGTGACTCCAATAAAGATAACTTCATTTCAGGCTTTCCAAATAGACCATATACAAACATAAGATGACATCCCTAAACTTAACCCTACCTAGTTAAAAAAAGGAAATATTGAAAAATCACTCTAAACTCACAGCGAATAACTATCCACTACCCTAGCCATCTAAAAACTATATACCACACTAACGAAGCAAACTTGTAGGTAGCAAAAAGGTGTGAAGCAGTTTCAAATGAAAAACCACAAAAAGGACATGAAATAATACTAGAGTCTGATAACACCCTTCTTCAAAGTAAATCATCTCTAAAAGGTAATTTGTGTTGCAATAACTGTAAATATAACACTAAAATCCTAAACGGAGTCCAACTACTCCAAATAAGGGGAAATTTTTAATCTAAACCATAATCGGGATTATAAAAGAAGACCAACTCTCCCTCTAAATGAGTTAAGCAGAAGCCACTGAAAAAGAACCATCGTTAACATGCTTTCAAATACCATTGTCTCATTCTATGGTAAGGGTAACATATCTTAGCAAGATATGAAACTTGTCAAAAGAAAGAAACTCTTTGAGGAAAAAGGTTCTCCTTCATATAAAGCCCTGGGTCAAGTTCCCACTGACAACCTTTCCAATATCATTCATCATCCCTTCTAGCTGAAGAGAGATAAAGAACAAACCATGAAACTTAAACTTTAAGGGGATGCATCCTAACCAAGAATCTTTATGTTGAAACACTTTTTTAGGATAAATATTTTCTTTATCGTATCCACATGGATTGATTTGATATTGTCGTTGTTCTATGGTTAACAATGTTTTGAGGAAAGGTTTATAAAAGGTTTTGGTTTCGAAAAATGTTGATTGCATGAAAAGTATTAAGTAATGGTAAAATGAGTTTTGGTTTTTAAACTATTGGTAAAAGCATGTCAAGATTAGGGATCAATAATCTATTTCGTAATTATTTCCTTAATAGTGCATGTGAACTTATTAACAATCAATATAATCACATATCCTCTCAATATGTTTAATCTCTAAAACAAATTGTGAGTTTTATCATATTGATCCTTAGATGATCTCTCTACCTAACTATCAATATGATAACTTTAAAATCTTGATACAAGTGAATATCAACTCACAAAGCTATGTCTAAAAATTATTTGTTGATAGATTAAAAACTAAGTCAATAGTTGAAACATATTTCTCAATAATGATCAAAATCAAACATAAACCATAAAGACAAGGTTTTTCACCATATATTAATTATCAACTTGTTCACTTAGCAAATATCAAGAGGAATACATGCAAAAGTGAAGATTATCTACATCTAATATTGACACAAGAAAAAGATGTAGCTATCCATAGACATGGTAGCTTAAACAATGAGTAAAATGAGAAGTTGATCAAGCATCAATGTTGATTTCTCGACGATTAATGTGGAACCGGCTTCAATTCTTCGATTTCTTTTTGTCTACAATGTTCTGATCGTATTTATCTCTCTAAAAAGTGTTAATACCCCAAAAATATCTCAAGAGATCTATTTAAATAAGGGGCGAAAATTTTAGACCGCGCTAAGTGCGGTATCTCTCGCTAAGCGCACCTTCATTTACAACTTAAGCCGCCTTACAAGGCGCTAAGCACCAAATACTAGGCTTAGCTCCATATCCACTGCCCTTTGCTTCATTCACCGTGCTGGGAGCGCGCTAAGCGCGACCTGTGGCATGCTTAGCATCCCCAAAATGCTTGAAATCCATCTTTAACATTGTCCAAGCTTCAATCAAAAGCATAGTCCTACAAATTTTAGACAAAAAATGATTAACTATAAACTATTTACTCAATTTAATCAAAAAAGGTTATTTACCACAAAACAAAGGGAAATGCAAGAATATGTGAATAAAAGAATTGAAAAACACTAATAACTATACTAAATATTAACATATTTTGGCACCTAACACTTCCAAAAGGAAGTATCTATCATATCTACACTTCTCTTTTATTCTAAGAAGAGATACCTCTTTCCATCAGGACGAAGAAGAGCGAAAACTCCTAACCCTACCTCCACTACGGGAAGAGACAAAAATAGCTCTTTATCTAGCTACCAGAATATCTCTCCAAATCCTTGAGTCCCCTACAAGTAACCTCCATCTCCACTTTGCCAAAAATTAGAAGATTAACTAGACTAAGATCCTCCACTCCTAAACCCTCGCTACTTTTAGGTTTAAACACATCGTTGCAATTTACCCATAAAATCTTAGACATGCTATTTACTCCCCCCTTCAAGGAACATTATTTGTAAATTCACAATATTCTTCAAAACCATAACAAACATTTTCAGATAAGAGTAAAAGACTATAGGAATAACATTAATCATCGAATTAAGAAGAACCACTCTACCCTATTCAATTGACATATTTATGGTTCTGAGAGTTGAGTCTTTTTCCACAAAGGAAACTAAAGGATCCCAAGTAGACTTAAATTAAGTATTGTCCACCACAGGAAGCCCAATGTATTTAAAAAGGAGAAAGGAAATCTCACAATGGACAAAATCTTCGGTTGGAATAAGAAATGCATGGTCCACATTAACCCAATAAGACTACTCTTGAAAACGTTTACTTGGAGATCTGAAGTCCTCTCAAAACCTCTGAGAATAGCCATAATAAACTATAAATTTTTTTGAGAAGGATTAGCCACCATAAGAGTGTCATTAGCATATTAAAGCAGAGAAACTGCGAACCCAGAGTTACCATCTCTGAATCCAGAATACAGACCAAGCTTATAGGCCATCAGGTCACTATGCCTCATTTCCTTTAAGAGAAAAAGGAAAAAAAGCAAGGGAGTCACCTTGTTTTAAACCCCTTTGAATGTTAATTTCTTAGGTAACATGCCCATTAACCAACACCACAAGATTCCCAGCAAAGACATGTGCCCATTTTCTAATAAAGCATAAAAATAGTTTGGAAACAAAGTAAAGGAAAAGTAAAGTACATGCAAAGAAAAACAACAACAACAACAACAACAAAATAACAAGAAAGTCACAAAAAAGATGAAACACTCGAAAATAAACCTTAACTATTAAATAATCATCTCGCTATTCACATGCTAGATCTCAAATCAACCAGATCCACCATCAACATATCAGGTCCAACAAACGAGGAACTAGGGATCCACCACCACATGTCGAAACAAGGAAATCACTTGATATGCTAAAGGTTCAGGTAAAGGATAAGGTTTTGAATCTAGTTCATAAAGGTGCAAGAGTTCACCAAAATCCACCCAAAAACCATTTCTAAGCAAAAAAGATGCTCTTCTCCTTCACTTTTTCCCTATTTTTGTGACTCCATTAAAGATAACATCATTTTACACTTTCTAATAGACCATATCACAACATGTTATACGATAAGGAGACCTTCTCTAAACTTACCTACCTCTGAAAGAAATGAATGACTAAAAAGCACCCTTAGATCATGGTGAATAACTATCTTTCACTCTAGTAACCTAAAAAATTTATACCACACTGGTGATGCCAACTCACGAATAACAAAAAGACATGAAGGAGTTTCAACTGAATACAAGCAAAAAAAATACAAGAAAGCATACTAGTATTTGACAACACCCTTATAAACAAGTAATCCATATAAGGGAAATTGTCTTGCAATAACTGTCAATTGAAGAATAAGATCTTAGACGGGGCCTAACTATTCCTATTGAGGGGAATTATTTGACTTTCCACTGTAATCGGGGTCATATAAGAAGACCCTCTCTCCCTCTGGACGAGATAAGCAGAAGCCACTAAAAATGTAGCATCATTAGCGTTACTTCAAATCCACTTATATTTTTCCATGATAAAGGTAACATCTCTAAGTAAGGCATGAAACTCATGAAAATCAACCAGGTAAAGTTCTCATTGACATCCTTTCAAATATCTCTCACCATAATTTATAACAAATTAAAGATGGAAAACTTTAAAAGGATTTTTCCTAAACAAGGATTTTCCCAAAAGGATTGATGCAACCCGACCCATTTTTCTAATAATACCTTCGGAAAATGAATCAAATCTACACTCCTCTTTTGTCCCAAGAAGAGATAACTTTTTTCACTAGGACCACGAAGAGCAGAAACCCCTAACCCTACCTCGACTATGGGAGGATACAAGAATAGATTTGTATCTAGCTATCAGAAAATATATCTCTAGAGCTCAGAGTCCTATACAAGCAACCTTAATTTCCACTTTTCTAAAAAGGCAAAATTAACTAGCTGGAGACCTTTCACTCCTAACCCCCGCTAATTTTAGTTTTGCACGCATCATTTCGATTCACCCAGGAAATTTTAGTAACACTCTTCACCCCCTCTCCAAAGTAATGTTCTTTGTAAATTCACAATCTTCTTCCAAACCATAACAGACATTTTCAGAAAAGACAACAGCATAAATATCCAGACCCGAAACTTGGTCAGATAGTGCATCAGAGGAATTTATATCTCTTTTATCCTCATCCAGGATCTTCATCCCCAAACAGAAATCAAAGATCCCCAGCGGAACGCTCCTATCTTCTTCAAGATGGATATATTTTGAAATACCACAACATCAAAATTTATACATTATTCATAAAAGTCGTAACATGTGCATATGTCATCCACGAGCATTATCATATACTTGCATGCATCATAATCTGCATAGAACTAACCACATCCTTTCAAGTTAAATTTCCCCAACAGGTGAAAGTTATTTTCTAGGCATAAGGTCAAATATTAATACCCGAAACAAGACGGGAAAACTATCTGAACGACCAGACAAGTTTATCAATAGACAACATGATAGAGACTAATGCCCGAAACAAGACGGGAAAGCTATCTACAGCCTGTCGAATACTCATTTCAGATAAATCCAAGACGAAGGTTCATTCTGACTCTCTTACTCCAGATGGAATCTTTAAGCCCATCTCCGACTACACATTGTCATCTCTCTACCTGCAGAATATTGTATATCTGGTTAAAAATCAATGCATACCAGTAATCTCATTCAAAGAAGAGCAAGGAGTCTAACGTACGAATCACTCCCCAGCATCAGCTTCTCCAGATGGCATCTATAACCCCATTCCAGCGCATCGTCAACTGACGATCTCATTCCATACACCAGCGAGTGCAAATTTTCAAGTGTACTCGAATGTTCAATCATCTTCTACCTTCAGGTCACGAAAGACAAGCATACCAATCTAACCCTTCAAGTACAAGAAGATTGAAGAGATGAAACTTTTATACCCCAAAATTTTCCCTCCTATTTTTCAAGTCAATCCACATCTTCATACTCAAGAATTTCTTAAAGGTTGACCAGATGAACCATCTCCTAAGCAATCAACACACAAACTAGGGTTTTGATTCTCTTAAGTAAAATATGAGTTCTAATACCTCAAGTGGTCATCATACATCCTCATATGTCTCAATGGATCACTTTGTCAAGTTTCAAGCCTCACAGCTCAAGTTTGCTCAGTCAATTGCTCAAATGGTTGAAAATCTATTGTATTGGAGAAAAAGTCAACTATGGTCAACATTCAGTCAAACTTCATCATTTTTTGTCAACATCAATATTTTGAAGTCACATTCATCATTTGATCAATGGTTGATCATGATTCATAAAGAAAACTCAAGATCTGATCAAAAGTCAAAGTTTCCAAATTAGGGTTTCTTGATTATAGTTAACAGAACTTTGACCAGACATAACTTTCACATACTTAATCAGAAATTTTTCCACCAAATCTCATTTTATATAGAATTCAATTCTCTACAACTTCACGTCTCACAAGCTTTGGCCAAAAATGCTTCATTTGAGAGTTATAGATCAAGACATTATAGGTCCTTCTAAAAGTTAACAAAAAGTCATCTTTTTGCAAAGAAGTTTACATGAATTTTATCTTGTTTTAATGAAATCTAACTGTACTAATGTGTTCCTGAGGTTGATTAGAACATGTTTGAACCATTGTTCGCAAGGTTTAACGTGCAAATCGTGTTTCACCATTATTAGGGCATCCGAGATGTTGAGTTTTGAAACCATAGTTGCATGCACTTTCAAGCCATAATAACACCACTATCTTGTTCATAGGGGTCGATATAGTCGATATGGGCTTTTAGTTTGTTTCAATTGATGCGTTTTTGCAGGTTTTGAAAAAATCACCCCGTCGAAGAAGATGATCGGCGTTAGGTTTCCAGCGAGGACCACGGTGTTAAAAGTTTGGCTGCGTGCATGGCTCCATTCTGTCTTCTGATTGGCTTGGATGGTGAAACAGGGGCCCATGCGCGTTGGTTTTAAAAATCCAAAATAAAACGTGGTTTGCACATATAATCACATGGAGGTATTCAAGTGACAACAAAGCCACACAGTTTAGATGACAGCGTGCACGCTTGGTAACTAGGGGGTCAGGGGTTCGATATCCAGTGCCACCCTTCTTTTTCCAAACTTTTTCTAACCTTTTCCTTTTTTCTAATTTCTTTTTCTTATTTTCATAAATTAATTAAACCATTTTCAAAAACCACAAAATATTTTAATTTCAGATTTAGGTTAATTAAACATTTAATTAATTTTTGACATAAAAATAATTTATTTTTCTCACAATTTAAATTATTTTTCATAATTAATTAATAACTAACTTAGAAATTAGGTTTTATTAACTAAAATCAATCCAAAAAATATCAAAAAATATTTTTCTTTTACAATTAGGGTTTAGACACTCTCTCTTATCATTAGACATTTTTCTCCAATTCATTTACTTTATTTCAAATTTAAATTCTAGAAATCGATGTATAGGTCGCAAGGTTTATTTTGTAATAACGTAGATTTACTTTTATCGCAATTTACTTTCCGCACCTACATTATGTAACTGCCCCAAAGCCTTGTAATAGCGTATGACATTTACTTTTTTGCATTTAGTTTCGGCACTCTCTTATAAATTGTATATACACTACTTAAGTGTATGCTAACTAGGGTTTGTATGGCAAGATAAAATCAATCTTATATCACCCTAATCCAAAAATTAACATATCTGAACTTAAGACACTCTTTCACACTTGCACCCCCCTTAGGGTATCATCTCTTATTGCCTTTCGAATACAATGGTCATGTCTCTCAAACGTAGGGATACCATTAGCAAAGACGCTTACGAATAATATCATCATAGTCCCTTCAATATAAAGATTATAGTCCCTTGATGACCCTCGATGTTGCCTACAAATATATGATCTCGTCCCTCGGTTGTTGCCTATGAAAAGTGATGATCGTCCCTACGAATTTGCTAAGGTATCCTTACATGTTGCCTTCTATGACCATACAATGACCCTACGATTGTCCCTTCACATCCAACGGATAAAGTTACCTACCAACTAATGGTATGGATATCCTTATCCAAAAGGAGAAGTAAAATAACCAGAAAATGACCATTCTAAGTAGGTAAATAAGACTCTATTGCTTGCTGCAATCAAACAAATCACTTTTCACACCTCACACTTTTTCAAAAACTTTTCAAACACTTTGTATACATTCCAACGAGAATCATTACAAAGTTAAAACATTTTTCCAAGCAAATATTTCCAAACACTTTGTATACATTCCAACGAGAATCATTACGAAGTTAAAGCGAAATGTCTTTCAAAATACTTTTCAAACTACACAAACACATAAAGCAATTTTTCAAAAGTGAGCTAAGCAACTAAGAGTCCGTAGATAACTACAGATGGAAAGGGTGCTAATACCTTCCCTTTTCATAATTGTCTCCCATACTCAAAATCTAACGAATGTCTTTTCCTATTCTTTTCACCTTCTCTTTATTGGATAAAAGAAAAGTCGGTGGCGAATCTTGCTATCCGCAACATTTGCGATAAAACGCAAAACAAACAAGTCAGTTCTCCCACCGTGTTACAGTTGCCAACATACTAAAGTTAAGAAATTGTCAACTCAGAGCTACCTTTAAATCCACAATATAAATAAAGTTCTTTTACCCACATCACCAAACCACTAAGCATATCTGCCACTAGGAGGGAAATGAAAAGAAAAAGGGGTCCCCTTGTTTTAAATCCTTTGAATGCTAATTTTAAGGGTAACAGACCAATTAACCAACACCTTAAAATTCTCAGAAAATACATAGGCTTTCATCCAAGCTATCTACTTTTCACTAAAGTAGATTTTTATCAGCATATATTCCAAAAAATTCTAACTACTTGATTTATAAGCTTTCTCAAAATCAATGTTAAGAATAAGGCAAGGTTTCTTAGACCTCTTGGTCAAATAAAAAACCTAATTAGCAACCACAACTTCATCCACAAACATTCTCTCCTTAAGAAAAGTAGATTGGTTAGGGGAAATGAGTTTCTCCATCATAGATACTAGTCTGGTGGCCAACACTTTAGCCATGAACTTGTGCAAGAAACCTACCAGGGAAATAATTTGGAAGTCTCTTATATTAGATGTAGATTTCACCTTAGGGATCAGAGTCACAAACTATGAAGCAAAATTATGAGGTAAGGATGCAAAATGATGAAAATTTTTAAACATGACACCTAGTCCTGGACAACACTCTAAGGAGGTTCCAACATCTTTCAAAAAAGGAAAACTACAATCATATAGACCTGGAATTTTGTCACCCTCTCTTAGGGATACTACCATATTAATCTCTTGAAGACTAAAGAGAGTATATGGAGAGAAATTATCAACACACGAAAGAGATGGGAAAAGTACACCATCCAACAAGGTTTAGAAGTATCAGGTTCTTTAAAAACCTTTAGTAAAACGATTCACGTCCTGTTGTCCAATATCAGGCACACTGTATATCCAAACCTCTCAAACTTTCAGGGCTAAAATAACATTCCTTCTACTCTTACTCTTAACAGAAGCATAAAAGAAACCAGAATTAACATCCCTTTCTTTGACCCAAATAGATCTAGACCTCTAAATCAATTGAGAATCATTAATTATAATGAGGGACTGTTGTCATACCCTAATTTTTACCCCTAAGATTTCACCTATCATATCATTTGCATTGGCTTAAGATCACAAGCATGGTATCCTTCTAGCCTCTACCTCTTTGGTTCAATTTTTTTTGGGAGATTGCCAAGCACCCTTTCTGTTTCTTTGTGCATCTATGTTTGTTTACCTTTTAATCTTTTCTAACCTTATTCAAAATAAAAAATATGTGTTACTTTCTTTTCATTTTGTTCAAGGTATGGATTTGCAATCAATGGATCTTGGTTTCTAAATTAGGGTTTTGGTGCTCACAGGCAAAGTTTGATCAACAAGTGGTTCTCAAAATCTCTCACTCTAAGTCATAACATATAATATTAGGTCATATTCATGTCAAGATTCATTCAACATCCTTTGAGCAAAATAAGTTCAAGTGTAATTCATGATTTTGAAGATAATTCAAGAATGGTTCATGTGCTTAGTTCCATTCCATTTCCATCCAATTCTCCGTTCAATAATCAAATATTATTCAAAATACAATTATGCACTATGCCAAAAATGGTTTTAGGCTGCGCACTTTAGACAACGCTTAATACCAAAAGCGTTGCTGTAGGTTAAATAAAAAAATAAAACACGGAAAGTATAAATGAATTTGTGTAAAAGCGCTGCTAAAAGGCCCACTTTAGACTACGCTTCTAAAAAGCGCTGCTAAAGGCCTACCTTAGAGAGCGCCTTTCCAAAGCACTGCTAAACCCCCACCTTAGACAGTTCTTTACAGAAGCGCTGCTAGAGACTCATGTATTAAGCACTGCTAAAGGCCCACATAAGAAAACACTTTTCCAAAGCACTGCTAAAACCCCACCTTAGACAACGCTTTCCAAAAGTGTTGCTAAAGGCCCATATATAAAGCGCTGCCTAAAGTCATTTAAAATTATAATTAAGAAATAGATTACTATTCTCTGAACTGTTTATTCTTCATTACTATTCTCTGAACGAAAAACCCTAAACCCTCAGAACTGTTTCTTCTTCATTATTGTTCTCAACTCCACCATCGTCGTCGTACTCTATCCTTACTCTAAACGTTCTTTCGTAACCGACCCACCATCCCACACCATCAGCAACCTATCGTACTCCTTCTTTCCATCACCATTTCCCTCCACTGTATTGTACTCCCTCCTTCCATCACCATCGTACTCCCTCTGTCCATCACCATCGCCCTCTACATATTTCCGAACCCACCACCATCGCCTTCAACTCTATAATCAAATATCTATGCTGATTTTTTTGTATGTTCACTCCGATCAAATTGGGGATGATGAAATTAAGGCTAAAAATATCGGTGAGTTTATTTTTGAATTGGAACTAGGAGTAATGGTGTGAATGGTTTATCTTAAAATTCTTTGTAGGTTTTGGATTAATTTGCGTTTTTTTGTTTTTGTTTTCAGCACTGATTCCTGATAAACGGGTTGAATTTAAGCTGTAAGACACTGCTAGGGTTAGTCAAAATACTCACTTATACAAGTATATTCTATAAGACAAATCATGAATGTGGTTGCATCTTTAGTGTCTCAGTATAATTTGTGCGAAGTGTAATAATTTATGACTCTATTCATGTAATGATGCTTCCTTCACGTTTCTGGTCCAGAACCTATCACCGTTAACTTCCAACCTTGAACCAATCTCAGCCTCCTTCCGTTAAACCACTTACAACTTTCGTTAATCCTCCATAAATCCTCCGTAATACTCCTCCGATTATTTAGATTAAAATATAGTTATTTGGCTTGTGGGTATGCCTTTGATGGTTTTGATTTGCTACTAGAATGTTTATTGTTCAAAAACATAGAAGTTTTTATGGAAATGTTATATCTAAATGGAATGCAAGTTTGAATGTTTCTAAAAATGTGTTGTTAGAATTGAATTCAAGTTACTGTTTGTTGGTGGGGTTTGTGGCGATGCCTTATTGGTTTATAAAAAAAGTTACTGTTTGTAGTTTTCTCTATATGAAACTTGTTGAGTCTTTCGCTTTTGTTTGATTTTTTTTATGGTTAACTAAAAGTTGCACTATAGTTGAATGAGACATAAGTGATGCCAAAAATATATACGACAAGTTGTTCTAAAAACTTGATGTTTCTTATGATTAATGCAGTTGTTGGCACCTCCACTCGTCCTAAGACTTTTAGACAGGTTTTCTTCTGCCCTCCACTCCATCTTTTATTTCTTTTATTGACATGCATGCACCAGTGTGACAGAAGATTGTGTTTCCATGTCATGATGCTTTACCGAACTCCCATGCTAAAATTCTATGATAGAACTTGACTGCGTTAATTTTGGTTGTGTCGGAATACGATAATTTTGGTTATAGTTTATGCTTGTGATCCTATAAATTTTTGAATAACAATTGATTTAGTGTGCCATCATGTTTGTTTGTCTCGGTTCAAGGAGGATATCTGTTTAGGTGCCATTTAGCTTTAGCTAGATCGGTAGATTCGATTATAGTGTTTCGTTGTCATTCCCGTTTGTTGTTGAATTCATTGGAGATGGAACTTTGACTGTTTTTGTGTATTCATTATTGATAGAGTGGATTTAAATCAAGATACAAAAAACTGATGATGGATATAAATATTAGAAAAAAAACAATGTAACTGCAGATAATAATGTACTCAATACACTTCAAGTTATTAGTAATTGTATTAATTAGAACTAAAAGATAGGAGAGTATGTCATGGGATACTAAAATTTACAGCTCATTCAAAGTCTAACATGATCTTTTGCAGGCTTACAGCCACACCGATCACGTCTTGAAGTCAAATCAGAAAATTTGGTGTAAGTGTAATGCAGAACACTAGCTTCTTCCAACTTGATCTCACTGTTAAAAGATTTGGTATAAATTAGTGTAAAATATGGACAGAAAAAATGCACTCTTCGCTATTAGTATTATATTATAGATTTAAACATTTTACTTAAAATGGTATGGAATTAGACTAACATTAATTAGTTACTACTACGACAGAAAAATGTCCACACTAAAGATAAAGACAACTGGCGCAAGGCAGCATAAATTTCCCTCAAATTTGAAAAACCTTTTAATATAAGATCAACAGTTGGCGGAAAACTAAAAAAAAAAACAAATCAATTTGCATGATATGAAACCAACATTCCCATAATTTTTTATGGTTACCCTTGGTCTACTAGACCTAGTCATACATGTCGATTCAATAATATCTACCTTTAACTATAAACTAACGTTGTTGTAAATATACATAGATACAAGCATAATTTTCAAATGCGTGCTCATTAATTAACAATCTGGAGAACCAACTTTGGTAAGTGTCTTTATTTTATATACTCAATTGATTATGGAATTAGATATTTGAAATTATATATTTGGAATTAAATATTTGTCATTAAATACTTATGTTTTTTTTTATTACAGGTTAGATGGCTAGTAACAAGAATCACTCACACGACGATTCTATTAATGATAGAAACAATCGTGGAGGCAAATCTGTTAAGGGAGTGGAAAGAGAAATTAAACGAGAAAAAACTATTATGAAGAATATCATCCGTGATAGAGATAGAGGCATAAAATATGATGTGCATTGGAGTCCAAGTGACCAACTAATTGAGCCCAACAGTTCTAAATTGACAAGTTACATTGGTACAGTTGTAAGGAGAGAAATTCCAATTACTTGTGATGAGTGGAGAGATGAAAAGTTCGATGACGCTAAAAACAAAATCTGGAGTGAGATACAGATACTTTAAATTATGTCTTTAAATTACGATTATGTATTTAAATTACTTATACTAACGCACTCTGTGTATGTTTTTCGTAGATGTCTTTCAACATTGATGATAACAGAAAAGATTATTGTCTTGGATTGGCCGAAAAAATACTAAGAGGGTTTATAACATATTTAAACAGAAAGTATCTTAAAGATGTCGAACAAAATTTTCCCTGATGCAGAGCGTCCAACGAAATATGCAAATGTGATTTCACTTAAAGAATGAGAAGCTTTTAAAGCCAAACGAAAAAACCCCAAAATTTCATAGTGTAAGTGACATAAATCGCCAAACAGCATCATCTCCCGCGTATCCATACAAAAAAGGGCGTATGGGATATGCACGCTTAGAACAAAAAATTGTAAGTATCTATAAATTGCAATGATATACATGTTTATCAAGAGTTATAACTGATCTTATTTTTTGTCTTAATGTGTAGTTAAAAGAGGAGAATAGTTCTGAAACATCTCTTCTGAAACATGTTTTGTGGAAGGTTGTCTGTGTGGGTAAGGATGAAGTTATTAAAGAAGATGTACAACAATATTTTGAGAAATGCGTAAGTATAACATTAATTATTTAATTAAATAAAAAATTTATTAACATATAATATTCATGCTTTTTCGATATTCATATGAATTTCAAGAGATTTTGTTTCAGTCTATATCTCCACCAAATGATTGTAGAAGCATACTTAGTCGAGCATTAGATGTTCGTGAGTATTCTGATCGGGTGAGGGGTAAGGGATATGGGATTACTCCAACATCCTTGAAAAAGAACAATCCAAAGACAAAAGCGGCTAGCAATAAAGAACTGCAGGCAAGGTTGTATGCATTAGAACCTGAAGTTCTTGAATTGAGGAAGGATAAAGCAAGACATCAATCAGAAAGGGACGCTTCAGGTGTTAAAGATACTAGCTAGTGACATAGCTAGTGTCAATTGTGCAGTTCAACCGAGTATTCCCGAGATAATTATATATATTATTGTGAAATTAAATTAGTGTAATTTATTTAACTAACATATATACACATTAACAATGTCATATTTATTATTGGTTTTAGGGCATTTCACCTTGTCAACTCTTTTTAGAGACACCGACTTATCGCATGGTTGGCAAGGGAAAAGTGCATAACACTCTGGGAGAAGTACTTCATCATAAACCTCTCCCTTATGGGTATTTGAAAGTATCAATTGACATTGCTTTAGAGGAGGGTGCGTTATTACCAATCCTAGACGAAGTTTCGGATGCAACATTGGTGGGAGAGGCAATATGAGAGTATGTTGCATGAACGTCAAGACTCATTCGTGTAGATGATGATGTATACTTAAAACCATTATGAACCTTTGAATACTCAATTTTTTACAATCATTTTACTTATATTTTTTTTTGCATGGTAATGTTAGACTCCTACAAACTCAAACCAAAAGATAAGGGGATTACGCGGCAAACCGAGTCAGTGGCATAAAAAAACAGGTACAACACAATTATATGATATTTATGCATAGATAATGTTAATTCATCATCTTCTACTTGACCAAAATAATTTTATGATATTTAGATTATTCCTGCTAAAGAGATTAAACAAGTCAGTAGGGGTAACGAGCCCGTAATTAGCAACATTCCCACATAAATAAAGAATGTTGCTAAGAAGACCGCGGCTAGAAAGAAAACTACTTCACAGTATAGGTCGTGCCGTCAGAAATATGTAAGCTTCACAACTATTTCGCAAGGTGGTACTAGTCTTATACCCATGGATGCAGACATTTGTGGTTCTGAAGGCATGACAACAATTGGTAAGGAGGATATGAAACAAGTTTTTGGACATTTGACATTAGGCGTTGATAATATCAATATATACATCAGGTATACTTCGATCAACTTTGCTTAATTAATTGAAGAATTTATTTACTCATTTCAATGAATAATTAATGTTAATGATGTTTTTATTTAAGATTTCTGTATGACAAGTTGATTCGCCCGCGTGGATTGGAATCCATATTCGCTTTCATAAATCCCAACTTTGTCCATGCAGGGTCAATCAACTCAAAACCAGATGAAGTAATAGTGTTTGTACTCCGTTTATTTATGGCCAGCAAAGATACAGAAAATTGTTCTTTTTACCCTATAATACTGGCCACAAGTAAGATTTTCATTCTAATTTTCCTCTATTATAATTTTTTTCGTTTTTTGTCGTTGTGTAGAAAGTTTCCATCTAACCTTTGTTTAATATTACAGTGGACACTGGTTATTGGTTGCGATTAATCCTGTGAGAGAAGTTGTATTTTATCTGGATTCATTGGGCAATGATTGGATAACACACCCAGATATGAAGAAGACGATTGATACGTAAGTGAGATTGTTCTAAAATATTCGTGTGTATATTTAATTATTTATGTGAGATAGTTCTAAATATTCGTTTATATTTTATTATAGCATTCTACAAAGTTATCGAGCACAAATAGATATTCAAGTACCAAAGAGTAGAGTCAACAACATTTCGTGGATCAAAGTGGAGGTATATTTTCACAATTTTGATTATTATAGTGATGATACTTGATAAAACAAGTTAAGGTGTATATCTTGATGTATATGCATATTTTCTTTCCATGTGTAGTGTCCTCGTCAGTGCAATGGTGTAGATTGTGGTTATTTTATGTTGAGGTTTATGAAAGAAACTATTCTTTTGGATCGATTAGAGATTCCATCCACAGTATGAATTTCTAACTTAGGAATTATTTTAATATTTCTCATAAAATGACTTAGTGTTTTAAGTAAATCATAGTATGTTATATTATTATGTAATACTTTGATGAATTCAAGTGTGCTCATTACTCAAGAGATCAATTGGATGAACTTATGGAGGATTGGTGTCAATTTGTTATGGAGTTGAGAATTTTATTATAAGGTATAACTTTGAGTTTTGAGAATATAATATATGTCATTATAGTTGTGTTGCAATGTTGTTGTTATTGTGATTTGGTTACTTATGATGGTATGAATTTCAATTTTTTGATTTTGTTTCAGGTTATAGGTGCAGATCAATGTAGAAGATAGAGCTATTTTGTAATTCATTGTTAATGTTGTTTCATTGTTGTATATATTGATGTTGTTGTTTCAAGTTTATGAAAAATTGTGAAAATATGGATTGAAGATGTATATTGATGTTGTTGTTGTTTCAAATTTTATATTGAAGCCACAAACCTGGTGCAAAAATGGTAAAATTAAATCTGGTACATATATGCTGACTTTATAATAGGCAGCACTTTGTTTTAAATGAAAAAAAAGTTTTACATTAAAAAATTTCGTGGGGAAAAGTACTGCCTAAAGGGGGGAATAGACTTCACTTTTAATGAGAAATGTTGTCTAAAGTGGATGAAAAAAGCGCTGCTATAGGGAAAAAAATAAAAGCGCTGCTATAGGGGCAATAAAAAAGCGTTGTATAATGTAAAGCGCTGCTAAAGAGGGTATCTATAGCAGCGCTTTTCAAGAAAAAGTGCGGCCTAAATGGTATCTATAGCAGCGCTTTTACAAAGCACTATCTAAAGCTCCACCTAAAATTCTTTCAAAAGCGCTGTCTAAAGTGAAAGCGCTACTATAGGGGCAATAAAAAGCGTTGTATAAAGTAAAGTGTTGCTAAAGAGGGTATATATAACAACGCTTTGCAGGAAAAAACGTTGCCTAAAGGGTATCTATAACATCGCTTTTACAGTAACCTAAGCGTTGTCTATACCTTTAGCAGCGGTGATTTTAGCAGCGCTTTAAAGCGCTGTCTATGACCAAAAAAAGCGTTGTCTAATCCCTTGTTTGGCGTAGTGATGCTTCCCTCATTATATGTTCAAATATTCATCATTAGTCCCTTGGATGTATGTAAATATCAAAAATCACAAGTTGGTGCATGATTGGTTGACCTAAAATCAAGTATGGCATGTCAGCTGGTCCAAACACCATAACTCTCTCATTTATCAACTTTTTATGGAATCTACTTCGAGTCAAATGTCTCATTTGATATCCTCTACAATTTTTCTTATAAGTTCATTAATTTTGGAATTGGTTAAAATTCTAGATGTGCACAAAAGAAAGTTCGTGACATGGTTGACCTAATGCGAAACCTGGATTTTAGAGCCACAACCTCAACTTGTCATCAATTCCATTTTCAACTCAAGCCTCATCTTGATATGATTATTTTTTCATTTGATTCCTTACCATGTGTATCGGTGTAACATTGAGATTAAGAAATTGATTAAATTAACTCACAAAGTGAACGTCATCATAGCACTTTATTGTTTCCAAAGGAATGAGAAAAGAGCGAATAAAACCCACAAAAGTTTTGAAACAAAACTAATAAAACAAAGATCTAGGTAATGGGGTCGCTTATGCAAATGTAAGGTGTTAGCAACCTAAACATCTATAGTACTCTGCAGGAATCTCTTCGAAAATCTGTGTATTTGGCTAAAAATGTTGTTTGCAAAAAGTTTGTGGAGATGAGAAAATAAATATTATTTACATTTTTGATCTGGCAAGAATTTGAGAGCTTTGTGCCTACATTCCACCATAATGCAATGACGAAATCAGAACCACATAGTTCTTCTAAAAATAAACAAAATATTTTGTTGGTTAATTTTAAATGAAGAGACATTTTGTCATCTTAAGAAGAATACCCAACTAATCGACCATGAACATGAGACAGATGGATCTTTGCATCACAAATGAAAGGAGGGCTCCAACTTGGAAAACTCAACAAGTATACCACTACCCCTTCAAGTGGAAAAGATTCAACATCCAACATCAACCAATGTCATGGAGATAGGAGGATTACAACTCATATTTAAAGATGAGTAGTGTCTAATCTTAATAAAATGTTTTAAAATCAAAAGCGAAATGGCAAAAACGTTTGAATTAGTTTTTGTGTTTTTAGTTTTTAGAGAAAAAGGTTTCACTTTTATTAAATGATTTAAAGTTTGATTAAGAAAAATATTTTGAAAATGCACTTGAAAAAGTCAAGATTTTTAATAAAAATGGTTCTAGTTTAAGAAAACCATAAGATTTTGAAAAATAGGGATAAGATTTCAAGGGATTATTCTAAAGTATAAATTAAAAGCTAAGGTATAAAAGATCTAACCAAATAAGAGCAATCATCTTGACACAAGTCAAATAATACATAACATTCCTTTGGATTAACGCTACACAATGAAGTAATAAGCATCAAATGAATAATAATTCCTCAGGTGCAAGCTTTGTATCAAATGAATCCTAAAAAGGTACAGATGAGTTGAGATGTATCATATGAACTTGATGTCTTAGATGAATTAGTATTGTCCTAAATAATTTTTCAAAGTAACACGTGCACCCAAAAAATTTCCCAATACACATACAAAATAACAACAAGGTGCTCAAGGTCCAAAGGTCTTAAATTCTCAAGGTTCTATCCTAAGTTTAAAGGTCCAAATACTTCAAGATTCCAAGGAATAGTAACCATAGCCTAAGGAGAGCCTTAAGAATTTTAATGTTCAAGTTGAGTATTAATATCTTTAAAATAAAAATAAAGCTCAAGTGAGCAAAAGAAGAATGACATAAAATAAAATGCTCAAGTGAGCAAAAAGAAAATGACATAAAGTAAAGAGAAAAAAGATAAATGACATGAATGATAAAGATGCTAAATTTAAATGACATAAAGTAAATTGAGGAAAATTTAAATTGCATTAAAGAAAAAGTTAGTACAATTAATGTTAGTTTTCCGATTACGGACAAATTTAGTGATATGTTAAGCAATCGCAGACACCATGTTGCCCCTGTAGAGATTGACATGCCCTCACGGCGAAGCTCCAAATTTGGCCAAAAGGTAAACAACGCAGGATTGAAATGCATAGATGACTTCATCGGTGAATTGAGAGAAGTCGTCCATGTTTGAGAATTCACTGCCAAGCATAGACCCAATACAAGGTATAACACCAAAGTCAAACCGGGAGAGATGTGAGGGAAAACTACAACCTAACTAGAAGCTCCCTCACTAGGTGTACAATTTTTAGGAATTAGACGGACAACTCCTTCCTAGAATCTAGAATTCTCTCCATCATAAGTATTATTACAACTAGATTAATTGTAATTCTGTAAGAAACATAAGTATTTACCGATGAATAATTTCTCGAATGTTTATGACCAGAAAATATATTTTCAAGTATTTTGGCGAGGATCGTTGCTGCTTCTTAAGGCAATATTTTATATGTTGGACTTCATGGAAAAAATCCTTGCCACCTCTTCATGCAATATTTTGTATGTTGGAATTCATGGTGGATATACTTGTTGTCTCTTAAAGAAATATTTTGTATGTTGGACTTCAAAGTGAATGATCATTTCCGCCTTTTAAGGAAATATTTTGTATGTTGGCCTTCAAAGCGAATGATCATTTCCGCCTTTTAAGGAAATATCTTGTATCTAGGACATCATGGTGAAGATCATTTCTGCCTCTTAAGGAAATATTTGGTATGTTGTGAAGATCTTTGGCACCCTTAAGCGTAATAGGAGGGACTAAGATATAACTTCAACTGAGGGAATGAGATTTCCTAAGTTATCTAAACGTATCGCTGAAGCGACATGGAGTTATTTTGGGTAGGAAGAAACATTTAAATCTTGCCCAAGAGGCACAACTAAAGTTTATCCTAAGAGACTTAATCTTAAGTCTTGTATGGGGGCTTGATAGAAGTTCTACCTGGTAGATCTAACACATCGCATGGGGGACTTAAAGTCTCATCAACCAAGATTAATATAACTTCACTTGAGGGACTGAGATTTCCCGAGATATGTAAACTTCCTGCCGAAAGACTTGGAGTTTCCTCGGGAAGAACCAAACATATAAGTCTTGCCCAAGAAGCACCACTAGAGTCTAGCCAAAGAGACTTAGTCTTAAGTCTTGTTTGAGAGATTGATAGAACTCCCGCTCGATAGGTCTAATGCCTCGCTTAAGGGACTTATAGTCTTACCAGTCAGGCTCTATATAACTTCACCTAAGGGACTAAGATTTCCTAGGCTATCTAAAATTCTCACTAGAGAGAATTGGAGTTTTTTTGGGTGGGAAAAAACATATCAATTTATTCCAAGAGACATGATTAAAGTCTAGCCTAATAGGTTTAGTATTAAGTGTTGTGAGAGAGCTTGATAAAATTCCCTCTTGAGAGGTCCAACCCCTCGCCTGAGGGACTTAAAGTCTCATAATCCAGGATCTATATAACTTTGCATAAGGGACTGATATTTCCCAGGCTATCTAAACTTCCAACCTGAGAAAATTGAAGTCTTCTCAGGTAGGACTAAACATATAAATCTCTCCCAAGAGGCATGACTGGAGTTTAGCCAAAAAGACTTGGTCTTAAGTTTGGTTAGAGGTCTTGAAAGAAGTCTTGCCTGAGAGGTATAACACCTCTTTTGAGGGACTTACAATCTCATCATCTAGGATATATATATTTTTTCCTAAGGGATTGATATTTTCCAGGCTATCTAAACTTCCCACTAGAGAAACTTGGAGTTTCCTCGGGAGAAACCAAACATATAAATCTCGCCCAATAGGCGTGTTTGAAGTTTTTCGTAAGAGACTTAGTCTTAGGTTTTGTCTTAGGGATTGATAGAAGTCCCACCTGAGAGGTTCAACGCCTTGCCTGAGAAACTTGTATCTCATCATCCAAGCTTTATATAACTTCTTCTGAGAGCCGTAAATCCTGGTCGGTTCAGTTCATACATATATCCCCAAGAAACTTAGGGCCTCAGGATGCTCCAATGTTCTTGGATTTCAAATCCCTCGTGCTTGAGAGACTATGTAGTGTTATATTTATAAAGCACCTAAAAATGATGGGAGCTTTGTAGCCCACAAGAGGGGCGATGACCAGATGTTTCCCTCCAAGAGGTATCATCTCTCCCTAAGTACCTCTCACTCGCCTAATTATGAAAAACATGGGAAAATGTATTTCTTGGTTAGAGAGAAATCAGAGTCAATAGTTAATCTAAGTCTCCCTAAGAAATAAAATTCAACGATCCACCATTGATTGAGTGGACGATGATCCTTCCCAAGAAAGCCATAGGTACAAATAACATATACATATCATTCATGCCCCTAAACACAACTCATATACATAGAGCCTCTCACCTCATGTGAGCATGATCTCCATAACCGCCATAAAGATCATTATACATGGATTCTCACTCCATGGACAAGTTCTAACCACCCTATACGGTTATAAACCTACTAATACCTTTGAGTATCGCTTACCTCCCATTATAGAGAAGTAATTCCCAGCCATTGAACATTTTTAGTCTGATTTTATAAATACCGTGAAATTTGCAAGTCTTATTATTTTTTAGTCAAATAACCCCACTTTATTACAACTCTAGTCTCAAAATATTATTTCCTTTGACACATGTAATTAGAGCGTCCTGAATTCATAGTCCAACTCTTATATGTCTCCTAACTTGTTATCTCTAGTGAGCCACCACTTTCATATAACCATCTTCATGTGAGACAACTGCATCTGAACATAATCAACTTTGCTCCCTCTTTCGAGACAATCCTTCTTGAAGTGGTTGATTTTTATGACAAGTGAAATATATAAAATTTGATTTATCAAAAACCTTGGACTAGGACTTTGACCTATATATCTCTTCATTTCGTGGTGTCATCTATACTCACTCCTTTCTTCCGAGACACTTAATCTTTCACCACTATCGTCATTCTTTAAATCATTCATCTTACTATTTTGATCTTACAATCACTTGTCTTCATTCAAAGTGGTAGTACTTTCCTTATTATAAAGAAGGTCATTCTTAATGTGCTTAAACAATATGGATAATGAACCTATCAAGAGTATAGTCTTGCCCTCGTCATTAATTTTCACCTCAACATTTTTCATATAATTAATGATCTTGTACAATTTTTCTAACTGCTTCACAGTAAATTTATTCTCCGCTATACAAAAAGAATAAAATTGTTACTCGACACAACTTGTGATCTAAGGAGTTTGTCATATACGATGATTCAAGCTTGACCCAGATCTAAGCCATGATTTTCTCCCTTAAGACTTCTCAAGACTTATCTTAGAACTCTGAGGCACAATATATTGTCACTTCTAGTCTTATCCATCATCTTAGCCTTTTATGTATGTGTTAGGTTTGCAAGCATCAACGTAGAACCCTTCATTGCTTTAACACACCTTTGTTGAATTAAGATTGCTTGTAATTTCACCTTCCACAATACCAAGTCATTGTTTATGGAAAACCTCTCGATATCTGAGTTGGAACACATGGAACTCACTTGTAAATTAACTCTTTTATCCCACGATGAACACTACTTATTGTGAAATTGAAAGATTCAATCACACCAAAACCTTTGATGTGTAGGACAAAGAACAATAGCAATCAAATAAATAAATTTAGTGCAATAAAAACATAAAAGACGAGAACGCAAATAAATTATTTTCCTAATTCTATCAAATTGGTCTATTTTAGAGGAGAGAGTACAACTCTTAGATTCTCTATACTTTAAAATTGTTACAAAAGATCGCAAAATGTATTACAAGAAAATAGTTTTAAAAATTCTCAAAAATAAATCATATTTTCTTTCAAGTGTATTTGAATCCCTCAAACTCTCCATTTATAAATCACACAAATATAAAATATTAAAATATCTCTTAACTCTAGTAATCCATACAACTCATTTAAATTTTGTGAATTTCTTAATTCGCCTCATTCTTTTCTTAGGCACCACGGGAAATTTCAAAAATACTCCTAAAAACTAAAAATATATTTCTGGTGCGCATCATTTTTAAATTGCATTTACAAAAAATCGGAAATTCACTTCCGATACAAACTGAAAATATATTTCTGATTTCTACTATAAGCAAAATTGATGTTATAACAATCAAAAGTGACTCATGTCACTTGGATGAACATGTTTTCTTTTGTTGAAAATCTAAAGCACATTTCCGATTTGTACCGGAAGTGTAT
The DNA here is from genome assembly GCA_021764765.1 of Vicia sativa. Taxonomy (NCBI): domain Eukaryota; kingdom Viridiplantae; phylum Streptophyta; class Magnoliopsida; order Fabales; family Fabaceae; genus Vicia; species Vicia sativa. The sequence goes on along the minus strand of CM038795.1, from coordinate 154,124,760 downwards.
TTCCGGCTTCATTTTTCGCTTTTTGAAAGATGTATTTTAAAACGATAAATTATAATTGTATAAGGTGCGAACCGAAAATATATTTTTCGATTTTCTACTGACATTTTTGGAATTGTACGGTGTGTTTTTCACCCTAATAGGATGGAATAAGAAATTCATTTAATAATAAAATTCCATCCATACTCAGTATGTTGATCCTCACACCTAAAATACTATTAACAAAAGTATATTAACACCAAATTCCTGACTCTCGAAAGACCATTTGTTCCTTTACATCATGGAAACGAAATTGCAAAGACACGGTTCATTGGTTTGTTTCACATGTAATTTAAAACTCAATTTCTCTATTTTTATAAATATGCTATTGAGCTTGGATTGGACCGATCACATCTCACCAGTAGCTGCTAACTATACTATCTAATCACTATTATAAATAAAAGTTATCTCTAAATCAATCATCTTATTCTTCATCCATTCCTTTCACATTTCTAAGTCTTTCTTAAAAGACTTTTGTTCCTTGTTGAGTTTGTAAGTTACCAATAATCTTTGTTGACAAAATGAGTGGAAGTTCTTCAACACATGAGAATATGGCTGCTCCTATATGCAATTGTGAAGAAAAATGTGCTATATTTACATCAAAGACACCTAAGAATCCTAACAGACGTTTCTTTGGGTGTCCATATTATGATTATCAGGTAAATCATTTAAACAAAGTATTTACTAAGTTAATTAAACAATGTATTATTAATTTCTTGTCGATTATGTTATAGGAAAAAATGTTATATTGTGACTATTTCATGTGGGAGGATGAGTTCATTGCATCCCAAACTACAAATGTTGAGTTGAAGGAAACTGAGAAGGAGAGAGATGTGATGAATAGTGGTGTGGAAGTTAAAGTTAATCAATTTGAAAGTGATATGGAACACAAAATTAATGTGTTAGAGAGAGATATTGAAGTCATGAAATTTAAGAGTGAATCACAAGGGAAGAGAAGGAAGTGGAAAAAGTATGTCGGAATTGTAGTGCTTTTGGTTGTTGCTTTGGTTATAGCTTTTTGTATTTGGAAGCATACAAAATTGTTTAAGTAGTTATGTGTTAGACTTTGGATTATGTGTTTTTCTTTGAAATAAATAATATGTGTGATGTTATGAAATGAGTAGACTTTAATTGAATTATAATTTGAACTCGTTTGCCTTATGAGTGGTTCCATGAGACAACACGATCAATTTGTGTTCTCCTTCCATCTTCTAAAACTTCCCCTTTAAAACAGCATTGTATATCATTTTACTCATAATTGCTTTATATGACTCTTATTATACATAATGAGCTCGAAGTTTCAACATAAAGCAAATTATTCTCCAACACTTCTATTATCTATTATCTATCTATTATTTATTATAATATATTAAATCTAAAACAATCGATTACTTCACAATATGTCATATGTCATATAACTCTATTTTTGCTACATCAATTAAAATCATATGTGTCACTCTAAAGAATTGAATCCATCAACACATTTAAACAATTGTTATTCATCACTTCAACTTCTATTCCATATACAATTGTTCTTCATCACTTCAACTTGTTGAAAATCAATCAAGTGTAAAGAAGAAGTCTCCATTGATTACAAAAGTGAAGATTGAACAATATATAAGTGAGAGAACTCACACATAAGGATGACAACGGGTCGGGTTGGGTGTGGATTTCACACAACCCAAACTCGCACACGAAATCACCACCCGAACTCGAACCCAAACCAAAAGAGTATTTGGGTGGCAAAATAACACTCACGCTCACACCCATTGGGTTCGGGTTTTTCCACCCAAATTCGAACCTACAACAAAACACAAAAATACAACAACAACATTGAAATTTGAAACACAAGAATTCCATCAAGGTCTCTCAAAGAAATTAAGGAATTAAATTACAAGTTTCCATCAAGTTTGGTAACATTACAATTAAAATTAAGATCTTAAATTTTTACACTTATGTATATTTAGGGGTACTTATGTAATTTAATGTCAAAGCGGGTGTGATTTCGGGTACGGGTTTGAGTGAACTGAAACTCACCCCCAAAATATTGGGTGACACCCAAACTTTAACCCAGACAACTCGGATTTTCACTCGTTGACTCGGGTTCAGGTGCGGGTAGGCCCGCGGGTTTTGGTCTCCCTGTCATCCCTACCCACACACCTATCACCTTAAGATTTTAGGTGGATATGTGGTGTGCATCTCACAAAGGTGTGTCCCAAGTAAAATGCTCCCTCCTCAGAATTTCCCTTAACAATGGTATCAGAGTCTGTTTCGAGATAGGGACCGACTTAAGTGTGTGTGGAAGAGATAGCTTATCAATCAAGTGTGAGGAAAAAGTCTCACATTGGTTAGAAACGAGAAGATTGAACACTATAAAAGTGAGAAAACCCACACTTCTATCACCTTAAGATTTTAGGTGGATATGTGGGGTATCTCTCACAAAAGTGTGTCTCAAGTAAAATGCTTCATCCATGGAATTTCCCTTAACACAACTTCTATTCCAAAAGACATTTGTTACAATAACTTTATTATTATCTATCCTCACAAAATTACTATTAATTAAATACAATTATCACCCCTTAAATTCTTAATTTAATTTTAATAATTTTAATTTTAAGAATTTTTCATTGTCTTTCAATTATATTATTCAAGATTTTCATGCTTGCATTTTTTTATAGTCTAATATCTTTAAAAATATTAATAATACTATTTTGTTAAATCATAAGCCAACATAAATATAAATCAATGATATTATTCAAAAATAAAATAAAATATATGATGACTAGCAAAAAATTATAATGAAAAATCTATCTATCTATTATTAAATCTAAAACAACATAATATATCGCGACATGTCGTATGTCATATAACTCTATTTTGGCCAAATCAATTAAAATTTTATATTTCACTCTTTGAATTGAATCTAACAACAAATTTACACAATTGTTCTTTATCACTTCAACTTCTATTCCAAAAGTCATAGTCCCTTCATTCTCTTTTATAAACAAATTTTAACATTTTAGATTTATTAAATACTTAATGTATCTAGTCTATATATTGTTTAAATACATTATTTATTCAAAAAATAAAATAAAAAAATCAAAATTTTCTTATAAAAGAGAATGGAGGGAGTATGTTACAATAACTTTATTATTATCTATCCTAATAAAAATTACTATTAATTAAATACAATCATCACCTCTTAAATACTTAATTTAATTTTAATAATTTTTTCATTGTCTTTCAATTAGGGGTGTTCGCGGTGCGGTTTGGGCGGTTTTGACGCAAAAAATCATCCGAACCGCGAGAGAAAAAGGCATGCGGTTTGGTTTGGTTCGGTTGACTTTTAGAAAAAAAACCAAACCAAACCAAACCAAACGAATGCGGTTTGGTTCGGTGCGGTTGGTTCGATTTTTTACAAATAATTTATTGAGTCATACATTCACATATATATGACAACATAACTTTGTATTTGGACATTCATACATGATACGCTACTAAATTATAACCAAAAAACTAATCATATTTGGACAATAACTTCTCATTTAATATGCAAAAGTTAGATTAGACAAAAGTGAAATAATAAACATAAAATAATAGCATAAAACAATATAAAAAATATTATAATAAAACAAATAAAATAGAAGAGATGAGAAATTAGTGAAGATGAAAAAGAAAGAACATAAGAGAGGAGAGATTAGAGATAAAGATGTGCGATAAAATGAAATTGAAAGAGAGAAAAATTGCATAAAAAATAAGAACGTGCAAAGGAAACAATATAAGAGAGTATATATTAGATAAAAAGAGGCAAGATGTAAGTGGTGAAGATGAAGTGATAATGTTATGAGATATTTAAGAAGATTGAAAATGAAATCATAACTGTAAAAATGAGAAAATTGTCTGTAATCATAAGGCTAATGTATAATAGATTTAGGTTTGGGTTAGATGCGAGTTAAGTAAAATTTAAGTTGTAACATAATGCGGTTTAGTTCGGTTTGGTTCGGTTTGTAAAATACAAACCGCAAACCGAACCAAACCATGCGGTTTTGTTAAAAAATGATCCAAACTAATCCGAATCAAATGCGGTTTTTTGCGGTTTCGATTTGGTTTGGTTTGGTTTTGCGGTTTTCTATTTGGTTGGTTTGGTTTTGAACACCCCTACTTTCAATTGTATCATTCAAGATTCTTACATTTATGGCTTAATACCATTTTTTATCCATTACTTATATCTCTAGGTCCATTTTAGTCTTTTTTCTTTTAAAAAGATCAATTTAATCACTTATCTCTTCAAACTGTGCCACGTTAGTCCCTTCTGTTAGATTCATTAGTCAAAGTAAAAAAAAGAGTCATTTGGCATACACTTAGCACTAGTGTGGATGACACGTGGGATAGATCAATTTTATGATGGATCTACCGACGCAGAAATCCATCACTAAATTTTTTTATGAGTTTTGATTATGAATATTCATTTTTTTCTCAAACATAAATTTTTTTCAAACTAAAAAATCCAGAAAATATAAAAAATTTCTAAACCTAGAAACATAATTTTCTCAAAACCTAAAACAACATAGTTGAATTTGAAAAACAAAATAAAACCTTTAGTCTGAAAGGAGAGTATTTGATGGCATCAGGCTGAATCCATCTATCTAGGGTTCATACCTCCAAAACCTATGGATGGTGTCAGAACAAAATCCAATGAATCTCAACAACGCTTCTTCTCTGTCGAAATCATCAAATAGTGATAAATTAGGGATTACTAAGCACGCTTTTTTTGTCATCGACGCCACTGTTCTCTCCACTGTCATTGTGAATCCTCTTGATGTTGCCAAGGTCTGCTCTTTTTTATTCACAATTACTAAATCATCCTTTTTAGTTTTTGATATGCGGTTTTCTTATTCCATGGCTTCCATTCAAGTGATACCAACACGGTTTTTGGAAGAATTTTTGCTTAGCCTGTCGATGTTAATGTTTTAACCATAAATATTTGAGATACATATTTTACCAGGTTGTTTTAATTTGTATAAATTATTATAGATAAATGAAAGAAGAATGGGGGATTTATTTCTTCAAGGGAAAGATGGTTCCCTTTTATTAAGATTGTGAGACTAACAAATATTTGGGATTTCTTGGGTATGTTACTCTAGAAATATATTAGGGTTCAAGAGAGATTTGATGGGTATTATCATAGTTTGTTTATGGTTGTGAATGATTGTTTACATAGGTATAAGTTTATGGGTTACATGAATGATAGTAAAAAATTGAGATTTTGTTGGGTTCAAAGAGACTGAAGAAGATGATGACTAGGATTTCATGTAAGCAAAAATTGACACCTTACTGAGAAATCAACAGAAATAACACATATGACACGGTTAAAGAAAATAAGGGATTAAATTGATCATTTTAAAAGAAAATGGATTAAAATGGACCCGAAAGTATAGGTAAGAGACCAAAAGGGATATTAAGTATATATTTATCTATACTCTGATTCTTATATTTTATTTTTGTATAGTCTAATATCTTTAAAAATATTAACAATACTATTTTGTTAAAGCATAAAACTAATACAAATATAAATCGATGACACCATTCAAAAATAAAATAAAATATATAATGACTAACAAAAAATATATAATAAAAATATATATATATAATTCTTACAAAACTTACTAATGACAATAATAAATGTTTTAAATTGTGCACTATAAAAAAATACTCCCTCCGTTCCTTTTTAAGTGTCGTTTTAGAAGAATTTTTTTGTTTCTATTTAAGTGTCGTTTTAGAGTTTAATGTCATAATTTATCAATTATACCCTTACTTTCTCAATAAATGAGAGAGAGTGCATGAATGAATTTATTAGGAAAGAGAAAATAAATGAGGGTATAATAGAAAATATAACTCTAATAATCCACTATCTTGGTTGAAGAGCTTTATGCTAAAATGACACTTAAAAAGGAACGGAGGGAATACTAATTAACACAAATTTTAAGGGGGAAAATATAAACTTTTTCAAATTATAAGGACTTATACTCAACTTACACCTCCTCAATTATATACATTATTCATAATAATTATAATAACAAATGTACTTTAGATTAAAAAACACATTAATTGGACAACTCATTCATTTTAGTATGAGATATAAATAATTGAAAGGTGGAAAATAGTTTTTGATTTATTTGTAAAAAATATAAGAATGTTATAAAATTTAATCATACCAATAATAAATATTTTAATTTTGACACTATCAACATTACCAATAAACTAAATATATAAATAAAAAAATATAAGTTATATATAATTACCTATACTTATTTCTAATAACAAATATAAAATCACACATTTCATCAATAATACAATCACATATCCTTAATATGATCAAAATATAGTTAAATTTATAAAACTTTGTATAAGTACTTTCATTTTTTAAATTTAAATTTCTTCCAAAATATAAATAACATATATCATGCATTTTTTAATTTTTAAAAATATATAATGTGAATTAAATCTAAATTTAAAAGTCCGTTACATTTCTTCATTATAACTATACAATTTAAAATTATTCCGTCCCATTTTTTATATAGTTTCATACAATAAACGAGTATTATTAACTATAATTATAAAATTTAAGAATTAAATTTCTTGTATAATATCGTCTCATATACAATATTTTAACATGTGTACTCTCAAATCATCTCAATAAATATAATATATATTTCAAGTTATTAGATTGTGCATAATTTTGTATATATTTTCAAAAAATATATAATAAATCATCTCAATAGCATTACATATAATTACATAAAAAAATGTATTTGAAAATACGCGAATAAAAAATAGAAAAAAATTATTTTTCAAAAAGTTAACATATTTATTTTTATTTTACTTAATTATTCTGAATATGTAATTCAAAATAAAAGATTATAAATACAAATTGATTAAACATATCTATTAAAATAAAATATATCAACTACAACTAAATTTTTAATAAAAAACAAAATATCGTATACTCGTGCATCGCGCGGGTTTTAATCTAGTTTCATTAATATTATCATTTCTTTCTTAATTTACTATCTCTCTTGTAATTAGTTTAAGTTTATGTCTTAATTTAAGCTTCACTTCTCGTTGTTATAAATTTTCTACAATATTTCAATACTGTCACATTTACTCAACCATTTCTTTATGAACCAAACTTAGTACAATTCTTTAAGTGTGATTCTTACTATTTTATATAATAAAAAAATATGACAAGTATATAATTTTCTCTTACACATATGAAAGTTACTCATATTTTTACTCCTTAAATGAAATTTTTGAATATATTTGTCATATTTTTATTGAAAAATAGTAAGAATCACGCCTAAAAAATTGTACATAAGTTTTGTCCTTCTTTTATTTGTCTGTTATTAGTTGATTTCCTTAATTCACGTTATGTAGTTTAATCATGTCTTTTAAATTACTAGTTCTTATATTTTTATTATAATGGAAGAAGTGGCGAAAGTGGAAATCCATTATCCAAATGAATTAGCAAATGTGGGATTCTGATTACGACTTATCAAATTTCATTCATACAAATATGTAAGTACTGATGTTCAATAATCAAAAGTAAGTATTTGTTTTATTGTATCCTCAAATATTGAGGTGATATTAATGTCGTTCAATAGTTAATATAATTTTAGGCAAAAGTTTGCAAGATGTTTGGTGGTGTAAAGTTATAGGATGTAAATCAATAAATGATAAATAAAGTTTAAGAGATATGAGAACTTGTTGGAATTGGATTTCATCCCCTGCTTGAATATGTAGTTTACAGATCAGTTATACAAAACCTAGATATTTATCAATATCATCATGTATCACTCATAAAAAGAGTTTATGTATAAGTTCGTGGTGAGAGTTCGAACTTATGGTTTAATCGATGATTTCTCTTCCTATTAAACAATAAGGTAGCATTAAGAATCGATACTTGCGGTGAATGTTAAACATAAATTATGTTTAGGATTTAGAATCTAACTGATGGTTATCTTAGATCAAGATTCGAACTGTATTTCTTAATATCAATTCCAATCTTTAAAGTTAAGCATTGAAACAAATATATCATCGATATTAATTCATAAATAGATTGTATATAACGCTATGATCAATAAACATACATATTGTTATGGTGAACTATATCCAATCCTAATAAAAAAAGGATTTAGCTACTCATGATAGCTACTTAAGAAAGGGATTCAGCGTCGCTTTGAGAGCCAAGTTTCTGCTAACTTATCCATTAAACTGCCTTCTCTCTCCCGACAAGCATTTGGCTCGTAAGGAAAGCTTCCTTACTACTTCCTTACCGCTTCCTCGCTGGGGGAGAATGAAGACTTTTCATTATGTAAGAAATGTGTTTTTCCTCACTTGATGCTCGCTTGAGATTTCCTGGTGAGGTGTTGCCTTGTGTCTCGCCTGAGCTCGCCTAACAAGCTTAGTATGATGCATTGTCATTATTTGCTTCCAATCCTTTGTTTGAGTGTCACAATCTGCACAAATGTAAACACAACACGAGTCAACATGCACAAACTTAATTCTATTAAACAAATGGAATTTTTATGTTAGAAACTTACAATTTACCATATTTTGGACACTTATCAACTACAAAATATCAAGCACAAAGTAAGCGATGTATAACCTCGATTGAGGGACATTAAACGATAAATGTAGTCCTTATCTTTATCAAATGTTTTCCCTTAATAATGATATTACAAATAGTAATATATGATATATCATTGGAAAAATAATTGTTCTAAGATTTTTATATTTATTGTTATTACAAACCAAACATAAATAAATCTTTCTACCAATTCAACTAATGATCACATACTACCTCTGTCTCAAAATAAAATTTTTTTAAGAGCATTTTTATCGATAGTTTTAAAATGATTTTACACAATAATCAAAGTATTATGCCAGAGTTTTTAACCTATATTTACCAAATAATGAACGTGCTTTATTTCGAGCATGTCGTTCTGACGATAACGTCTCTTGTCTCCTGCCAGCGATTATTTTTTATTTTTAACATAAATTTATTATTTTATTTCATATAATTAATTGTATTATAAATATGAACAAATGGTCCAACACCTATATTTCATTATTATATATGAATAAATGCTCCCACCAGCTCTTCTTTCACAATAAATTATTTATAATATTTTTTTAGTATAAATAGAAAATCTTTCATAATTAATTCTACTCTACACTAAAATTATTTATTTATCTCTGTTAGAATTTTGTTTTCTACACATTCTTGATCTATAAATTCCAATCAACATGATTTTCGGTCCAATTTTATGCATAATAGTAGTAGACCTTTTTGTATTTCAAATCAACAAAACCCAAATCGTTATAACAAGCATCGAGACAAGAATAATATAGAAAGAAAACCTTCGGCACTAAAAGGTCGATGGCACAAAATAAATGTCGTTGTTCAAAAGCTTGTTGGGTACTACAAACAAGTTGTGACTACACAAAAAAGTGGAAGCTCGGAGAGTGACATCATTTTAGCTGCAAAACAATTTTTTACAAAGATGAACATGAAAATTTCACATTTGAAGAGGCATGCAGATTAATGAAAGATGAACCCCCAAATGGCTTGCAGGTTTGTCAGAATCTTCTACAAAAAGAACAAAGAACTCAATTTCAAAAGCATATTTGTAACACCCTTCTAAATACCCCGCGAATAATATATTAAATTCAGAGTTTAACATGCATACAAGGGCGTCACAATTGATTAAAAGTAAAATTTCAATAAAATGTCATGCTTTCATGGGAAACATAGCTCAATTAAAAATGAATTACATGTTTAACACAACGGAATTATTTATTCAAAACTCGGATAATTCAAAATATCAAATACCACCAAAAAGGTCAACACCTTAATCCATCAAAATAATTATCCAACTAAACCAATTAAATAATTTAAGAGTTTAATAGTAACTCTAAAGACAAACGTTCCCAAGTGTTACAAGACCAGAGCATGACACTAACATGTGACAAAATAAATAGCATAGCTCTACAAGTCATCCTCACCAACGCCTAAGCCGCTAAAGCTTCAATCTGAAATCATCAAAGTAAGGGTGAGACTAGATCATAATTAAAATGCATTATAAATTCATAAAACAACAGAATTTCATAAGCTATTATTCCACCCTATTTATCATAATCAGAATTTTTCATTCAACCCACAACACAAATTATAAACATACATCGCACACACAAACCAGATTATAACACTGAAAATCATCCTATCATGTTATAATCCATACAAAATGCAATGTAAGACTCTATTCATGTGGTACACACAGTGAACTAAATTCACATACTGTTCCATTCCAACTCGGACACAGCATTAACATCTGTTCCATTCCTACTCAGACACAGATAAAACCTCATCGCCCATTCCAACTTTACAACGGATATTGGCCAACTCACTAATTCCACACAATGGAAATTAGCTACCACCAAATGTATATGCATGCACATCAACAAGCATGCAACATCAACAACAATACATGATATCAACAACCATCATGAACCATCACCAAGCATTCAATATGCACAAGCGATTACATAATCAATCCATAATCACTATCATCATTATATAAATACAACCATATCATGTATTTATAACAACACCAAATTCACCAACCAAAAACGTGACGCAGTCATTTATCATGAACACATCCAATCACATAAACATGCACATCATCAAGCATGCAACATCATCAACCAAAACATAATGCAATCATTAATCTTGTACGTCGCCAATAGCATAACATGCAAAACAATTACTCCTCAATTAAGAATTCTATCACCAACATATGCAAACAGCCATCGATATGCACACATACATCATCACAAAACAACATACCATTGTCTACACATCAAGTGTACAAAATACGAATAACCACAAGTCGTAAAATCAATATTTTTCAAAATAAAATCAAGTTACTGTTATTTTCTTCATTTTATAAAATAGAGTATTTAATTTAAGAAACAACGTCCAAAACGGCGACTAAAACGGACTTACGGTTTGAAAGTTATGAATTTTTAAAGTTTAATATTTTTCAAAAAGTAACAGTGGGAACGGGTTCCTCCAGGGGGGTAACCGGTTCCCACAACCATGTGAAAACACGTTGCTGGAAAATGTATGGGGAACCCGGGTTCTCCTATAGGGGAACCGGTTCCCAGACCCAAAAATCAGTTTTTCAAGTAAAATACACAGTGGTAACCGGTTCCCCACACAGGGTAACCGGGTTCCACGACCCCTGTAGCAGAAAATCACTATTTTGACGGTATTCTTCATTCCCAATCCATCCAATAGTTCCAATTACGAACCCATACACAAATAACACCAAAAAAATCCTAATACATGATTCCAATGCCATAACAACACACCACAACATCATACAACAACTCTATAACACCAATTGCATCAAGAATGTCAAAAATCATGCATTTAGGGTCAAAACTCATAAACCTAACTCTATAACACCAATTGCATCAAGAATGTCAAAAATCATGCATTTAGGGTCAAAACTCATAAACCTAAAAATCCTAAATTGGGATTCCTAATCTACTCAATCAATCCTATCATTCCCAAAATTTATAAGACATAATAACTAGAGAAAGTCACCCCTAACCTTGGTCAATCTCTTGAATCCTTGAGCTTTGGGTTCTTCCTCCTCCTCTTTGCATCTTCTCTTCTCACGTACGTTCTTTTCTCTCAATTCCTTCTTTTTGGCTTTTCTAACTCTTTTCCCTCTTACTCCTTATTTTATTAATAATAAAATAAAATTAGTTAGAGACTTTTACTACCTTACACCTCCTTCCTCCACTAATCACAACACAAGCCCAATTTTTTTCTTTATTTATTTTCCAATAATTCTAATATTCCAATAATTCCAAAAAATAAAATTTTAATTAATTAAATAATTAATGTTCCAATTTAGTAACAATTAAAAATATGGGGTGTTATAATATTCACCATATTCTAACCCGTCGACACCAACGAGCAACAAATACAATCCATAATCACCTAATTCGTCAATGATTTTATTTTTATTACATATTTTTATATATTAATATAAAATATGAATATGAGATATTCAGGTGGGATCTAGTGGGATCAGATGTTGAGGTTTTTGTTGCTGCTATATAGCGACAAACAAAGAGTTGGTATTTATTTTTACCGGGTGATATATACCAGTTAGGTTATATCGTATCGTGTCTACAGAGATTGGTTATTGATTCGTCGTTCGAAAATTCTACCGTGAATGAATTTGGGATTAAATGAGTTGAAAATAAAAGAAAAAAAGTAAATGAACAAAAAGTATAAAGGATAGACAACTTGTCCGGAACGAATGCACACTACCCGTCACAGACTTAAATCTACCGTCCAGTTATACTCGGCCTACGATAATTGTCCGTGTCATCACATATCTCTCACAACCTAAGTTATTTATAACCCAAATTGAGAATCCTCCCAAATAACCTCGATATCAATTTTTGGCATACCTCGACAACCAGAAGTCAACTGCGTCACCTCCATACCCATCTCTGGCATACTTCACCAACGCAGAGGCATTAAGATCAGATACTTTAAGTGAATGTCAGCTCTAAACCCATTTCTAGCATTCAGAAACTAACAAATAACCATCCTAGGTAAGAATCTAAGCAATCTATCTCTAGCAAAGCTCAAATCCCTAACATATAGTAAAAACCTAAGACAATTACCAACACAGATTCATAAAGCAAACTTTATAAAACTCCAAGGGCGACAAATATACATGTGTTCATAGTAAATATACATACATAACCAACAAAATAGAGAAATACAAAGATAAGAGAGGAAATACACTACTCATTTACACTGGTTTGTCAGAGCCTATCGAAGAGCAATCCACCTCCAGTCTACCATGAGCAGGACCCTAGTGTTGTTTTCCAAGCTATACTATCAAAAACTATATGAGTGATGGAATTGGGAGAGAAAAATAACAACCCAAAATCATAACTACAAAAAATGAAATGAAGATGAAAGTATAAAGAAAATTTGTTCCGCAAGTTTCGCTCGGCAAAATAAAGATCGCCCGATGAGCCTTCTTATTAACTTGGCTCAAATTAAGCCACGTCCTCAACCTAAAACAAAATATCTACTGTCGCCCGGCGACGGTTAACTTCTCCCAGCGAAATCTCTTTCCTGGCCCAACGACCTGCAGCGAAACAAGGCAGGGCAAAATCCCAAAATTGATCCTCATCCTCTTGCCCCACCGTCGCCCGACAACACAGAAGCGATGGCCCTCGCCTGGACATCGCCCGGCGAAACACTCAGTCCAACAACTTTTGTTGCTTTTCCTACTTAACTTCTATGGCTTTCTCTTTTAGCCTTATTCATACTTAACTTCTATGGCTTCCATTTGGACATTATTCTCAATGCTTCAATAATGCAACAAATACCTACAAATATATACAAAACTAATCAAACGGTACAATATGTACACAAAACTCAATAAAACATATTTACAACAAAAGAGGGGTTATTCAACGATTATTAACAAACAAGAACAGATAAATGCCACAAAACATATATACAAAATAACTACATTTTGGAACTTATCAACTCTCCCCAACTTGACACATTGTTTGTCCTCAAACAAAGTCAAGTTAACCTAAAGAAATAATGAATAATAATCAAAGAATCACGAATCAACAAGTTTTTAAAACGGAAAACAAATGTATGGTTCAAACGAAAACGTACACGACAAAATACAAACTTACTACTATCCTACAATGATAACATATAAATGAAATAAATCCTAAGTACAAAAATCATGCAAAATATTCTAAAGCAAAACAAGCTCAATCATGAATCGCACCTAACAAAAATTCATTGGTATATGAAGAACACACAAAGCTGAGGGATAAAAAAAACACTCATCCACAATCTTGCAAACAAAATACTAAATTATGCATTCATCCCAAAAACGTATTGAAAATACAAATGAAAGAATCACAAGGACTTTTCAAGGTTGTAATGTGGTTTGGTTAACAAACAAGTGATAAGTCCTAAAGCTAATCGAAACAAAAACTTGCCTAAACCTAAGGGAGTGATCAACTCACAAAGATCCAAACAATATAATTTCAATCAAACTTCTTCTTCATCATAAATTGTCAAACCAAAACACCTCACTTATTAACACAACATTATTCATACTCTTTTTTTTTTCAAAGTTTTTTTCTTTTTTTTCTTTCTTTTTCTAATCTTTCTTTTTCACATTTTTTTCTTTCTTCCTTTTCTCTTAACCTCATACCACCCACAATATAAGTACATAAACATTCCTCTCCCCAACTTGAATTCAACCAACATTAATGTGTGAATACTTCCTACTTTCTAAGGCAAGATAAAAATACATACAACAACATATATTTGAGGGTTCAAGAAACAAAGAAATCAACATCCATACAAAAAACTGAATTGACACTCAAAGACAAACATCAAATTCAAATAAAAATGGATATTGATAAAAGCTAAAAGGGGCTAACAAATGATCACACACTCACAAGGTGAATTGAATATTTGGGCAAGGTAGTTGTGCTCAAAATCAAACAAAATGTCTTGATCATTTTCATGCATTCATACAATCAACACAAAACAAAAGATTAAGCATAATAAAATCCAGTTAAAACAAGAATGTAGCCTTCAATATGTAAACAATGGAAAGCTTCCTCACATTTATGGATAAAAAGGGAACTAAAGTGATTCAATTCATGAGAAAGTCATGCAAAACGAATGAATAGCATGGTAATTATACAAATGATAAATTTCCTAAACATGTTATGCTATAGAAAGCGATAAACGAGTACCTGGCATGTACCAACTTTGGAAACTATCATTACCACACATCCGCGAGTTGAAACGATCAAACTCGGAAAATCACCAAATGTAACCTCAAGCTACCGGACCAAAATTTGAGTCCAAACAATAGTAAAATAATTAGAAAAATAAAATGTACAATATTTACATCCAACAAAACTCCTCAAGCTAAACACGACAAGCTTGTGAAAATCACAATTTGACAAAACAAAACGAATATAAATAACAATACGAAAAACTTGGTGAAAGTGAATTAGCAAGTTAAAAAGTGAAGATTTGAGAACATGTCCTATTTCAACTTGTTAAAACACAAGTCACCACACACACAAACAAACATAAACAGAACATACTTGTTTTACGTCGTAAGCTCGATGTCTTTATTGTGGGAACACTAGTAACCTCCTCTCGTCATGCCATGGTATTGCCACACCGTGCAAACCTAAAGAAATTTTCCTAACAACCACACAACAAACGTTACGAATACGAGACAATTCACAACAATACGTGAAAACGAAGAAAAACACACATATGTACAAGTATGAAAAGTAAACACACAACATGTACAAGTAACAATATACAAGTTCATATACAAAGTCTATACAACATATACATTAATTACAAAACTCAAAAACAACGGAATTATCGCAATACAGAAACAATAAAACCAATTCCCGGCAATGGCGCCATTTTGTTGCTGCGATATAGCGACAAGCAAAGAGTTGGTATTTATTTTTACTGGGTGATATATACCGGTTAAGTTATATCGTATCCTGTCCATAGAGATTGGTTATTGATTCTTTGTTCGACAATTCTACCATTAATGAGTTTGAGATTAAATGAGTTGAAAATAAAAGACAAAATGTAAATGAACAAAAAGTATAAAGGATAGACAGCTTGTCCGGAACGAATGCACACTACCCGTCACAGACTTAAATCTACCGTTCAGTTATACTCGGCCTACGATACTCGTCTGTGTCATCACATATCTCTCACAACCTAAGCTATTTCTAACCCAAATTGATAATCCTCCCGAATCACCTTGATATCCATTTTTGGCATACCTCGACAACTAGAAGTCAACTGTGTCACCTCCATACCCATCTCTAAAATACTTCACCAACACAGAGGCGTTAAGATCAGATACTCTAAGTGAATGTCAGCACTAAACTCATTTCTAGCATTCAAAAACTAATAGATAACCATCCTAGGTAAGAATCTAAGCAATCTATCTCTAGCAAAGATCAAATCCCTAACATAGAGTAAAAACCTAAGACAATTACCAACACAAATTCATAAATCAAACTTTATACAACGTCAAGGGCGAAAAATATACATGTGTTCAGAGTAAATATACATACATAACCAACAAAATAGATAAATACAAAGAGAAGAGAGGAGATACACTACTCATTTGCACCGATTTGTCAGAGTCTATAGGAGAGCAATCCACCTCCAATCAACCATGAGCAAGACCCTAGTGTTATTTTCTAAACTATACTATCAAAAAATATATGAGTGATGGAATCGGGAGAGAAAAATCCCAACCCAAAACCATAACTACAAAAAATGAAATGAAAATGAAAGTATAAAGAAAATTTGTTCCGCAAGTTTCGCCCGGCGAAATAAAGCATCGCCCGGCGAACCTTCTTATTAACTTGGCTAAAATTAAGCCACGTCCTCAACCTGAAACAAAATATCTACAGTCTCCCGACGAAATCTCTTTTCCTCGCCCAGCGACCTGCAGCGAAACAAGGCAGGGAAAAATCCCAAAATTGATCCTCATCTTCTCGCCCCACCGTCACCCGGCGAAACACTCAGTCCAGCAACTCTTGTTGCTTTTCCTGCATAACTTCCATGGCTTCCTCTTTTAGCGTTATTCCTTTATTGATCAATAATGCATTTTGGAGCTCCATTTGGACTTTATTCTCAATGCTCCAATAATGCAACAAATACCTACAAAATATATACAAAACTAATCAAACGGTACAATATGTACACAAAACGCAATAAAACGTATTTACAACAAAAAGCGAGGTTATTCAACGATTATTAACAAACAAGAACGGATAAATGCCACAAAACATATATACAAAATAACTACATTTTGACACTTATTAGTTTTGATGAGTTATATGGATATTTAAAAAATGTAGCTGAGTTGTTTATGAAATTGAAAAGTGTAAAATAATATTCCTTCCGTTAGTTTTTAATTGTCACTTTTGGAATAATTTTTTGTTCTATTTTAATTCTCGCTTACAAAGATCAAGGTAGTTTAGGTAAAATAAAAATTAATATTTAAAAAGTAACAACAATTATTATCTTTATTGATATGCGAAAAAAGTTTTAAAATGACATTTAAAAAATTAAGGTGGGGCATAAAAAATAAGGTGGAACCAATTTAAAAAACTCAAATGAGTTTGATGGATAATGATGCTCTAAGGTTGTTAGAGACATATTAAGAAAATGAATGATTGTGTCAATAAATGTAAAAAAATTATAAAATTATCCTTAATTACTATTGGTTGTTATATATTGTCATAAATTGAAGAGCAAAGATTATTATTTTGAGACAACTTTTATGAGTTAAAAAGACACTTATTTTGAGACAAAGGGAGTACTCCCTCCGTAACGAATTATAAGCAAAATTGATTTTATTTTATGCATTTGACAATTAATGTATGTAGTCCATGGACTACATACATTAATTGTCAAATGCATAAAATAAAATCAATTTTGCTTATAATTCGTTACAGAGAGAGTGTAATAAAAATATATATTCCCTAAGTCAGTAGGCGGTCGATAGTTTAATTACATGATATACCCTCCTGACATATTTATAAACAACAAAAAACTTCTTAGATTCATTGAATAAATAATATATCTAGTCATTATTTTATATCAGATACATCAATTATTCAATGAATCTAAAAATCTTTTTGTTATTTATAAATGTGTTTGGAGGGTGTACATCACTTACGATATTCTCTGCTATCAAACATGATGTAAATGTATATAAGTTCATAATATGCGTTGTAATATGTGTATCTATGTAGGGGGTGGCAAAACGGGTCGTAGCCCGTCAGGTCGGCTCGCGCACTGCCATAAAATGGCGGTTTGGATTGAGATTTCTATGCCCATTTCAATTTGGCGGGCACCCGCCCCGCCCCTTTTTTAGCGGGCATTAAGTGGAGTTGGGGTGGACGGTCCGTTTTGCCACCCCTATATCTATGTGTTGATTCGCTTGAATAGTATATTGACGTAATAATTAATTTTTAAGCCATCGTCATGATTATTGGCTCTATTGATTTTATGTGCTACTATTGGATTAGAATAAGGGAATTTCTCTTTAAAATTACATCAATTCCACTATTTCATAACCGAACAATTTTTTTACGATTCGATCAAAAATATAAAACGAACATAACAATACGGTCAAAATAGATGTTCTTACATAATTTTATATATAAATTGTTCGGAAAGTAAATTGGAGATTGCATTGTGAATCAAAATAAATTGGAGAAAACTTACACAAATTTGAAAGTTTGGAGATGATTTGGGATTAGTTGAAATGGAGAGATGAGCAAAAATTAGTGAGTTTGGGTAATAGAAATGTTAGGGTTTGGAGTAGAAAGTGAAAAAAATTGGTGTTTTGATAGAAAAGGGGTTGGGGTCTATTTTGTTCGTTTTGTTAAAATAATTCACAGACTTCGCAAGTGCATTTGTGAAATGAGGAATTATGGGTTACTTCGTAGATGCACACGTGAAATCACCATTTTTTGAGAAATTATGGGTTAATTTGCAGATGCACATGTGAAGTCACCTGTTATTGTACAATACAGTATTTTCGCATGTACACTTGCGAAGTTTGGAGATATTTTGAGTTTTTCACCAGAGACCTAAAAGAACATCACTATGTAGGAAAAGAAATTCCCTTGCAATAATCGATTATATATCATTCATAATTGTTAATGTAGTATTGCCATCATCAATTTTTGTTCTTCTCCCCTTCAATTTCTACCATTAATGGGTTTCACATTACTCTTTTAACCATTCAAATCTTTCTCAATTTGAGCTTTCCTTTTGTCTTTCGCCTTAATTTTCCTGATATGTCAGATTCTCTCTCTATCTCTCCACTGATTTTGTCTTACGAGGATAAACTTTGTTATAGTTGAACATGTGATTTTTTAAAATGACAATTTTAGTTTCTGATCCTTCAATTGAGGTCATGTTTTTTGAGGATTGGCTTATACCTCAGATATATGATGTAGAAGTAATATGTTAACTTCATTTACTTCTTGTTGAATTTGTTAATCATCGTGACATTGATTAACCATGTTGGATATGTAACTTCTTGGACGAAACATATTTTTTCTAAATTTTGAGTTTCTTAACGACAACTATGTGCTTATATGCATTCATCTCTCTATTCTTTTGTACTACTCGTCCAACAATGTGGCTAATGGCTAGGTGACATGAGACTACATTTGGATTGATTTCAGACATGTCGACTAGGATCCATGCAAATGGGTTTGAGTTGTATGTTAGTGTTTGGAATAAATTGACTTCTTATTTGTTGTGGCATGCTATCTCAAATTCCTTTACCTTCTCAATAAGTAAAAGTATGTGTTTTATATCGTCCCTTGGCTCTAGCTCATTTAACCTTCACTCCTCACTTTAGTATCCTTATCGGATGGGCTTCCCATCTTAGTCGGGGTCACTTCAATTTTTCTTAAGGTTGTTAGTGTCACAATGTTTAGCCACATAAGTCCAGCTGAGTTTTAAGCGTGAAAGATTTAAAATTTTATATTGATTATAAATGGAAAAAATATATGATTTATAATTGAGGCGACGTATACTCCATTGGCTTATCGTGTTGTGTTATCTTAGTACACCGAAATGAGCACCTCTAGCTAATATTGTGTTCTATACTTTGAATTTGAAGTTTGTTTTAGTAAATGATGTGATATATTTGAGTTAGGTTTCTTAATCTCATACTATTAAACTATGTTAATTAATTTCATTTATATGATAAAGGGGGTTCCATAGACATTTATTTTGGTAGATTTTTTAATTCATTCTGTGATCTTCTTACTCACCTCTGCGAAATTTTATTTTTGTCTTTGGAAAATTGGAAATAAACTTCTGATTAGCATTTATATCATGTCAATCACGTTGAAAAAAATTGGGTGTGAACCAAAAGTATATTTTTGGTTTTAAACTCTATGTAATATTTCAATAAAACGTATATGTGAGACCAAATTTGAAATAAATTTGAAATCGAAAATATATTTCCGCACCCAAATATTATGTAAATCACGTTGAAAAGGGTTGGTGTGAACCGGAAGTATATTTTCAGTTTTAAACTCTATGTAATATTTCAATAAAACGTGTATGTGAGACTAAATTTAGAATAATTTTGAAACTGAAAATATATTTCTGATTTTCACCAAAACATGGTACATACCGAAAATATATTTTTGATTTTCCAATAACATTTTTGGATTTTCATGGAATGTACCTCAAACTTATGGTATGGACTAAAAAATCCACTTGGATCAATTAATTAATTAGGCACGAGTATCACCAAAGAGCTAATATAATGAACATCACATCCACGTGATACTTCTAATGGCTTGATTCGTGATAGTTATTCTCTTTCCAACATAGTAAAATTCCCATAAAGCTTTTTCGGTGGAGAAATAGTTATATAAATAAGTTTCCAAATGTACACACTAAGAAAAAGAAAGATAAAAAGATATAAAGCTAAATAAAAGTAGAAAGGAATTCGAGCACTCTAAGATCTACAAATCTATTGAATAGCTTATTGTGCATGCATAACAACAAAAACTCAATGTAACCACCATGTAGTCTTTGTATCTTAAAAAGTGATTTATGTTTGAACTTGCTTCACCCCATAACTTTGTGATATTGTGATATTGGGCCGTTTGTTTTGTTTTTTCTAAAAATGATTTTTATAGTAGAATATTATTTTGTATAAAAAAAATTATAAAGTAATTTTTCATAAAAAATTTAAATGAAAATTTTGTTTGAATAGTTATTCTTAAAATGTTATTTTAGATGATTCATTATTTTAACAGAAAAAAATTTTGACATCAAAATTTTAAAAAATTATTTAATTTTAAAGCTATTTCAAATGATTTTTTATAAAAATTATTTTTAAAATACAATTTTTTTAAAAAATTGTGATTTTGATTTGTTATGATCTTATATATTTATGTTATAGGGTGTCAAAATTAGTCTCATATTTTAAATATATATATAAAAAAATTTATAATATTTTAAAAAACGATTTCACAAAATTCATTTTTGAAAATACAAATAAATTCATTTTTTTAAAGCTGAAATAAACTGTAATACTTATTTGTCACATGGTGTAGCTTTTTATGCATAGAATTCCGAAAAATAATTATTTACCCATATCAAGCATGCATCTAATTACTCGTGCGAAGTGTGCATATTATTGTCACAGAATATGTCCAATATATTATTTTAAAACTCAAATATTATTTGTATATTGATATTACAAGAATCTCTATATTTCTAACATAGAGAATGTCAAGTGAGATTTAAATATAAATAAATAAAATCACAAGTGTAATAGTATGAGATTAAGCAACCTAACTCAAATATATCATACTCATTTACTAAAAAATTCCGATTCTATCTAAAAACATTCTATTTAGTCTAATAATATTTGCAAGAATACCTTTGAAAAGAATAGAATGCCTGTTGCAGCTTTTAAAGGGCTAATAATATTTGAGAAAATATTCTTGATACATGATCGACTGAGAAATTTTTTAAGATGTCTTTTCTATGATATAACCCTTTAAATTTTTCTCAAAGTATCAAATACATGTATCAAAAAAATTTCAAAAATATTACTAGCTCCTTTTTTTTTTATTATAAGTTGTTTTTGATTTTTCGCACGTATTAAGAAAAATAATAATAATTATATAAAAAAGAGAAATTATAATTTTTCTTTTATAAAATTGTCTTTCATTAGTGACATAGGAAAAATACATTTACACATTTGAATAGAGAGAATAATAAATATTTAAGAATAAAATAGAAAAAATAGCATTAATTATTCATTAATATTATAAAATGACTTATATTACACAATAATTTTTTTTTTTAAAAGTGATATATAATAAAAAACGGGGGGAGCATTAATCAAAAACATGCTAAGAGTACTTAAAGCTCTCAAATTTAGTTTTTACCGTTCACTAGACTTCACAAGTTTGATATTGCAACCAAATTTTTTGTCACCCAACATTTTTAATATATACAAACTACTTTTTTTAATATAAAAGATCAAACAATACTGAAACTATATAGAATAACCAAGAACTCATATCCCTAAAACAAACCAAAAATTCATATGTTAGTTGTTGAGATTTCTTTACCGTGTATCATTTCAACTAACAATCGAATACCAAATGGTAAGCTCACAACCAACATATGTAAGGCGCATAATCCAAAATAATCATCAACCGTAACTAGGTTGGATGTAGGTTAACTGCAATCACTAATGCACTGATACACTCATTCACGCAATCGGTGCATAAGTGATTGTTTGATCTAAAAAAATAGTGTTAAGGAGTATAAGATTATGATGTGATATTCCTTTCTATTATCAGTACCCTAGAAAATGCAATGAACCAGGGAAATAGGTGGTTGTCTTTTTTGTTTGAACTGCTAAGGTGTTGTATTTATTTTTGCTTGTTTCTTTTCTTACACATCTTAGAAATAACTCCTATGAATATATTTTGCCGTTGAAAAGAAAAAACAGTGATGATCTCCTTGTTGAACTTCAGAACCATCATTAGGGTTGAATCCATATCTTTATCTAAGTAGTTAATCACTTAAGAATTAAGATTCCCCAAAATGAATATCATGTAGTTCATCTCATGAAAGTGATCAGCTTCACCATTGATACAAAAAAGGGACATGTACACTAGCTAGCTACTCTAGGGTTTCTTAGATCTATACAATATATTTGAGCCTCTAGCCCCTTTGTTTCATAAAAATTAAAGTACCATTGAATTGAAGACAAGATCTATATCATATGAAGGAGAGAAAAATATATATTACCTGAATAAATCATGTGAAGAAAAGCTGGATATCATTTGGCTTTCTTGATGTTACAATACAAACTTGGAAAGTTAGGTATGAGGAATGAAGCCTGGTCCGAGATCACTCTCATCCCATCTCATATATATATGCATGAAGTTTGATGATAGATATATTTTGATGATTGATCTTGGAACAAACCTCATTCCACACACCTACTTTCCTTTCTTTCATGACAAATGTCTCACTCACTCACTCCCTCACTCTTTGAGAACAAGGATAATGATTTCGAATCAAACTTCATTCCAAACACCTTCTTTTCCTTCAACAACAAAATAGGCTTCACAAAGAAAAGAAACCCTAGGAGTTCTACATATATAGCTAGGTTTTTTAGAGACATGCACTCTCTTTCTCTCTCTATGCAGGCTCCATCTTATGTGTGTGTCTCTTTCTCAAGGTTCAAGAGAGAGCAGATTAAGGCCTGCAAAGCACTCAAGTTTCCAATCACTACACCACTATACTAATTAATAATACATCAATTAATAGAGGACAGAAAAAGTTGAAATAAAGAAAGAAGTTTTCATATGGTAAAGAACATGAATGATAGACAGACAGGTCACTATATGAATATAATAATTATAAAGTATGGAGGGATGTTGTTGTCTTGTTTCTTAGGCTAGCTATACCTTTATGAAAGAAAAAGAAGGAGAATCAAGATTACTTAGAGATCAAGATTCCATACCTTGAGGCTAATTTGATTTCTCACCGTTAGCGCGTAAAATGACCGTTCGATCAAAATCAATCAACTCAAATTTTAAATTTGATCTTATAGATTTTTTAGAAATTAAAATTAGTATATTTTTTTCAATCGTGTGATCTGAATCTAACGATCCGCGATAAAACTACTATATGAATGCATGATATCCAAGAGGTAGGAAAATCATTTTCTTTGCTTGGACATTAGTACAGATCTCTTTCTTTTTAAAGAAAAAGGCAAACAAGCACTGAAAATAACAAGGACTAAAAGAAAAAGCATCATGGGCCTCCACAAGGTAGGACATTTTTTCTTCATATGATGAAATTAATTAAAGTTGGAGTCGTTGGATTGGAGTCACATAAAAGATAAAGCTATATTCAACAACTAGTACTAACAGCAATGGAGATATCTACATCTTCAAGAAAAAGTGTGTCACTGACACTCACACACTCATCTTGCTTTTCAGCACATGTCACTTGTCACTCTTATTTTTCCTTTTAATGGACTACATGTTATAACTGTTTATATTCTCATGTATACAGTCGCATATTCTAGTGTTTGGTATTAAGTTTTTTATTTTAATTATGAAAGATATGCTTAATCAATTTTAGTTTTTTACTAGATTAATTATCTTGAGTATTTAAGGATGGCATGTTGTGATATATCGAAGTCTCTAGTAAAAAGTTTCACATTGTATACAAAGGTAGATAATGAGCAACATTGTGATGCATCAAGTGAGTTAAAAAAAGTTTACATTGGTTAGAAGAGTATATTTTAAGCATCATATAAGTAGAAGACTCTTATATATCCAATGTCTTGAAATTTTGAATGAAGTTGTGGTTGCTAATGTTAGATTCAAAAGACATGGAACATCTCATACTTAAGGAGAGACTATTATGATTTATTAACTATGAGTTAGAAATCTTAATAAATGTTCATCATCTTATAAGCACTCATAAATGTCTTAGGATTTTCGATGAATATCTTATTTTCAACATTTTTTGGTTCAATATATTAATCCAATCTAATATGGCTATTTTGAAAGTCTCAACAAATAGTGTATATACTTAATATTTTAAAGTTTTTAATGAGAATGTGGTGTGTTGCTTTTGTTACATAAGAGAAAAAGAAAAGAAAAAGAAAATAAAAAATAAAAATAAATAAAGGATTATGTCCTAATAAATTATACTCCTTATTGATAATGTTGAAGAGAGACAAAACAAATGTTCATGCCTTGTCACAACATATCTCATGTGATTAACATCTAACTTGGCAAAGATATTTGCACAAAAGATCTCATATGATAGCATCTAACTTGGTAAGGATTTTCTTACAAGAGTTTCTTTATTAGAAAATGTGGTGGGTAGAGATATCTCAAGATGATTTGAATTAGTTTAAGTGGTTATCATAACGATAAAATCTGTATTTTTTCCGTCATTAATTGAATAATATGGAAGGAGTTCGAATACACATGCTTTTTTGTCTCATTAAGTCAGCTCACTTGATAATCATACAAAGATATTAGGTGCAGAAGTGCACGTTCGAACTTGTGACATCTCACTTGTTTATTTTTAAAAAGTGATTTCCAACCACTAGGATACATGACAAAAAAAAGTTTTTTTTTTTTGTTAGCAAGGGTTAAATATTTATTTCTAACTCAATTTTTCCTGTAGAAATTCAATATTTTATTCACACAATCGTAAAGACTAATTCTAAAATCGGGGAAGATCACAATGGATGATAAAACTCTCCCTCAAAAGAATTTAACAATATTGTGTGTCCAGAACTAAGTTCGAACCAAAAACCTCAAATTAAATCGGAAGAGAACCCTTATCATCCCATTTGATGCTTGTAACTCATTTATGTTTGTGTTCTTAGTCTTACTTTTTATCTAATATAATGATTCACTCATTGTTCAAAGTCTCCATGTGACATATGTTTAGATTGATAGTCTAGAACGGGACGAGAATTACATAATATGATAAAATAGAATAGAGATTTTATATCACTACTAGTATTTTTTTAATTTGACGAAATAGAATATAACAAATTAGTTAACTCTATATACACTCCGAATTGGAAGAGTACAAATTAAAGAATTGGATGGAATATGATGAAATCATACTTTATTATGTTCTATTAATTTTTGCAAATTCAAACAATAGAATTTAATTACATTTCATTCTATTTTATTTTATTTCATCATATTCCGTCAATCCAAAAAGACACATTAAATTAATATTAAAAATATAATAATTTAAATTTCAAACTTTAATAAAGATTAATATCTTTCATAAATAATGACATAAAATTGTGTAACTAGATTTATTTTTTTAAGTGAAAAGGTTGCCTCTACGAAATTTCATTTTGATTAAAAAAATCTAAGACAAATAAATATTATCACTTGATATTAAGGCCTAATTTTTCTTTTTTAAATGCTTAACTGCCTAAAAGTAAATATTTTTTAAAAATATAACTTTAAATAGTATTATTTTCATCTGGAAGTTTGTGTGTTATTTATTTTAGTCCTTAAATTTTTTCCTTAAATGCACTTTTGGTCTCCCTAGTTTCAAAATTCTGAAGTTTAAGGTCCCCTAATTTAAAAGTCAGGTTTTTGGTCCCTCAAGTTTACCAGAGTTGAGATTTTTGCAGTCCCCCTCCATCTGGTTGTGAGTTTGATGACTTGGCAAGAGGATTTTTAGCCATGTCATACATTCTAAAATTAAATAATTTGATATTATTCTAAAAACATTAAAAATTATTATTTTTTATATTAAAAAAATATGTTAAATAGAATTGGGGATGAAAAGGTGCCCTAATTCACCAGATTCTATCTGTCTTCGTTCCAAATTCTTCTACAACGAACCAACCAATCAACGCGACAAGCAAGGACGAGATAGTGAAGATGACGAATCCAAAATCCGGGAGAGATATGTCCCAGAATACAGATGTTGCTTGAGAAGAACAAAAAAGAAGCACAACAATGGACTCCAACTTGACATGGTGATGATGATCTCTCAGTTTTTGGAGTGACCAATGGAGCTGATACTTACTGTGTGGATCTTAACAAGGCATCATGTAGCTGTAGGAAATGGGAATTGTCTGAAATACCTTGTTGTCATGTGATTTCATGCATTTGGAACATAAGGAAAAAGCCTGAAAACTATGTCTCTTCTTATTACAAGTTAAATTTATGATTACTCTGCATATGATTCAATTTTCTGGAATACTCTGATTCATCCTATGATTGTGTTTCTATTTTATGCAGTAAAGTGACATTTGAGAAGACATATGCAAATATTGTCTTTCCAACAAATGGGTCACAACTATGGAATAATGTTGACCATGTGCCCATTTGTCCTCCTATCATGAGAAGGGAAATTGGACGTCCAAAGAAGATGAGAAACAAGTCTGATGATGAGCCTAAGAACCCTCATGTGCTCCCAAGAAAATTTGCATCAGTCACATGTAACAAATATGGACAAGTTGGCCACAACAAAAGATCTTGTAAGGGTAGGAGAGATGCTGACAGGGCAATACCAAAGGGAGGGAACAAAGTTAAGAGGGCAAAGACTATCAAGACAACAACTACTACAAAGAAGGCCACAAAGACAACAAAGACAACAAAGAAGGAAACAAAGAAGGCCAAACAATCTCAAGTTGAAATTGGGCAAGGATCTCAAGCTCCACAACCTACCCAATATTAGATGGTGCATTAGGAACCTTTTTGTTTTGTATTGGTCTTGTTTTGTATTCAACCTGATCATGTATGGAACCTATTATGGTCCTGTAATATTTTGGTCATTAAGAACCTCATTTGTTATGTCAACCTGTTTTGGTCATTATGGTCATATTAGAAACCTGTTATGGTTATTATGAACCTGTATTGGAATCTCTTATGCACAAGGTTTACATATTATGCAATAGATATGTTATGGTTATGTTTTTGAAACTGTTACAGTTATGTTATTCAACCTTGTATGGTTAACTGTTATGGTTAAGTTTAATACAAAACATAATGGATTCAATATCTCTAAATAATAATCCATATGCTTGCATAACATCAACAAAACAAAATTGTCAACATAATGGATTCATATTCATTAACTAATAATCCATACAATTACATAACAACATATTGAACCTAATAATTCATACAATTGCATAACAACATATTGAACCTAATAATCCATACAAAATTCCATAAAGTACATTGAACATAGAATACACCTAATATGGCTGCAACTATTGCAACCAAAACAAAACTACCTAAAACTCATTTCATTATTAGAGCTGCAACTAATGCAACCAAAACAAAAACAGTGATCAACCAATTGAACTTCACATGTTTCTTCATTAACTTCATCTTCATCCTCAGTTCTTCTTCTTTTGATATTGCGTCTTTAGCCCTTTGCTTTTCCTCATCCAAATTGCACAGTAACTCAAAAATTACTTCCTTAGCCCTTGAGTTCATCTCCTCATCCAACCAAACGAAATTGTTGCACTTCATAAAACCTTGAAGTTACATCAATGGAGAAGAGAAAATTTCAGAAGCTGCATCTTTAGGCATACATGTGAGTAAAAAAAATTCAGGTAAAAGAAAACATACCTTGTACATTCCACACCCATAGAAGCGACGTCCAGGATTTGATTTCGTCCACTCCGTCATCAACGGAGCATCAAGCATTCGTTTCTCACAACACGGTTCATGTAGCTAGTAGAAGAGACTGATTTCTGAGACATTGTATTGTTGATGAACTGAGATGAAGGGTTGTATGCACGATGAAGGACGAAGGACAGGTTGCTCGTGGATGAGTTGCTCTTGGATGAGGAGCTCGTGGAGAGGTTGTTGGTGATTAGGCCACGTTTTCATCCTCAATTCTATTTAACATGTTTTTTTAATATAAAAATAATAATTTTTAATGTTTTTAGAATAATATCAAATTATTTAATTTTAGAATGTATGACATGGCTAAAAATCCTCTTGCCAAGTCATCAAACTCACAGCCAGATGGAGGGGGACTGCAAAAATCTCAACTCTGATAAATTTGAGGGATTAAAAATATGGCTTTTAAATTAGGGGGCCTTAAACTTCAGAATTTTGAAATTAGGGGATCAAAAGTGCTTTTAAATTTAAAATTTTATGGAGTTCTTAACTGTTAATTTTTTTTTTGGATTAGTTTCTGACAAAATTTCAGTTAAAAAAATGATGTGGCTAACGTTTGATGATATGTAATTATTTTTCTAGTTTTCTCTTCTGAAAAGTGCACTATAATAGTTTTAAAAAAGAGGACTAAATTCAAGATAGAAATGATATTTTAAATTAAACTTCTTCTTTCTGTGCTCAAATTCGTCTTGTTGCAAGTTGTCATCCATTTTCGCACCTTGAAGCATGGCTAATCCTTAGTTAGATGTGATTCAAGACAACATTTTTATGGTAGACATTAAACATCTTAGTAAATTCATATTATAGTTTAGTGATCTATTTTGAGACTTTGGTATGCCTTTTGGCTTTGTAGACATGAAACGATATTATCCCAATATATAAATGTTATATAAATTCACTATTACAAACGATTTTAATCTTGGACACAAAATGTGTTTTACATCGTCGGCATTAAAAGTAAAGTAAATAAAATCATTATAAAAAATAAAGACTTATCACTTAATGTTTAAAATATCGAGGTATAATTTTATTAGTACATGGGTTCGAATCCCAGCAACAATAAATTTTATTATTATCAAAACTAACATATCTTTTATCTCGGTTTATCAAAATAATCGAGGACAATATGTAGACTTTAGATCTTCGAATTATTGAATCTAAGTGAAGATCAAATATTGGGTGTAAGAATAATCTTTATGGATCTTGCATGCATTTATTTCTAGTGGAAAAAAGGTAAGATAATTAATATCAATAATCAAAAATATTTTCGGTACAAATAAAAATTTAATAAAACAAATCTTGAACTCAGATGATTTTTTGCTCTTGCAATTCGTCATAGAGAATTTTTTCAAACGTCCTTAGGTCTCAAGCGATTCATATGTTTCATTTAGGTTAGATTTTCAATATCGTAAGAGAACTTATATAATGGATGTCCCTTAGGTTTCACGCATGTTACATTATATTAAGGGGTTATATTATTTTTTTATAAAAATGGTTATATTGTTTACCCAGAGTATTAAAAATACATTGTATGCAATAAATTTTCGCAGAATATCAAGATTGTTTACGCAGAATATTAAAAATACACCATGTTCATGACACATGCAAGATGCTAGAGATTTGTTTCTCCATAAGAAGTTTTTTTTTCTGCCGATATCCATCTTCTAAAAAGTTAAACTCCCTACTTTGTTTAGCCTTTTGAAAGGTTGAGCTCCCTTCTTTGTTTAAGTTGGAGAAAGAGTGATTTTCTACATTTGCAATCTAACAAATAAACAAAAATACAACAATAAAATTTATTCAAAAAAAAAATACAACACCATTTTGTAAGATATATTACAAGGGCAGAAAAATGTTTTGTTCTATACATTGAAGATTTTTTGTCTTACAATATATCCTAAATAATTATGTGAGTTTGAGACGGTTTTATATTAGCACGGATTTGCGTAAAATCTAACAATTACTTTTATAGTAAAACATGTCTATTATACCCTTCGATTTATTTATAAAATTGAGGTAACATTATTATTATTTATTACTTTTTTAACTATCACCTCGGTTAAGATTATAAACTGAGGTAATATTATTATTTAATTTTTTATAACTATCACCTCGATTAAGTTTTAAAATTGAAGTGATATTTTTTTTTAATATTACGTTGTCTACATATAATATTAAAATAAATTATTTACAATAAATCTCTTCAATAGTTTTCTGCTCTTACAATCTATTATATTGGTGTTGATGCTTGAATGTCAAAATTGTGTATCCAAGATTGATTGTTGATGCTATCATTATCATTGTCTTCACTATCGTATACAATGTGCATTGCATCTAACTTCTAATAAAGTGTTTGTTTCAAAAATTGGAAAAAGTTTTTTCTGCACTTGCACTCCATCAGTAAAGACTTTTAGGAATAAATTATAGTTGTTCAAAATCTTCAACAACAACATCAACACCATTGTTTGAGATGGATTGCAAAAGCTAAAAAAATATGTTGTTCAAGGTAGAAGAATATTTTTTCAGTTTTGTAATTCATCCCAAAAAATGATGCATTTGACGGTGGGACGGCTACAAATAAGATAGTATTAGGGTGAAATTTGTTCAACAAGTGTTTTTAAAGTAAAATTTAATTATTTTATCCGTCGAGTTTTCAAGGAAACCGAAGGGTTAGATCATTTATTTTTTACACTTGTAAACAAATAAAAACATAAAGTGCAATAGCTGGGATTCGAAGCATGTTTGGAATGGTATATCACATCGGTTTTTAAAAAATCGAGGGAACAAGTTTTTAAAAAATAAAAATGGTGCGTCTTGGAATAAAACCTCAATTTTTTCTAAATGACGTAAAAGCTTCGTCATGAAAAATTTTATTTGTTGTAGTGATTAAAACATACACTTATAAAATAAGATGAAAATGTCATATATAAATGAATAGATCTGGAATCCATAATAAAGTCAAAATATTACAAAGCATAATAATGCTCCTAATACGAATATTATACAATATTGGGTATGTTGGATCTCATTGTTGCTATGTTGGCTCTTGTACTTCAGTGTTGACATCAGTAAAGGTTACATCTACAATGTCCCTTTCCTGAGAGCCTCCCGGAAAGACTCCCCTGTCTACACCCGCCTACGCAATATTCATGATATGTCAACATCTAGGCAACACATTAACAACATGGTATGCCTTAGTTTGAACCTTCTATAGTATATCCTGATTAGCTAGCCTAAGTGGATCTTCTAGAGTAGCAAGTGTTATATAAAGATGCAACACCCTGAAATACCATTGGATGGAACCGTATGCAACACTTCATTCGCTAGAATCTAGGGTACCGCATGCTTCATTTGGTGCGAGATGATTAAGATAATCATCATACATGACATATACATCTCTGCGGACCATAGTAAAATGAGTAGAATTAGAAAAAAAATTAGAAACAAACTGCAAGTAGTAAAACTGACACATGACCCGCTCAGACAGATGTGGATACATCAAAAGTGACTAACAAACCAACCATCTAGAGTAGAAGGCTATGTCTTCTAAAGGACGTGTTTGACGATGATCTATGCACGTCTAAAAGTGTATATCATCTTCTACGGTGCAGTCAAGTTACACTCTGAAGAACTTTGTCATCTAATTTCCTCTGAGCAGGATAAATGCACAAGCACATTGCATATCCTCAATATAAGTTGGAACATATGACTAACTGGATATGTGTGAAAAGTGTTGGAGAATTCATGTCTGAAAATGGTACATATGAATTATTAGTAATGGTGTAGTACAAATGTTATGAAAATGATGCGCAGATAATAAATGATGCAAATACATTACCATCAATAGTGTGCATAATGAATATTATAGCAAATATGTTTCAAAGAATAAATACAGTTGAATTTTATCTCTCCATCCCACGCAAGTCTAACAACAAGGTCTAGATATAGAGGCAACAATTATAAGTTGGTGTGCCACTTTTAAATTCATGTGGTGCCTCAATATGTACCGGTGAGGCTTCTAAGGCATTAGGAGGTGACAACTATCTACTTTGAAAAGACGGAGCTAGAGATACCTAAACCATGGAAGTCGATGTCTCTACATTAACCGAACTAGAACTAAACGATGGTTGCTACGAGGATCAGGCTTTTTTCCACCGAATTGATGCATATTGTGACACTCCGACGTGCCTCAATCGTTCTTGGCTACCAGCTAACTCAATAAATTATATATTATTGTTGATCATGTCAAAATGATTCTTAAGAGTTTACCAAAGAAATGGTGACCAAAGATTACTATTATTAAAAATATAAAGAATTTAAATACTTTTAGCTCTTGTAATTATGAGATTTAGTTCAATGAAGCCAAAAGGAATCCCATGTTTATTTCTTTCTATTCAAAAGGCAAGAAGATCAAATTCAAAGATTTTCAAACAGGAAAATCAAAGGTTGATTGGAAAAATTAGATGATGAGCTCTCTCATCTCAACAACAAAAAATTAGATTCATCCCCTTACAGCTACAGCAGTGAACTGTGCATTGTCTTGTGTCTTTCAATATATACTCTTTTTGAAAAGCATTTGAGGCAACAGGGAAAATGTCATATCATCCCGAACCTCAAATAATTGGTGCTTATTATTAACTCATAATTCATGAGATTATCACATCATATTAATTTCTAATGCTTTCTCTCAACCTTCATCCAAATCACTTGCCCCACCACATTTCCAATCAACCTTTTTCTTTTTGTTTGCTTCCTCCCATTCCTCTTAAACTCTGACATAAATATAACATCTCTATGCTAAAAGGAAAATAGAGCAAGGAAACAAACAAGTTCATACATTGTACACATGCTACTAATTGTGCATATCTTAAAAAGTGCCACACAAAAAATTGTTAAAACATATAAATTAATAAACTCTCTTGCAAGTTCCATGCATATAGAGAGCTTATAAAAAGTATTTAAAGAATTGTGGTCACACCAAAGTCTTAATATTCCTCAAATAAATGGAACAACTTTAGGAGACTACAAAAGGGTCACTGTTTTACTTGGGATATACATCAAAATATACCCTAAGGTATGGGAAAATACAAAGCCCTTATTTATGGAAATGAGTATATCCTCTTATTCTTACATTCTTGAGCCTTTGGAAGTAACTTAAGGAAAATCTGTAACCATGTCTACCCTTGACTGCATCTTAGCTCGCTCCGATTATTGACCAGTCTCCAACTTGAGACACCATTGAAAATGATAAATGTAAAAATATTTATTTATGATACAATTCGAGCTGGGAGAAGACTGAGAATGGAGAGACATGATAAGAAGCTAGAAACTAATTAAAGAGAAGAATGTACACTAAAACTATCTCTTTACAGACTAGTTTACAGTCATGTGCTTGGAGCAAGAAAAGGGTAGAGTCCAGGGTGAGACAGTGATCACTGGAGAGAGACTTAACATTGCTTTTTGACAATCTTGACACTGGTGTAGAAGCGCCTGAGATCTTTCATAGCCTTTTCCTCGATTTGAATTGAACGAATGGAGGATGGTGTATCGACTTCGGGCTTGAACCATCGGTTCATCCCAGTTGCTTCAGATGGAGAGCCTTGACCTGTTGCGATAGTGAATCCAGCAGTTTTAGTCTTTGGACTACTGGAGAGGGCTTGTGCTTGTTTCTTTACCTGTTACGAAGCAACACTTAGTTGAACACTAACTATAGTTATGAAGCCACTACGACAAAAAAAAAAAAAAGCAGTGAAAGTATGCATAAGCCTATAGGCTCTTAAAGAATCGTCGAGGATAAACACTTGAAAAGATGCCTTAATTCACAAACCTGCTGCATTTGGATGTCCCTTAAAGACAGCTTAAATGGTTGAGGAGGGGTTCCTGAAGCAGCCCAAGGAGGGGTATTTTTATCTCCATCAGATGCCTGAGGACTTCGAGTTGCAGCAACAGGTATTGGGCTAGAATAAAGAAATGAACTCAACTTTATTTTCCCAGAACTGCCAAAATCCAAAAGATCTTCCACCTTGTCTTTAACCCCGGGTGGCTTGTTACCGATTATTTTGCTCTGCTCGTCCTGGATTTCACGAAGAGAAGAAGAACCCTTCCCAAACTTGGCACCGCCCCAGGCAGGACCATCATTTTTTGGTGTTGGTGGAGGGGGAGCCACCTCTTCTGGGACTTCATCAAGAGCACCACTCAGAAACATTGAAAGCCCGCCTTTCTTGTTCTTCTTCCTGGAAACCTTTGGTGATTGACCCTTACCCTTCAGCAACTCTGAAGCATCTTTCTTCTGTACAACAAAACCTAAATCTTTTTCACCCGGAACTGCTGTGGAATGTTTGCAGATATCCTCTTCCACCTATCAAATGAAGTTGAGTTTTAAGCACTGATATGGTAGGAACTATACATTATTTTTTGATGAAATATAAAAGAAAAAAAAGTTCTTGAAAATCTTCAGACATCTAAAATTATACATCTAAGGACTTGGTTGACTGTTTCGCTAAGTGAAATAAACCCAAGACAGGATTTTTATAAGCAACTGACAGAATATCATGGAGTGATATGTGAGTAAAGACTAAAGAGTGCCTTCATACTGTAAATATAAGTATATAACTGTGTTTATCTAGTACACAATTACTTTGCATTGCTAGAAACCTCTGTCAACAGTCAACACAAGAATTTAAGAGTAGAAAAAAGAAATTCAATCAAAGTTATCTCAACATAATGGCATGAATAGCACAACAGAAACCAACCTTTGAATTAGGAGATGGCTTGTCCAACAGGTCTTCAGATTCAGGGATCATTTCACGTTTAGAATAAACAGATTCTATATCCGTCTGCTCTATGCTTGATTTGTTGCCACTTTTTCTCCTTTGTTTTTTTGATGATTTACCCTTCTTACTACCTTTCCCTTCTGGTTGTATAGAAGATGACTCTTTATTCTGTGAGGTCTCGACAGGAACACCTAGCTCTGCAAGTGAGCTCTCGAGTGCCAACTTAGATTGAAGTTTTGCCATCTGCTGGTCATCGAGAAGATGTCCTTTAGACTGCTTAGTTTCAAGCATCTCAATCTGCTGCAACTTCTTCCTTATAGCTCGAACTACTTTGGAGATTTCACTATCAGGATCATCTTTGGGCTGTAGAAAGGAATCTGACCTTTGAGCTTTCTCCAATTTCAGTGCAGATATTTTCATGGGTTTATCATAGATCCTTTGACACTCTATCTCATTATTATCCTCTTCACTGTCAATGATGACCGGAAGTGTAGCAGTTGGAGTAGGGAGTCGACGGTAACTCCATGCCTCCGATGATCTCTGATCTAACAACCCTTCTAGGCTCGCCAAAATATCTAGTGAGGCAGTTGCTACAGCATGAGTTGAAACTGAAAATATATAATCAAGGTTGCGCATGACAATGTCCTGAAACCAGAAAATAAGATGAAGTTTTAGAATATATGCAACCCACCGTAGTTGGCATGGACCAGCATTAAAAACAAGAGATATGATAAAATAAATATCACACATCTAACCAAGCAAAAGCATAGTGGTCAACATCAGTACCTCACAATATTTCTTCAAATCATCTGCTCCAAGAGAATCAGCAATCTCAAGCAATTGTAAGGCATTCCGTGGCTCCAGCATACACTCTGCTGCTGCTTTTTCACAAAGACTTTTTAAGCTGGGTGTAGATCTCTGTCTAAGATTATCATTTTGAACTGTATATATTGTATTATTGGAATCGGTATCCTCAAATAAAATGTCTTCATTGAACTCTTCCATACTATTTATGTTACTCGACTTGAGCTTCTGAGAATCATCAATCTTCTCGATAGGGTAGTCGGGATGATAAAGGGAAGCCACAATTAATAAATGTGTTTCACCAACTGAAACTGAAGTAGCCTTCTTTACACCAGGCATCCGAGTTGCAACAAGCGGCTTATCCTTACCTTTCTTCCCATCCCACATGTAAACATCACCTGTAGCTGTAGCTGCTGCAGTCCAGTACTTTCCAGCAGATATGCTCACCATATTTCTTCCACACATAGCATACAACTGTAAAAAAAAATTCTAATTAGCATGTTTGTCCAACGAAAATTGTAAATTAAGTGAAAAAGGGAATCAAGAGAAATAGAACCTGCTGGCATCTAAGATCAGGATCTGAGGAAACCCAATAAAATAATGCACCGTCTTCTGTAAGAGCCATGCTGCGTACCACTCCAGCAGCTATAGAGACTACGTGAAGTCGTTTCTTGCGATGAAACTTTAAAGGAGTGCTTCCACTTTTCTTTAAGTTCCTACTAATCACAACACGTTTTGGAGTAACAAGCCGGTGACCCCAGGTAAATACCTACAAAACAAGGAGCACGAGATATAAGATGAAAAGTAAAAACTATTACTAAAAACAATCTACTGACAGGAGACAACAACTAACTACATATACTTGATATAACGTGAAATCATTTTAAAATGTTTGCTTCATATCCATGTACCTGAAAAAAAAATTAAATACTTGAACTTGAACATAATTTTGGGAAAGAACAATATCAGTGCCCAAAAAGATAGGCCTTACTCCTCTGTAAAATGTTTGCCTTCCAAATTTGTGGTGCAGTTGCAGTAGAAAAAGTTAATAAAAAGTAACTAGTTCTAACAATTAGAAGAAATGGAATTCATAACAAAAAAAACATAATTAGCAAATAGTTACCTCTCCGTCAGATCCTAAAACAATTGTGTGATATTTCGCAGCAGAAACTCCAATTAAGATCTTTCCCTTCAAGGATTCAACCACGTGTGGGGTGTAGTTAGAGGCCGAGTTTGAGGTGCCGTAACCAAGCTGACCCTCTCTATTGCCACCCCAAGTAAAAACTTCACCTAAATCAGAAACTACAGCAGTGTGCTTGTTTGCTGCAGCAACGGCAACAATTTTTGACTTCAGCGAAGATACTCTACGAGCTGTGGGTTGCGTATCAACAGAAGTGTACCCAAGCTGCCCCTCTGCATAATAACAAAGAAGAAAAGGTTGTCGCCAGTGCTGTCTCATTCTCAGATTTCATACAACAAAGCATCCAGTAAAGTAGTTTACACTTACACACTACAGTACAAGACTCATAACTTAATGAACATAAATATTGTCAACTATCGTCAAGTTTTACCTCGATTGGATCCCCAAGTGAACACTTCTCCGCCCTGAGTAGCAATAACAGTATGATGCTTAGCTGCAGCAATTGCCATCACTCTGCGAGAACCTAGACCAGAGGTCACCTGGCGGGGAGTGATGACGGCAGCTTGACCACTGCAACGAATATAACAATATAAACTATAAATTGATGATAACTGCCAAAACAATAGCAAGCAGAAACTATAAATAAGTCCCCATTTGTTTTTGCAGTGAAATTTCTAATGCCACAATTTAATAAGAAACACTATTTTTAACACAAAAAGAAAACATGTCTGTGCTTCTAGTTTCTGATTTTGGTAAAAGCTACGCTTCAAAACAAGCACTTCATTTCAATATGTATGAAAAAAGACACTGCTTCCAGATAAAATCATCTTGGTTCCCAAAAAGTATACCTGTGTATGTCAAAATCAGGATGCCCCAGACGGCCTCCTCTTCCAAATCCCCAAGTATACACTTCTCCACAATCAGTAAGTGCCACACTATGGAACTTTGCCGCAGAAACAAGCTTAATGATCGAACCATTAAGTGAATCAACTTTACATGGTAGCTTCTGAATATGCGCATTTCCAGTTCCAAGCTGATAATTTGCACCACTGCCCCAGCTAAATACCTCAGTAGCAACTGAGATAAATCAAAGTCAGATTGTCTTCCTATTTGATTAAATCCCTATTCGCAACAACAATCCAAATCGTGACAAAGTTGTCAAAGCACAGAAACTTATACCTGAACTGTGTTCATTTCCAAAAACCTGAAACACGTTGCCAGATAAGAGATCTACAGGTATTCGAGATTTAGAGTCCTCCAATGTAATTGAAGCACCATGCTGGAGAAGGATGCTAGCAACAGCAAGATGACCAAAATGCAGAGCCCTGTGAAGGCTACTCCATCCTGATTCTCCATCCTGAAAATAAAACAAGTTTCATCATTTAATAGACTAAAAGCGACAAAATCAAATGAAGAAAGACAAAAGTGACACATTACAACCACCAGGGTTGCAAAAAAAGAATACCACTCTTCATCTGGATCGACAGTCAGAAAAGCATTAAGGTGGAAGATCCGATTTAATATCAATTTTGGATTGCAAGTGGCTCCTCAAACTTTGATATTAGAGGTCAGTTTAACATAGTTTTATTAAATATCTACCATACCAAGGTTTGAATCCAAGTAGCAACATATCATGGCAGATTATATTGCCATCTTATAGTTATATAACATAGTTTTACTGCCATCATCAATAATAACCAACAATATAAAATTTCCATAAAAACAAAGAAATCTTATGAAGAAATTTCATTACCATAGAAGGTAAGTGTTGATAGTTTTAGGACATCTATATCTTTTTTTATGCAATTGCCTTCAGTCACTGCATTTTTTCAGCTCATAAAATTTAAAGGGGTATAAATCAATGAAATAATGGTTAAACTTAGAAAACTGTACCACTTAACCCCAGATCCTCCTTCATGAGTAGTTTTAAATTTACCGATATTTATAAGCAGACATTTCAATCATTTTCAGACTTAGTCCAAGATTAGTTAGATCATGGCAAAGTAGTTAAACAACCATTCACTGCTTAATGTACAAAAATGATTAGCATAAAATGAAGAAACAGTCACAAAACCAAAGCTTCTTATAGAAAAAGGCAAGCACATATCTGCAAAACTAGAATAATATCAAAAGAGAAAGTTGGCATACTCGAGCATCAGTATCTGCACCAGCCGCAAGAAGCCTCTTTACAATGGGAATGTGGTTCCTCCAAGCTGCAACATGCAGAGGAGTCAGCCCAAAGGTGTTCCTCAAATTGATATTGCCACCACTCTTTTTTAGTGATGCTAATGCTGACTCTACATCACTCAGAGATCCATCTCGCACAACAAGCCACAGATCTTTCTGCGATCCAGAATTAACTTTGCGGCCTGATGTCTGTAAATTCTGCTTCTGTGCATGTGGACAATTAGCTACTTCCATTATTACAAAATGTACAATCTGTAAGATGTAAGCTGCCTCCAAAGGCTCTGCAGTTATATTATTATATTAAGCTTATATCGGTAATTTCAAGAGCAAGATTCTCTAATGCTAATTCACTCTCCAGAACACATTTGACCACCTAATGAAAATAAATAACGCTGGCCATTGATCCACTCGGTACTCACTAATCCATAATGTGATATAATGATCAAAACATCAACCAGAGATATCCAGTTAGAACACCATCAACACCATCATCGACACATCTTGATCATAATATCATTCACAAACAAATATTGACAATTCCCAGCAATTTCACAAGTCAAAAAGAAATCTGCTATAAAAAAATGCAATTGGTCAGATAAATCTGGTGGAAAATGATAATTTTCATGAAAGGAAGCCACATAAACATGCACAAGCAACTAAACTCATATGAAATAAGTCTTCAAATTGAAGTCAATAAATGTATCCCTCAAAGGGTGCAAGTCAAAATGTATAAAAATATAACCTAACTAATAGCTTCAAAACAAGATCACAGGTGATACTCATGTATATTGAAATCAGTGAGACAAAAACAGCTAATTCATCTGATTGGTGTAAAAATACAAGATCCATAGATACAACAGTTCAGAACACCAACAGCCATCAGAGATTATCAAAATTGAAGCAATGCAAGTCAATTTGGGTTAGGAGGGAGAATGGGATATACAAATTGAAAGGAAAATAACAAC
Source organism: Vicia sativa (assembly GCA_021764765.1). Taxonomy (NCBI): domain Eukaryota; kingdom Viridiplantae; phylum Streptophyta; class Magnoliopsida; order Fabales; family Fabaceae; genus Vicia; species Vicia sativa. The sequence goes on along the minus strand of CM038795.1, from coordinate 154,084,432 downwards.
CCACCACAAAATTTCATCAACAAAGTTTCCTATTAGATCGACACATTCAACAACTAATTAATTACCTCCATAAAAATATTATTTTTAATGCCAACAACTACTCTAGCAATCAAATAAAGACATGACAACAACCTCAAAATTACACAGTTCAAAACAAAAAGAAAAGAAAAATTAAGATCAAGTACTAAAAAAACAAACTTTACACGAAAAATGACAACTCCCTCTAATGTATCACGTAGCATACCTCAAAAAACATAAGATCCCCGACATAACAATAACAAGTGTGCAGAAACACAATCCTCAACAACAAAAACAAAACTTAGAATTATAACAACAACAATGTAACATGGATTGATATGAAACATTTTGTCGGATCATACCCAGATAATAATTTTTCACAAAAATGAAAAAAGAAAAAGAAATTGAAGATTCCAATTTGATTAAAAGAATGCGTGTAACTCACCTGTTATCCAAAAACCAAAAACTGGTGCAAAGAATATGAAGTTTGGAGTTAAAGATGACAAGAGTTATAGATGGAGAATTTTTGTGACCAAGAGCATCGATTATCGAAACCCAGAATATACCCTCGCTCGTGCACTATTTCTATAACCAGATAAAAATTAAATCGTGTTTTTATTTATTTTGGAAACTAAATTAAATTATATTTAAATGGAAAGGATATGAAAGGAAAAGTTAGTCACAAAAAGGGTAATTTCGGAAAGTGAAATTGATTTCGTTTGGACCAAAACTTCGCTACTAACGACGTGGTCTCAGTTGTCTCTCCGACTAAACCTGTTTTTCTACGCCAAACAAGTGTGTTATCCAATGCCAGGTGGTTGCAGACAAAGTGACATGTGTCTATTATGACGGCATAATAATATGACTAACGCAGAAAACAAAGTAAAAATAAATTAATAAATTAATGAAAAAATAAATAAATATTTTTACACTTTCAATCAATATTAATTATATAAAATAACAAATCACATTTTAAATTTTAAAATATTTTTATAATTTATTATTTTAACATATTTTAACTGGATGTCTGTGTATTATCTTTTACACTAATAATATATGAAAAAATAAACTAATAAATTAATGGAAAACTAAATAAATATTTTTACACTTTCAATCAATATTAATTATATAAAATAACAAATCAAATTTTAAATTTTAAAATATTATAATTTATTATTTTAAAATATTTTAACTGGATGTCTGTGTATTATCTTTTACACTAATAATATATGAGGATTAAATTCTAAATTAATTTTTAAAAAAAATTTATTTATTTTTATTAATTATTAACAAATTTAATATCATTGTAAATTTGTTAATGAAATTAATTAAAATACGTCGACTTTACGCATCATCTAATTATAATGAATTATTTTAATGCATAATTTTAAAATGAAAAATAAAAAAAATTATAATTAAATTATTTTAAAAACTACTTCTCTATATATTTATTCTCATATGCGTCAAAATAATTTATTTTAATTTAATAACAATGTAAAATGAGTTTACACCAACATTATATTCCAATTAATTATTATATTTCAATTAATTTGAAAAAATAGTTTAATTATTATCCAAAGTTTGTATAAACACTATGTCACAGCCACTCAATTATAATATTTAAAAAAAATTAAATTAAAATCATATATTTAAAAAATTAACAATTATGATTAATTGACGGTGTAAAACTTCTTTACACTGTTTATATATTCTAATTCAATTCAAAAAAAAAAATACTTTAATTTTATTAACTTCGTTGAGATCTTTTAAAAACCCTACAAATATGATGTTTTATAAATAATTAATATAAATTATTTTGAGATATTTATAGTCGATAAATTAAAAAAATGTTGATTTGGCCTTCTTTCTTTCTTTTTTTGTCAAGTTTTATTTTTTTATTATCAAAGAATAAGGGAAATTTTAGATAAATAAAAATTTATTTATTTATTGGTAATAAATGTCAAAAACGTTGTTGACAAGTAAAAAAAAACATTAATATTTCGAGTCAATAAAGAGGAAAAATTGTCGATTCAAATGTTTTTTATAACTGAATAACTTTTTTTGACAAAAATTAAAATTGAATGATTAAGATTAAACAATATTTAAAAAGTTGAATGAATAAAATGTTATGGAAATAAAATTATTTCTTTTTAAAATCAATCAAAATCAAAAGAACAAATACAAATCTAAACACAATTAATAAATAAGAAGGATATGTTTAGTAAAAGAAATAACAGATAGGTGATAGGGGAATAATTCCTTATCCAATCACAAGTAAAAATAATAGCATATGCTATCTATTTTTGTACGAAATCATTATATTTTATTTAATTTTTTAATACATCCTTATTTACTCATAAACTTTTTTTACACAAGAAATAAACTTTCTATCATTTAAAAACAGATTTAATAAATATGTATTGACAGTATAAAATATTTGGCAAAATACCCTTTTTGGTCCCTTAATTATACCTCAAGGTACATTCTGGTCCCTTATCTTTAAAAAGTGTCAAAGTGGTCCTTTAATTGTTCCAGTTAGAAAGGTTGTTAGGCAATGTGTGCTACCACTAGTTCACTCAACATTTTCTGATAAATTTCACACATTAAATATAATTGAATTCTTCAATCTGGGTTCTTCAATATGGGTTTCAACATCATGAACCCTAAATCCCCAAATTCATAATAAAAATGTCATAGAACTTCCCCAAGAATCAACCAAAAAACAATATCTTGAAACACTTTCTTCATCAATCTCTCCATACTTCTCGAAGAGAATCCTCCCCACCGGCGAAAAACGCCTACAGATTTCGGTTTGTAAAGTTGATGATTCTTATCAGCGATGAAACTTACAGCATCTCTAGCAGTATAGAGGCTCGAAATCGTCACCGCGATGATCATAGCAGCGAGTATCGCGCCAATGCGAGTTCCAGTAATGATGTCGAAGTAATCAGTGATTTGAGCATGAGGATCTTTGGTTTGTGAGTGGATCTAGTCCTCCAGATGGACTAAGACAGTGTCGGCGACAAATCTTGCACTTGCTCTGTTCATTTCAAAGAGGAACCCTAACAGCCATTCCAAATCTTTCCCTATTTCAATTTTCTGCAAACACGATAACAAGGAAATAACTTCAGTTAAAATTCCTTCCTTCTCTCTCTGACCGATCCACATTTCTTTCTGGACTCTCTATCCTCACGTTGTTCTCACTTTCTTCTGTCACAAAATCTCATCCTCTCAATCGATGCTCTCTCTCAACACGAAGTCCTTAAGAAACTTCATCGTGGAAAAACAACATCCTTGATTTGCAGGATCTTTTAGAATGTTTTGCATTCGATAATGTTTGTAAACTCGCCTTCAACGTTGACCCTGGATGTCTCGGCGGCGACGGAACCACCGCAAACGCCTCCTTCATGCGCGCTTTCGAAGAAGCCGCAGTGTTAAGCTCTGGAAGATTCATGTCTCTTTTCCCATTGTTATGGAAAATGAAAAAAAATTCTCAACGTAGGAACAGAACGGCGATTGAAACAATCGATCTCAATAGTTTCAAGAATGGAAGCGAAAGAAGGTCTTACAAAAGGTGAAGATTTATTGTTCGGTTCTTTCACTCGACCGAACAACAACAATAATTCAGCTTATCTTGGCTTCAACCTAAACACCATTGATCCGAAATCTAGCCCCAAATTCAACTAATAGTCGCATCACATAGTACTAGGTTCTGAATGTGTTATTGTTGTTGTTTTATGTCTGGTTCTGTTGTGTGTATTGTTAGTGTTAAGCTGTCCGAGAGGATGCACTGGGTTGTAGCTGCTGCGTCTGTTGTTGTTTTGCTGGTGTGCTTGTTTTGCTGGTGTGCAAGAAGTGTTTTTTTATGAGGTTAACTAGAGGGGTTATGAGTGTGGTGCAAGGGTTGAAGTTTTGATGCTGGTGAATGCGTTTGCAGGTTTGGAGGTTAGTTACAATGGTGGCTGTGAGTTTTTGAGCAGAGATTATGAGTGATTCCAGGTTACCGAATCAATGACTTTGGGCTTTGGGGAAATAACTTTGGAACACCAGAAATAATAAACTTGGTAATAAAATTGAATGAAACAATAAACATCAATTGTAAAGTGGTGTAATGGAAATTTGATATTGCTTGCAAGCAAGAAGTCCTGGGTTCGAATCTAGTCTAAAGCAAAAAATTTGAAATGTTTTTTCAAATTATTAATGACCTTAAATATGAATGTTGCCAAGTCATGTGCCACGCGTACAAACCTGAGCCACGTCAGATGCCACCAAGTCAAAAAATTGACGCCGTTTGAAAAAATGGACGGAAGGGTATTTTGCCAAAATATTTTTACATTGTCATTTAATAAAAAATCTTCAATCTATCCTATCATTAAAACAATTAAAATAAAAAATAATTTAATTAAATACATGGTTGATTTTTATTATCAATACATCATTTATTTTTTCTTTAAGAATTATATTAAAGGTAAAGATGAGACATAATTAAGGTAAAATTCGTCAAAGATATGGGATAAATAATTTACTGGATATTATAAATAAAATTAATGAATATTTAATTACTTATTTGCTTATGAATACGAATTTGATGATTTTTCTATTCGTAAGTTTTTGTATCCATTAATAATTATTAAAATTAGTCAAATATCTTTTAAAATTAGTAAACTTAAGGATTTTCTTTTCACTAAAAAAATCCAAGTTATGCACTTTACGGTATTGAATTCTCTTCTAAAAGATATGTTTTATTTCTATTTTCACTCTTCTTATGTGGCTTTTATTTTTCTCTTTTAGCGTCAGCTTCTCTTTCTCTCTCAGCGGTGTCTTCTTTTCCTCCTCCTCCGACGCCCTCTTTTCCTCTCTCGATGACAGTTTCTTCACTCGGCAATGTGCTATTATCCTAATTCGGAGGTGTTCATTTCTTTAACGGAGGGTTGTTCTAAAAATACAACAACAACACCAATACTATTACCTGAAATAAATTGCAAGAGCGGAAAAATGTTCTGTCTTGCAATTCATCTCAAAGAATGATGTATACGAGTTTGGGGCAGCTTCATATAAGTAACGATTAGGGTAAAATTTGTTTAACAAATGTTTTTATAATAAATATGATTATTTTATCCCTCGACTAAATCGAAAACCGAATGGTTAGATCATTTAGTTTACACTTCTAAACAAATAAGAACATAAACTGTAATAGTTAGAATTCAAAGCATGTCCAGAGTTGTTTTTCCCCTCGGTTATATTAAAAATTGAGGGGAATATGTGGTTTTTAATTTTTATAAACAATAAAAGATGGTGCGCCTTGGCATTATACCTCATATATCTTTGCCTAAGGTGAAAGTTTCGTCATGAAATATATTATTTGTAGTAGTGTATGTACTTGCCAAGAATGAATTGTTGATTTCATCATTTAATGTTTGGCTTGCTGCTTATGATTCTTTTTATCTTTTTTTGAATTCTCTTGAAGGCCAGAACTTCTGTAGAGTCTGAAATCCTTTTGTCTTTGCTTTCAAAGTTGCTTGATAGAGACTGGTATGCCGAGGCACAATGCCTTTATATTATTGGTACTAGGTGAGGGAGTATTTTCTAGTGTGTTTCAAGAAATGGATCCCTTTCTCTGACAAAGTTAAGTGTATGAAGAAAATCAATAACAGATTCAAGCTCTGATACCAATTTAAGGTTGAATGAAACACAAGAAAGAAGGGTTTAAATTAGTTTTCAAGATTGTAAATCTTTTGAACACCCAAAAATCAAACAATACTCAAGCACAAAGTAAATAACAAAATAAAAAGACACATATATTTTTACTTGGTTTGTCGTTAACAAAGTTAGTATAGTCCACTCACCAGAGTATTTTGACTTATCAACAATGACTTAATCGAATAATTAATTTCATGACTACAACCACAAAGACAACATGTATAAGTATTCTCGAGGATCCTGACTAAACCTATCGTTCCTCAAGGAAATATAACTCAATGACAACTTGTCAATGACATCTCAAGTATTTTGACTAATCTTAGTCACTCAAGGAAATCCTCAATAACACCTATTATTGACATCTCAATGATACTTACCACAATCTGGTCCCTCAAGGAATTTAACCATCTGGTGAAAATACAGAGTCAGTGTGTATACAAGATTGCTTCTTAATAAAGCTAACTACATGGAAAATTTAAGCATAGAAAGATAACACTTAAAATGATTTATCAAAAGAAGCTCTAAGTGTTTATGTCTTTGACATTCTTGAAGTTAACCATCTGGAATTTTTTTCACCATTCGCAATGTGTTAGTTTTCTTCTTTTGCTTCAAATAGATTATTCACATTAGTTTTCTTTGCTCTGCCATCAAATCTTTATACTGATTTGAGAAGTTTTACACAATATTCTCTTCTTATGTATGTGTCTTCTTCTTCTTCGAGTCTTTCTTTTTCTAATAGCAGTTTCTTTCTTTTGACTTAACTGTATTTCTCTCTTTCATGTGTGTATGTGTCTATATTTCTAACACATCGTTCTATACACACTTAATCAATCTTCTAAATTATCTTTAAATAGATAAAGAAAAATATATTCGTTGGATAAAGAAGTATTGAGTATCCACACAACATATGGTTGTTATATATATATATATATATATATATATATATATATATATATATAACTTTGTATTTAATCATTTATGTGTTATCAAAATTGATGAAATTGTGACGTTGTTATGCAATGAATTGATGCATGAAATGTATGTTATGATGTGCTGTTGTTATATGGTGAAACCATGAGTAATTGTGATGAGTTGAGACATGTAATGTGAAGAAATCGCAAGAATTTGGGACTGGTGCAATGCTGAAATTGCAATAGGAAAATCATGTTTGTGCAACAGCACCGGGCGGTGGACTTGCATCGTCGGGCAATGGATCCTCGCTCCAACAACACCGGACAAGTAAGGGACAATGGGGATTGTAACACCCTATTTCCCCAATGAATAATATAATAAAGATCAGAGTCAATTAAATTCAACATCAACATCGACAAATAGGATGCTACTTTCTTCAAATAAACAAAAACCTACTCAAGTATGATTTAATAGATACATAACACCAAAACTTCGGCTGAATCATTACCAAACTTCAAATAGTATCAACTTCACTTTATTACCACTTCCAAAATTTAATTCAAAAGAAATAAAACAACGAATAATCAAGTAAAAGGAGTTTTATATTCTCGGCAAAATCTTCAAAATAATAATGTCTTAATAAAACAAGCGTTCAACCCCCCGGTGTTACATATCAGAGCATTGACATCCAATCTTAATAAGAAGACCAACCTCTTCTCGACTCTGCAACTCGAACTACTCTTGAGTATCTACATGTTACCCACGTAGAGGAAACATAACAACAGAAAGGGTGTGATATCATAACAATATAATTAATCGTATAATTATGAATAAACAATAATTATATCATGAAAGATTCCAAGTTCTACAATCATCAAATATTCAACTCAACAATTCCACAATTTAGCAATCAAATCAATGTCATGCAACTGACTCTAATGCAAAATGCAAGTGGTACCAACAGGGCATAAATCCTTTTCAAAATGCCGATTATGGGCAGCAACATAAGCCAAATTCGGGCTATCAAGATACGGCCAAATCCGGGCCAACAATATAAGCCAAATCCGGACTATTGAGAATGAACGAATGCGACACCGATATGAGACAACAATTCATGCAATGCATTGTCAATAACATGCCAAATCTAGGCCAACAACAACATTATAATACTTCAGCAAACCCTGTAATTTATTTACACACACACACACACACACACACATTTTCAACCGCAACGTTTCGCATTACGACACATACAACACACGTTTTCATCGCAAAATCTTTCCATAAAATATCAGGTCAATGTTCCAAGAATAGATTTCATGTTTTAGAAAATATTTTTGGCTTTTCAACAGTCCAAACAGCACCAAAAACAGACTCACAGTTTGAAAGCTACGAATTTTTAAAGTTTATAAAATCTGCCAATTTCAGTAAGGTAACCGATTACTTCACCCCTGACGTGCCACTACTGGGAAATTTTTAACTGAGGTACCCGATTACCTAAAAATGGTAACCGGTTACTTCATTGAACAAATAACCAATTTTTCAAAAATTTGAACGAGGTAACCGGTTACCTCATAATGGTAACCGGTTACTTCACTGAACTAGAGACCACTATTTTCAAAAATTTGATGAGGTAACTGGTTACCTCAGAATGGTAACCGGTTACTTCATTAAACCAGAGCCAAAAACCAGAAAATTTGCCGCTACGACTTTTCACCTTTTTTCACCCAAAATCAGATTTGTAACCACACAAAAACATGCTAAATCATGAGATTATCAACCCACATCAAACATATCAATACAAACACAATCAACATGTCAATTTCATCATTCAAACATCATCATTTAGCAATCAATTTTATCATTCAAGAATCACAATTTAGCAACCAATTTCAACAATCTCTCTAACCCAAACCTAACATGAACATCATCATCTACATATAATTATACCATCTATTATAGAGTTAGAACCCCACCCTTACCTTAGGTTTGGTGATTCTAAGCCTTCTACCGAAAAATCCCTTGTCCTAGCTCTCCTTTTCTCTTCCTCTCTTCTCACTTCTATGCTTCTCTTCTTGGTTCTAACTCCTTTTCTTTTCTAATCTTATTTTATTCCTCTAATTCTCTTATTCCAACATTGCCCTTCATTAACCCAATTATTTTATTTAATAATAATAATTATTATTATTATAATAATGCTATTAGCCATAAAAATAATAATAGTAATAACTTAATATTTTTATTTACTAATAATTATGCATTAGTCCTCACAGCCCATGTCTCTACACATTTAATCACACACCTCACCACTTTCTAACTTATAATTCTTAAGCATCCTAACCATCAACAACGCATCATAAACACATCAATTTCATAAAAATGCACCAAATAATCTATTTATTTTAATAAAATAACTTCTAATTTAAATCGGGATGTTACAACTCTCCCCCACTTAGAATATTTTCGTCCTCGAAAATTACCTGCTGCAAAATCTCCGGATACGATTCTCGCATCTTGCTCTCCAATTCCTATGTCGTATTTTCACCGGTGATTCCTATCCAAACAACCTTTACCAGAGCAATCTCTTTGCCCCCTTAGCTTCTTGATCTCCTGACCTTCGATCCTCACAGGCGCAATTTCAACAGTAAGATCATCCCGCACTTGTACATCGTCCATCGGAATCTCATGGACGGGTCTGGATTATACTTTTGGAGCTGCGACACATGGAACACATCGTGAAAATTAGGCAGGTTAGGTGGCAAGGCCACTCTATATGCATCAGTCCCTACTTTCTTCGAGATCTGATACAGACCAATAAATTGAGGAGTCAGCTTCTTAGATTTCAACGCACGACCTACACCAGTTATCGGAGATACTCTAAGGAACACATGGTCTCCTTACTGAAACTCAATATCCTTTCTCCTCTTATCATGATAAATCTTCTGCCTACTTTGAGAAGTCTTCATCTTTTCTCTAATCAATTTCACATTCTCAGTAGTCTCCTGCACCATTTTCGGTCTGAGTACTGCACTTTCACCAGATTCATACCAACATAATGACGTTTTGCACCTTCGACCATATAATGCCTCGAAGGGTGTCATGCTAATACTAGAATTAAAGCTATTATTGTAAGTGAACTCAATCAACGGAAGATGACTATCTCAAGCACCTCCATGATCCAGAACACACGCCCTTAGCAAATATTCCAAAGATTGAATAGTTATCTCCGTTTAACCATCTGTCTGTGGATGATAGGTTGAACTCAGTTTCTACTTCAATCCCAACACATCATGCAAACGCTTCCAAAAATTGGAAGTAAATTTCGGATCTCTATCAGACACAACACTTGACGGAACACCGTGCAACTTCACAATCACTCAAAGGTAAATCTCCGCCAACCTCAGAACAGGAAAGTTTATGCCAATTAGAATAAAATGAGCTGATTTTGTCAGTTTATCCATAATTACCCAAATCGTATCATGTCCTCTCTGAGTAGCGAACCCCGTCACGAAGTCCATCGATATGTTGTCCCACTTCTATTCTGGAATCTCCAATGGTTATAACAACTCTGTTGGCTTCTGATGTTCAACCTTCGACTTTTGACAAGTCAAACATGCATACACAAACTGTGCTACATCCCGCTTCAATCCGGGCCACCAGAATAGCTTCTTCAAATCATGATACATATTAGTAGCACCCGGATGGATGCTCAAATAACTTCTATGACTTTCTTTCAGAATCATTCTTTTCATCTCTACATCATCAAGTATACAAATTATGTCTCGAAACTTCAACACAACTTGGGCATCTACTTTAAAATCACCATCTACGGATTGGTTCTTTGCAACTATCAAATCCCCCAACTTTACATCCAATTTTTGAGTCCCTTTAATATTATCCAAGAAGTCATTGTTTATTTTTAGCATTCCCAGTATCACACTTCGCGGTGTCTCTTCACAGACTAAACTCATATCTCAAAACTGTTCAATTAACGTTAAATCTTTAACCATCATAAAAGACATATGTAAAGTCTTTCTACTCAAGGCGTTGGCTACAACATTAGCTTTACCTAGATGGTAGTTCAAGCCAAAATCGTAGTCTTTCAATAGTTCCAACCTTCTTATCTGTCTCATATTCAGCTCCTTTTGATCGAATAAGTACCTTAAGCTCTTATGATCACTAAATACCTCAAGTCGGGAACCATAGAGATAATGTCTCCAAATCTTCAGTACGAACACCACTACCGCTAATTCTAAATCACGAGTAGGATGGTTTCTCTCATGAATCCTTAATTGCCTTGAAGCATAAGCAACTACTTTATCATTCTTCATAAGCACACCTCCTAAACCCAATTTAGAAGCATCACAATACACAACAAACTATTCTTCAGTATTAGGCAATATTAGAATCGGAGCCGACGTCAATCTCTTCTTTAATTAAACAAAACTATCTTCACATTGGATGTCTCATGCACAAGCCTTGACTTTACAATCTTATAATAACCAGCTAAGCCCAAAAAGCTTCTAATTTCTGCTACCGACTTTGGAGCTTCCCATTGCAACACTGCATCCACTTTAGATTGATCTACAACAATGCCATCACCTGAAATAACATGTCCAAGGAAACTAATCTTTGTTAGCATAAATTCACACTTGGATAGCTTCACATACAACTTCTTATCTTTCAACACTTGTAATACAATTCTCAAATGCCCAACATGTTCTTCTTCGGATTTAGAATAAATTAGAACGGCGTCAATGAATACTACAACAAACTGATTCAAATAAGTATGAAAGATACGGTTCATATACTCCATAAATACTCCTAGCGCGTTAGTAACACCGAAAGGCACATAGTACTCATAATGTCCATACCGAGTTCTAAAAGTTATCTTCTGAATATCTCCATCCTTTACTCGAATCTGGTGATAACCTGACCTTAAGTCAATTTTGCTAAACACACGAGCACCTACCAATTGATCCATCAAGTCATCTATTCTCGGGAGTGGATACCTATTTTATATTGTCGCTTTATTCAACTGTTGGTAATCAATACACTGTCTCATACTACCATCTTTCTTCTTCACAAGCAACATCGGAGCTCCCCAAGGCGACACACTTGGTCTCACAAACTTCTTTTCAAGCAACCCTTCTAATTTCTTCTTCAACTCTGATAGTTCAGACGTTGACATCTTGTACGGTTCCATAGAAATAGGTTTGGTACCAAGTACAAGATCGATCAAAAATTCAACTTCTCTTTCGGGTGGCACATCTGGAATATCATATGGAAAAACTTCAGGAAAATCACATACAACTCGCAGTTCATCGATCTCCGTCTGATTCTCAATAGATAAAGATGCCATTAAATAAAATACAAAGGTTTCATCATCCATCAACTTCTTCATCTGTTTAACAGATAAGAATTCTGCTTTCTCCTCCTCTTTAGGAGTAGAAAACCTCACAGATTTGTTGAAACAATTAATATGAACATAGTTATATTCTAACTAGTTTATACCTAGAATTACATCCAAACCGCTCAATAGTAAGCAAAACAGATCCACGAGAAAGTATCTATCATAGATCGACAAAGGATACTTCAAACATGCTAGGGAAGTAGTTACCGATCCCTTGGCTAGAGTTTCAATAACTGTTTCTCCCGACATGGATAATAACATTACACCCAACTTTTTTATACAATCAACAGAAATAAAGCAATGAGTAGAACCAGTATCAAAAATAGTAATTAAAGGAGTACCATTAATGAAACAAGTACCTCTGACTAATCGGTCTCCATTGGATGTCTGGGTTCCAGCTAGCGCAAACACTTTACCACCAGATGGAGCCTTCTTCGGTTTTTGACACTGAGTACTAATGTGTCCCTCTTCCCCGTAGTTAAAGCATATCACTTCTTTGTGTTGACAATCAGTTATCTCGTGCCCAACTTTACCACAACGGAAACATCTCTTCACTCTCTCAGTACATACATTACTTCGATGACCGGGCTTTCCGCACCTGAAATATACAATATCTGCAGGAGTACCTCTCCCACTTAGTCTTCTACCATTAACAACTTTATGTTTTCCCTTGTTAGTCTGAGCATTGTAAGGTTTTCCCCGATGTTGTTGTTGCTTGCCTCTCTTCTCAGTGACAATCTTGTAATGAGCCTTACTGTCCTCTTCATAGATTCTGCAATTGTTTACCAAGTCAGGAAACTTACGATTCCTCTGATATCCAATGGCCTTCTTAATTTTAGAACGTAAACCATTCTCAAACTTCACACACTTAGAAAATTCAGCAGCCGCTTCAGAGTAATGAGGGTAAAAATTTGCCAACTCTACAAACTTGGCGGCATACTCAGTCACTAACATATCTCCTTGCTTCAATTCTAGATATTCAATCTCCTTCTTTCCACGGATATCCTCTGGGTAATACTTCACTAAGAATTATCTATGAAATACAACCCAGGTAATAGCTTCACCAGTACCTTCTAGTCCCTAGCGAGTAGCAACCCACCAGTCATCAGCTTCTCTTACCAGCATGTGCGTACCAAAATGCACCCTTCTGTGCATCCGAGCAGTCCATAACCCGGAAAATACTCTCAATGTCTTTGAGCCACTCTTGTGCTCCTTTAGAGTCATGATTCCCTTTGAACCTAGGTGGGTGGTTCCTCTAGAAAGTTTCCAAAGCACGAGTTCCGTCTTTCCCACCAGCGTTAGGTTGATTTTGCATTGCTTGAGCTAAAGCTTGCAACGCATTAGCAAGTGCACCATTGCCTCTTCCAACCATTTTCTCAATTCTACACCATAACATCAAACAATGGTTAGAACAAAACATCAACAGTATTCCACTGTCACACTATGCTAAGACTCAATAATTTGGTCGAACGGACCAACCTGCTATGATACCAATTGTAACACCCTATTTCCCCAATGAGTAATATAATAAAGATCAGAGTAAATTAAATTCAACATCAACATCGACAAGTAGGATGATACTTTCTTCAAATAAACAAAAACTTGCTCTAGTATGATTTAATAGATACATAACACCAAAACTTCGGTTGAATCATTGCCATACTACAAATAGTCTCAACTTCACTTTATTACCACTTCCAAAATTTAATTCAAAAGAAATAAAACAACGAATAATCAAGTAAAAGGAGTTTCATATTCCTCCGACAAAATCTTCAAAATAATAATGCCATAATAAAACAAGCATTCAACCCCCCGGTGTTACATATCAGAGTATTGACACCCAATCTAAATAAGAAGAGCAACCTCTTCTCGACTCTGCGACTCGAACTACTCTTGAGTATCTGCACGTTACTCACATGGAGGCTACATAACAACAGAAATAGTGAAATATCATAACAATATAATAAATCGTATAATTATGAATAAACAGTAATTATATCATGAAAGATTCCAAGTTCTACAATCATCAAATATTCAACTCAACAATTCCACAATTTAGCAATCAAAACAATGTCATGCAACTGACTCTAATGCAGAAAGCAAGTGGTACCAACAGGGCATAAGCTCTCTCCAAAATGCTGATTATGGACAGCAACATAAGCCAAATCCGGGCTATCAACATACGGCCAAATTCGGGCCAACAACATAAGCCAAATTCGGGCTATTAAGAATGAACGAATGTGACACTGATATGCGACAACAATTCATGCAATGCAGTGTCAACAACATGCCAAATCTAGGCCAATAACAACATCACAATACTTCAGAAAAGCCCTGTAATTTATTCATACATTATGTATATCACAACAACCATATTCAACCGCAACGTTTCGCGTTACGACACATATAACACACATTTCCATCGCAAAATCTTCCCCTAAAATATTAGGTCACTGTTCCAAGAATAGATTTCATGTTGTATAAAATATTTTCATCTTTTCAATGGTCCAAACGGCACCAAAAACGCACTCACGGTTTGAAAGCTACGAATTTTTAAAGTTTATAAAATTTGTGAGTTTCAATAATGTGTTGTACCCCAAAATTTACCCTCTTCTTTCTCGTATTTTTGGCTTATAATTCGATTGCATAAACATACATGTAGTTGCACACATAGCATTGATTATGGAGTTATTAGGTTCAAGATATCCCAAGTACGGAAGAAACAACGCGTTTCGGCATTCTTAGATCATTTTGAGCCAAAAATCGATGTTTCTCGGTTCATACGCCTATTTGCAAGATTTTCTGGTCAGGAAGCTATTTTGGTTTGGTTCCATAAGCTCTGGAATTATATCAATATGTCCTCCAGTTTATCTGTTCAGATCGGAGTCCGTTTCGTCAAAGAAAAGGAATTTATTCGCTTATTTCTCAATAAAGTGAATTTTGGGTTTTCAATGCATTTTGGACACTCTAGAAGGCGTATCTCTTAGCTCGTCGGGTATTTTATGATGATTTTTGAACGGCAAGGCACTCTCATTATTATATACAACTTTAGTTTGAAAGCCAGAAGCAAATCATGTGAGGAAGGTCCCCAAAAAATTCGATTTCTCAAGAGGATTAAACTAAATTTTAGTGTTGAACCGTGCGTTCTGCCCACTAAATAGTTCATATCTCCAAGAAGTTGACTTTTCGCCCCGATTTCAAAAAACCGACTTCCCATTCCGATTTTGACGATTTTATTTCACTTTTTGCATGCTTATACCATTTTGTAATCATATTTACAATCGATTTTGCATTTTGATTATTATTTCTACCACTTGCTTTGTTAATTTTGACACTTTATTTTGTGTGCGAGGTACTTGGACTCCTTTCATGTGAAATTTAGGCTTCTATTGCTTTTTCTTTGCGCTTGTATGCCCACGTATACATTCTATTTGCTTGCTTCTCCGGTTTTACTCTATTTTTGCAGGTGTTTCGCATTCGTACGCGTGAGTGTACGTCTTATTTTGTGTTTGTTGGGTCTAACTACTTTCTCGCATGTGCTTTTGCGTTTGTATACACACGAATACATCCTATTGTCGGTTTGTTGGGTATAACTCCCATCTTACAGGTGTTTTGCTCTTGTACACTCACGTATACATTCTATTGTCTGTTTCTTTGGGTCTAACTCCCTTCTTGTAAGTGTTTCGCATTTGTACACATACGTGTACATCTTATTATCCGCTTTTCGGTTTTACTCCGTTCTTGCAGGTACATTTGATCAGAATGTGTATACACGTGTTCCTTGGCTTGTGTGCATACGCGTACATTCTATTGTCTGCTTGCGTGGTTTTCTTGCAGGTACACCATGATTGGAACGTGTATACACATGTTCCTGGGCTTGTGCGCATACGCGTACATTCTATTGTCTGCTTGCGTGGTTTTCTTGTAGGTACCATTTTTTGGAACGTATATACACATGTTACTTGGCTTGTACGCATACGCGTACATTCTATTGTTTGTTTGTTGGGATCTCTCTTCTGCAGGTGTTATTATGTCGGATGTGTATGAATGCGTATTCCGCTTGTTTTTTGATACCTTGAGCTCTTCTCACCAGTTTACTCTTATTGCGTGGCTGCAGTACTTGAAGTTTTCCGGAGTATTTATTTATCTCGCAGTGCTCTTCGGATTTTACATCTGTTTGGTAGTTTCTACACCATTTACCGTCTTCTCTTACAGCTTTCCTAGATATCATGAGAAGTAGGGCTTTACAGCTTTCTTTTGCCATGAGAAGTAGGAATAGAGATGCATGATGGGGCTTCCGTAGTTAGAGCATGTTCAGAAACCCCTCTGGTTTATTTAAAGACCCGTTTAGGGCGCTTCTGTGTGCTACTTGTGCTTGGTTATGTTTAAAGCCCTCATCCGTGCATAGGAAGGCGATTCTTAGTAAGTGTTTACAATTGTGCTTGCATAAGTCAAGTGGTTAGGACACTCGACGTGGCACCACTATGCAAAGACCCACATTTTTATTTTTCCTGCTATCGAGTCATGATATACGGGGCAAGCGGAAAGGGTCGACAGTCGTCCCCATAGTTTTAGTCTGTGTCTTGTATGGAACACGTAAATCGTGTTACTATTCCTTTATCGAGTCGATCACAAAAGTGGTCAGAGTTCCATATTCTGACTCTCCACTCACTCCTGGGGTTTTCATTTACTGCAGAACTCGCATCATTTGTTACGTAGGCTATGCTTGCAATTGTTTGACATTTTTTTGCGCATTGCATTGCTTGTGTGCTTCTGTCAAAGCACTTGATTGCTTCATCCCCTTGCATCCCTTGGTTTTACAACCAAGACAGATATAGAATAGATTTCCCTTAGGACCGCTCGGTTAGGATAGCTGTCGAGCCTAGACATTAGGATTTACATCCTTTGTATGTTGACATAGGTAGAGACTCCTCTTATTCTCAACCATAGGTCCAATCTTTGCATGACAACATTAGGGCTAGTACTAGTTAGTCTCCCTTTTTTTTTTGCATTCTTGCATATAATTAAAACTAAAACTTGCTTTCTTTTTCTTTTGAAAAAAAACACTTAATAATGGTTTGAACTCCTTTCTCAAGGTAAAAGCAGCCAACCAAGACAAACTCTTTTCGCCTACGGGCGCATTTTCTCTTTTGTGTTTAAAATCTTTTCACAAGTAAAAAACACAAAACCCACCAAAACACGTGAGCCAAACTACGATGCTCTGAATTTCCCATTGCACGAGGGAATACATAGGCATCTTGTCACGGGGCTCGATCGAGCACAACTTGTAAATATTTCCTTATTTTCCCCGTGGTTTCCTTATTTTCCTTTTTCTTTTGCATGCATTTGTAGCGTTTGAGCATAGATAGATATAACACACTCTTTAGCTAGAAAATAAAAGTGGATACCGTAGAGTACTACGAGCGTGTGGGGTGATAATCCATTCCCCTCGCGTAACTAACTCCCTTACCTAGATTCTCTCGATCTCTCGGTCGTAGGACCGTGATTTCTCCCCTTCAGGTTTACTTGATGTTTTCCTTTCTCCCTCGAGAGATAAAAGATGTTCGATGGCGGCTCCATTGATACACCCCTATCAGTCAGAAGTTCAACCGGGTGGTTACATAAGGTAACCGGTTACTTCAACCAAGTAACTGATTACTTCACCCCTGACGTGCCACTATTGGGCAATTTTTAACTGAGGTAACCAGTTATCTCAAAATGGTAACCAATTACTTCACTGAATTAGTAACCAATTTTTCAAAAATTTGAACGAGGTAACCGGTTACTTCACTGAACCAAAGACCGCTATTTTCAAAAATTTGATGAGGTAACCGGTTACCTCAGAATGGTAACCGGTTACTTCACTAAACTAGAGCCAAAAACCAACAAATTTGCTGCTACGATTTTTCACCCTTTTTCACTCAAAATCAGATTTGAAACAACACAAAAACATGCCAAATCATGAGATTATCAACTCACATCAAACATATCAATACAAACACAATCAACATATCGATTTCATCATTCAAACATCATCATTTAGCAATCAATTTCATCATTCAAGAATCACAATTTAGCAATCAATTTCAACAATCTCTCTAACCCAAACCTAACATGAAAATCATCATCTACCCATAATTATATCATCTCTTATAGAGTCAGAACCCCACCCTTACCTTAGGTTTGAGGATTCTAAGCCTTCTATCAGAAAATTCCTTGCCCTAGCTCTCATTTGCTTTTCCTTTCTTCTCACTTATATGCTTCTCTTCTTGGTTCTTCTCAATTTCTACGTGCGGACTCTTTTTCTTTTCTAATCCTATTTTATTCCTCTAATTCTCTTATTCCAACCTTGCCCTTCATTAATCCAATTATTTTATTTAATAATAATGATAATAATTATAATAATTCTATTAGCCATAAAAATAATAATAGTAATAACTTAATATTTTTATGTACTAATAATTATGCATTTGTCCTCACACCCTCATGTCTCTACACATTTAATCACACACTCCACCACTTCCTAACTTATAATTCTTAAGCATGCTAATCATCAATAACACATCATAAACACATCAATTCATAAAAATGCATCAAATCATCTATTTATTTTAATAAAATATCTTTTAATTTAAATCGGAGCGTTACAAAAATGAGGTGAAACATGTCCCCTAAATTTTGTATAGAGTGATTTGTTACTGGAATGTTTGCCCGATGACGCAAAGGCGAGAGGGACATTGCCGACCGTGGAGACTATTTATAAGAACCACTTATATGCTTTTTGATAAAAGTAGAATCCCCAATACCCTTCCACCTAAATCCTTTTATTGTTTTCACTCAATTATTTTCTTCTTTCAAAATTTTCCTTTTTTTTTCTCCAAACTTTCAAACAAAATCTTAAAATTCTTGGATTCAAAAGATTATCTTTGTGACAACGCTTGATCTCTAACTATGTGACTTAAGAATAATAGGTTTCGTTTGATAAATATGGCATTTTTTCCCCTTATTGCCATTAGTTTTTATTTCGTATGAAATGTGTTGTATACTATGGTATTTTTTTAATGAGTTAAATATGTTTTTAATTTTTATAAATTATCAAATTTTATTTTTGATTTTTATTAAAATATATGATATATTTTAATCTCTACAAAATTATTAGGCACATAGTTTTTTATATGATATATTTTAATCTCTACAAAATTATGAGGCACATAATTTTAGTCTCTGCTATTAAATTGATATGTATTTTTAAATAATAATTATATAGATATGTTTTAAACGTTTTGAAAAAATTCTTATAAAATAAATTCAAAATTTAATTTTCAAATCGAAATTTTTATTACTATTATTAATATTTTTTGAAATTCAATAAATTTATATTAATTCTTCTCATTTTTGAAATTATAAACTTTGATATAGAATTATATTATAGTATTCTAAACATATAAAAAGTTATTTTAAAATGTAAAAGGTTAAGATAATTAGATGCTTTTTAATAAAAAATTAAAAAATAGCGGGATTAAAACTGGAAAAAAAAATTAAAGGCTAAAATTTATTATTTTTGATAGAAATTTAAAATAAAATTTAAAATATCTATAAAGATCAAAAATATATTTTATTTTTTTCTATTAACAAGTCTTACATTGGTGCATTAATCGTATAGATCCTATGGACAAACTAGGGAAAAATTATCAAGGTGGGTAATATGGAATGGATCAAATATTATGTTTATGGAAGATTGTTTTTCATCTAAGAAATTCCTATCTCCTATTAATGCTATGAAAATTAATCCTACACAGTATAGTTGACATGGTGGTGAGATATTGTTCATAAAAATGAACCATAAAATGGAAGGGTTCATTTTAATGGATCTTCATGCTCTTGTAACCTAGTTAGTACCTTGTAGGTGAATTTTGTCCTGCCTGATTCTGGACAGATTGAACAATAATGATAAAAATCAAAATTTTGAAACGGTGGATCTAAAATCTTGTTGGCTGAATAACAGCTGTGCAAGGCATGTGTTTCATGGTGATGTGTATGTGTCAATGTTGTTGGCACAGTGACTGTTGTGCGAGGCATGTGGCTCGGATAAGGATTGGCTGACTTTGGATTGTCCATGCCTTTGTGACTTTAGTGCTATAGATCACGTAACTATTCATTTTCTTTTAATTAAATATTTTTAATTATACATTTATCTTCTAATTTACACTAAAGGCATCAAAGGTATCCAACAGTAAAGTTAGCAGATCCTAAGCCCATGTGGCTCATATTAAGGAGTATGTGTCAATGTGGTTGGATGATTGCCTGTTGTGCAAAGCTTGTTTGTGAGATGTGACTCGTTTTATTATTGACATTCTTCTTTTTAATTCTTTATACTCCACGTTATTTTTTTCTTTTTTTCACTTAATAATTCAATACACATTTAATTTTTATTCACTATAATAATTTTTAATAAAATTTAATACTCTATCTCACCATCATTCATAACACACTAAAAGTTTAAATATTCACAACAACCAATAAGAATATTTTCAAATACCAAATAATTCATCTCACTTTCAACACTCCATTAGAAGCATTCAACTATTGAATTATTTTTTTCAACATCTCATTGTACATAGTCTTATATTACTCTGTCTCATAATAAATATCTTATTGTCATTTTTGTCTCAAAATAATTGTCTATTTATATTTCTAATGCATCATTTATTATTATTTTTTTACTACTATATTCCTATTTATTAACTTTCACTTTATTCAACTACTCTATTAATTATATTTAATAGGGATATTCTTGTAAATGACATTAATTTTTTCACTAAACAAAAACTTCTAAATATTTTCTTAAAAACTGTGAATTGTTTAAATATGACACTTATTATACAGAGGAAGTAACATTTTTAGTTTGCAAGTTTGTGTTGTACCCCAAACTTTATCCTCTTAATTTTGACCTTTTTGGCTTATAAGTTCCGTCATCATGAACATGCATGCATATCATTGGTTTCGTGGTTACGATATTGAGAATATTTCAAGTGGCGGGAAACAGAGTATTTGAATCGATTTGGGCTATTCTTGGACCAAGATTGATGTTTCTCGATTCGGGTGCTCAAATTATAACTTCTAGTAAGAAGGTTATTCTAGCTTGGCTCAACAGATGTTGGAACCATATTCTTGTTATTGCCTATATTTTGTATGTTCAAACCGAAGGCTTGTTTGTCAAAGAAGAACTCTGATAGTTCATTTCTTATTAAAGCAGAATTCAGTTTCCTTTGTGTTTCAGGCGTTTCGAAATTCATAACTCTTAGCTCATTGGATATTTTCGGCTAATTTTCGAATGACGAGTCCATCTTGATATTATCTCCAACTTTTATTCTTGGGTCAGAAGCTAATTGTGTGAAGAAAGCCTCTGGAAAAATTTATCTTTCAAGTGTAATAAATTGAGTTGTATGGCTGAACCGTACTTACGGGACGCTAAAAATTCATAACTTTTGACTGGAACGTCAGAATTGAGTGGTTCCAACGCCTAAAATTCTGCCTTGACGTCCTCTTCAACTTTCGTTTTTGGGTCGAGAGCTAATTCTTTACGGATCAATACCAGAATTTTATTCTTTGAGCGTATATTTGAGCTCAACCGAGTGTCAATTCATCTGACGCACAATATTCAAAAAATCATATCTCTCTATTTTTATCCGATTGTGACAGGACTAGTATCAAAAGTTCACAAATTTCGTCGGCTTTGACTTTCATTCATATTTTGAGTTTGGATTTTGATCAAAAGATCCTCGTTCGAGACGTTTTCCTCAGAGTGCACAACGAAAATTCTGCACGTGTCAGATGCCTTTAATATGAGTTGAAGCTTCAAAAATTCATATCTCCTTAACCGCATATGTCACCCAAGACTATTTTTCTCAAGTATAAATCAATTTTTTCTCTCATAATTTGGGGGGATTCATTATTTGTAAAATTTCAACACTAACAACACTCTTCTATTCTCTCTCAATTCTCAAGATCAAACTCAACTTTTTCATCAAGTTTTCTCAAGAACATTCAACAACATGAAGATGTCGAGGTTGAAGAATTGTAGTTTTCCTCTCCTCTCTCCCCTAGCTTGTGCGTCTCTTTCTCTTATTATCTCCCCTTCGGTCTTCGATTCGACATCGGCGATCTCTTCCTCTCGTTCTCCTTTTTCATTTCCACAGTAAGAATTCTTGATTTAAGCACTTTTGCATAATTGATTCTTGAATAAGCATTTTTCTAGAATTGATAATTAATCAAGATTTTAGTTGAGGAATTGAATTGAGATTATGGATTAGGTTAAGAAATTTTGATTTGACGTGATCATAATGTTGAAATCCGAAATTGGTTGATCAAAAGCACTTATTGATTAATTGATTTTAATAAGAAAATTGCTTATTCAAGTGGTTAATTGTTGATGTTATAGAATTGTTGATATGAAGCCTTGATTTGCATGTGATTAGCCTTAGGATTAAGTCTTGAATCATGTACAAATGCATGTGTCAAAGTATGTAGCTTAGGTGTATGTTAAAGGTGTATGTTAAAATGCTTGAACCTAGCTGCTAAGCACAAAATTGCTAAGAAAAGTTGTTGTCACAACAAAGTAACCGATTATCCTATATGCAGTAACCGGTTATCGTGTGTATTTTAGGCCAAATTTCCAAAATATTAGCAGAGTAACTGGTTATCCTATATGCAGTAACCGGTTACTGTGTGCATTTTAGGCCAAAATTCCAAAATATCAGTAGAGTAATTGGTTATCCTATATGTAGTAATTGATTAGTTCAACAAGTTAGTAGCTACTGCTTGCAATTTTGAACATAGTAACCGATTATCCTATATGCAGTAACCGATTACTCTGCTGAAACAAAAAATTATATTTTTGTTTTATTGCTCGGATGTCATGCTTTCTTCAAGCCTTCTTCTACCCTTTCTCACATATATTTTCCTTGTTATTTTTAACATATTTGTTAATTATGCAACGTACTTTGAGGTAGTTTCCGATTACATGATTATTGCTTGATTATATGATCGAAAAACTTATTCGGGTTATTATGTTTAATCTTGTTGTATTCGACACACGACATTATATTTTATCACTCTGAACTCTTGTTGCATAATTATTTTGGTGCAGGTACTTTGTTAGGAATGTACCGATACACATTCCGTTTATCCTGATACATTGGTTAATCTATTTTGTGCAGGTGTTTTGGTTACTCGGATGTGTACGATACACATTCCGTTTCGGTTTGCCACAATACATTGGTTAATGTATTTCGTGCAGGTTTTTTGGTTTGACTCAGATGTGTACGACACACAATCCTTGTCATATGCATATGTTGTTGTGCATTATTAGCTTGCATTACCATGGATGGTTATCCAATGCAAGTGTCCCATTGGACGGATGTTTTCGCTACACATCTTATACTTTGTGCATACTACATTGCATTTTGTCTGCTTGTGTTGTCTGGATGGTTATCCTTTGCAGGTCTTTTGTTGATATTCAGATGTGTCTGCTGCACATTCCGATCATGCTTATTGATGCTCGATGCATTGCTTATCAGATTTTTTTATTGCTTGTCAATAGTTTATGAAGTTTTCCGAGCTTCTTCGCTTTTTGCTATAGCTATTACAGATTAATATCCGTTCAGTATTTCCTCATACCTTTTTACCGCATTCTTCTACCTCTTTTCTAGAGAGCATGAGAAGTGTGGTTTTTACCGCTTTCTTTACCATGAGAAATAGGAATAGAGATGCATGATGGGGTATCTGTTGCTGATCATGTCAGGAACCCCTCTGGTTTCACTACGCCAAAAAGCGCTTTAGACAGCGCACTTTAGATAATGTTTTTTCACAAAGCGCCGTTATAAGTTGTAAAAAAATTTCGCTAAAAAAAGTGTTGCTAAAGGCCGTACATAGACCCCACCTTATAAAGCGCTTTTACAAAAGCGCTGCTAAATGTTAACCTTTAGAAAGCGCTTTAGGAAAGCGCTGCTAAAGGACCCCCTTAGAAAGCACTTTTCAAAAAGCGTTGCCTAAGGTTATTCAGAAAGCGCTGCTAGAGGCCCACCCTTAGACAACGCTTTATAAAAGCGCTGCCAGAGGCTCCCCCTTAGACACCGCTTTCTGAAAAGCACTGCCTAAGGCCTTTAATTTTTAAAAAATAAAACATAACCCTATTTTTGTTTAATTCTTTCTAATTCTCAGAACTTTCTCAAAACCCTTTTTCTCTGCAAAACCATTCTCCTCTGTTACAAACCCCCTTCACGCACCATTGTTTTCACTATCAACCATTCCCTTCTTCGACCACCCTCCATCGAAGCTACTTTTGAACAACCTTCAACACATCAACAACTTCGTTCACTTTCGAAGTCGAGTTCTCTCTATCTACGATACAAACTTCTCTGTTTCCGTTTCTGTTGTTCTTTGCAAGTTTCCGTTTCTGTTTCACTGTAACAACACATATTTTGCCATTTTTGTTTCGCTCTAAACTCCTAAAATTCGCTACTTCTCAACTTCTCGCCACCATTTCTGATTTGGTAAGGTCCGGTTACCCTTCATCTAGGCCTTAGTGTTAAACTGAGCTGATGTGATAATGAATCGTCAATCTTGAATATGCTGATTTTGTTTGATTTGCGAGTTTGTTGGGCTGTTATTATATGGGTCGGGTTGACACAGACGGATTGAAATCGTATTTACTGAGGTGTGGAATTGATCGAAGTTATACATGTTGGATATTTCATGGTGAGAAAAGCAACGGGAATGTTGAACTAGGGGAGAAAAGTAATACGACTTATGCTTCATACGACAATGTCACGGATACATAGGATTGTGATCGAGTCGAAGAGATTGCATAAGCACTTGAAGAAGATCTTCAGGATTGTCCCAAAATGTTTGAGAGGTTGGTAAGCGACGCAAAGAAATAATTTTATAAAGATTGCACCAAATTCACATGACTGTCTGCGGTATTAAAGTTGTACAACTTAAAGGCGCGCAATGAATGGTTAGATAATAGTTTCATAGAGTTATTAGCCCTTATGAGAGATATGCTTCTTGAGGATAATTTTCTTCCTAATCGAACCTACGAGGCCAAAAAAATGTTATGTTCTATTGGCATGAGCTATGATAAGATACATGCTTGTTGTAACACGGTGGGAGAACTGACTTGTTTGTTTTGCGTTTTATCGCAAATGTTGCGGATAACAAGAGTCGCCACCGACTTTTATTTCATCCAATAAAGGGAAGGTGAAAAGAAATGGAAAAGACCTTCGTTAGATTATGAGTAAGGGAGGTAATTATGAGAAGGGAAGGTGTTAGCACCTTTTCCATCCGTAGTTATCTACGGGCTCTAAATTGCTTAGCTCACTTTTGAAAATTTTCTTTCTGTGTTTGTGTGGTTTGAAAAGTATTTGAAAAATATTTCGCTTTGACTTCGTAATGATTCTCGTTGGAATGTATACGAAGTGTTTGGAAATATTTGTTTGGAAAATGTTTAACTTTGTAATGATTCTCGCTAGAATGTATACAAAGTGTTTGTTTGAAATATAGTTTGAAAATAAGTGTGAGGTGTGAAAAAGTATTTTGATTGGAGCAAGCAATAAAGTGTTATTACCTACTCAAATTGGTTGTTTCTTGTTATTTTTCCTTCTCCTTTAGAATAAGGCTATCCATACCATTAGTTGGTAGGTAACTTTATCCGTTGGATGTGAAGGGATAATCATAGGGTCATCGTATGGTCATTGAAGGCAACATGTAAGGATACCTTAGCAAATTCGTAGGGACGATCATCACTTTTCATAGGCAGCAATCGAGGGACGAGATCATATATTCGTAGGCAACATCGAGGGTCATCGAGGGACTATGATCTTTGTGATGATTTTATTCGTAGGAAACTTTGCTAATGGTACCCTTACGTTCGAGGGACATGACCATTATTTATTTTAAAGGCAACAAGAGAGGATACCCTAAAGGGGGTGCAAGTGTGATAGAGTGCATTTGATTCAGATATTTATCTTGAAGTTAAGGTGATCTAATGATTGATTTTAAATCTTGTCATGCAAACCCTAGTTAGCATACATCTAAACAATTAAATATTCGCAGGAAAATAAAGTGCATAAAGTAAATGTCCTACGTTATTACATGGTTTTGGGGCAGATATATAATATAGGTGCAAAAAGTAAGGACAGAAAAGTAAATCTACGTTATTACAAAAAAAAATTGCGACCTATTCAACAATTTCTAGAATTCAAAACGCGAGATAATAAATAAATAATAGAAAAAATGTTACTAAAATGTTTTAATGTTAGTAGAAAACATTTTAGGGTTAGTGAACCTAATTACTAGAAAGAAAAAATATTTTTTTGGATTTTTGGATTGATTTTAATTAGGAAAACAAATTAAAGGTTAATTTTAATGGTTATTTAACAATTAATTAAAATAAAAATAAAATAAAATATATTTTTATGTCAAAAATAAAATAAAGATTATTCTAACCTAATTCTGAAAATAAAATATTTTTTGTGATTTTTTTATGTATTTTAGAAAATATTTTAAAGGAATTAAAAAGAAAATTAAAAATATGAAAAAAATATGGAAAATAAGTTAGTTTTGCAAAGTGGTAAAAATAAGGTGGGGGTGCCAGGGTTCGAACCCCTGACCCTGGGGTTGTCAACAAAATGCGCTGCCATCTGAGCTATCTATCATTGGTGTTAGTATAATGAAATAAATATAATATATTTTAAAAATGAATTTTAAAATATATTAAAAGAAAACGCACGCGAAGGTGCTTCTTCCCCGATTTGAATTTTCTGGGAATTTTATCCACGACTTTTCCATGGGTAAACCTATACCGACGATGCTTATTCGTAGCTACATCCATGCAAAAATCAAAACTTGAAAAATACGAATGATAAATAAGATGTGAGACCATAGATCAATTGAAATCGATCCTCTGAACACGATGGTGCCTATGGTTTGGTCCAATTTTGCCTAAAACAGAAAATCCCAAATTGGAGTTTCAAACCCTAGCCATGGCGAATCTCTATTCTTGCATTCAAACTCTAATCAAGCTATACAGAAAGCATCGAAATCATGTCAGGAATACAAATATATAGTCAATTCATGTTAAAAATGCATGTATATATGAAATCGATTTTCAAAATACGTATGGAAACTATAACTGTGTTTTTACATTTTAGAAGCTTTGGATCGCTTGTGAATGCCTGGAAAGTATCAGAGGAACATGATGAAACTATTGGATTGCTTGGAACGGCTTGAAACGATGCAAAACCTGGTTTGAAAGTAACTTGAATAGCATGATTTTTTTAGAGTTGGCTAGGGTTCTTGGCTGCAAAATTTCATCCTCTCAGCATTAGGGTTCATTGTGTATATATAGTAGATGAGTTAGTCTTGGTATAGATGTTTACTTCCTTCTAAGTTCGTCTTTGTGTAGTTGTACTCTTTCCTAGAGTTCACTTTGGTTTAAGTGTCCTCTTTCTTGAAGATCGTCTTGGTATAGATGTTTTCTTCCTTGTGAATTTGTCTTGGTATAGATGTACTCTTTCTTGAGTTCACATTGGTATAAGTGTACTCCCTTCATCATTGCCACAGTAAATTCTTCTTGGTACAGTTTATTCTCTCTTTACCATCTCGGGTGGGTTGCTTCAATGCTAGTGTTCTCGTGAGCGGAATGCCCGAGTTCGCTTGTATAAGTTTGCGCTCTTTATGTTCTCTCTGTATCACCCTTGATGGGTCGTTTCAGTATAAATGTTCTCGTGAGCGGAATGCCCAAGTTCGTTTGTATAAACTTGTCAACTTTATTTCTCATCCTTACTGAGTCGCTCTTTCATGGATGTCCTCTCTTTTGAAGTCAATACACATCTCTATACTCAAGAATTCCTCAAGGGTTGATCAGGCAAACCCTCTCCTAAGCAATCAACTCAACACTAGGTTTTTGTTTCTCTAAAGTCAAAGTTGACTTCTAATTCCTCAAGTGAGCATCATGCCTCTTCATATGTTTCAAAGTACCACAGTGTCAAGTTTCAAGCCTCATAACTTAAGTTTGCTCAGTCAGCTGCTCAGATGGTTGACAATTAATTGTATTGGAAAAAAGTCAACTGTAGTTAACATATAGTCAAAATTCATCATTTTTGGTCAACATCAAGATTTTGAGGGCACATTCATCATTTTATCAAGGGTTGATCATGATTCATCAAGAAAATGCAAAGAATGATCAAAAGTAAAAAGTTTCTAAATTAGGGTTTCTTAAGGGAAAGTCAACAGAACTTTGACCAAGCATAACTTTCACATAATTCATAAGAATTTTTTCCACCTAAGCTCATTTTAAAGGGGACTCAATTATATACAAATTTGTCTCTCACAAGCTTTGCCCAAAAATGCTTCATTTGAAAGATATGGGTCCAGACATTATAGATCCTTCTAAAAGTATACAAAAAGTCATCTTTTTCCAAAGAAGTGTAAATGAGCATGGAAGCTTCAACGAAGATGAAACCAAAAGGAAATATTAGAGGACATCTTGATCTTTCTAAAAAGTCCAAGAACACTTCCAAATGACAAAAATTGAGCAAGTTATGGCTTGGGCAAAGTTGGAAAATTTGAAGAAATGCATGAAGAAAATATTGATCAAACTTGAAAATTTTCCAAATTGGCCTATATTTCTTTGGTTCAAACTTGTTTCTAATTTTGTCAAGAGCTTCTAAAGCCCATTCACACGCCATGCTCTCATTTATTTTATTTATTTTTGGATTAATTTATTTTAATTCAATTTTAATTAAAATTAAATACAAAAATTAAATTAATGAGTGCAAGGCTGTAAATCTAAGCTTCTTGAGGTCCAAGCAACTCAATACAAGCTTGCAATTTCGAAATATATTTGATTGGCAAGAGATTGGCATTATTAAATCCAAAAATAGCAAGATTTGGTGTTGATTTTCAATCAAATACTCTTGCATTCAAAGCTTGATTTTTGATCAAATTTGTTGACCTAAATCCATCTCCTATATATATACAAGGATGCCATATGAAGAAAAATCGGAAATCCTTGCCTCAAGAACCCTAACCAAACTCCAAAAAGCTGAAGGAAAATTGCAACATAAAATTGCAGCGGAAAACAATTTTCCTTTGTGATCCTTACGAATGATCATGGTCAGTGATAGAATATTTTTTACCTCTTGTGGCGATTTAGATTTCTGATGTTGTGATCACGAACGTTGATGAAGAACAACGTCTCTACTCAGTCCACACGAACAGGTTGCTTCCGATCACAGTACTAGCTGCTCACAAACGGAAGCTTTGAGTGAGAGAGTGAGCGAAATCACGGCAGGGATTCAGGACCGAATTTGCATCAAGTCAAAGCTTCATAACAAGGGTTCTATTTATAAGACCACAAGTGTGGGCTGCAAGCTAAAAGCCCAATAAAGGCTGTAAACCAAAAGCCCAATAAAGAACACAAATATCATACATTATGATGTATCGTATATCACTTAAGCATGTGGTACCTTACCACATTCCGTATTCCACTTAAGTACACCGTACCCTACGATGTTCCTTATTTAAACTATCTCTCATTAATCTGTCCTTATGTGTGTGACCCTGTAGGTTTCCGCGACGTTGGCAATTATGTTAAATCACATTTAACATAATAAACAGTGAGCGGCATCTAGCAACACATCACTGCTACTCAAGTCACGAAATTGTCATGTGATCTGACAAAACCTTTCTGTGATAATACTTGTATGTATAATTACCCTTTTGCCCTTATGTCTATATTGAACACAAGGCATAGACCGTGTCATCCTTGTCCAGTTCAATATTGGGCCCTCCGACATTTATCCCGTTACGCAGGATGGGCAAATTCCATCTAGGTCACTCATGTCCCTCAGCATGCTTTGTGAAGTACCCATCAACTGTCTTTATGGTCATCCAGTTACGAATGATGTTTGATCAGCAATAAGGCACTTGACTCTACATCTAGGGTCCATAGTGGTTTCAGGTCGAAGGATGGTATACACCACTTATCACCATGAGAATAACTTATAACACTTTGCATAATATTCTATGTAGTATTCTCATAGCGGGTCAATCCAGTATAAATATTACTCCTAATATTTATACCTATGTCAAGACTTGATAACTCCTTATCCATGATCCATGAGATGTGATCATCAATCTATCTTCATAATAACCTCAATGTTTTAATGTTATCCCGCTTCACAATAAAGCTCGATTATGGATACTTTAAGAATAATGTCCTTGTGTTTAATGGATCTCATGATTAAGTCACACTTAACATTGCACTAAACGGACTAACTATTCTAGGGACTTTATTATTTTCAAAAAGCAAACATAATAAAGAAAATCCTTTTATTATTAATAAATAATTCGATACAAGTACCAAAAGGTATTGGCCTTTAGGGCTTACACCAACAAAAACTTGAGAAAAAAGCAACTTCGGATTCCACTTTGCAGTTCAATTCTAGGAGTTTTGAGGACCAATCGAGCATCACATAGGTCCCAAGAACGTTTTCCAATCATCACACAAGCCTGAGGCAAGCCAAATCGACCTAACAGAATCACGGTTTGCACAACTTTTTTCAAAATCAATTTCAATGATTCATCATATTTAACATAATTTAATTTCATATTTGTGTTTGTGATGATGTTTGCAAGATATCCGGATCGTTTAATTCAAGTTTAAGTGCAAGAATCTTGAGATGCCATTGTTAGGGTTAAAAGCTTTGAATTAGGGCTTTTCGAAATAAGCAAATTGGACCAAACGATGGGTACTATCGTGCTCAGAACATCAATTGCAGTCGAACCATGGTTTCACCTTTAACTTATATTGCATATATTTGATTTTGAAAATGTGCAGGTGCTATAGTGACAAACACGACCGTAGGTATAGCCTTTACCCACGAATTGGTCGTCGGTAAAAGTTCCAGAAATTCAAATCGGGGACGAAGAACCCCTTGGCGCGTGTTCTTTTTTTTTTTATAAAATTTTTGTTGTTGAAAATAACAATTATATTTTATATTTAATTAATTCGTTCCATTACCAAGTCCTGCGTTCGATCCCCAAGGCTGTATATATTTTTTACACTATTTTCTTTTCTATTTCACTAACCCTTATTTTCTTTTTTAATTTTATTTTCTATATTTAATTTCTTTTAAATTTTTTTCAAAATACAACAAAAAATCACAAAAATATTTTATTTTTTAGATTTAGGTCATAAAAATCCTAATTTAATTTTTGACATCAAAAAACTTTTATTTTTTCTTTTATTTAAATTAATTGTTTAAATTAACCATAAAATAAAATTTATAATTTATTTTCTTAAATAAAATCAACCCACAAAAATACAAAAATATTTTTTCTTTCTAGGAATTAGGTTTTTTTATTAATCTTAAACTTTTTACTGATTTTAAATTATTATTTTTTTATTATCATAAAAATCATTTTTTTCTCAACATCATTTTCTCTTATCCCGATTTAATCCTTGTCTTGATATTATTTTCCAATTATTGTAACTGCTTCCAAGTTGTAATAGCTATTGTTAATTTCTCGTATATTTTTATCATTATGTATCTGCTCATAGGATGTAATAGCCTAATTAGGGTTTACTTTCCGCATTTATTTTCTGCACCTCCAATTATGTATCTGCCCCAAAGCCCTGTAATAGCTTAGGATTTACTTTTACGCATTTACTTTCCGCACTCTAAAACTATATAAACTGCTTAGACGTATGGTTAATAGGATTATATGGCAAGATTAATCAATCAATCATAGAATAACCTAATATCCAAGATAAAATATCTGAATTAAACACACTTTTCACACTTGTACCCCCTAGGATATCCCTCTTGTTGCCTTACGAACAAAAATGGTCATGTCCGTTGAACGTAGGGGTACCATTAGCAAAAGACCCTCGATTCAAAATCATCACAAAGATCATAGTCCCTAGATGACCCTCGATGTTGCTTGCGAATACATGATTTCGTCCCTCGGTTGTTGCCTACGAATAAGTGATGATCGTCCCTACGAATTTGCTAAGATATCCTTACAATGTTGCCTTCAATGACTATACGATGACCCTACGCATGTCCCTTCACATCCAACTGATAGAGTTACCTACCAACTAATGGTATGTATAGCGCTATCCTAAAGGAGAAGGAATATAACAAGAACGACCTTCCGAGTGGGTAATACTCTTAATTGCTTGCTCCAATCAAAATAATTTTCACACCTTACACTCTTTTCAAAAATACTTTCAAAGAAACACTTTATATACATTCATACGAGAATCATTACAAAGTTGCATTTTTCAAACAATATTTTCAAACACTTCGTATACATTCTTGAGGACTGATACAAGAATCATTACAAAGTCAAAGCAAAATATTTTCAAACAAATCACACACACACAAAGCAAGTTTTCAAAAGGTGAGCTAAGCAATTAAAAGCCCGTAGATAACTACGGATGAAAAGGGTGCTAATACCTTCCCTTTTCATAATTACCTCCCATACTCAAAATCTATCAAATGTCTTTCTTGTTCTTTTTAACTTTCCTTTATTGGATAAAATAAAAGTCGGTGACGACTCTTGGTATCCACAACATTTGCGATAAAACGCAAAACAAACAAGTCAATTCTTCCATCGTGTTACAGACGCCCACCTCACCCCTATAGGGCGTCCTCCCTCTATTGGGTGTGGAGCCCACCTTTCTTATTCCTTATAATCGGGACGACCGTCCCAGATTCTTTCTTCTCCTTCTACCTGTTTGCTCCACTTAATACAGTGTCATACCTCCTTATTTCTTATACCCAAATATTCATAGGCTTCCAGATTTATTTCGAGTCAATAATTACAATTACAACATATATCAACCTCTACAACAACATAATACCAGCAACAACACACACCAAAATCGTCAACACAATTTCACCGATTGCAAACACCAATTTATCAAAATCAAATATATAACAGCCAATTTATCAAAATCAAATATCACAAATCAACATATCACAGTTTAAACTCGTAAAATCCCAATCCCACATACTAATTATCATATTCCTGGTTATATAATTCGAACCACACCCTTACCTTGGATTAGAGGTTGCTTTATCCTGCCGATCGAATTTCAGCTTCGCCTTGGATTGAAGAGTTCTCTATAATTTAAGATCTATCCGTCGGAACTTTGTTTGCCTCTTCCCTTTCTCAAAAGAATCTCACGTAGCCTCCTTTTCTTCCCAAAACCTTATTATTTTTCTTCTACGGATAAAACCTAATATTATATATATATATCACCAAACCTCATATTCTCTTATAACCCTTAATGGGCATACTATTTGCATATCCCATTTTTACTACTTCTAACACAACAACTTAACCCAACCAATTAATTAATATTCTTCTAAAATAAATATTATTTCTAATATTATTTCTCCGCTTAAACCGATAATTTATTCGACTATAACTTACTCACTCAAAGAAACCTATTACTTCAATTATGTCTCTTATAATAATTCCCGACTTCGACTAATTCCAGTAAATAATTCTTTTTTAAATAATTAATTAAATTCGGAGTGTTACAACTCTCCCCCACTTAGGATATTTTCATCCTCAAAAATTCATCTGTCACAACCATCTTCAACTTTGCTTCTGACTTTTCGATCCTTAGTTGGTTTGGCAACACTTCGACTACTAATTTTCCGATATAACAAAAACCCAACATGGTTTGAATTCACCAAATTGAACATGTAGAGTCTTATACTTATAGAAACTCCATTACATACACTTCTGCTGCGCAACTCTGATAATCCATCTTAAGTCGTTGTAATCCTTAAAACCTCGGTCAACTAAATAGTTTCGTTTTAGTCTCAGACTTCCTTCAACATTCATCACAATATTGACTTGACAATCTCATCGATAAAAAATCCATAGCTTTACTCACGATTAAGATAGCAAGACAATTCTATACCATCCAATATGATTTCGCCCATTATTAATAAGAGATTAAGGGTGATCAGTTCCTCAATTTGTTAATAGATAGCCGACAACCATAATGGAGTATAAACCATCATTACCAACATTAATAGTCTCATTTTCCAACTTGCACTCACGGTTCAAAAGATCCCAACAACTCCAACAACTTCTCCAATTACTTACTAGTATTCCACAAAATGGTCTACAACAATCCGTCACCGAATCATTATCCCTACGTCCATATCCTCTGCAAGGATACTTAAACAACAATTTACTAAATTCCATCCTATAACAATTATTCTTTTCCAAGACGTTCCAACTTGTTAAACAACCAGAATCTTAAATCCGTGTTACCTTCAAACTCGAGAAACAACAAAGCTCCAACAACGCTTGCACCGTAGCCATCAACAACATACAAAACTAACATCTAATACCTGAACACATCCGAGAAGCAAAACTTATCCCCCACTTAGCTTCAACTCAATTCCTACAGACAACAGATCAGAAACACAACAAGTACTGACAATGTTTTACACGCTTATCGCGTATAGAGGAAATAAACAACATTAGGCGACACTGGCCGGACGGACGGACCTGCTCTGATACCACTAAGGAACACCCCAAATCTACCTATCGAATATTAATAAAAATCAGAGTGCAAAAATTTCATCATACATGGGATTCCACATTCACTTCACATAAAATAACATAACATATATTAATCACTTTCATTCAGATACATAGCGCTTAAAACCTGGATGAACCTGTAATAATTTAATTCAACTTTTTAATCAACTACAATTCACTTAATATTGTTATTCGACTAAAAAAACTTCCACGATAGCATGATACTTCTTAAGTTCGACTTAAAGCTCAACAATATAAAGTAACAACAACATTTAATAAATGACAACTATCGTTCAGCCTCCCGAGTGCTACGTATCAGAGAAATTGACACCAAGTTGAACTAACAACTGGAACAACTACTAAGCATCAACTAATCTTCTTGATTACCTGCACGTTACCCATGTAGAGGCAACATCACAACAGAAGGGGTGAGATATCGAATAATATAAACAAAAGTATGATAATCAATATATCAGACTAAAATCATACAAATTTCACTGCTTTATACAACAACTAGGAAACAACTACTAATAAACAACTTAATAGCAACTATGAAGCAATTTTAATCGATCAACATAACACTTAGATCAACACAACTTAATAACAATAACAACTTATAACACACATCAACTCACAATGACAACAACTTATATTAAACGACAACTTATATCAAACAACAACTTATATCAACAACAACTTATTAAACAACAACTTAACATCAACAACAACAGCAAAAACAACTTAAACATACAAATCGAATGCGACTCAACTATGCAAATGCATGTGGTACCATTTGGAGCAGAACTCCCAACTTAAACATATGCCAGGTTATCGAGACATTTCAACAAGACATAAGCCTTCAACATAGTGCCATCAAGGCCAAGGCATAAGCCTTCAACTTTCATTGTGCTGCGATCAACGCCAATGTAATCATGCAATGTATGCGATAGTATGAATGGCATACAACACAACATCAACAACCACAACATCAACTTCAACAACAACTTAAACAACAACTTAAACATCAACTTCGACAACAACTTAGACATGCATCATTGGCATCAACTTAATCAATAATGGTCATTCGACCTACAACTTAAACATGCCCACGGAATCGGGATAATTCAACTTATCCGGATGTACCTGCAAAACAACTTATTCAACACCGTTCTGACAAAACAAAACAAACCAATCACAATCACCTATTATTATATATGAACTATCACGACGAATTTCAATTGATTCCGAACAACTTATTTCTACGCTTAATTTGACTAACTCGGCTAATTCCCACTGATATAATTAATTTATGTTACCAGTTACAGTGTCATTTTTCTGCTATCAATACAACTACCTGCTAAAACTGCCATTGTAAACTAGATTTTCCCTTCTGATAAATCAACTATTACGAATGATTCTAATGACATTCTTATGCCAAGTGTATACTTTGTATACTCATACTAAAGGATTTATTATATCTTACTCACTATAATAATATAAGTTAATTACTGTTCCTCACTATGTTCATATACTAACATATGTATTATTTTCAATTACTGTAAGTTAGTAACTTGCCAGACCACAAACACAAAACCATGCCATGTAGGATACATGGGGCGCTCACCCTAAACCCAGGGGCGTCCTCCCCCCATTTACACATATTATATTATTTTATTTCTTTTTTTCTTCTTAAGAATGAGTTTACAATATTTCTTAAAATCACCATTTTCCATAAACCAAGGTACACGTACATGTAGTACACAAAAGAGAGCAAGGTGGGAAGGTTGGGGCGCCCACCTCACCCCTATAGGGCGTCCTCCCTCCATTGGGTGTGGATCCCACCTTTCTTCTTCCTTATAATTGGGACGACCGTCCCTGATTCTTTCTTCTCCTTCTACCAGCTTACCCCACTTAATACAGTATCATACCTCCTTATTTCTTCAACCCAGGTATTCTTAGGCTTCCAGATTTACTTCGAATCAACAATTACAATTATAACATATATCAACCTCTACAACAACATGATACCAACAACAACACACACCAAAATCGTCAACATAATTTCACCAATTGCAAACACCAGTTTACCAAAATCAAATATATAACATCCAGTTTATCAAAATCAAATATCACAAATCAACATATCACAGTTTAAACTCGTAAAATCTCAATCTCACATACTAATTATCATGTTTTCGGTTATATAATTCGAACCCCACCCTTACCTTGGATTAGAGGTTGCTTTATCCTACTGATTGAATTTCAGCCTTGCCTTGGATTGGAGACTTCTCTATAATTTGTGATCTATCCGTCGGAACTTCGTTTGTCTCTTCCCTTTATCACAAGAATCTCACGTAGCCTCCTTTTCTTCACAAAACCTCATATTCTCTTATAACCCTTAATGGGCCTACTATTTGCATACCCCATTTTTACTACTTCTAACACAACAACTAAACCCAACCAATTAACTAATATTCTTCTAAAAAAATATTATTTCTAATATTATTTTTCCGCTTAAACCAACAATTAATTCGAATATAATTTACTCACTCAAATCAACCTATTACTCCAATTACGTCTCTTATAGTAATTTCGATAATCCCCGACTTCAACTAATTCCAATAAATAATTCTTTTAATAATTTAATTAAATAATTAATTAAATTTGAGACGTTACAACATGGAACAAATTTTTCGGCATACAAAATTAGGCATCAGTGTTGTACATTCATACATCTGGTACTCCGATCAATTTATTATTTAATTAGTCGAACAATTTATTTACACATTTTAATGAAAATAGTCTAATGTTTATTATGTTTTTATTTAAGGTTCTTGTATGACAAATTGATGCGCGGGAATAAATTGTCAAATAGATTATATTTCGTGTCTTCCGCTCGTGTCAACAGACCAACAAATGTTAAGGACCCAAATTTCAGTAAGGGATCACTTAGTCGAGAGATTTATGGCCAGCAGTACAGAAATTTTGTATCTTTTACCGTATAATACTGGTCTTGCATGGTTAGATTTTCATTCTAAGTTCATTCTAATCTTTGTATCTTTTGCGTAAGAAATCTCCATCTAAACTTTTGTTTTAATTTACAGACGTCACAGGTTGTTGGTTGCTATAAATCCTATAAAAGAAGTGGTATATTATCTGAATTCGGTAGATGGTGATTGGACAAATTATCCGGATATGAAGTTAATGATTGATACATAAGTGAGATTGTTCTAAATATTCATGTGTATTTGTATATTTAATTATTTCTATGAGATTGTTCTAAATGTATGTTTTTATTTTGTTAGATCAATACAAGTATTCTGCTCTCAAAGAGACGCTCGAGTATCACGGTCTAGAGCAAGCAACATTATATGGATCAAAGTGGAGGTATATTAGTTTTCACAATTTTGCTTATAATAGTGATGCTACTTGATAAAACAAGACAACTATATATTCTTATTTGTTTTTCTATGTAGTGTGCTCGTCAGCGTAATGGTATAGATTGTGGATACTTTGTTATGAGGTTTATGAGAGAAATCCTTCGTTTGAATTGAATAGAGATTCCAATCATGGTATAAATTTATAACTTAGGATTTGTTTTAATATTTATTGGATATCTCATATAATTTATTACTTTTAACTAAATCATGCATATTATGTTTTGTTATGTAGTACTTTGATGAATACAAATGTGCTCATTACACGAAATATCAATTGAAAGAAATCAAGGAGGAATTGTGTGAATACTTTATTGAGAAAAAATTCATATAAGGTATTGGAAGTTGAAAAGTGTTATGAAAAATTAGGTTATATGTTAGGGCTTATTTTGGTTCTATTATATCAAATGGTTTATGTGTATTGAACTATAATATAATGGTGTATATATTTTTTATTATAATGGTGTATATATTTTGGATTATAATGGTATATAATATGTTTATAAAGGCTTGTTTGTTGAAATAAAGGCTCATTAAAATATAAGGTTTGAATTACAGGTTTATGGGATAATTTACAAAAATATGTCTTCTAAAAAAGAAAGAATAGGCAGCGCTTTCTGTAAGAGAAAATAAGTCAAATATATAAAAAAAATTCGTTGAATTTAGATAGCGCCTATATCCAAAAGCGATGCCTAAAGGGAACCAATGAAAGCGTAGCCTAAGAAGGACTTTAGACAGCGCTTTATAAGAAAGCGTTGTCTAAAAAAGAAAATAAGGGAATTTTTAAAAGGCCTAAGGCAGACTTTTAAGAAAGTGTTGTCTAAGGGGTTCAATAGACAGCGCTTTTAATTAAAAAAGTGTTGCCTAACATTTCCTTTAGGCAACGCTTTTTTCCATAAGCGCTGACTAAAGTCAATGTTAGGCAGCGCTTTTGACTAAAATAAGCGTTGCCTAAGGTAGACTAAAGGGAGCGCTTTTACATTGAAAAAACGCGCCACCTAAACCTATAACAATGTAGGCTTAGACAACACTTTAAAGCGCTGCTTGAAGCAAAAAAACGCTATTTATGTGCTTGTACGCCGTACTGTTTATTTAAAGACCCGTTTAGGGCAATTCTGCATATGGTGTTATTTTTGTTTGGTGTGTTTAAAATCCTACCAATGTAGTAGGTATTTCGCAAGTGTGTTTACATTTTGTGCTAAAGACCTCAAAAGGAGGCTCCCCTTCCCATTCCCCCATGACAAGTCCCAAAAAGAGGCAAGCGGAAAGGGTCTGCAATCGACCCTCGCACTTTCGTCTGTGTCATCCTTAGCTTATGTGCATCATTAAAGTTTTCCTATTATTGAGTTCGTCCAATGGAAAGGGTTCCCTATTATGAACCTCCACGCTTTGTCTGGAATTCGCACAGCCATGCGCTGACACTCGCATTTATATACTCTTTCACTTGGTAATTCAATACCAAGACGTGGCCATTATTTCCTACAGCGAGATATCTCTTGGTTGACTCGGGTGATTCGCTCCCCTTGGCTATGGTCTTTCTCACCATAAGACAACTCCTGGTTGACTTGGGTGATTCGCTCCCCTTGGCTATGTTCTTTCTCACCATAAGACAACTCCTGGTTGACTCGGGTGATTCGCTCCCCTTGGCTATGATATCTCTTCCCCGCTCCCCATGTAGCATTTGTTTGTGCATTGCATTTTTTGTGTGCTTTTGCCAAAGCACTTGTTTGTATCCTCCCTTTGTATCGCTTGGTTCTTCAACCAAGATGGATATTACGATACTCTTCCCTAGGACCGCTCGGTTAGGGTAACTTTCGAGCTTAGATGTTAGGATAGTCATCCATGCATGTTAACATAGGTAGAGATTCCCTTTTCATCGTTGACTTAGGTCCACCTTTACATGATAACATTAGGGATAAAGCTAGATAGTTCCCCTTAGATGTTTTTATTCTCCTTCTGCATATTAAGACTAAAACATTTTCTTTATCAAATCTCAAAACATGTTAATAAACTGAAATCCTTTTGCCAAGTTAAAAACAATCCACCAACTTCAAACTATTTTGTCTTCAGACCTTTTTCTATGAAGACCTTTTCGATAAGGGCGTTCCTTTCAAATCCAAACGAGTTACTAAGTGTGCGAGTGGCTGAGCATGAGACTTTTGATAAGTTGTAACGCCAAGCACGAATTGCAATCCTAATCGCAAGGATGCGAAATGGAATTTCTCATAAAAAATATTGCAACCCACCAATTTTTTTGAGGAGAACTACGTAGTGCTTTGATCCCTAATTGCATGAATGTGGTATGTAGGCACTAGGGGTGTTCAAATCCAAACCCAAATAAAAAATCAAAAACCGATCCAAAAAATCGAAAATAGCAAAAAACCGAAATTTATTGGATGTGTTTGGATGTCATTTTGTGAAAACCAGTCGATTCGGATCGAATTTCAGATTAATATCTCAAAACCGATCCAAACCAAATTGAACTGCATACATATATTTTTATACTTATTTACTTTTTATTAGTATGATATGTTACATGAATTTATTATTAAATGATAATAATTTTTTATAATATTTATTAGTTTAGTATAATTTATTGATTTTTATCATTTCAATCATAATCGATCACTCTCATTTTGTAATATTAACTTTTAATATTTTATATTTTATATATTAAACCAAATCTATGATTTATTAGTAGTTTTATAATATTAATAAAAATATAATGTGTAATTTGGATAACCAAAAACCGATCCAATTTAAACCGCATAAAATTGGATCGGATCAAATTGATTTTTTTAATACATAATCCAAAATCGAACTGAACCGAATCGCAAGTAAATTTATCTTTGGATTGGATGAGTTTTTGTCTTAAAACCGATCCAAACCAAACCGCGAACACCCCTAGTAGGCACTAAAGAAAAACCTTTCTTTTTGTACATAATACTTTGCATTCATTCATTTTACCTTAGACATGGATTATAAATAGATACCTACACCCATTAGATAGAAAGTAGAAGTGGATACCATAGAGTACTACGGGCGCGCGGGGTGCTAATACTTTCCCTTCGCGTAACTGACTCCCTTATCCGATCTCTTTGTCGAAAGACCATGATTTCTCCCTCTCAGATTTACTCGATGTTTTCCTTTCTCTCTATGATATAAAAGACGTTCGATGGCAACGTCATTGATATTTTATCCGATGGTTTCACTAGTAATTTCACTTTAGAAGTAAGAGAAAGAGAGTTTTAGAGGAAGGAAACAAAATCATTTTTTTATGAAAGAATTTTTGTAAAGAATAAATAAATAATATTTATAATTATTGTATTTTTAAATTAAAAAAATATTAGAACAAAAGAGATTTACAATCCAGCAAGTGAAATCTTCTTTCGTATATGCTGACAATCTAGATTGTTTGTTAAAAAAATTCAACCATATATCATATGTATTAGGTAGAAAAGAGCCTTTATTTCTCATTTTCTAATGGTTTTAAATTAGATATGATACTTATATTGTTCATTTTGAATATTTTATTTTTGCTTGGATGATTGAGAGGGGAACAATGATGTCTCTCGCATAGTGTCTCATCTTAAGATGATACACCTCTGTAGTGACACTCAGACAAATTTCAAACATAAAATTATTGAAAGTGATCAAGGTTTTTATGGTGTTGGTAGAGTCTTTGAGGGTGGTCGAGTAATGGATGAGTGAAAAGTGCATGAGTATTCATACCATCAGATATCTTAACAACAGACTTTAAAAGCAATGATTTGGACATTCAATGCCTAAAGTATTCAAGTTTTTAACCTTCTAAATAGTTATAACTTTCAGTCTGAATCTTACAGGAATACTCATTAGAATCTTCTTGAGATGATCTATAGAAAGATACATTTGCACCCACTGATCTTAAGAGAGATGCACTGATTAACTTTATTTTCTTCAAATCCCAAGGAAGTCACCACCTCATCAAATTTCAAGTATTGTTGTCTGGAAGCTTGTTTCAAACCATAAATAGATTTTTTCAATTTACAAACCAAATGCTCATTACTACTTTTCAAAAAACCCTTAGGCTTTTGCATGTACACCTTCTCATTAAGACCACCA
Source organism: Vicia sativa (assembly GCA_021764765.1). Lineage (NCBI taxonomy): Eukaryota > Viridiplantae > Streptophyta > Magnoliopsida > Fabales > Fabaceae > Vicia > Vicia sativa. The sequence continues at coordinate 154,042,207 of CM038795.1, read as the reverse complement.
TTCAAAAAAGCACTCTTAACATCCATCTGATGCAACTCTAAGTCAAAATGTTCTATAAGAGCCATGATGATTCTAAAAGAGTTTTTAGTGAAAACATGAGAAAAAAATCCCATTAAAACCAATCCCCTCTTTTGTGTGAAGCCCTTAGCCACAAGTATTTCCTTAAACCTCTCAATTTTACCATTTGAGTCCTTCATTTTATCATGCATTATATTTGTCTACATGCTAGATTGAGAACAAGTAATATCTTTTAGATCATTTTTAGGATCAATAACAATACCAACATCGTAAGCATCTTCACTAAGATAAACTACAAAATCATTAGTGATAACACGTTGCTTTTGTCTAATTGACCTTCTAACATGAACATGCTCAAATGAATCTGTAGGTTGTGCAACCTCAACCACAATATGAGGGTCAACTACATTTTCAACAAGTGATTCAACCATATTTTCAATTGGATATTCAGCCACATTCTCACTTGGAGCAAAACCTTCACGGGTAGTGGGTAAGCTAGCATTATCAAAATTAGGAAGTGGAAAAGTAACAATGTCAGGCAAAACATAATCAATATTATCATATGCAATGACACACTCAGCAACATCAAGCTCAAGGAATTTTGCATGCATTGACTCCACAATTTTATTATCTGATAAGTGTCAAAATGTAGTTATGTTCAATTGTACTTTGTGGTATTTATCAGCCAATTTTTGTGTATAAATAAGTAAACCCCGAATTTTGTGTTAATATTAGTATAATCGTGTTTTCATGTAAATATTGTATCTTTTGATAGTTTTTCATCTATTTTTGTAGGTATTCATGCATGGTTGAAAGCATTGAGCAATAAGAGCTAAAGGCACAACTTCAAATATGCGATTTTGAGCAATTCATCAATGAATAAGGTTCAAAGAAGAGGAAAATCATCAATTTCATCTGTATTTAATCATTGTTATATGGGACATTGAATAAGCTTTTCAACGCTTCTGAACATGCATAAATCGAAGTTATGGTTCTTGAGTTATGGTGAAAGTAAGAAATTATTTTTCTCAAAAGTAAATTTTGGGTTGAGGTCAAAAGTGACTTCATCATAATGATGGAATAATTTCATTCTCATGTGAGGATGGTTAAAGGGGAAAATTCCTCCTTCATTTTTCTAATTATGAATAAGAAGAAGAAGAAGAATTCATCAAGATTGGAAGAATACATACCTATATCTTTAATAGGGTGCATTTACAAGACAATTTCTAAGGTGTTAGCAAACATATTAAGAAAGGTGATAGGATCGTTAATTTCCGAGACTCAATCTAGCATTTATATCGGGAAAACAAATTATATACGGCATTTTGGTAGCTAATGAAGTGGTGGATGAAGCAAATGAAAGAAAAAAGAGTTGGTCATGTTTAAGGTGGGTTTCGAAAAAGCATACGACACGGTTGAGTGGAAGTTTCTTGAAGAAGTAATGGTAAAGGTATGTTTTCATGAGAAATTAAGGAGGTGTATATTAGAATGTATGAAAAGTTATATGATCTCAGTGTTAGTGAATGGCAGCCCTACAAAAGAGTTCAATGCAGGTAGAGGTCTAATGAAAGGTGACCCTCTGTCGCCATTCTTATTCCTCTAGTAGTAGAAGGTTTCAAGCCCGTCATGAGAAAAGTAGTTGAATCGAGAAACTTCTTTGGGTACAAATTTGATAATGGCACAGAGAGCATATCACACCTTCAATACGCCGACGATACTCTAATCATATGACAAAAACATGGGGGGGATATTAGAAGCATAAAGGCAAACTTGATGATATTTGAAATATTGTCAGGGCTGAAAGTCAATTTCTAGAACAGCAGCATTATATGCATCAATGTTTGTCACTGTTGGCTTAGGGAAGCGACGAAAATTCTGAATTGTAAGGTCAGATACATTCCACTCGTACACTTGGGGATACATATAGGAGCCAATCATAGAAGATTGAAGACTTGGAACCCGATGCTGGAAGTGGTGAAATCGAGATTGTCTAATTGGAAACATAAACATCATTCAATGGGAGGTAGAGTGGTGGTGTTAAACTCTGTCTTGTCAGTAATTCATGTATACTTCTTGTCCATCTTCAGAGCTCCTTCGGATATCATTGCTAATCTCGAATCTCTATTTAAATCTTTTCTCTGGGGGATAATGCGGTGGATAGAAAAGTTAATTGGATTAAATGGGATAAGGTGTGTCGCCCAGTTGAAGAAGGAGGTGTGGGTATAAAGAAGTTGGGAATTTTTAATTTAGCTTTTCTTGGCAAATGGATGTGGAAATTAAAAAAAGGAGAGATCGGGCCTATCTGTGATTGATAGATACGAAGGATTATACAAAACCTCTAGGAATGTTTGTTCTCATTGTTTGGCATGGTGGAGAGATATTAGAAGCTTAGATATAGGCGAGTCAGCTCATGCAAAGGCTTATTCGGTTAGGGAGAGCTATAAATTATTGTGAGCGAACAAGAGGACAGAACCTGATAGATCTTGGCGCGAAATTTGGAATAAGTCAGTTCCTTCAAAGGTGTCATGTTTAGTTTGGAGGATGTGGTACAATAGACTTTCAACAATGGTCAATCTTAGTTGTAGAAACATAATAGGTAGAGAGTCGACTGTTTGCGCAGGCAGGTGTGGTACAGAGGAATCTGTTTCTCACATCTTCTTGGAGTGTCCCTCTTTTGTAGGTGTTTGAAGTCTTGTAATCAGGTGGTTCAGACTGTCGGCAGTTCTACCTAGAGGTTATCATGAACACTTCGATCAATTTGGAGCTCTTTTTGGCGATGACAAACGTATTGTCAACTCTGGGAATAACCCGGTTCGCGTGCATTTGAAACATATGGAAAGCCCAAAACAACATATTTTCAGGAACAAGGCTTCAAGCGTGGAGCAACTTTTTGAAGAGACTCGGAAGCTATCTTGGAATTGGTTGAGTAATAAGGAAAAAACAGTTATTTGTAACTCAACACAGTGGTTCTTGAATCTAAAATCTAAAGTCCCTACTTGTATAGGATCTTTTTTCTGCTCAAACATCTTGCATCCTTTCTATAGATAGTTTCAGCATCGGCCTTATAACTGTAGTAGCTGGAATCTTTGATATAATCTGGTTAGGGTGTTGAGTGATATAATCTGGAGATGGACTGGTGGCCAGTTTGGTTTTCGTTTCTTACAAGTTGCTTGATTCTGTAATCTGTTAAAACTAGCATTCCTGGTGCTAGTTGTTAATTTATATAATTTTCCCTTTAAAAAAAAAAACAAGGATACAATTTTGAAAATGAAAACAATAATTTAATCAAGAATAGCCGTTTGAAGTAAAGTGACATGCCATTGCTAGTTGTAGCTTAGATTTGTGGCTACCAAACTTCTATTTCTCGAATACAGTTAGAGATTGAATTAATAGCCGCGAATATTAGAAAGATCAAAGATAAGTGCCTCTCTTGAATGGCCAGAATTCAATCACATTTTAGAGCACCCAAAAGTGACATTCAAATTCATATACTTTTATTAAAGATAATGACAGACAGAAACATACCCTTGATTAAATTAACAAAAGTTAAATTACACAGCTAACATACCAACAAAGTGACCATGTTTTATTCTATTAAAGTTTTGTCTTTGCACGGCGTGCATTCTTTCATTACCCGACACTAATCATCTTGGTCAAAACAAGTGTCTTCTTATTTCCATCATTTCACATGTGGAGCAATCTTAATTATTGTGTTTAAATCATCGTCATCATAACAGTATAGTTGACCCAATTCGTTAATTTATGGTCCATTTTTCATTCTTAAAATATCTAGTACTCCTAGTCCTATATTACAAACAAAAAAACATCAATACAATTTTCATGGTTTGTAGTAGTTATCTAGAAGATGAAAATTACTCCAAATGAATCTTTGTTGAAAAAAGAAATACAATTGCATCACGTCTATAATTTCCTATTGACAAAAAGTGAAGAAGAGAAAAGCCAAAGTCACCAATTACATAGAAGAACAGCTAAAAAACAACAGTGATAAAAGAATACAAAAAATTGGATTGAATAGAATCACTATAGTTGCTAACTACTACAAACACTGAACTGTTGAAGGAGAGGAAGAAACAAGTACATGATCTCAAAGACACACAACAGCTCTGAAACAGATCTTCACTTGAGATCGTATGAAGTGATCGGCATAACGAAAGTCGGAATTCTGGACTATACAACCAATGAGGTATCCTGCATTAATGAATGAAAAATTCGATCAACCATACTTCAAATATAGGTTTCCGGCGAACATATATTGTTTAGCGAGTGCGAATGTCTAACCTTTGTTGTCAAGTTTGAAACAGCCATGTTAAACTTTTCTCTAGTTTTAGTACCGGCAACGTTTCCGGCTTTCGCCACCTTGCTGAAAGCACCCGTTAACCATGATGTTCCGGCAGTCACGTATCTGCATGCAAAAAATTTATCATCATCAACATTCAAAAATAATATACAACATAAGATCAAATTCAATCACAAGGTCCCATGTATATGTGACGACACTTCTCTCCAGCTCGAGAAATATAGAAACATGAATGTCGACATGTTTGGTATGAAACAGCACTTTTAGTTTCCGTCTCTAGTTTTCATTTAAATAGTGAAACTCTCTTCTCTGACAAAATCATAGCAATAAAATATAGAAATCATAAAGCATATGCTGCAATGAAGATGAAGAAACGTATTCAACCAAACCTGCTTGTTTTGACAGCTGATCCAGTATCGTTCAACTTCCTCTCGGCTGCAAATATTGCTGCCATTGTTTTATCTGAAACATGTAGCCTCTGATCCACAGATTTCACTTTCTCATTCACTACAGAAAGTCCAACTGTCAATTTCTCTGTCAGTCCAACTCTCTTGTCAAATGAACTGACCTTCGCTGATGCATTGGCCGTCAATTGATGCTTCTCATCAAATGCTTTAGCTTTGTTCACGGCATCTTGTTTTATCGCTGATCCTTTTGCCAGCATATTTGTAACTACATCTTGTGCTTTACTAAGATATACTCTTCCACCGGGTTTCTCATCCTGAAATAGGTGTTGTACAGAAGACAATAAGCTTAATCACAAACACTGTAAGAAAACCAATCAGGCAAAAACTAATAATTTTTTTTACTTTAGTCTTTACCTCAGAATTCAACGCGGCATTTTCAGACGGAGCAATAGTTATAGCATGTTCCCCCACCCTTGCTTCCTACATAAATTGTTTTCGATAAGCACCTATTTTATATCAATATGTGCACATATAATAAGAGATATTGGTATTTGTTACACTTACTTGCATCTCACGGTTTGCAACATAGTTCTCAACGGGACTTATACTCACAATCTGGTCTACGATTGTTGCTCCCTGATATAAAAGAAGTTGTAAATTATGAAATTGACATCGAGACTCTTGTGGATTTCAATCTCAATTTCTTTCTAGAGTTAAGGCTTTCTGATTTTCAAAACGACCAACTCAAAACCAATCTTAGAAGTTCAATAAAAGTCAAAACGATTCACTGAAGTGTCCAATTATCCTTCACCAAACCGCAATGAAACATTTTTTCCATCACACAGAAAAAACATAAATTATTATAAACAAAATGAAAACTTGAACCCTTTTGTCGATGTAGTCATTTTTCCATAATAACTAATCCCGCTTTAGATTAGCTTCTCCCTTATGGAAGCTAAGTATTTAATTCTTAACAAACAACTAAAGCCCTTAAAAGTTTTGGCTACAAAGAAGTTGGATAATAGAGCTTCTAAACCCATTAAGATGCAGAAACTAATTTCACCTTATGCAAAAAGCTACTAGTATTAATTAGTTACAAGACTCATAATCATTATAAAGATTATTTCAACTTAATTTCCTTACAAATTTTTTTCAAAAAGTTAATCCAAACTGACTCCAAAATTCAAACTTGATAATACACAAGTTACCATCACAGCTTCAATAGCATAATAATGAAAAGAAAAGAGACAATACCGATAGTAACAACGCAATTTCAAGTGCTTTTGGATCTTTAAACGTCACAAATGCAGTCTTTGGTTTTCCATATTCTCTGCAACAAACAAACACAAACAATAAACAACCATAACATGAATATAACTTTCTCAACAAACAAGTACTAAACAAAAACGTTACAAGCCAAAGCAACAATTTACACTAAACAAAAGGGGTAAATCAAAATTCAGGAAGAAAAAAAAGTGAATTTTGGTATTGAAATTAGCCACCTAACGATCTGAATGTTTTCAATTTCTCCAGAAAAAGAGAAGAATTCGTAAATCTCTCTCTCAGTAGCTAGATCTGAAAGTTGCTTCACTTGAACCGTACTTGTCTGAAAAATTCAAGAAAAAAACAAAGTTACAGAAAAGTAGAAAAAAAGGGTAATTTGAATTTGAAGAAGAAGAAGAAGATGATTATACCTGCATTATGATAAGAGTAATTAAAGTGAATAGGTTTTGAAATTTTGTGTGCTGTTTTGAAAAGTGACAGAAGAAGAAGAGTTGTAATGAGAGAGAGAGAATGTGTGACAAGGCAAAGAATGTAATGATGATATGTACCTTGTGAAAGACCCAACATTGTAACAATGCTGCCACAATGCCAGTGAGTGGCTCTTTCTGTAATTTCATAATTCCATAAATGTCCTCACTCCTCTTGCTTCTTAATAAATAATAAATAAATAAGGAAATTTGTTAATGGTTTGCAAAAGAAATATTTTGAAAAACATGAAATGGAGATAAAGTATGTGAATTTAAATAAAAAATTGAATAGTATATATGTTAACTAAGTAAGTGTATAATTTGATTTCCTTAAAAATTATTTTTGTTAGATTATGTGTATGACTAAAATAATTTATTTGTGCATTTATGGTTTTTGAAATATTTGTTGATTTTTTAATTAGTTATTATTTATTTAATAAAAATTAACAAATTCATTAATTGAGAGAATTAATAATATTAGAGTCGTTAAAATAGATTATGTCAGTCAAGTCAAAAAATTAGATAACTTTCATTGTACTCTTATATATTTTCTCAAATTTTGTGTGGAATTTTTAAAATATCTTTTATTTACGGAGATATATCTTCGAACGTATCAAATTCTATTTTTCATAAAAAATTTAATTCGGAAATACATCTCTGAATTCATCCAAGATGAATTCGGAGATATATCTTCAAAGATACTATTTGTTTCAATTATCATTAATTTCTCAACAAAAAATAATTTCAATTCCATCGATTAAATTATATGCTCAATAAATATATAAATATTTAATAAATTATATGCCAAAAAAGTTTGTATATTTAATCATTATTATTATAAAAAATATGAGTGTTCGCTGGTGAGTTTAGTTCAGTTTCAAGAGAATTTGATGTTCAATCTATTATAAATCTATAAAAATGATAGTACCTGGAAGTTACCACAACACCCCAGCTGAAAAAATTCCTTTTTGGTCTATTCTATTAGGGTATAATTGGAAACTCCAAAATATCTTGCACCACATTGATTTGAATCTGATGTGGCACTCCCACAATTTTTCACCACTTTTTCAATTATTTTTTTACCAATAAATCCCACATTTTTATCCCATTCTTACAATTTTTTCTGTTTTAAAAATAAACAAAGCAAATGGAATATTGGGTGTTCCAACGTGATCTTAACAGAACCATATGGGGAATACCAAACATCTTTCTTTTCCCATGCCAATTCATTATCCTTTCTCTCACCCGCTTTTTCTCTTCCTTCATCTCCTAAACCCTAGCCGTCGCAGCCCTTTCTCTCTTCCTTCTATTCATCTCTCTCATCTTCTTTTGTCCTTCTTTTCCCATGAAACCCTAATCTGTCGCCGAATCACCAAACTTCAAGCAAAGAAAGAACTGATAATGAGATTGTAGATTCAAAAAACGCTGAAGGAAGTTTCAGTGAGGATTGTGAAGTAGATGTAATAGGCGAAGATTTTTCTGATAATGAGATTGTAGATTCAGAAAATGCTGAAGTTAGTTTCAGCGAGGGTTGTGATCAAGACAGAGCGGATTTGAAGAATGTTGAAGTTGACGGTTGTGACGTAGAGGTAATAGAGATTGATAGTTCTGATAATGAGATTGCAGATTCAAAAAACAATGAAGTTAATTCTGTCGAGGATTGTGATCAAGACACTGCAGATTCAAAGAAAGTTGAAACTAAGGATTGTGATCAAGTTCCTGCAGATTCAGAGAAACAATTAACTCTTCCAAATCTGTAATTCTGAAGGAGGTTTGATTTCAAATTTTTCTTGTGATGTTGTTTACATGTGGAGGAGGTATTTTACAAATTTAATTTTATATGTGCAGATGATAGGGTTTGTTATTGTGGAATTATATTTTAGGGTTTCTTCCTTTTCTGTAAGTATATTTAAGATTCAAATATGTAGTGGAGACAACAAATTTCGACGAGTGTGGTGGTGATGGCAACGGGTTTCCGTGATGATTGTGGTGGTGGTCGAATTGAAAATGTTTCATGTGACTTTTTGATTTAGGTTTTGTTATTAACTTATTCTATTGTATTTGATAGGTTTAGGTTTTGAACTTTGAGATATTGTTCGGATTTATAATAAACTAATTCCAATGAAATAAAAGTTGCATCAAGGAAAAGGTCGATAATTATTTTCTATAATTATTGATGGATTTGTACAGATTTAAGTTGTGGATTTAGTCTGTGGAGATTCAGGTGAGACTAAGTTGAGTTTGTCAATGGAGGAAATGCATTTTCCAATCATTTTTCAACGGGTGATTTTCCAGTTTAATTTCTTTTGTAAGTGCAGGTTTTTGTATAGAGAATCAAATGTGTGGTCCTATCTACAATGAGGATGGACAGAAGTCACACACCTGTAAAACTGGCATACATTCAAAGATTTTTGATTGATGCATTTCTAACGTTCAATGAAATGCCCACAGGAATAACACCACAATTTAGTGTCTGGTTTTCTATTCAATAAAACCGTCGAAGGTTCAAGTTAGTGAAGCGGGAATTTCGGCAGCGACAACAACACCGACTTCTTGCTGACAGTTGGAGCAATGACTCATATAGGAGTGAGTGACAGCGGTAGTTTTGGCAACGACAACAACAACAACAACGCCAGCTTATTTTATGTCTGCAGTGAATTAAACAAGAGTTGTGAGCCTTCCCTTGACGATATTGAAGAGTTTGTCCATGAATTAAACAAGTCAAATAATTTGTTTAGGTCTGTTAAGGAACAAATTTTATGAATTGGCTCAAGGTAAGATGATAGTTCTTTCAATCTTTTAAGGGAGTATGTGATGTTTGATGATAGTTTTTGAATGTTTCTTATACCAACTGATATCCCTTATTGAATTATTCAGTCATGGTTTTAGTATGGTTGATAATATTATCATAGCTTATCATAACTTGACAGGTGAAATCTGGAACATTGTTTGACAATGTTGTTATTACTGATGATCCCGAGTATGCCAAGCAACTAGCGGAAGAAACATGGGGCAAACAGAAGGATGTAAGTTGATTCGATTAACCATACCTATTTGCCTTATTGAAATTTTTCTGAATGAATGTTAATCTCTTTGGTGAAAACATGTTCTTGCAGGCTGAGAAGGCAACATTTGAAGAAGCTGAGAAGAAGAAAGAAGAGTTTTAAACTATCACAATATAAACTACATATTACCTGTCTTTTTCTGTTTTTAGGAATCAGAGCCAACAATTGTGCCTAAAGTAATTGGTGGCTTTGTTGATCAAACATTCCTTTTCAAAATCTGTTGCAAAGGTTGATGATACTATGTTTCATTTTATTTCGTATTAAAATTATTTAGTCGCATTTGAATTATAGTTATTTTTAGACATTTGTGAATTTGGTTATATTTAGGATTTGGTGATGATGACTTGAATACTTCAGCTGTTCCAGATGATAATGCTGCGGGAGATATTCAAGATTTAAATTCAGTTGTGAAGGTGTTAAACCTGTTTAAATTCAAATTGTTTTATTTTTGTGAACCCTGTTTTATATGTTCATATTATTGATGTTTGGTCATTGTTTTTTCTATAGATCTCTGATGGATTTTCTAATTCAACTGACATTGAGACAGATTCAGCCAATTGCACTCCTGTTAAAAGAGGAATTATACAAGTTGCTGGAGATGATGATGAGGCAGGTTCAAGGATTTTGAAAAATATCAAGATTGAGAAGGAATGAATAAGTTATTAGTCTGAATCACTTAAGTTTATCTTTGATGCATTACTTTTGTTTTGTCTACGATTTCAGAATTATATATTTAAAATAAAAATTATGATTTATTTAAATAAAGAAGATATCTTTTCTTTCTCTCTTTTGATAATTTTTTATTTTTCTACTAATATCAACAATAATAAATGTTAAATTATTATTTAATATTTTAAGCGATTTTTCGATATTCTTAGATCTAATTTTTTTATTTCTTTCCCTACGGATATCTATAATAATAAATGTTATATTATTATTTATAGTTGTAATTTTTTTAATTATCAATAATACATTTATATTAAAACAAAAATGATTAGTTTATTAAAATTATTATTCTTTTTTATTTCCATATTTATAACATAATAAAAAATAAATTATATTTTTATCCATAAAATTTTATAACATGATAAAAATTATTTTTTATAAACAAAAAAATAAGTTATAATTTTTATAAACGGGAATAAGTTACTAATATTTTTATAATAAAAAAATTCAACTATTGATGCAATTGTTTTTAACATGAATAAGTTAAAAATAATTTTGTAAAACGTTACACAGGTTAATGACACTTATAAACAAAAAAAATCTATATTTATATAATTATTTTTATTAACGGAAATAAGTTATAATATTAAAAATAATTTCGTAAAACGTTACACAGGTTAATGACAGTTTCAAATAAGTTTGATACACTAAATTTGGTCGAATTAAAAACGAATTTTCGGTTACATGACAAGATTAGTTCCACATCATATGAAATCTCGACCGGCCCCGTGCGACAGCACGGGTTATTTACTAGTTCAATTAAAAATATATGGATTGATTTGGATTTGATTTGCATATTTTTGCGACAAAGTTCAAACCCAACCAAATTGATAAATCGTAACGAATTGATTTGGATTAGATTAATCGAATACATTAGAAACAAATGTGCAAAAACATGTTCAACGGATATCTAATTTACTTAGACCGATTTTCCTTAGTAATGAAAAATCCTTAAATTTTTTTCCATATAAGTATATAGGTTGTGAATGTGATAAATGACATTACATTTTTTTCTTCACGAAGTTGAATATTTTATACTAGTTTTCATGATAATAATTATATAAATTATACGTATTAGTTATAATTATGGTTGGTTCGGATTGATGAATTTGTGGTTAGAGTTTTGAAAATTCGTTATCTAAACCAATTAATATTGAATTTTATTGGTGTAGTTCGATTTTAGTCTGAACTAAAAATATATATGAGCTAAATACTTGAATTTCAATTTGATTTGAATTTGTTTGAACCAACCAACAAACACTCCTAATAGAAAATAATTATAGAGACTATTAAATAGTGATAAAGACAAAAAAAAATGAGAATCAAAATAAAAAATAAAAACTAAAAAATATTTTTGTGTAAATTCGAAAAACTATATTCTAAACAATATATTGAGTTATAAGTATTTATTTTCAAGTAAAAATATATATTTTCATTACATTTATTCAATATTATTATCTCAATAATAATAATAATAATAATAATAATAATAATAATAATAATATTATTATTATTATTATTATTATTATTATTATTAACCTAATTAAACTCAATAAAAAGAATATAATAATAATTTCCATCACAATCTCAATTTTGTTACATTAGTGCCACAAATTATAAAGTCAATAATAATGTGTTGGTCCAATGTTTTTTATGTTTCATGCGCTACAACATAAGTTCAGAAGCTACTCTAGATTTTCTATATTTAAAAGTCGGCCTCATTAATATGATTAATTATTATAGATTTTTTTAATATAATTTAGTAGGTATTTATATATTTATTGGGTATATAATTTATTTGATGGATTGAATTTGTGTTTCATTGAAAAATTAATGATAATTAGAACAAAGAATATATTTGGAGATGTATTTTTGAATTAAATTTTTGTAAAAAAATAGAATTTAATGTATACGGAGATGCATCTTCGAATTTATCAAAAATTATAAGACGTAGACTTTAAAATTATAAGTATCAATTCAGAGTTAATTTAGATATTCTAAATTTGTTAATTCAAAATCCACAACTTATAATTACATATTCTTAATTAATTACTAAGTTGAATGATTGTTCTAAATCATATCGGTGTATCAAGATCACAAATATCTACCCATCTAATATGAATTCATGCATTCATCGATACATAAATAACATTAAGGTCAAGAAAAATTAAATAATAACAATAACATTAAATAATTCAATTAACATCAAACATCCATATAATTTAACAAGTACAAGAAACTTTGTCTAAAAAGACTTAATCTAAAGAATCTAACCATAGTGGATATAATAGTTATCATGAGCTTAGATGAAGAAAATATAAAAATCAAGGAAGATAAAATCTTCAATGGCTTTCAAAATCCTTAAAATATTCACTTTATTATCCCAAATTGTCACTTTCTTTATCAAATTCGAAACTCCCTAAAAAAACAATTAAAATAATCAATTTATAGAAATTCCTACGTGTCAGAGTGGCGCAACATCATATCATGATAATATATATTTCATTATGATATGACATCATCGTGCCCATGATATCAACATTGAGTGCATGTAAATTTCAGTGGTCCAAACTGCTTTTTTCTTCCAAAATTTTCTAAGTCATAATTTTTTCATTTTTTGTAATTTTTGTTCATTTTTTTTACACTTTAGCACGAATATTACTCATTACTTAATACTTTCAATTGAGTTTATTAATAAAAATTATGTAATAATAACTGTCATCAATTTCGGTCAGTTTTTTTTTATAGAATTGATTTATTTTTAATATTAATTCAATTGTCAAAATTTTGAAATCTTATTTATCTATGTGCTTGGGATGCCATAGAGTCTTGTACTAATATGTTTTTCCCTTAAATTTTGTTTTTCATATAGTTTTGCCAAATAATATCTGTAGGTGAAATTTATTAACCATGAGTTTAATTATTTGACTAATATATTTAAAAAATAGATAGTGTCATACTTATTTTTATGAACAAACTATTTCTTCTTTTGAAATAATATTGCAACAAATGTATAATTTTATCATAAAATGTAATTATATTTCAAACAACAAGTTCATTTATTACATAATGCAGATAATTTTACCAAATTAAGAAATTGAGGCATTATAAAATTAAACCCATATATAAAATGCTAGGCTTTGTGTAAAATGTAAAAGTGAAGGGTTAGAATGTAAAAAAGGCAACAAAAAAAAAAGAGTGGCCATTGTTTAAGTCGCAAGTCATGATAATTCTGCTTGATCGCGGGTGAGCGTTTACCGGCAGCTTGTTTTGCTTCATTATGCATACACGTAAAGCCCCACATGGGGGTGTGAAAATATTTCTTCAAGTTAAAAATTATTTTAAGGGAAAATCGTCAAATATTAAATTCTATTTGAATAACATTTTTCTTTATAATTTGTAATTTCCGCTTTCAAATAGAATCTTTCTTATTACTAGGTTGCACTAGATTTCATATTTGTAAGACAACCATTTAAATTATAACGCACGAGAATTTATTTTGTCACCCCTTTTATTTAACATGTCACCTCGTAAGAGTATGATTTTACCATTATATTTTTGTAGAATTTTTTTTTAAAAAAAAATGTCTTTTACCGAAAATTTCAGTCAAAATACCATAAATTTCCAGTAACTTTGAATTTTTTTTAAAAAAATATCGGAAATTTCAAAAAATACCGAAAATTTCCAAATTTTCTGGTATTTTTCGAAATTTTCAAAAGAAAAAAATTTTTATAAAAAAAACCAAAAAATTGAGGGGTGTACCAGAAATTTCAGTCAAATACCGAGAATTTTTGAATTTTCCAGTAATAAAACAAAAAAATTTCAAAAATAAAATAAAATTTGATCTGTGTATTTGAAATTTCCGGTAGAATATTTGAAATTTCCAATATAGACAGGAAATTTGAAATTTTCAGTATATACAAGAAATTTGAAATTTCCGGTATCCCAAAATTTATTTTTTTGAATGTGTATTTGAAATTTTCGATATCGAATTTTTTATTTTATGAGATATCGAAAATTTCAACAGACGTAAAGTTGGAATTAAAATGTTTGGGGGTGCCAGATACAAGTGAGTGGGTAGCAGGAAAAAATCTCATTTTTTAGGCATGTTCATATTTGCTTTGGGCCCGTTAAGAAGCCCAACTCACATTGTTGTATTCAAGACTAATAAATATGTAGATTCTCACTAAAGAGAGGTATATAAACAGAGTCAAATAGCTTTTGATCACCATAAACTTTCAGATCAAACTCAAGGGATTCTCGTAATCTATGTTACACCTAATTGAGAACGGTCACAAGTGATAACTATATATAAACTAAGTTTTGTGCCATGATAGATCCAATTTTATTCACTCTTACAATTTTTACATCTGACATAACTAATTTAGGAGTTGAAGTGATAATTTTATAGGTGTATTCTCATTCCATCTACTAGAGATTTACAATGTCGTACTTGAGAGTTTTAACAATTTTCACTTTTCATCAAAACACCACCAATCTTATGTTCCACACTGAGATATTGGTATTGTATGTGAGAACATCTTTTTGAGTCTCATGAAATCCACATTGAGCTCCTTTGATCTTTTCTGTTGAACTGTTGCAACGATTTTTATTAACTGATCAAATTACTGCAATTTTCCTTTTACCAACTATAGTAGCATCCGATGTATTTTTGTTGTTGAGATTTAATATTTAAGGATTCTATTAATTTTGTTTTTGTTGTTGTTGTTGATTAGGAGGAGGAATATTAAGAATTTGTCAACAAATTTGATATTTTGCATATTAAAATGAAAAAAATATGTTAAAATTAAAATTTTGTAAGCAAGACTTTACCCCTCGATTTTTGTTAAAAATCGAGGTAAATAATGCAGTTTTAAAAATCCGAAAAATATTGTTATTAGGAATCAAACCCATGACCATTGTCACTTTTCTCCTCGATTTTTCAAAAACCAGTGGATAAAGTTGCAAATTTTCATGTTACGTCGCATGTGTAATTGAGGTGAAATGCATTTCGCTCCTATGTAAAATGGGGTTATTTGTAGGGAGCGGATTTAGTACCTTTGGCCTATGTACCTTTAAGCATTTCTCAACATCTTTTTAAAATAATTAAAATAAAAATATTATAAAGTAAGATGAGAGAGAAAGTTGGAGGTGAGAGAAAGAGAGAAAGACATGGTGCATTTGTCGCGTTAAAGACATTGAATCCTTGCCCTATTTGTAGTAGTGTGATTATTTCGGTTGACAATATTAAAATTTTTATTCTTTATCATACTATAATGTTGTTTAGAGTATAATCCTTTGTATGATTATTGCAACACATGGAGAATTTGGTGAATAGTAAAAAAAAGAAAGAAAAAGAAAACAATACATCTTACTTCAATTTTTTTCACGCACTATTTTTTGGCAATATAAGTAACCAATTACCTAATCGAGGATAAAAGTACTTATTTTATTTTTATTTTAATTTAAAAAGAAAAACTTTTTACCTCAATTTTTAGTAATTATCGAAGATAAAAATAAACGTGTTTATTGAGTTTCTTTTTCGTCCTTAAATAATTTTTTATCTTTTTTATTGTTCATTTAGTGAGCATCAATGCTCAAAACACAGTCATAAGTGATCTGTCTGAAACTTAAAAGACGACCATTCAGAAGGATAACACCACATTATATATTTGAAATACAAACATTTTGAATAACAAACATCGATAATGAAAGTCTTTGTCATGAAAACTTTGAAATTTAAAGAAGTTTGGAAAAGTTCTCTATGATGAACTGCAAGAGCATAAAATATTTTGGTTCAAGATTTATTTTCTTAAATAATCATATAGCTCAATATTCATTATATTTATCTAACATTTATTTATTTTATATCATAAACAAATGCGTGCAATATCTAACATCTGATCTTTCCCAAGATTCAATGAAACGAGGATCCATTATTTGATCTTCACTAACACTGACATTATCTGATACGAAGTTTCTTATTTTACACTGTTTTCGTTTTAATCTACAAGGAAAAATATATAACAAATTTTGAATAAGATTCATCATCATCACTGTTTCATTATCAATGTTTTTATTCAAAATGTTTATTTTTCAGATATATAATGCAATGTTAGCCTTTTGAATGGTCGTCTTTTAAGTTTCACAAAGATCACTTATGCCTCTGTTTTGAGCATTGATACTCACTAAATGGACGACAAAAAATTATTTAAGGACGAAAAAGAAACTCAATAAACACGCTTATTTTTAATATTCGATTATTACTAAAAATTATGGTAAAAAGTTATTCTTTTTAAATGAAAAATACAATAAAAGAATTACTTTTATCCTCGATTAGGTAATTGGTTACTTCTATTGCCAAAAGAATAGTGCGTGACAAAATTGAAGTAAGATGTATTGTTTTCTTTTTCATTTTTTTTACTATTCACAAAATTCTCCATGTGTTGCAATAATCATACAAAGGACTATACTCTAAACAACATTATAGTATGATAAAGAATAAAAATTTTAATATTGTCAACTGAAATAATCACACTACTACAAATAAGGCAAGGATTCAGTGTCATTAACGCGGAAACTGCACCATGCCTTTCTCTCACCTCCAACTTTCTCTCCCATCTTACTTTATAATATTTTCTATTTTAGTGAAAAAGATGTTGAGAAATGTCTAAAGGTACCCAAAGGTACATAGGCCAAACGTACTGAATCTGCTCTTCTACAAATAACCCAATTTTACATAGGAGCGAAATGCATTTCACCTCAATTACACATGTGGCGTAACAAAGGGGCAACATGAAAGCTTGTCACTTTATCCCCCGGTTTTTGAAAAACCGAAGAGAAAAGTGGCCGTGGTCATGAGTTTGATTCCCAACAACAACATTTTTTGAATTTTTAAATTATACTATTTACCTCAATTTTTAACAAAAATCGAGGGGTAAAGTCTTGCTTACAAAATTTTAATTTTAACCTAATTTTTTCATTTTAATATGCAAAGTATCAAATTTATTGACAAATTCTTAATCTTCCTCCTCCTAATCAACAAATAATAAACAAAACCAACAAAACACTTAAACATTAAATCTCAACAACTAAAATAACAACAACAACAACAACAATAACAACAAAATCCATGAAATCTTTAAACATTAAATCTCAACAACAACAAATATTTTTCTGCCCTTGCTTTCATTTTCATTATTTTTAATGTGTAAAGTTTAAATTTCAGCACTTTGCGTACAATATGGATAGTTGTAACATTCAAGTTTTGATTTACTAGTGCGAGTTTCACGCGGATCACTTATGTTTCATGTGAATCATGAGTTGACAATATTTTGACCATTGTTACTTTTTAAATGAACGACATAGATTCTTTTTCATCAAATTGGTCATAAATGAAAAAAATGCAACTTCATGCCTCAATTATTAGCAAAACCGAGGTAATGGATCATAAAAAAAATTTAAATTTTTTTAAAAGATGATACTGGTCATATGTTCGATCCATAAGAAATATATCTTTTGAATTTTCAAAACTGCGCTACTTTTTACCTCGGTTTTTAACAAACACCGAGGGGTAAAGTCTTGTTAAAAAAATTAAAAAATAATAAAATGTAATCGATAGATAAAGTCCTGATAAAAAGTTTAAAAGAAAAAGGCTTAAATAGTTCTTTCGTCCCTGTAAGTTAGCGTATTTTTGGTTTTCGTCCCTATTCAGTTTTTTTTGTTCAGGTCCCCATATGTTTAATCCGCGTTGGAATTAGTCCCTGCCGTCCAACTTCTATTACAATAACTCATATGTGGAAAACGACGGTGACATGGTGGCCAATTTCGAACGAGGCACATTATGCTTCGAGCACATAAGCCTTACCACCAAGACACTTGTATTTATAATTAAATGTTGGCATTTCATTTGTATGTATAACATAATGAGGTAATTGTTTTCAAATAATTTTTGTTTTGTTTTGAATTTTGGTATTAATCTTTGTTTTATTTAATAAATAATAATATACAGTAATAAATGCAGTAATTTATATATTATATAGTATGAAATATTTTAATTATTTATTAACTATATTATTTTATGATTAAATATTTTTAACCTATTTAATATATAAACTATAAATATTTTAACGATTAATGTTTTGAGTATTTGTATTTTAACTATTTATTATTTAAATATTAAAATTATAATTATTTAGTTCATTAGATAATTATATAGTAGACTAATATATTAAAATTAAATAGTAAACTAATTATATATCAACAACTAGATTATTATATATTAAAAATAATTATTAAATAGTAAAACTACTAATTTAATAGTTAAAATATATTTAATATTTAATATTATTATTTACAAGGTATATTTCATTTTATAATATCATTTTATAAAATATTTACTAGTTAAATAGTTTATTTTAATCATAAGTATTTTCATTTAGTAAACTCAGTTAAATATTCATTTAATAAATACTGAAATATAATAAATAAATAAATTAAATAATTCATTTATAATTCAGTATTTACTAAAATATTAGTATTTATTTAAATAAATGATTAAATTTATTTAATAAAATTTAATAACCAGTTGAGATATTTTAAAATATTTATTATTTAAATATTAATAGTTGAGATATTTGTTATTTACTAAATTTATTAAATATTTTAAATTTACTAAAGATTTTGTTAAAAAATTTATTTTTTCATAATACTAAATGTTTTGTTAAACAATTCATTTATTTATAATACTAAATAGTTTAATTAAATAGGTTATCTTTTTATAACATTGGACTTTAACATTCAAATATATATAATTGAATTGCAAGTATTTAACAAGTAAACAAATTGGCTTGGTGGAAAGGCACGTGGATGGGATGAAAGATATCCTGGGTTCTGGTAGCTGTGTCATTTTTTTTAACATCCCATTGACAGCCGGAACCAACGCCAACACGAATTGAACATATGGAGATCTGGACAAAAAAAACAGAATATGAACGAAAACCAAAAACACGCTAACTTACAGGGACGAAAGAACTATTTAAACCTACAAAAATTAAAAAGTGATAAAATATATAATTGTTGAGATTCGAAGACGTGTCCTAACTACTTTAGCCATCGATTTTTCTGCAAAACCAAGGCAATAAGTCATAACAAATTTTAAAAAAATTAAAAGGTGTTAAAATGTAGTTCCCGAGATTCGAAGACGTCCATCTAAATACTTTACTCATCGGTTTCCAGCTCAACTGAGAGAATATATGATTTTTTTAATAAAAAATGACGTATCTATAATTTACACCTCAATTTTTTTTGGGTGAGGTGAAAGTTCCGTCATATAATGTATTATTTGTAGTAGTATCAATATATATTTAGAAATTTTTCTTTGCTTGACAATATTGGAAATTTATTCTAAAATAAAAAATATGGTTTCCTTTTCATTAAACATTGGCAAGAGGATAAAACAACAACAACAACAAAACAACATCATTATATGAGATAGATTACAAGAACAGAAAAAAGATGTTGTTATTGGTTGGTGTAAGAAGAACAACGATACATAGTAAAAAAAATCATATCTTGCAATTTTACCGAAAAAATGATTAAAATTCTAGAACTTATAAAAATAGATGTCAAGACTGGTATCCCAACACCAAAACACAATATTAAGACATATGTTATAACATCATCTGCTGACAATGAGATTTTACCAAAACAATAAATTATGCAGAAGGTAAAAGAAACAGTCAATTGTTAACCCAATTCGGTCCAAGTCACCTACTATGGGGGCTACCAAGTCAGGAAGGAAATTCACTATGATAGTATTAGTTCAAAGATAAACCCTAGTTTACAACTTATCACCTAATCCACACCTTTTGCAACTTCTACCTAGAAATCTTCTAGATATGAAATCCATGTCTCACTTCCCACAATCATCTTCGTGATAAAAATAGTCACAAACCAATGACAAGAACCAAAACAAAAGAACACAATTCCAATTACAATCTCAACTCTTTACTTAAAAACTTATGCGTGAGAACAATAACTAGACACACAATCAACTCTTTTCTTAAAAGCTTACGAGTGATGGACAAGAAACAATAAACACTTAGTCTACCTCAATGTATCAAAAGATACATGGTTGACACACAAAAACAAACAAGACACCTAAAGTACTCTCAAAATCCTAAATCCTTATTATGGAATTTTTTTTTGGAATAACCAATTTTTTTTAAAAAAAATACAAAAATAACCAAATTTTGAAAAAGTTTACGCAAATAACCAACTTTCAGGACAAAATTACACATAGGAGCCATCTGAGATGGCTCCTCCTCTTAAACTTAACACATAGGCGCCATCCCACATGGCTCCTCCTTATCAATAAGCCATGAAGGATGGCGCCTCCTCCTTGTGGTTTACATGTAGGAGCCATCTCAGATGGCTCCTACATGTATTTTTTTTTATTTATAAGTACACACCCATCCCTCCTTCATTTTTCACATTTTTTCAACTTCTCATCTCATATTCTCTCTTATTCTCTGTTACTCTCTCTTTTTTTCTTCCCTATCATGACATCTCCATACATCCATACCAGAGATGGATACGTTGTTTTCTCGGTCTCAAAACCTCCAATGAAAATGAAATTTTGGCACATATTTACCATGGCCAAACTGAAAAAAGAGTTGATGCGTTGGTTAGAGGGAGAAATAGAAGATGGTGATGAAATTAGAAGGATCCAGAGGAAGAGAACAACTATGAACTTCGCAACTGGTCAACCTCAAATTTGGTTGGAGGAAGTCAAAACAGACGTCGACGTTATTGCGATGATGTATGGTTCCGATGAGATTGTTTTGACGGTTGTAGTGTCTTAAACAATTTTTTGTGTTGTTGATGCGTCATTTCTCATGTTGTTGTTTTAATCGTGTAGTTTTTAATTTTGTTGTCTGCGTATTAGTGTTTGTAATAAATACTATTAATGGAAAAAAAAGAAGATTTGTTACAATATTAAAAGTGCAGATAAATGAAATACAAATTTTAGGATGTTGAGGTTGTAGCACGCTGGGGACAATTTTTTCGATTGTGTCCAGATTGACGACATAGACCACACTTTCTTTCTAGTTTATCAACGTCGTCCATTTCAATTGTTATACGTTTGCTCTTGGGACGACCCTTTTTATTTCTCCGCATTTGACTGTTATGTCAAACTACTTCCCCCTTCGTACGCAGGCCAATAATCTGCTTTTGCTACTGGTTCGAAGGCATTGTTGTATACGTTGAGCAAGGTCTGAGACTTGTAAATTGGAGAAAGAAGTACTAGTGCATCTTGATGAACATGTGCACACTCCGCAATGACATGAGAGCAGAGCATTCGAAAGGCCTGAAATTTTCCACAGTCTCACCACTGAGATGGTAGTTTAACCCTGTACTCTTGTCTAGGCAAACCCTCATTGTGGTCGATTGTCTCTTTGACAATGAAGTTATGGTTATGTCGGTCGAATCTTGTAACAAGATGAGTGCTAGCTTTGGCACTCTCGGCCTTAATAAATTTCAGGCAGCTTTCACTCCACACTTGTCCGGATTGTACCACCGCGTTCCACTTTTCACCTCTCTATGCAAACAAGGAGGTCATTCTAAAATATGTTGTACTAACCAACGCAGTTATTGGGAGTGCTCTTATGCCTTTGAAGACGCCGTTCATTTAGGTTTAGCGTAGTGGGCATGGATTACGGAAAGAATCCGAGACACAATGTTCTCCTATATCGTAATCTAATAGACCACCTTGGAGCAACTGATGTACGTAATTTCGATTAACTCTAAATTATTTTAACTTTAACGTATATTATTTTTATCATTAATCTCCATTATTTATATCAACAGTTTACATGGAGACCGTACTTGGGTTTGGACCATGTACCCAATGATGAAGATGCAGAGGTTTGGACTGCGAAGACTGCAATCATACAGTTTAACATTGTGGAAATGCACCACAGCGAATGCGTGAAGATGCAGTTTGGTATGTTCCAAGACATACCCCGCGATCCGATATGCTTGGATCCTTGGCATCTAAAAAGGGTCGATGCACAATGGGGACTGAATAATTGGAGAAATTTTCCCAGGGAGTATTGTAGGATGTGTAAAAACCGAGGAGATCATATCTTACAATGTCCCGTTTACGAAGATGACGAGATTATGCAACACTCTCGTCAATACATTGCTTGGTACCAGTCAGTCACAAATCCAGAAATGTATGTTTCTCAACCCCGCTATATGGTCGACCATCGCACCCAGTGGGGGCAACCTCCAGAGTCACAACAACAACGAAGACAACGCTACCACCAACAGCAACCTCAACAACAATACCAACAACAACCTCATCACCACCACCAACAACAACCACACCAACACTACCAACAACCACCCCAACAACACTACCAACAACCATCAACTTCCCGCCAATCAACCCGACGACACAGAACCACCAACACTCAATCCCAACCCCAACCCCAACCCCAACAACAACCTCATCACCCACCCACCCAATACTCACATATGCCACACACCCAAGTTCAATACACCAAACAAAGAGCATATGTCCAACCCCCCTATATGGGTCCATCAACATCTCACCTTAGCCCAGACCCTGGCTTCCCTGAGGAATATTCCCCAACCAACCCAACATTCCACCAACCATCGTCGTACCAAACCCCCCACCTTTCATATGGGTACGAGACTCCAAACACCCAATTTCCTTTTTACCCCACTCATTCACAATCCACATATACGGATTAGGACTGCTATAGTCCCCAAATGGAACCTAACCCCTAACCACAACGACCAAGCTATGGGAACATGGGGACACGTTTATACGAAATTGGTGCAACAAGTAATGTAAATCTTGAGTCATTCATGGATCCTGATCTCATTCACTACGAGCAGCCATCAACCCATGATCAGGTCCCATCGACCCAACAACAGCCGGATCCAGAACCTCACATCAGACGAGTTAGGAGAGGACGCACATGTGGAACTGATGGTCATCTACGAGTCCCGGATCGCCGTGAATAAACTTATGTAATCGCTTTTTGCTGTAATGAAAATTTATAATGCAAGATTTATTTCACAACATTGTCATGCACTTTAATTTAAATTGAAATTTTTAAATAAAAAAAAAATACACCTAGGCGCCATCTCAGATGGATTTTCCCATGTGTTTTACACATAGGAGCCATCTGAGATGACTTTTAGGGCAAAAAAATGAGAGGAGGCGCCATCCTGGCTGGCTCCTGCTTGTTAAAATCAATGCAGGAGCCATCTCAGATGGCTCCTGCTTGTATTTTACACCTGAAAGTTGGTTATTTGCGTAAATTTTTTTAAAAGTTGGTTATTTTTGTTTTTTTTTTAAAACTTGGTTATTCCAAAAAAAAATTCCTTATTATGCAGCCACTATTTTTGATGTGAGTGCTTGCAATTTTAGGTTTAGCAAGTCCTTATTTATAGACTCTTGCAGAATGGACTTGGACTCTTCAATCAAATCCAACCTTCTAATTTTAAATCAGCTGCAAGATCTTCAACAAAAATAGGAACAAATCTTTAAAGTTTTCTAAAAAGTCTCCAAGATCCTTTTTATGAAATCAAATCAAATCTACACAGTTTATAATAAAATCTTCTTGACCTACAAAAATATGTGAGATATATCCAAGTGGATCTCATAAAATCAAATAAAAAATTGTCAAGAAAAATAAAAGCAACACCTGTTGTACAGTTAGCCAAGATGTCATGACATGGACTCAACATCTGTTTGATATTCATGACAATTGGTCAAGATGTTGTGACATCTTGCTCAAAATCAACTAAGAACCATGTTTTACCAAAATTTATGCCAATCATAAAACCATTGATCTAACATTGATGTTTACCAGTATGAAGTGGTAGAATGTTTAATAATTAAATAAAATCTTAAATAATAAAGAATGCATGACTTTTAAAGAAAAAAAAAACAAAACCACGGTTGTTAGGACTCGAACCATGTACATGTATTAGCCTACCCCTCATTTATGTACTTAAACTGAGGGAATAAATGATAAGTTTTTGAAAAAAATAACATAGCACATCTAGGAATTTTACCTCATGAGGTGAAAGTATTGTCATAAAATGTAATATTTGTAGTAGTAATTTAGTAAGAATCTCCACTACGGTTTTTAAGCTCAACTGGTTAAAATTTTTATTGGTTCGAGATCTACCTGGTTAAAAGCTTTATTGTTTCGAAATCAACCCGATTGAAATTCTCTTGATTTCCTAGTTCAACTTGGTGAAAAGCTCAGTAGGTTCGAGATCAACCAAGTAAAAATCGTAGTCTGGTTCGTGGTTAGCTAGAATAAAACTCCGATTCAATTTGGAGGATAGCCAGCTCAAAGCGACGTCTTGGTTCGAGATCTGCCTATACAAAATCTCTTTTTAGTTTGGAGACCAACCTCTCTAGGTCTTACGTTGTTTGGTTAGAAGCTAGTCTAAAAACTTCATTTTCTTATATAAGGAGAATCGTGGACACAACTTTCTAAAACCTCTCAAGTTCAGTGGATACTTTTAAAAAGAAATTTTAAGAACAAGATTAGGTTTTCTTGGTCGAACATGTATAATTCTCAGGTGTTACTTCTCTTCCCTTATTTCTTTACTTTTTATTTTGGTTTTCCGCGGCATATTTACTCAAAATATTTTCAAACATCGTTTTTATAAATGATTTTGTTTTAAATCAAAGTTTTTCAAACTACTAGAATTCACCCCTACACCCCTTATGTATAGAATCATACATCCAACTTAAATAGTTAGTTATTTCTAGTTAATCTTCGGAAGTCGAGTACCGTGCCTTTGCTGCAACAACATGTAAGCTATGATGATTGCTCTACCTTCTCCAAAACATTCAAATACCATGCTCTAAACCCCATGTGCTTAATTCACACGACAATTTACCCGATTTTCATGAAAAGACTAAACATTTAGAGATCAATTACAACATTGTACGAGAAAAACTCCAAATTGGTACCTTCAAATTACTCAGAGACTCATTCAAAGACTAACTTGTCAGTTTTTTCACTAAGCCTCTCCTACTTCAACCTTACTACATTCTTCTATCCAAGTTGAAGATGATCAACCTCAATCCTCCTCCAACTTGTGGGGGATATCACACATTAATACATAACTTGACCACTTTGTTCATACAAGTTAGTTATAACTTGTTAGTTAAGTTTGTTCGAGAGATTTATATTCTACTCTCTTATATACACTATCTACAATAGAAACTATGACTCTCGCTGGATATAAACTGAATGTATGCTTCAGTGATAAATAATAAAGACTCCCCTTTATTCATATCATAAAGTAACCAATACACATTTTTCTTTAATAACAAGTAATTTAATATGATTTAGTGATAAGATTTAGAATAATCACCAGCAAACATGTAATTCTTTTTAATTAAATAAATATTGTATGTTGTTAATACATTTACCAACACAAACAAAATAAATAATTAATAATCATATAATAAAAGGGGTTAATTATTAGTATAACTAGGAAAAAACAACCCCTCTTTGAAACATGACACATGATCAAGTTACATCCAATCTCAAACATCTATCATATTTCTATGAATCATTTTAAATAGTTTCTTTGGCAGCATGGATCGACGGGGAACAGTGGCGGTGGTCCATGGTGCATTCGGAGTTGGTGCAGCTTCAGGGGCAGGCACAGGCGAGGGTGAAGGTGTTGGAGACCTATTATATTGTTGTGATGGCAAGACATTTACGACAAGCTTTTGTCCAAGTTTACAGTGATCGGTAGAACCTGAAATGTACCATCTTCTTCCATAAGTTGCCAACACAATTGTATCATGTCCACTTCTCAACACTGGTGCCGTGGAAGGAAATGTGCAACTCTGAAAATCACTTCCAATCACTCTCACCACATTGTCCTTGTCACCGTCATACTTGAAAGCTGAACGTTCATTCAAAATTAATTATATCTTTTCCAAAGTGTGACAAAATTAGAGACAAAAGAACTTACTGAGTGTGTCTCCGAGATGAAAGACCTTGTTTGCGGCCCAAGCTTGATAATCAACTCCAACTGTCCAACCTCTTTCATCTCCAACTACAAAATCTGTTGCCACGGCTATAGTTGAGAAGATAGTAGCAATGATAGCAAAGATGAAAATAGCACGAGAAAGAGCCATATTGCTTGATCAATTCACTATATGAATAAAAGTAGTTGCTCTTTTTGTTTTGGTTTGATATGATTGACATTGAAAAGGAACTATATATATAAGACTTATGCAGGGAGAACTAATGTGACCGTTGTTATGTTTTTCTGTCATGGACGGCTATGGTCCGGCTAACATTGTTTGGAGACTATAGGAAATAACGTAATGTAAACAAAGTAAGATCAAAACAAGACACAACATGTTTCACTCTTGTTCAAATATACTTGCACTTTGACTAAATCCAACACCATAAACGGCTGCTGCGTATCTTTGGGGCTTTAAATTGGTGAGAGTCTGTTTATGGTACAGTTTCGTTAAAAACCGAACTGAACCATTATATAATGTTATCTGAACCATATCAAACCTTTTTATGTTTTAAAGAATCGAGTTGAACTAAAAATTTTAGTTTGGTACAACAATTCGGGATTCCCGAACCGTACCAAACTATTATAAGATGATTTTTTTTAAAACCAAACTATTTGTTAAATAACAAAAAAAAATTGATATTTTTTATTTTTGAATTATTTTTCGAAAAAAGTTGTTTTTTTAATTATTTTTTGAAAAAAGTTGTTTTTTTAATTTAAAAAAAAAATAATTTGACTTTTTTTTTCTTCGGAAAAAGCTAATTTTATTATTTTCAATGTTTTTTTGAAAAATACCAACGTTTTTTCATTTTCTAAAGTAAAATTCACTTTAGATACTAAAGTATTAACAGTTCGGTTCGGAACTACTTTGAAATTGGTCATTTGCTTAACGGTTCTGTTATAGAATCATTATCAAAATATAAGTTCACTTCACTAACCATTAATAACAGTTCAATTCGATTTAGTTCAACAGTTCAGTTTGGTTATATGGTTTATTTGAACAGCCTAGGTGAGACCAACATACATGTATAGTTTCATTGTTTTCACAATTAAAATTAAATAATAAATTTAATTAAAATAAACTGACAATAAAAAGAAGTTTTAGACGATCAATAAATAATAACCATTAGATTTTAAATTATATTTGACTTTTATGTTAATTATTAACAAAATAATGTTTATG
The DNA here is from genome assembly GCA_021764765.1 of Vicia sativa. Taxonomy (NCBI): domain Eukaryota; kingdom Viridiplantae; phylum Streptophyta; class Magnoliopsida; order Fabales; family Fabaceae; genus Vicia; species Vicia sativa. Next base: position 154,014,629 of record CM038795.1, on the reverse strand, counting down.
AATGATTGTGATACTCTGATGATGACGTAAACCTTTTTACATTGACAATCCAATTAATCTCTTAAATAATTACTTTTCAATAAAAAATAAAGTTTAGATTATAAAGAAATTATATTAAGGTGACTTACTAAATAATTTAAAGTCAACATATAATTTATCATATACTTATTTTTAGGTTTGAGACTGTTATTTTTGAATGACTGTTTGATCTTTTATCTCACTTAAAAGTCTATTTAATTTGAATATATATATATAGGCTTAAATAGGCTCACATTTAAATAGGCTTAAAAATGTAAAAGATCAATTAGATTAAATGTTTGTTTACTCTAACTTATTTGAGCTTGCCTAATAACTTAAATTTTGTGAGACTATTTGTTTCAAAGAAGTTATGAAAATAATCTATAACATTGTTTTATAAGATTTTTTCCAGGACTTAATTTTTATTGACTTGGAGCTGGCTTATCATAAAATGCCTAGAGAGATTTTGTGGAAAGTTCTACAGAAGGAAGAGGTTAGGATTGCATATATTTGAGTTATCTAATATATGTATGAATGTATATCGACTATTGTACATACATAGATGGAGAGACAAATGATTTCCTCATTAGAATAGATTTGCATCAAGTTCAACCTTAAGCCCATACTTTTTTACCTTATTTTTAGGTGTATGCACGAAACATATCCAATCACTAGCACCAAAATGAGTGTTTTTTGCATATGATATAGTCCTACTTGAAGACTTCAAGGAGGATTTAAATGAGAGGTTGAAGATGATATTTAGAAACACGGTTTTCACTTAAGCAAGAGTAAGACTGAGTATATGGAATGTAAGTTCAACAAAAGAATAAGTGTTTTTAACTTAGATGTGAAAGTTGGAGACCATTCCATCCTTCAAATTACACAGTTTAAATATCTTGGATTTGTAATATAAAATGATGGAGAAATAAAAGAGGATGTAAACCATCGAATTGAAGTTGTGTGGTAAGATGAGGATGTTGTATTAGATGTGTGGTAGAATTAGACATGATAGAATTATAAATAAAAATATTAGAAAAGTGTTATACTAGCACATATAATAGAGAAGATGACAATTGGATTTTAATTTTTTTGGTTTGATTGCAACTTTGATCTTCCTATTATTTTTTTCTTCAATTTTGGTCTTCTCATTTTACAAATTATTTTTTGTAGTCACTCTATTTTATTTTGTTGAGGATTTTAGTCCCCCTTATAATTATTTTGCCAACAAATGACTCACAACTATGTGCAATAAATAAAATTGAGCCAATCAACCCTCTAATCCTTAGGAGAGTTATTGGTCGCCCAAAGAAGAACTGTAGCAAGGTAAATGGTAAGCCTAGAAACACAAATACTTTGTCCAGATTTCCTTAAATAGTGAAATTCTAAAATACGAGAATATGAGACTCAACAAGAAAACATGCAAAGGTAAAAAGACGATTGAGAGAGTAATATCTAAATAGCAATACCTAAAACATCAATATTATCACTTTCATATCATTAAAAATTCTCTCAGATTTGAAGGAGACTAAAATAAATCCTAAATCCTTATATATAAACTCATACATTGGAAATCAATTGTCTTCGAATTCTGAGCAAATTTACTTATCCTGTTTAGCGAAATGGACCGCCCAGTCCTCCCTAGGTTCCGGCGGGTCCGCTACCTCCCCCACGATGATGAACGCCACTTCAGAGAAGTCAACAAAGTGTGAAGCTATTTCTCGGGGCTCATGGGAAACCCATTCCACCTCGGAAGCTTCGCTTGCGTCAACCAAGTGCTCTTCCTCGACGTTATAAGCCATTTTAACCTGAAAAGTAGGGGACACAAGTGAATTCGACGATCAAATCAAATTCACCCTTAATCAAGTGAAAGGGTGTGGAAAGGAACATGAATAATGTCCTCGACCTAAGCCCTTACTCATACGCGAGGAAAACTTCTCCTTCTGGGAGACCTAACATCTTGAACAAGTGAACCCATTAACATTATGGGGAAGGGGCTCCTCGATGTATAAACTATAAACTCCAGTTAAAGTTCATCATAGATTAATACCAATCACCAAAAAACGGTTGAAAATCATCATGAAACCCATGAGTCTCACCGGTACTAGGATCACTAACCGTCGTAACAACAATACAAAAACTAACAAAAATAAGAACTGAAAACTCGTCTGTACACGACGCTAACAACCTCACCAACGCCAATATTGGCCCATCCACCGTCAAATACCAACATGAAGCAGACTAACACTCAAATTCACGACTTTTAAATTGTCAACATTCAAGTTATTACTCCTAAAGCAAAACAAGAAAAAGTTAAGAGCTTACTTGTTAAACGAAGACGAGCCGACGAACAAAGACAACTATGCTGTAATGGTAAACATTCGGTGACAACGACGGAGAACCAGAGAGAAGGAGAAATAAGAGATATGCGAAAACTAGAAATGTTTCCATCTTCTCCCTTTTTATAGACCCATTTTTGGTTGCGTGCGCGCGTGCAAAAGCCTAGGGGAACAATCCATCATCATTAAACCTAGCCTCTTAGCCATCATTAACCATTTAATGTGGCACATATCTCCATCAAACTTTTCAACTCCTCTGATGCCAAACACGAACGAGAAAGTTTCACCTTCCAAACTGCACCCCCTCGGGGAAAAACCCTAAAATAGAAAATTCGGCGAGAGCTTTCTGAATGAGCGCCGGTTGAAACTTCCAGTTATGGTCCACTCATACCGTCCACATGTGCACGAACTTGCAATAAACTTCCATAGCGAGCACACTAGACGACAACGCAAGTCTGCAAGCCGTGAACCCCGTCAGGGGACTTTCCTTGTGACCAATTCCTCATTCCTCCTCGACACGCGAGCTGAATCTAAGTCATTACTCCTTCGCCTAAAAGCAATGACTTGGAGGGCTCCTATTCTGAATTGGGCCAGCGGCTAGACACGTCCTAATCCGCTCTTGTTTTCGTAACGACCCAAAATCATTGGTTCAACCAACTAGGGATAACAAAGGACATTTTTCACTTTTGCCCGACAGGTGGTGATGCATGGTCGGGTGGCCCCATGGTCGACGAGACTACGACTACCCCTTACCACATCTCTGCTAGTGACAACGGCTAGTTTCAAGCATCTCTACTCATGGTAACGACTAGTTTCAAGCATCTCTTCCCAGGATTAGAGGCACAAACTGCTCGTTTCTGCTTTCGCATATGATTTTTGGCAGTAACACATTTTGGGCCTAGATATTTGGTTCATAACGCGAACCAATGTTCAATCATTGAGGGGATTATAAATACCCTCACATATGTGATGGTCAAGTATCCAAGATTCAATTATGAAACCCTAAATTCTCTCACATATATTTACATTCTTACTTACTTAGTGTTTTGGACTGCCCAAACGCTTGTCGGGCAGGTCGCCCCTCCTCGAGGTTCAACTTTCTACTGAGATCCCTTGGCATACCGGGGGCTATCAACTACCCGGATCGTATACCATGCGATGTCCCCTGCTCAACATCCGTCGGGCAGGTTCACAGTTTATCACGTTAAGAACTACGCTTGTTATGTCCCATTTGCTCGACATAACGGCTTGTTATGAGCATCAACACTCGACCTTGACCTAGTCCGCTCGAAGGAATATATTCGTGGGTCCGTATATCTCGGCCCAAATATAGCAACCAATGAGAATCCTCCTAACATCATTATTTAAACCCTCATATCTTTGAGGGCAAGATATCACTTTCTTACACTCAAAACCTGAATATTCACTATTCTCTCTCTTTGAACATTTGCTTACTTAAGCATCAGAGTGCCTTGTAGGTACACCACCTCCTCCTCAATATCAACTTGCTTAAAGGATCTTCAACCGTTCCGACCATCTCTGATCACCAGCTCAAATCATTGGCGTGGTCTGTGGGAACATATCTTCCCCATCTTCATTCATCGTCCCGATATCAAAAGATCAAAGATACTCCTAAACTAACGAGATATATGATAACAATGATAAACTCCTTTCCGGCAAGACCGTTCCCTCACTTGTCCGAAAGTCGGACAGGAATGATAACTCTCCTCGTCTTGAGGACCTTATTGATCATAGGGATAGTAGAACTGCCTCCCCTAATTCCTAAGATGCTGGCGACCAAGATTCCTTCTTGGATAACCAGAAACCCATGGATCAAGCTGATGACGTCGACATCCCTCAGCCCTCGGCACCACTATCGACCAATGCGGACCCAATATTAGTTATTATTCTGTCAGTCCTCAATCATACTAACAGTCTCCTCCTCCAGCAGGGCCAACACATTGAGGCTCTTGAAAAGAACCGTCCATTGTCTCCACCTCAGAAACCTAAAACGACCATTTCCCGCAGTCTCTCGCCAAGAAAACATGCTCAGAATCAAGATCATCTCGACCGATCTTTCCTGAAGAAGAGGGGACACACCCCACCTCGGAAAAATTGATAATCTCTTTCGCACAAGAAGACGAAGAATGAACCACACTGCTCTCGCGATCGTTCTCCGTCCCCTACAAGAGAGATAACTCCCTCGTCACAAGAGAAACAATCACTTTGTCTCCCTCTCTCCCGATCAAAGCGTTGAAGACGAGCATCATGGTCCTTTATGTCGGGATATCATGGATATCCCTATCCCATCTGGTCTAGAGAAACCACCTAGGATTGGTCAATACGACGACACCACTGACCCCGACGAACACATCGAGACATCGATGCCCTGCTCGACTATCGTGGAGTTTGCGAAACCATCAAATGTCGCCTGTTTCCTACGACCTTGAGGAAAGGAGCCATGGTGTGGTATAAAAGACTGCCCGATGGGTCGGTTGTGACACCCTGATTTAATTCAAATATCAAATAAATGGGAATTTAATTATTTATTTAATTAAAGTCTTAGGTATTTGTATTATTGGATTAATTGGATCGATTTAATGAAGAAAGGATTGAAGGTGTGCAGAGTAAACAGTGGGTGTAAGAGTAAATCACTCTACTAATTACTAAGTATTGATTATTTATTTTATTTGGAATATTAAAAGGAAATATAAAAAGGAAAAGAAGGGAAAAAGAAGCCTTTTTGGAGGAAAGTCATAATACGTAGAATTGGAGAAGAGAAGAGAAGAGAGAAAAGCCGACGCCGAAGGAATCGAGAATCATCGCGAGGTAAGGGGTGATTTCTTTCGGTTAATATGTCTTATGGGTTTTGGGAATCAACTGGGTAATTGGGTATGTTAGGGAATTGAATTATAGGTTTATGGAAGGAAACCCTATTTTGTGTCGGTGTATGGAAATTGGATCGTTAGTGTGTCAGATAACTAATAGGAATGCATAAACTAAGTTGTTTGATGTTATAATGGTGTAAAATGGCTTTAGATTGGTGTTCCTAATATCACAATTCGTGTTTGGAAGTTTGGAAATGATAAATGATGCATAAAGCTGTCAAAAATAGCAGATTTTACTGTTACAGGTCGTGGGAACCGGTTCCCTGTGGGGAGGAACCGGGTTCCAGGGGTTAAATTTCAAAATCTGGGGATTTTTGTACATGGGAACCGGTTCCCTGTGGGGAGGAACCGGGTTCCCCATACAAAAATCCAGGGAGGCTCATTTTCAAAACGTGGGAACCGGTTCCCTGTGGGGAGGAACCGGGTTCCCCATACAATTTTCCAGGAAGCATGTATTTTCAAGTTGTGGGAACCGGGTTCTCCCAGTGAGGAACCGGTTACCACTGTGTATTTTTCCAAAACTTCTAAAACTTCAAAAACTCATATTTTCTAAACCGTAACTCCGATTCGAGTGCCGTTTTCGGCGTTATTTCTTAAATTTAAATTTCTATCTTTTGGAAAAGAAAAATATTATTTTCTCAAATTTTTTTTAAAAAAAAGTCGAGCTCCCGATTTTGAAAAGTATGGATTAATTAAGGATAATGGAGAATTAATACAAATGGTCTGAGTTACCGAATGAGAGCTAATGTATACCATGCTATATTTGATATTCATTATGATTGAATACGATACACTGGTGATTGACATTAAGTGAATTATGTTGAGATCAAAATCTGGGAATTGGTTTAGATTGTTCTGACAGGGTGAACGAAGACTGACGCTTGTGTGTTGGTTCCTTGTTGTCTATTCATGATTGTATTGATATCATGTGTTGTTGTCGATGTTGTTTATTCATGATTGTATTGATATCATGTGTTGTTGTTATTGTATATACTGGTGATAGTCTTACTGATTGAAGAGTAAGCGTTCGACATATTTATGCTTTGTGATAATTATTTCATGATTATGTTGTTATCATGCGATATACGTTGATGTTGGCATTATGTGGAATTATGTTGTGATCATAATCCGTTAAATTGATGTTGCATGCTTTTATGATGCATGCATGAACATTGTTAAATTGGTTCGTTCCCATTGTGCGGAAGTGAGCTTGCAGAGCCAATAGACTTACCTGGTTGGAGGTGGTGAGGCTAGATTCTTGACCCAATGGTTGTGGGCGAATCATGGATTATACTGTCTTTCCACTTGTAAACGGAGCAGTGGGTGAACTCGGTTCACGTTTTGGTACCACATGCATAGAGTCTGCATTGCATATGGGATTGTAACATGTTAGGATGATTTCCAGTGTTGCAATTTCCATTGTTTGATATATACATGATCATTGTGTGAACTGTTTTGTGAATTTATTATGACTTTGTGTTTGGTTAATGGATTAATGTAACCGATTATTTTGTTGTATTTAAAAACGTACAATACATGTTATATTGAATTGAAATCTCACCCTTACTTTAATGATTTCAGATCCGAAGTGATTAGCTGCTTGGAGTTGGTGAGGATAGCTCTAGAGTCGAGTCAATTAATTAGTCCGCGTGTCAGTGTCGTGCTCTGGTAGATGTAACACTGGGGAAACGGTTGTTTGAAATCCTTTAATGGATATTTTAATAGTTTTGAATTGTGTTTTGATTATATATCCTGGAATAACCATTGAATGAGGTATTCGGGATTTTGGATTATGTTTCATTTCCGCTGTTAAACATAATTTTAAGTTTGATTCATTTAATGATTATTCTTCAGTGAAAGCATGACAGCTGTTTGGTCAATTTTTATGATTTAAATTGTGACGCCTCTTAATTGTGGATAAAACTCTGATATTAATTCTATAAAACGCGGGTAATTAGAAGGGGTGTTACATCGGTCATATCCTGGAAGCATCTGGGAAGATTATTTTCCAGACATTTCAGAGCATCCCGACGACACCCTATGTCGGAAGCCTCCCTAGAGGCCATCATTCAGGAAAAAGAAGAATCTCTCCGAACCTATATCGAGAGGTTCAATCAAGAAGTCGTCCGAGTCTCAACGACGAACGGTATGAAAAAATAACTCCTCAAAAGAGGACTACACCCTCGTAGAGACTTCGCGAATGTTGTAGGTATTGAACTCCCTCAATATTGGATGCTTTCCTCCTGAAAGCTTAGACATACATCCAATACGAGGAGAAGGAAGCCGCAAACTGTGCTCGTGAAACTCGACATAGGGAGAATGTCAAGAGTTCAAAGAATGAAGATCCCTCGACATCCCGTTGAGGGGTAGAGCGAAGGCGGGAGGATAAATCTCGCGACTCTAGAGACCACAAGGGGACAGTTGGTCAATTTAGTGACTACACCCCCTCACCACTTATTGGGAGCGTATCTTGACTGATTGTGTGAACTCCGAGTTCAAACAGGGCGGAGTGCGCTTCCTCCGAAAGACCCCGACAAATTCGGGGATAAATAAAAGTAAATGTTGTAGATTTCACAGAAGTCATGGGCACGTGACAGACGACTGAATCCATCTGAAGGATGCGATTGAGATCCTGATCAGAGACGGACATCTCAAGCAATACAAGAAGAAATAATCTACAAAAGAAGAGACCCCCTCGTCCTGTAAGGTTATGGAAGAAAAGCCTTAAGAGGAGTCCTTCATGCCTATGGCCATGAGTATATCCAGGCCATCAGATTTCATCTTCCCCGACATCGATACCACCCCGGCGTACTTCACCGCCCATAGCCCCTGGAAATCCTTCCCAACGACCATGGTCATCTCCGGCGGAGGGTTCACTAAGAACTCCATCAGATCAATCAAGAGAAGGTTTGACGATCTCATCAAAACAAGTTCAGATCTGGCGCTACCCTCAATAAAATCCAAGGCAAGTCTCATCCAATGTCCTTCTACAACGAGGAGCTACCAGGGTGACGCCCCTAACACAAATATTCCTCTGCTCGTGCGTGCTCGAATGGCTAACTTTGATGTTAGGCGTATATTGGTCGGCCAGGATAGTTCGGTCGATATCATGTACACTCAGCTCTTCCGCCCGTTGCAACTCAACGAGACCCACCTGGATCCTTACTCGATTCGGATCTACAAGGATTCAATGAAACCACAACAAAGCCATGGGGGTACGTTGAGCTGACCGTGACCTTCGGAGCCAGAGAGACTGACAGGTCGATCAAAACACAGTTCTTGGTCGTCGAATGTCTGTCTCTTTATCAGTGTATTTTAGGTCGACCCACTCTTGCCGATCTAATTGTTGTACCATCCACGACACACTTGAAGATGAAATATTACACAGCAGAAGGGAATGTAGCAACTTTGCATAGAGACATCTAAGCCGCTTGAAGATGGTTTGAGGCATCTGCACAGTGCATGGACTCCATCAACCTCCAACCACAGGTCAAGGGTAGAATCGACCTCCCTAAAATATCTCGCAATCCATAAGCCCTCCCTCGAGTTGAAGCTGTGACACCCCAAGTAAATCGATTATTAAATAATTACGATTTTTAATTATTAATTTAATTAGGAATGTAATATTTAATATTTTGGATTATTGGAAGTCAATTGAATTAAATGGAAGTGGGTTTATTGGTGGTATGATGAATAAAGTGAGGGTGTGAGGAGTAAAAGACTCTACTCACATTAATTATGTTATTTTTATTATGTTAGAATAATAAAAGAAATAAAAGAAGGAAAAGAGGAAAAAAGATCTTTTGGAGAAAACTCACAGACGTGGAATTGAGAAGAGGAGAAAAGGAGGAAGAAGACCTAAGGTGTCGAATTCAAGAATCCACAAGGTAAGGGTGATTTCGATTGATTATGGTTTATTATCGGTTTTGATTTTAATATTATAGATCATAGCATGTTAGGAAATCTATGTTTAGGGATTTCTAAGTTTCCATGGGTGTATACCTAATGGTGTCGATGATGTCGATTGTGTCGAATGTATAGATTAATGGATCCGTATGATATAGGATCATTACGTTAATAAAACATGTTATATTGTATGTTATTGATGATGAATGAGTAAATTTATGGTGTCGAATGTGTGGCACGTTTTGGAATAAAGAAGAAATGGTTTTGGGAAATAATGTTCAAAAACTAAATTTTGGGTCGATGATCGTGGGAACCGTTTCCTGGGAGAACCCGGTTCCACTTTTAAAATGGTGAAAATGGTATTTTGAACTCGTGAACCGGTTCGTGGGAGGAACCGGTTCCACGTTAATTTTCCAAAAATGAAATTTTACGGGAACCGGCCGAGGAACCGGGTTCCCATACATTTTCCAGGGCGTGTATTTTGAGTTTGGGAACCGGTTACTCTGTGGAGGAACCGGTTCCAAAACTTTGAAAATTTTCCAAACTTTTAAAATTCATAACTTTCAAACCGTAAGTCCGTTTTGAGCCTTTGGAAGTTGTTTCTTAAATTTAATGCTCTATCTTATAAAATGGAAAGATTTTCTAAAAGTTGAAATTATTTTGAAAAATAGGCAAATTTCAAACAAACAATTATTGTGATGCACTTTGAGGTACATGTGTGAAAGTGGTGATGAGTATATTGATACTGAGTGAATGTAAAGCGTGTTATGCTGTGGTTATTTGTATGCATGATGGTTGGAATATCATGTTTTTGAGTTTGATTCGGTTTATGATGATTGGTGTATTCATGAATTGTATTGATATCATGTGTTTGTTGGTGTTGTATATGCCTGATGGTTGTTGACCTTAGTTGTCATTGTTGTGATATATACTGGTGATAGTCTTACCAATTGAAGGGTAAGTGTTTGGCATATTTATGCTCGGTGATGAATTATTTCATGATAGGTGATTATATCATGTTGATTGGTTTGCATGTTTATGCTGATGTTAGATGTATGCATGATTGGTTGATATATCATGTTGATTGTTGTGATTCATTTATGTTAAATGAATGTATACATAGACTGATTAATGTTGCATGCGGGTGATGTGCGTGCATATGCATTGTTTTGGTGAAGTTAATTCCCATTGTGCGGAATTTGACTTGGATTGCCGATAACCGATACCCGAGTGAGGATGGGTGGTTAGGCTGGATTCGTGTTCGAGTGGTTATGGACGAATCGATGGTACTGTATCCGGATGGTGATGGATCAGTGTTGGGTGACTTTGAGTCACGAGTCGGTACCGCATGCATTGAGTCTGCATTTTGATTGTGTGGAATAGTAACATGTTAGGATGTCTTCCAGTGTTACTATTTTCTGATTGATGATGGTTATGCATGATGATTATATGGTTGTGATTGTGTATGGAATATGAAGTTATGTTGAAATGGGTGGGTTAATATGCTTGAAATATATTGTTAATTGAGAAGCTTATAATATGCTTTAATTATGAGAAGTCTCACCGTTACTTACCATTTGATTAAAGTTAGCGAGGAGTCGGTGAGGATGGCTCTAGAGCTTATCGTTTAGTACGAGTCGTGTCATGCTCGATTAGATTGTAACATCGGGAATGTTAGATGAGGAATTAGATATTGGTTTATTAATTATTTAAAACTTTGTTGGGAATAATAATGATGGAATTATTCCGTGTTTGGTTATGATGTTTTCATTGTGTAAGACATGGTCTTATCTATATTGAATTATTTTGAAGGTGTTGATCCTCGTAGCATGGCTACTGTTTGAATGAAGTTTTATTTTACCTATTAATTGTGACATCCCGTGATTACCGTGTTAAACTCGATTAAAGATGATTTAAATGTTAATTTAATTAATATATTTCGGGTATTTAGATGGGGTGTTACAATAGTGGTATCGAGCATAGTCGGTCATGTGACCGGTGTCTTAATGTCATTACTCTTCAGATACGACATGTGTTTGAAACACCGCTTGATCGCTTTGTTTTCCGGTTATCCGTTGCGGAGTGGTTTGGAAGCAAGTGGGAGAAACTTTGCTTCTCTAAGATGTTCTGGTGTGAAGAGTTGGATCGATGTGCTATTGGTTACACGAGTGCAGATGTTGATTAGACTGCGTAGTTTTCCCGAATTTGGAGGGATTACGAATTCGAGAATTCAGTATGATGGTCAGATAAGGTTCTCTTAAGTGGTGACAATTAAGTGCTTGTGTTGTTCGCATCATGGAGTGGAGGACGATGTTATGGACAATGATGTTCCATTTGAGGTGTGAGTTTCGACGTTTCCATGGGAATAATAGCGACTCACCGTCTGAGCAAGATGTTGGATTAACTGGAGGTCATCCTTGGGTTGGATGTTTGAAGTTAAACCAAGCGATTATGAATCGTTATGATGAGTCGATGCATATTCTTGGCCTAGAAGATATTTGGTACTTAAGAAGGATGACTTTGAGAAGATGGTGGTGTGGTGGGAAGGTTGTAACACTTCCAGTTGATTGTGGAGTCGTGTGAGTTATTTTTTGTGTTCTTGAAAAGAATGATTGTGTCAATGGTTGATATAAAGTATGTAGTGGTGTGAATTGGTTATTGGAATTGTAACCGACGCAAGTGATCATGGAGAACGATGTGTGTTCGGTATGTTGAAGTTAGGATCCCAAATTTTGTATTCGAGGATGTTTTGGGATTCTCACTCCCACAAGGTGGAAATCGACTACCTATTGCGGAATTGATTTCGACAGATTTCTTCCAAAACTTGTAAGATTCATAACTTGAGTTTTGGATGTCCGATTTGAGTTCGGTTGAAGCATTGGAAAGATAATGTGATGAACTTTGTTTTAAAATGGTCCTAGCACCTGAAAGTAATTTATTTATCATGTAATGATGTTTGAGGAGAATCGAGTTGTTGTTGATGTCGCTCTTGGTACAAAACTTATTTCTATGACACCGTGCAAGATGTCAACTTTTGAGTTAAGGGAATTGAAGAAGCTATTGGAAGATGCGCAGTGAAATGGATTTGTAAAACCAAGTGTATTGTTTGGGGAGCTCTAATTTCCTTAGTCAAGGAGGAAGGAAGTAGCGCGAATTGCGTGTGGATTTTTGATAACTGATTTAAGTGGTGATTGAGACTAAATATCTATTTCAAATTGTTGGTGATTTGATGGATCAATTAGTTGGAAAGTATGCCTTCGGTAAAGTTGAGTTTAGATTAAACTTACCTTCGTGGTCAGGTTAAGGATGAAGATAGTTAGAGATAAGCTTCTAAAACTCGGTATAGGTATGTTGAATGTTGTGAGGTGAATTCCAACTTCGAGAGATAGTAGAATTTTGTTAAGTTTTTCATGGTGCAGATTACGGTATGAGGATGTGAGCTTTCTTTATCATGTTATCTCAAGTGACGGTAATGCGGTAGACCCATCTGAGGCTGACGTAGTGTTGTAGTGGGAAAGTCCAAAATTTGTTGCGGGTATTGGAAGATTTCGTGGACATAACCAGTAATAGTCGCAGTTATTTGAGACGAGGTCAAGAATGATATATTTTTAATGAATGAGATGTTGGTATTAAATAGAGTGCGACAAGTATTAGAGATGCAACTTATGTCGATTAAGGATGGATAAGTGACGTTAGCTTCTGAGGAAAAGATAAGTGATAATTAGAGGAAAAATAAATTCGATAGGAAATGCAATTATGTTTAAGATGTCAAAATATTGACATGTGTTAAGAAAATGTTGGAAGTTTCTTTTACCGATCATATGATGAGGTGTATTACCGAGATTTCATTTGAAATAAGATTCAGATTGAGCATATATGGATCCTAGATGTTTTGAGATTTAAAGGGAGACTAAGAGTTGTGAATGTCGTTAAAGTTCTCCGCATGTATAAGGACTTCAAATGGAAACAAAATGAGTTATGGTGTATTTGGTGTGTTAGCATCTCATGAAGGGGAAAATACTTAACAATCGTGTGATGCTAAGTGAGTGTGAAGAAGTTGTAAACCCTAAAGGAAGATTATGGAACCATGGTGCTTGGGTGACTTGAGCACAAGTTCTAAAGGAACGCTATTATAGTTTGGTACGGTGGTTTATACTCCATTGTGATTGCGGCTATCTATTGACAAATTGAGGAACTGATCACCCTTAATCTCTTGTTGATAATAGACGGGATCGTGTTGGATTTAATAGACTCATCTTGCAAGCTTGATAGTGTGTGAAGTGGTTGACGTTCTAATGAGAAGATAGTAGTTCATCAGTTCGCATGAAACTAAGAGGAAAAGGACTATGAAAAAGACTTGGAAATTATCTAAGGGTCGAGACTTGAGTGTGTATGCAAGTTGAAGCCGCGGAGTGGAAAGTTTAGAATGTAAGAAGTTGAACGGTGATTTTTGATAGATATTAAGGAGAAAGTCTAAAGATAAAATGTGAAACTTGTAGAGCTGGTAGTTGATGAAAATCAAATGAAGATAATGACTTAAGGTAATTAATCAGAGTCGCGTAGCGAAAGCATAACGTGATGCACTTTGTTATGCGAGTATGATTTTATTTTATTTTTTTGGAAGTCACAAATTAAACGTTAGAAGGTGTGGAGTTTATGAAACTATTAGGAATTTCAGAATAGAATTCTTAGGTGAAGGGTTCTCTGTCTTATTGATGTTACATCCATTATAATAGATGTATTAATTTGCAAGCTCTATCATTGGAACGTAGCCTAGTGGTACTAGCATTGTGTATAAATGTTGTGGACATTGCGGTTATGTAGAGGTTCTTATAATTGTGTTGCAGTGTGGTGAAGTGATAAATCATGTACCCTAGAGTGAAGGGGGTAAGAAGTGAGCTGAGCTGATGTATTCTTAACCCGATAGCAATGGATCGTGTGGGATTCTAGTGGTTGAATAAGAAGGATATTTGTTAGTGATATTGGAAATGATGTCAAACATGACGTGATAGTTGGAAGGGAGGATTTCAAGAGCTGAAGAGGAGGTGGACTAGTGCTCCGATCTTCATTTTGTCGAATCCGACTAAGTCTGTTGTTGTGTACTGTGACGCACCATTAATGGGATTAGGTGGTGTGTTGATGCAAGATAAGCAGGTTGTGGCTTATGCTTCACGACAATTGAAAGTGCATGAAAGGAGTTGTCCGACTCATGATTTAGAGTTGGCAGCTGTTGTATTTGTTTTGATGTTGGGGAGGCATTATTTATATGGTTCTCGGTTTGAGGTATTAGTGATCATAAGAGCTCAAGTATCTCTTTGATCGTGAAGGGTTAAACGATTGCGAGTCAAAGAGATCGCATTGGTAAGAGTAGCTGGAGAGGACCAGCAGATGGAAATGTTACATGGGAACTGGAGAGTCAGATGAAGGACTCATATCCCGAACTGTTCGTTTAGGTTATGTTTTCGAGGACGAAAACTCTTTTAGTGGGGGAGAGTTGTGACACCCCAAGTAAATCGATTATTAAATAATTACGATTTTTAATTATTAATTTAATTAGGAATGTAATATTTAATATTTTGGATTATTGGAAGTCAATTGAATTAAATGGAAGTGGGTTTATTGGTGGTATGATGAATAAAGTGAGGGTGTGAGGAGTAAAAGACTCTACTCACATTAATTATGTTATTTTTATTATGTTAGAATAATAAAAGAAATAAAAGAAGGAAAAGAGGAAAAAAGATCTTTTTGGAGAAAACTCACTGTACGTGGAATTGAGAAGAGGAGAAAAGGAGGAAGAAGACCTAAGGTGTCGGAATTCGAAGAACCCACAAGGTAAGGGGTGATTTCGATTGATTATGGTTTATTATCGGTTTTGATTTTAATATTATAGATCATAGCATGTTAGGAAATCTATGTTTAGGGATTTCTAAGTTTCCATGGGTGTATACCTAATGGTGTCGATGATGTCGATTGTGTCGAATGTATAGATTAATGGATCCGATGATATAGGATCATTCTTGTGAATAAAACATGTTATATTGTATGTTATTGATGATGAATGAGTAAATTTATGGTGTCGAATGTGGCACGCTTTGGAATAAAGAAGAAATGGTTTTGGGAAATAATGCTGTCAAAACTAAATTTTTGGGTCTGATGGTCGTGGGAACCGGTTCCTCAGTGGGAGAACCCGGGTTCCAGCTTTTAAAATGGTGAAAAATGGTATTTTTGAACTCAGGAACCGGTTTCTGTGTGGGAGGAACCGGTTCCACGTTAATTTTCCGAAAAATGAAATTTTACTCGGGAACCGGTTCCCTACCTGGAGGAACCGGGTTCCCCATACATTTTTCCAGGGGGCGTGTATTTTTGAGTTGTGGGAACCGGTTACTCCCAGGGAGGAACCGGGTTCCACTGAAAACTTTTGAAAATTTTCCAAACTTTAAAAATTCATAACTTTCAAACCGTAAGTCCGTTTTGAGCCGCTTTGGAAGTTGTTTCTTAAATTTAATGCTCTATCTTATAAAATGGAAAGATTTTCTAAAAGTTGAAATTATTTTGAAAAAGAGGCAAATTTCGAAACAAACAATTATTGACTGATGCACTTTGAGGTGCATGTAACAGGGAAACTGTGGTGATGAGTATATTGATACTGAGTGAATGTAAAGCGTGTTATCTTGTGGTTATTTGTATGCATGATGGTTGGAATATCATGTTTTGAGTTTGATTCGGTTTATGATGATTGGTGTATTCATGAATTGTATTGATATCATGTGTTTGTTGGTGTTGTATATGCCGATGGTTGTTGACCTTAGTTGTCATTGTTGTGATATATACTGGTGATAGTCTTACCAATTGAAGGGTAAGTGTTTGGAATATTTATGCTCGGTGATGAATTATTTCATGATAGGTGATTATATCATGTTGATTGGTTTGCATGTTTATGCTGATGTTAGATGTATGCATGATTGGTTGATATATCATGTTGATTGTTGTGATTCATTATGTTAAATGAATGTATACATAGACCGATTAATGTTGCATGGTGATGCGTGCATATGCATTGTTTTGGTGAAGTTAATTCCCATTGTGCGGAATTTGACTTGGATTGCCGATAACCGATACCCAGTGAGGATGGGTGGTTAGGCTGGATTCGTGTTCGAGTGGTTATGGACGAATCGATGGTACTGTATCCGGATGGTGATGGATCGGTGTTGGGTGACTTTGAGTCACGAGTCGGTACCGCATGCATTGAGTCGCATTTTGATTGTGTGGAATAGTAACATGTTAGGATGTCTTCGGTGTTACTATTTTCGATTGACGATGGTTATGCATGATGATTATATGGTTGTGATTGTGTATGGAATATGAAGTTATGTTGAAATGGGTGGGTTAATATGCTTGAAATATATTGTTAATTGAGAAGCTTATAATATGCTTTAATTATGAGAAGTCTCACCGTTACCATTTCGATTAAAGTTAGCAATGAGGAGTCGGTGAGGATGGCTCTAGAGCTTATCGTTTAGCGAGTCGGTGTCATGCTCGATTAGATTGTAACAGGGGAATGTTAGATGAGGAATTAGATTTTGGTTTATTAATTATTTAAAACTTTGTTGGGAATAATAATGATGGAATTATTCCGTGTTTGGTTATGATGTTTTCCGCTGTGTAAGACATGGTCTTATCTATATTGAATTATTTTGAAGGTGTTGATCCTCAGTGTAGCATGGCTACTGTTTGAATGAAGTTTTATTTTTACCTATTAATTGTGACATCCCGTGATTACCGTGTTAAACTCTGATTAAAGATGATTTAAATGTTAATTTAATTAATATATTTCGGGGTATTTAGATGGGGTGTTACAGAAGCCATCGACCTCGACACCTGCCTGGAGCCAGAGGACTTGGCCGAGAAAATAAGGAAGGGTAAAGATCCGATGATCGAGGAAGATGCACTCACCTCTAAAAGCTCGGAAGAACCCTTGAAACAACACACGCGGCCAATCCCAGATGGAAATTTTGAGCTTGTTCCACTCGGTGACGACCCCAACAAAGGAGTCAAGATCGGGGCAGATCTCCCAAAGTTAGATTGAAACCAGCTCAAAGCTTGCTTGAAGGACAACGCTGACCTCTTTGCTGGGAGTACGGACGAAACTCCCGGTCTCGACCCAGAGGTTGCATGTCACCATCTTATCGTGATCCCGCCTTAAGGCAGTAGATAGCCAGCGAAAGCGATCCTCTAAAAATCGAGGCTGTCGAGCAAGCTGTTAGGGACCTTCTAGAGACCAATTTTGTATTAGAAGCCCAATATACTACGTGGTTGTCCAACCCTGTACTTGTGAAAAAGAATAATGGAAAATGGCGCATGTGCATTGATTACTCTGATCTTAATAAGGCATGTCTAAAAGACGCCTACTCCATGCCCAACATTGACAAACTCGTTGACAATTCTGCAGGTTTTAAATTGCTTTCGTTCATGGACGCCTCTTCGGGCTATAACCAAATTCCCATGGATAAAACGGACAAAACATATACGACCTTCATGACTGAACCTCTCAACTATCACTACAACGTGATGCCCTTCGATCTGAAGAACGTCGGTGCAACATACCAGCGAATGATGAATAAAGTCTTCAAAGGTGAAATCGGGGACATGCTCGAGATGTACATAGACGACATGATCGTAAAGTCCCAAGAGGAAGTCGATCACTCCCTACACCTCAGAAAAGTCTTCAATCAAGTCAGAAAGGTCAAAATGAGTTTCAACCCCGAAAAGTGCACCTTCAGAGTCCGGGCTGGGAAGTTCCTCGGCTTCTACCTCACCGAGCGTGGGATAGAGGCTAACCCCGACAAATGTCAGGCGTTCTCGGAATTCCCCAATCCAAATTCCAAAAAGTCCATTCAAGTCCTCAAAGGGATGTTAACCTCATTATCACAATTTCGTCACGAGGTCGGCCCAACATGCACTCCTATTCTTCAAAATACTACAAAAGGAATCAACATTCGACTGGACCGAGGAGTGCGAGCAAGCCCTAATTCACCTCAAGCAAAATCTATCCCAACCACCCGTATTATCTCGACCTGATAAAGAAGAGATATCATATCTATATCTGCCAATGACCTCTGAGTCTGTTAGCGTTGCCCTCATCCGAGAAACTAAGGAGGGGAAAAAATCGATCTATTTCACGAGCAAAGCCTTACAAGGGCCCGAATTGAGATACTAGCGGATCGAAAAAATTCCCCTCCCACTTGTTAATGCCGCAAGACGACTTCGCCAATATTTCTTGGCACACACCATCATAGTTTGAACAGACCAACCCGTCAAACAACTATTGGACCGACTAGATATGGACTAACGATTACTCAAGTGGTCTTTAGAGCTATCTGAGTTCGATATCAGGTACGAGAACAGAAAATCCCTCAAAGCACGAGTCCTAGCAGACTTCGTGGCAGAGATGACTTTCCCAGCACTCTAGGAAGGGACCGACAAGTGGACGATATTCGTGGATGGTGCCTCTAGCTCAACAGGAAGCGGATCAGGCATAATTTTGGAAAACAGGGAAGGGGTCGTCATCGAAGTATCCCTCTCCCTCTCGTTTCTTACTTCTAATAATCAAGCAAAATATGAGGCTTTCCTCGTCGGCCTCCGCCTCGCCGAGGATATGGGAGCGAAGGAGGTCAAGATCCTCACAGACTCACAACTCGTAGCCTCTCAAGTCTGAGGAGAATATCAGGTCAAGAACGACCAGCTGGCCAAATATTAGACCTTCGTCCAAGACCACTTTAAAAAGTTCACTTCTGTTGAAATACAACACATCCCTCGAGAACACAACGCTCGAGCAAATGTTCTTTCTAAGTTCGCCAACACGAGGACAAAGGGAGGGAATAAATCAGTGATCTAGGAGATACTCCCTCGACCAAGCATAGAGAAAAATGCCCCACCTATAACATACTCGTCATCGAAGAAGACACCTCCTGGATGATGCCCGTTTACAAAGAGGAGAGCATTATCAGACAGAGAACATGTTCGTACATTACCCTCGAAGACAAGCTCTATAGGAGGGATTCTCCACCCCTCCTCAAATGCGTCGAAGAAGCTAGAGTTCCATATATATTGAAAGAAATACATGAAGGCATCAACGCCTAACACCTAGGAGGAAAATCACTCGCCCAAAAAGCCCTCCAGGATGGTTATTATTGGCCGACTATGCAACTCGACGCCAAAAAGCACGTGAAGAAATGCGACAAGTGCCAACGGCATAGACACATGAACTTAGCCCCTTCAAACGAACTCAAATCCATCTCTTCTCCCTGGCCCTTCTCATGGCAAGGGCTCGACATTCTCAGGCCATTCATCTTAGGAGCATATCAGAACAAGTACTTGATAGTAGGTGTCAACTACTTCACCAAATGGATAAAGGCCGAAGCATTAGCCAAGATCACCACTCAAAATATCCCACATTTTTACAAGATAAATATACTCGCCCGATTCGGTATCCCGCAAGCTATAGTCACCGACAATGGGACACAATTCACCGACAAAAACTTCCAAGACTTCGTCACCCATCTGGGAACCGTGCAACACTTTGCTTCGGTCTAACACCCGGAAAAAAACTGGTAGGCCAAATCCACGAACAGAGTCATACTGCACGGACTCAGACGAAGGCTAGACGAGTCAAAGAAGAAATGGGTCGAAGAGCTACACAACGTACTGTGGGCCTATCGAACCACTCCCTATTCATCCATCAGGGAAACCTCGTTCCAACTTGTCTATGGAACTGAAGCCGTTATTCCAATAGAGATTTTCTAGCCTTCGAGAAGGATCGAATCTCCCCTCGACATGGAGATGAACGAACAATCCTTAAGAGAGGAGCTCAATATGGTCGAAGAGATAAGAATGGGGGCTTCCCTTAGAGAAGCATCACTCAAACATAGAATAACCCTCTGATGCGATGCCAAAGTCATTCCTCACGAATTTGACATCGGAAGCTTAGTCCTTAAACAAAACCTTAAGAGCTCCACCGAAGGGAAGCTCGCAGCAAACTGGGAAGGCCCCTATCGCGTCTATGCCAAAACAGGCACGGAGGCCTACTACTTAGAAAATATTCAAGGAGAACAACTTCCTTGATCATGGAACATTGAAAAACTTAAATAATATTATAGTTAAAACACGGTCAACACACCTCAGGAAACCACCCAGGTGCTTATAGCTCAACATCATACGCTTGTCCCGGTACCAGCGATGCGTAACATCATGAAAACTAAAGAGATACTCTCTATTTTTATTTAATGAGCTAGATCTTTTCCCCGACCGGGGGACTCAAACGAGCCCCGCTGTCTAAGTACCTTGCCCAGTAGAACACCCAACTCGCAATGGTACGTTCACGCCACCGACCGTGGGCCTTCAATCAAAGCTTGAGCTTCGGACCAAGTCCAACAACAAATTGGCCCCCTTCGGTTAGTTACCCCACATTAGAGAAGATCACACATAACTAACGAGCGTTCCCTCCCAAACAACAGATATCACATATATACAACAGACAATAAGCAAAAAATATTTAATATACATATACGGCCACGAAGACTGAATTTGTCTTGGAGTTAAAACGGGGACTCCATCCCAACAAAATAAAAAACGACCACAAGGGCTTAGACTATCATTACATAAAAGGGCCACACCCAAACAAACATAATAAAACAACAAGTCAAAATCATTCAGCAGGCTGGTCAAGATCATTTCTAAGGGTCGGCTGCGGGGGAGTCTCTTCCACGATCATTTAGTTGAGGAAGTCAGGCTTCTTTATCTTGCCACCCTCGACATAGAGATGAACTCCTATTCCATCTGTCACCAGCTCCACGCTCGGATTCAAAACCCGTACCTGGGCCAAGGAATTTTCAAAACTTCCCGTAGAAGCAACCACTACATCATCGTAAGCCAGTTGAATACGCCGTATTAGATCCGCCTGGGTCCTTAACTCTGCGGTATCTTTGGGCTCTCCCTCGATCGGAAAAATCAGCCTTCAATCGTGCGACCTCGTCGGCCAGCTGTTGCTTATCCTTTCGAGCCGCATCGCGCTCCTCGGTAGTCCGCTTAAGATCAAAGGATAACTTATCTTCCCGCCATTTAGCAGCCTCCTTCGTCTCCTTCAATTTGGCCCTAAGCTCCCTAAGCTCGACCTCAGGGTACTGAACAAGTTCGGAGTAGGCATCCGCCATCTCAAAAATACACACCCACGCACCCGCGTCCTTGAAAAGAGTTATCTTCTTAAATGGTCGGTCCATTTTCTCCAACAAAAGAGACTCTGCTCGGGGCAGATTTACGCTCAAGTTATCGAAGTAAGTGCGGTCGAGCCAGCAGGGCGAGAGATCAAAATTCCCCTTGCCTCGTTCCCCAGTCAGATCCATCGTGCCATTAACTCGAACTGTCTTGTTCCTCGATGGAATATATTGAGGGGACATAGTCCCGACCGCCTGGCTTGTAGACGCCTTCCTCGGACTTGCCTTAGAGCTATCCCCTAGATCATTTGGCGACCCTTTCCCCCTTTTCTTCTGTTGTAGTGAGTTCCGAGCAATGCATTCCAGCACGGGATTCATCCTAGCTACAACAAAGAGAACTCACATCAGGATTAGACAAATCTAGATATATTCAGCAATAACAAAAGAGAAAAAGATGCACAAAAGAGAAAAAGATGCAAGAATGTTAAATCTATCCAAGTAAGCCTTAGGATCCCCACTAAGAAGGAGATCCCTCACATTGATGAGTGGGGGCTCGAAAACATAACCCCCGTCTTCTCCCACTAGTGGTTTCCCCCTCTTCCTATACGTTGGATCGGGGTAAGACCCTCGATATAAGACGACAAAGATGGGCCAAGAAACCTGCCAACCGGCATCCAACTTCCTCTTCTTCCCTAACAATAGCAGCACATTAAAGAGATCCCGTTCTGAGACCGACCGGACTAACAAGAACTTCTCCTTGAAAAATCAGTCAAACTCTTAGTAAGGTTTGAAAAGCTTCCCATTCTGTTGTCGAAACGACACCCAACTCCACCGAACTACCCCATCTTTTTTATCCGAACATCTCTGAAGGAAGAATATATAAAAAAAACAAGGAGAGGGTAGCACCTATCTCCAAATACTCACACACAATCTCGAAAACCCTGATGAAAGCTGAAGGCGAGCACACGCGAGCAGGTTCAGACGAAGAAAAGTTATCAAATGACGGGTCTTCTCTCCTTTTATAGGCCTTCATCCCGCATGTGTAATTGTACGCGCCTAAGAGACATAGGGGATCCATCATTACACCTAGTCCTTAGGTCTGCCAAGCCATCAATGCACACAGCTCGAGGCTACATGAGCGGGAAACCTCCAAATTCTCCAACCTTTCACTTCCTCGACAACTCCTCACCTCCTCGGTTAAAATGATTTCGGCTGCACTCTTCGAATCAAGTCATCGCCTCCACAGGCGAACACAACGATTTGGGGGGCTACTGTTCTAGACTGCCCGAACGCCTATTGGGTAGGTCGCACCTCCTCGAGGTACAACTTTTTGCCGAGATCCGTTGGCATACTGGGGGCTATCGACTGCCCGAATTGTGTACCATGCGATGTCCCCTGCTCGACATCCGTCAGTCAGGTTCATAATTTATCACGTTAAGAACTATGCCCGTTTTATCCCCTTTACTCGACATAACGACCAATTACGAGCATCATTGCTCGACCTTGACGGCTATATTCGCAGGTCCGCATATCTCAGTCCAAATATAGCAACCAATGAGAATCCTCCTAACATCATTATATAAACCCTCATATCTTTGATGGCAAGGTATCACTTTCTTACACTCAAAACCTTAATATTCACTTTTCTCTCTCTTTGAACATTTGTTTACTTTAGCATCGTAGTGTCTTGCAGGTACACCACCCCCTCCTTAACATCAACTTGCTCAAAGGATATTCAACCGTTTCGGCCATCTCTGATTCTGATCCCTAGCTCAAATCACTTAGCATCATATTATCTTGCAGGTACATCCCTCCTCCGTGATTCCAACATTACAAACGCAGATATTAACCCATTACAGATTTTGATCGTCAGTAAGATCACCTAGATAAAGTTTAGGGACCTAAAAATTAGGTTTTAAAATGATGGGATTAAAACTTGAAAAACGTGAAAATAGAAAGACCAGAAATGAATTTAAGACAAAAAAACCTTAACTATTTATACACTAATATAAAAATTTTGAAGCATATTTTTATGCATATATTTTTGCAACCCAAGTACCCATTTAAAGTTTAAGAATTGAAATTGGACTCATCCTCACTTAGTACCTTTAAAAATTATCTATAACAGGTAGGGTAAAAATTCATATAACGGATACGCATTATGCCATAAAAGCCCTTAGACAACGTTTTTTTTGGCTTTAGGCAACGCTTCAAAGCGCTGCCTAAGCCTACGCTGCTATAGGTTCAGGCAACACTTTTTTAAATGCAAAAGCACTGCCTAAGGTGGCCCTTAGGCAACACTTTTTTAGGCAACAAAGTTTACTTTAGGCAGTGCTTTTGAAAATGAGTACTGCCTAAGTGCCACCTTAGACAACGTTTTTTTAAGTCAAAAGCGCTACCTAAGGTGGCCCTTAGGCCACGCTTTTTTAGGCAACAGTTTACTTTAGGCAGCGGTTTTGAAAAAAAGCGTTGCCTAAGGGCCACCTTAGGCAGCACTTTCTTAGTCAAAACGCTGCCTAAGGTGGGCCTTAGGCGACACTTTTTTAGGCAACAAAATTTACTTTAGACAGCGCTGTTTTTAAAAGCGCTGCCTAAGAGTCACCTTATGCAGTGCTTTCTTAGTCAAAAGCGCTGCCTAAGGTGGTCCTTAGTAGGGGTGTTCAAAATATAATTAATTGGATTGTATTTCTGCATTGAATTGGATTGAACCATAAAAAATACTGAACCATTTAAATGGTTATTAAACTGAACCATTTAAATGGTTATTAAACTGAACCATTTATTCAAAACAATATTAATGCAGTTTTAAACTAGTTTTTATTATAAATAGATTTTATTATAAAAATTAGTATTTTATAAGAAAATCAAATAATTTATTTTTAAAAATAGAAAAAAAAAATTTTGGTTTTGAAAAAAACACTGAAATATTTTTTTTGAAAAATAAAAAAATTAAATTTGTTTTTGAAAATATAAAAAACTGGAAAAAAAATTCGAGAAATAAAAAAAGAAAATTTCAGAAAAATAAAAAAAAATGGAAAAAATTTCCGGAAAAAAAGACTGAAATATTTGTTTTTTTAAAAAATAAAAAAACTAAAATTGTTTTCCAAAAAAATATAAAAAAACTGTGTATTTTTTTTTGAAAAAAAAAAAAAAAACTGGAAAAAGTTTTCGAAAAAAAACTGAAAATTCTTTTTGTGAAAAATAAAAAAAATATTGGAATTATTTTACCAAAAAATATTTTAAAAAAATTGAGAAATAAAAAAAAAATTCAGAAAAAAACAGAAATTATTTTATGAAAAAATATAAAAAATTGGGATTTTTTTAGAAAAATAAAAAAATGAAATTTTAGAAAAAAAAACTAAAATTTTGATTTTTTTTTTTTTAAATTATTTTTGAAAAAGTATACAAACTATTTGCAAATAGATAACAAAACAAAGTAGATTGATTCAAGGTTCAATCAATTGTGAGCGGAACATGGTATACTTTATTTTTACCAAAATTTTTGATAAAACTGATATTTTATAAAAAAAATTAAAAAACTGAAAAAAATGATATTGTATATAAAAAATTTTAAAGAAATTATTTTTTGAAAAATATATATATTTTTTGAAAATAAAAAAACTTAAAACAAAAATTTTTTTTTAAAAAAATTTTCAAAACCAATTTCAAATTTTATTAAAAAAAATTAAAATTTTCAACAAAACTAGTTTGAAACTAGTTAAATTATATTAAATTGGCTTTTTATTATAAATTGGTTTGAATTAGTTATAAATTGAATTGTAACTGATTTAACAGATTAACTACTTTTTCTTAAAATGGTTTTTAATAACTGAATTGAACCATTAATATGGTTCAATTCAATTCAGTTCATGAACCACGAACACCCCTAGTCCTTAGGCAGCGCTTTTTTAGTCAAAAAAAGTTGCATGTTGTTTACTTTAGGCAGCGCTTTTTTTCAAAAGCGCTGCCTTTAGTAAACGAATTTTTTATATTTATTTGCTATATTTTTCCTGTAATTCCATAAACCTGTAATTCCATTACAAATATTATACTATCATTATTGCCTTTAATTTATTTCCACAAACAAGCTTTATAAACATAGGCATTATAATAAAAAATATGTACATCATTATAAACAAACAATCCAAATTATATACACCATTAATCAAAAATATATACACATCATTATATTATAGTTCAATATACACATGCATAAACCATTTATTACAACATAACCAAAATCAACTCTAACATATAACCTAATTTTTCTTAACACTTTTCAACTACTAACACACTTGTATTCATCAAAGTACTACATAACAAAAACATAATATGCATGATTTAGTTAAAAGTAATAAATTATATGAAAAATCCGATAAATAATAAAACAAATCATAAATTATAAATCTATACCGTGATTGAAATCTCTATTCGATTCAACTGAATGATTTCTCTCATAAACCTCAAAATGAAGTATCCGCAATCTATACTGTTTTGCTGTCGAGGACACTACATAGAAAAACAAATAAGAATTTATAGTTGTCTTGTTTTATCAAGTAGCATAACTATTATAACCAAAATTGTGGAAATTAATATACCTGCACTATCATCCAATTAATATTGTTTGATTTAGACCGTGGTACCCGAGCTTCTCTTTGACATCAGAATACTTGTATTGCTCTAACAAAATAAAAACATATATTTAGAACAATGTCACATAAATAATTAAATATATAAATACACATGAATATTTAGAACAATCTCACTTACGTATCAATCATTAACTTCATTTCCGGATAACTTATCCATTCATGGTCAACCGAATTCAGATAATAGACCGCTTCTTTTATAGGATCCACAACAACCAACAACCAACAACCAGTGACGTTTATAAATTAGAATTAAAATTTAGATGAAAATTTTCTCTATTAATAATTAAAACAAAAGTTTCGAATAAAGATCTAACCCTGTAGGAATAGTATTACACGCCCAAAGATACAAGCTTTATGTATTGCTGACCATGAATCTCTCGACTAAGTACTCTCTTACTGAATCTGGATCGTCAACAATAGTCCTTTGGTTGACACGGGAGGAAGACACAAAATGGAATCTGTTTGGCAATTGATTTCCGCGCATCAATTTGTCATACAAGAACCTTAAATAAAAACAAAATAAACATTAAACTATGTTCATTGAAATGTGTAAATAAATTGTTCATGTAATTAAATAATAGATTGATCGCATTACCGGATGTATAAGTGTACAACACCGACGCCTAATTCTTGATGCAAGAAAATTTGATCCATGTCCTCTTTTTCAATTATGTCGGTGGAAGAAAAACCAAAGATACCTTCCTCCATATCCAATTGACGAATAACATCATTCATCAAATCTGATGATCCCACTAGTGTTTCAAGACACATCCGAAATTGAGGTACTATTTTTCTTGGCACGGTTCTTGGAAGATCTCTTTTCTTGCTAGGTACGCTACTAAATTTTTGGCTCACTTGTTGTGACTCTTGAGCAGGTACCTAAAAATCATATAACATAGGTAAATTATAAAATCATGCAGTTTTTGAATTTGGATCATAGAATTATGTTGACACTTTCAATTTACCACTTTTTGTGATGCAACAGACTCGTTGTGCTCCAAAATCCCTTTATCATTAGGTGCGGGTTTTGTAGGAGGCTAAAATTACCATGTAAAAAAAGTAATGTATCGGTAGCAAGGCATCCATATCTAATGCAATATCAACCGATACTTTCAGATGTCCATCAGGGAGCGACCTATGGTGAAGTAAATCTCCCATAGTATTATGCATTTTTCCCTTGCCGACCATGTGATATGTCGGTGACGACAAATATAGATGACATGATGAAATGCCCTAAACTAATAATAAATATGACATTGTTAATGTGTGTGTGTGTGTGTGTGTATATATATATATATATATATTACCTCAGGAAATTTTGTTTGAAAATCACAATTGATACTATTTTTCTCACTAGTATCCTTGATCCCTGAATCTTGCCCTTCTGTCTGGCGTCTTTCTTTATCCTTTTCCAGCTCATAAATTTTAGCCTTTAAATTTTCCAACTCTCCGCCACTTCTTTGTTGCTATGAAATTTCCCCTTATTCTTGATACCCAAAGATGTTGGAGTCACCCTAAATCCCTTACCCCTCACACGACCGGAGTACTCAGGAACATTTAACACTCGACTAAGTAAGCTCCTGGAATCATGGTCTTCGCCTAGAGTTAAAGATTGAGATAAACTCTCCTGAAATTCGTATGCATATCGAAATTAGTGGTGATTAAGAAGCATGAACAATTTGTATTAATTCAAGGAATAACAATATACTTACACATTTCTGATAAACTTCTTGCACATCTTCCTTAACAACTCCATCCTTGCCAACACGGGCAACCCGCCATAAAACATTCTCCGAAAGAGATGTTTCTTGACTTTTTTCCTCATCCAACTACACGTCAAGAGAAATAAAGTAGTATTAAGATCAACAATATAACATATGAGAAATAATAATATCAATTATATCATAACATTTACCAAGTACTTACTATTCTTTGTTGTAAGCGTGCATATCCCGTACGCCCTTTTTTGTATGGATACGACGGACTTGATGCTCTTTCGGTATTTACCGCACTCACAACCTGGAAATTTTTGTCTCTTCTTTTGGATTTAAAACTATTCCATTCTTCAAGTGAGACAAAGTCGGCATACGTTTTTGGATATTCTGCATCAACATAATTTTCATCGGCATCCTTAAGGTACTTTTTTGTTAAAAATCTTTGAAATCCCCTGTCTTTTTTCGGCCAGTTGAAAACAATAGGTCTCTCGTTTATTCTCAATGTTAAAAGACCGCTACAAAAAAACATACATTGAGTGCGTTGGTAAATTAAAGACATATTCGTCAACAAAAACAAAAAACATCACTTATGGTACCTTTATCTCACTCCAAATTTTTTCCTTAGCGGGTTTCACCGCTTTATCACTCCATCGATCAAGAGTGATTGGAACCTCTCTCAGTGCAAGGGAACCAATATAACTTGTCAACTTTGAACCGTTGGGCTCAATTGATTGGTTATCTTGATTTCAATGTATGTCGTACTTGACTCCTCTATCTCTGTCACGAATGATTGACTTCATGATGGTTATTCCTTGTATAATATCCTTCTCCGCATCTTTAATTGTTTCATTTTCATCATTATGTTGAACTGTGGCATTTAGAAAACACAATGTAAAAACAAAAACATATTTAGAAAATTTAAATAGTATTGAATGAATAAACACAATATAATAACATAGACATAAGTACCATCATCATCATTATTAGAAACTTCATGTGGTGGGTTGTCCTCGTTACTAGCCATGTGACCTGTAATAAAGTGACCGTTAGAAAATTAATGTATAAAAACAATATAAAAACATAAACATAATATAAGTACATAAACACAATATAAAAACATACATACAATTACCTTTTCACTAACGTCTCTTTCTTTTCTTGGTTTGAGTATGAATTACTTGGCTCTTAACAACGCGGAATGATGGATTGATCCAAATTCCCTCATTATGATCCTTCCTATTATATGATTCATCCGCTATAATATTCCCATCTTAATAATTTCTTTTATATGACTCATTCTCAACATCAATATCACTTTGATCTATACTTTTATCATCAATCACTTTGTTAGATAAAAGCACTATAGACCATTTCATACTTTTCAGATCAGTGACATAGAAAACTTGTTTAACTTGAGAGGCTAGAATAAAGGGCTCATATTTGTACCCCACCCTATTAAGATCCACTTGTAAAAATCCTGATTTATCCATTCGTATTCCACCATTATGTACCCAATTGCAACCAAAGATAGGAATCTGAAACTTCTCATAATCAAACATCCAAATGTGCCGGATAACCCTAAAATATGACAAATTTGCATATTCGGGGTTTAAGTCTTTCATACTGGAAATGTGCATTGCTTCAGCTACTAGGGTGATACCACTATTTTGCATAGTACTTTTATCATCCTGCTCTTTGGTATAAAATGTGTATCCGTTAATTGCATATGCACTATAAGAAAAAACAAGCGAACTTGGACCATATGCTAAACATATCAACCTTTTTGTCATAGAAGCAGGATCTGAATCAATACTTGAATAAATATGATCCTTGAACCATTATATAAAACTATGATTATGATCTAGTACTATCCAACTTTCATTTCTATTCGGATTTAAACCCCGGAGTTCATGCTTGTGCATTTCAAGATACGAATCAACCTCATTGTCATTGTGCAGAACATACAAATGTACTTGATCCCGTTCAGCCCTTGACACTGTGACAATTTTATTTCCAATTAACTTTTTTCCTTCCGTTCTTTCGAAAATATGAGATTTGGGTAGTCCAACAGATTGAACATTGGACAAATAATCAGTACAAAACTCAACTGCTTCTTCAACAATGTATCGTTCAACAATACAACCCTCTGACTTACTTCGATTTTTCACGTTGCCTTTTAATATTTTCATATAACGCTCAAAAGGATACATCCATCTCATATAAGCTGGTCCACACAGTTGTGTCTCTTTCACAAGATGAACAACAAGATGTACCATTATATCAAAAAATGAGGGAGGGAAATACATTTTAAGCTCACGCAAAGTAATAACTATTTCTTTTTGCAATAATGGTAAGATCTCAAGATTGATCACCTTATTACAAATTGACTTGAAGAAAAAAAATTAGTTATGGCGCTTCTTACTTTATTTGGAAAAATAGAACGTATACCTATTGGTAGAAAATGCTCCATTATAACATGGCAATCCTGTGTCTTTAAACTCTTTAACTTCAGGTCTTTCATAGACACAAGTTTTCTAATGTCTGAGGAGTAACCTTCTGGAACTTTAACTTCACTCAGAAACTTACACAATATTTTTTTTCTCCTTCCTAGATAAAGTTTAAGCAGCAGGTGGTAAATATGTCCGTCTTCCTTTCTTCACGGGTCCTAATTCAGTTCTTATTCCCATCTCTACCATGTCCTTCCTTGATTTAAGGTCATCCTTAGACTTTCCTTTTTATATTGAGCAGCGTACCAATAACACTTTCAAATACATTTTTTCAATATGCATAACATCAAGAAAATGTCTTACGTACAAAGATTTCCAATATGGAAATTAAAAAAAAACCGACCTCTTCTTCCACCCACCTGTGACAACTTTATGCACATCTATTACCTTTTCAAAAATTTGATCACCTGTCAATCCAGGTGGAGCTCTAGTTGTTCGGTATCTCCGTTGAACGCTTTTCTCCATCCACGATATTGATGTTTAGAATTTAAGAATCTACGATGACGGAGAAAGACATTCGTTTGACAAATTTTCAATCGCGTCATATCGGTTCCATCTTCACAGACAGGACACGCTTTTTCACCTTTAATGCTATACCCGGATAGATTTCTGTATGCTGGAAAATAGTTAATTGTGCCAAACAACATCACCCTCAAATTGAAACTTTCTTTCCTATATCCATCACAAACCTCCACACCGTTATCCCACAAAATCTTCAAATCTTCGATTAAAGGTTTCAAGTATACGTCTATGTCATTCCCTGGTTGTTTAGGCCCAGAAATTAACATAGATAACATCATGTACTTACACTTCATACATAGCCATAAAGGTAGGTTATACATCATAAGAATCACGGGACATGTGGAATATGAGATACTTTGAAGACCATGCGGGTTCATTCCATCATTAGATAACGCCAAGCGAAGGTTTCTTGTTTCTCCTCCAAAATCAGGATAATCATTATCAATTTTCTTCCATTGTGGTGCATCTTTTGGATGTCAAAACTTTCCATCGATAATTCTTTCATCTGCATGCCAAGTCAAGTGTCTTGCATTGGTTTCACTACGAAACATGCGTCTAAATCTCGGAATAATAGGAAAATACCATAAGACTTTTGTTGGGGGAATTTTTTTCCTTATATCGAGATAAACCACACTTAGAGCACTCATTCAACGATGCATATTCATTTCGAAACAAAATGCAATCATTTAGACAAACATGTATCTTATCATAGCTCATGCCAATAGAGCACAACTTTTTTTTGGCCTCGTAGGTTCGATTAGGAAGAACATTATCCTCAGGAAGCATATCTCTCAAAAGGGCTAATAAATCTGTGAAAATTTTATCCGACTATCCATTGCACGCCTTTAAGTTGTACAACTTTAATACCACAGACAATCTTGTG
This sequence comes from Vicia sativa, assembly GCA_021764765.1. Lineage (NCBI taxonomy): Eukaryota > Viridiplantae > Streptophyta > Magnoliopsida > Fabales > Fabaceae > Vicia > Vicia sativa. The sequence goes on along the minus strand of CM038795.1, from coordinate 153,982,993 downwards.
AATTTGGTGCAATCCTTATACAACGGTTTCTCTGCATCGCTTACCAACCTCTTAAACATTTTGGGACAATTCTAAAGATCTTCTTCAAGTGCTTCTGCAATCTCTTCCACTCGATCACAATCGTATGTATTCGTGACATTGTCGTATGAAGCATAGGTCACATTACTTTTCACCCCTGGTTCAACATTCTCGTCGCTTTTCTCACCATGAAATATCCAACACGTATAACTTCGATCAATTTCATGCATCAGTAAATGCGATTTCAATCCATCTGCATCAACCCGACCCACATAACAATAACCCAAGCAAGGACATTTCATTCTAATGGGGTCTTCAGCGTGTTCAACAGCAAACTTAACGAACTTTATTACCCCATTCTCGTACTCTTTTGACAATCGATCGACAGACATCCATTTTTTATCCATGGTTTTACTTCTAAGTAAGCTAAACAAAGCACTAATTAGGGCACAAAACGGTATAATGCACTTCTGTCAAAACACAAAGTATACACGGAATAGATCCGAAGCTAGCAAACACAAACATATTCACGCAATTCCAGACAAATTCATCACAATACTAGTAATTTAAGGAAGAAATTTACCTCGGATTTACCGAACAACAACGTCGAGAAGTTGAAACGAGAAGGTCGAACTCACGGAAACACAGGGAATGAGCGTTGTACATATAAAACAACACCCGGGATAAGTCATAACATATAAAACAACATTTGAGATAAGTCATAACCTCTAAAACAATAATCGGGCAGTCACTTATCTTACATGAGAGATCTTAATAATTTAGACTAAAAAAAACTTAAAGCAAATGGAAACCTAAACAAAATGTCACGATTCCGAATGTCACGAATTCGAAACCTCAATCATTCAATAATTTCAATTCACAAATGAAACTAAAACCAGAGAAACTCAAGTTATTATTCAATGGACATTCGAAACATATCGAATTCAAAGTAAGTTCTAAACCCCTAAACCAAAATCCGGACAGCAATTACCTAAATCAAATCATGCTCAATGAAATTATCTCGAACTAAGATTGCTCAAACCATAAACAAGTTAGTAATCACAAGGTATACAATCAAAATGAAACTTATATGATGCACATGAACAATTCAAGAACCAAGTAATCGATCGTTCAATAATTTCAATTCACAAATGAAACTAAAACCAAAGAAACTCAAGTTAATATCAAAATAAACTTTACATACCGCTAATTGATGATTAAGCGCTTTCTAAGGGGTCTTTAGCGCTTCCAAAGCTAAGGCCCCTGGCTTTGAAAAGCCGTCAAGACCCCTTAGGTAGCGCTTTTCAAAAGCGTTGTCTAAGATCCCCCTTAGGCAGCGCTTTTGTTGAATCTTCTGTACTTTTTCCGTGTTTTTTTTCTTTAGGCAGCGCTTTCTGGAAAAAGCGCTGCCTAAAATGCGTTGTCTAAGCTTCTTTTTGGCGTAGTGACGGATATGAAAACAAATAATTATCCATAAAAATAAGCAGGAATGAGCGCAGATACGAGTATATTAATACTTATCCCGCACCATACATGCACAAAATATATTTTTATTTTTTATTTTTTATTATTATTTTATTAAATACATCACTATTAAACTTAACACATTTTAAAATAAATATTTTTTATTTCTTAACTTAACCATATTATCCTTGGATTTTTTAATATAATATTTTTAAATTATATGATAAATTATAACTGGTATATTATTTTTTATTAAAAATACGAATCAATGAATGTAAGTATGGATACGTATTGCTACATAAGTACCCATATATTACGGGTACGTGTATAAATGGTTGAACCTACGTAAATATGAGTTTGGATATGAAGATTAATATGAGAACATATACCATAGTACCTTACTCAAACACTTATTGTTATTCCTTTAAAACAACATGTTATCTAAAAATTTGCCTTATATTAACATAAACCAGAAGCCATAAGCTCATATCAGACTCACTAAGAGCCATCAATATTGAACTTAGAAGACTTCCTGGCCTCGCAAGCTGTTTGGAGAACCAAAATATAGTCATAAGAAATGAAGTTAACATAGTTGATTGATAAAATTGTTTAAACTCAATCAATATAATTTCTAATCATTAATTGTTACTTTAACGAATAATAATCTTAATAATAAAAACTCAAAAGTTTTGGATTACCCGAATATCTAGAGAGCATTGAGTCCATGATAATCTTTTTATATTATATTTTTCAAGCCTTTAAATGTATGTGTGGAGAGAAGACTATCCACTATAAGTTTATATAAATAAAAATAATACATAAAACATTAACAAGTCCTCCTCAAAATGGCCTATTTATAATTTGCCACATACTAATCTATGAATATCATACATCTATATTAAAGTTGAATCATGAAGTACACAACCCTCATGACAGACCCTTTCTTAAGATTAAACTTCCTATATCATCACCTCATAGGTTCATGATTTTTGTTCCAAGACAAGTATGTTGGATCTCCAAGGGGTCTGCAAATACACAACAATATAAACAATGTCTTAAGTTAAGCAGTAACTTAGAATTATCCAATGATGAGAATAGAATGTGTAGAATTTTTCCTAACCTTGGCTTCATCATATACATAATTAGGAAAACTAGAGAGTACAACAAGGAAAGACCACCAATGACAATATATGCAATCCCCAAGAAGTTATTTTTTCCACCAATCCATGTTGTGGTCGATAGAACCACACTCTTCCTTCCTTCAAACTCATATGTATTGTAATTGTTCTCGATTACTATCGTTATTTCATCGTTAACTTCAATATCAACTTCAATCTTCCCGTATAATTTTCTGAAAGTAGGCAATGCTGCTGTTCTCATCCAAACGATCAGATCTTCTTGTTCACTCAACTGTTTCAGTCAACCACATCAACTCAAATAGAAATTTTATCATAAAAACAGAACATAAACAGATTTGCTTACAGGTATGCTCTCATTAAGTCTTGCACCCCCGATCAACCCTCCAGACTGAAAATTCCTAGGATAAACATCCGACCCGAATTTGGCCTTTTTGTCACTTTTCCATGCTATGTTCTTTTTGTTGATCACCAAGTCCTTATTATTGCTTGAAATTTTGTATGTGTCATTAAACAAACTCCATGCAATAAGGCCACAAGGAACAATTGGTTGACCATTTGGAGTATAGTCTTCAGGATGGCATTTTCTCACCTCATTCGCACCTGCCTTACTCATCAGTTGTTTATACTCTCGATTTGTAACATATCTGCAACCAAATATCATCCAAAATCCAGAACAATTAGGGCCCGTTCGTAACATGTTAAAAAAAGTTATTTTGATTCAATAACTTAGTGAAATTTCTAAAAGTGACTATTTCACAATAAAAGCTTTAACAAATTTCTTTTAATTAGACATACCGGCGATGGTTCTGGTAAAAGTTACCAAGCTGATAATATACATATATTGGAGCTTTCATTCTATTCTTAACCTGCAAAATTTTGAAGAAATTACTTCACAAGAATGGCAGCTTCGCAATTACCATATAAAACAAAGGAACTAACTATACTAACAGTGAAGTTCATGGTGCAAGTTTTGCTAATCCTATCATCTTTTATATACGCCATTGGATTGTGACTATATAAAGAGGGAAGACATTGATCATCGTATCGGAACGGAACTTCAACTACCTGCATCACAATGTTTTGTTCAATTTCGATATTCAACCGGTTTATTCACTAAATTGATTCAATTTGATATGGAGAGGTTGAAAACTTAATTTCTTACACGTTCTGATGCAAACAATGAAGCAACACCAATAGGAATGAAAACCAGTCCTATACATGTAAATACTGAAATAACCTGCAGAGGGAAAAAAACAAAATAACTGAGTTAGAACCGTAGCACCTAGACCTCAGAAAAAAATGTGTGTATGTGTTGGTATCCTTGTCTGAAACTCACAATAGAGACATATGTGATTACGTTTCTGGTGTTTGTGCTTGATAGATTAGATTTGAGAGTGTAGACAAAGGTTAATAATATTACATGGCAATGTATGATTTTGTTGTAAAACAAAACTAAACTATGATGTTATGTTTGAAGATATACCCATCCAGGTGTTAGAATTGGTTTCCATGCAGGAAGTTCTTGTTGTGAGAATCTAGAATCTACCATCAATAAAAAAAATAATGAGCAAATATAGTTAAAATAGAGAGAAAAACATCAATTAATTGAATTTAAATCTAATTCAGCTCTAGAAGCTAGCTCATTATAGGGTTGTGTATAACTAAATCTATACTTTGATAAATATTTAGGGTTTTACATTAGTAACAAAAATTATCCATTTTCATCAATTTAAAACCCAAAATTGAAATAAAATAGATAAATAAAAAGATTAGAGGGAAGAAGTGATTACATTTGGGTTTCCTGGAAATATTCTTGGATTGTCCAGAACTGGATGAAGGTTCCATTTCCATAGCCATAACAATATGATAGAAAATGAAAATACAGAGGAATTTGGAGAATGAATGTGATAAAAATATGTTAGAAAATGGGATTAATTCTGATGATGATGAAATAAACAAAAAAGTTGGAGTTAGTTTTGTTCTTTGTATCTGTTTCACTATATTTACATTCTGCGTAAGGTTTTTGTCTATCTGTATCAAAACGGCAAATTTTAGCTGTCACGCGTTTGCATGTTGGTGTTACTTTGAGAATGCAAAGTGCAACTACTAGTCATCAAACACTATATTCGTAACTTGATTGTTTCGTCCTGAAAGTGAAGACCATGCATTTATTGGAAAGAGTCTATAAAATTGGCCCCACTAAGGTACACTTTTTAATAAAGAATAATATTGATTGATATTTTTTTTGTCCAAGTAAATTAAATAGGTGCTACTAGGGTGGAGAAGAATGGAACTATTAGAATATTTAATATGACACCCTATGACACTTTATAGACACTTTTGCTATAATATCTCCGTTAAATATTAGAAATTTTAACGTTTACGGTTCCGTATAAGAAACTTTTATAAAATATCAAAAATTTTGAGTAACTACCAAATGTACTGTCACATATGGAAATTTTTAAATTTCTCATATTTTAAATTTAAAATTTCTGGTAGTTATATCAACAAAAATTTAAAATTTCTGACAAATGAAGAATATTTGAAATTTAAAATTTCATATAGTTGAAAAAATCAGAAATTTTAAATTTCCGATAATACTGATTGTTGCTTTTTTAAAATTTTCAACTTTTTATTGGATAATTATACAGTAAAATAGCTAACCGTTTTTATATATAAATAGAATAATTGTCATACATATATGAATAAAAAAATTAAAGTCATTTCTACTGTACCATAATTTTTTTAACCTAAGATCCCACATCTTTTTGCACCATTTACATAGCATATCATTCATCTCGGTATCACTAACCTCACACATGTGCAAGGGTTTTTATTGTTTGCTTCTTTCACAAGATAGGTGTGTTGGATCAAGAAGTTCAAATATTTGATTGATTAGAGACTAATAGGTTCCTTAATGATTCAATCTTCTCATTCATTCATTCATTCATGATAGTCAAGTAATTTACCTTTATCAATAACCAAGCTCAAGTGTGCATCATTTCAACTTCATCAAGTTTCAAATTCATCTGCACCTCAAATTAGGTTTTTTTATCAAAGTTGACTAAATGTTGACTTTTTATCTAAAGCTTGATGTAACAGTTTGAAACTTGATTCAAGGTTATCATATACTTTCTTATGACCTTATCATATGTCCCAATTAGCTAAAGAAGTATTATTCATTGATAAGCTGAAGATTTGGAATTCAACTGATGAAAAGTCGACTGCTCACATTCAAAGTTTGACTTTTGAGATTGTTTGTCAACCATGGACTTCTCAAGACAAGAATCATGAAACTATGGTTGATGAATTCATTTGATCAAGTTTAATCAATATATATAAACAAGAAAAAGAATCAAAGATGTGAAATGTAGGGTTTTGAAAATTTCTTTAAGTTACTCAATTTCATGTTCATTTAACCCTCTTGACAAGCTTGTAACTTGCTCCTCAAGCAACCATTTTTCATGCCCAAGGGATGTACTTAAAGATGATCCTACATTAAAGTCGACTGCTCACATTCATAAGATTTGGAAGATATGAAGTGTTGAAGTTGAGGTCACAAAGTTAATGAATTACAAAATACTTAGAGATTTTTTCTAAGTGGTTTTCGACTTAAAAGATCAATTTTAATGGCCATTTTGTCAATTATTCAATATGATTCAAGCCAAATGATTAACATGAAAGTTGTAGAGGATGGGACCATCTTTCCAATGGTACAAAGAACCTAAATTTATCTTGCTTGAGCCTTAAGTTTCGAAGAGATGAAGTTTCCATGGTGAACTTATTTACAAGTCATATTTGAGGTTCAAAATGCATGTCCAATCCAACCAAATCCCATGTTTTCTTGCTTTGCAACCTATATTGCTTCTAAATCTCTACAAAATAGTTGTTTTACACATGCCCTAAGTGTATTACACAAAGTGTTTGTTGCATTGTCCAAATTTCGTACGACTTTGAGAGCACTTTGCTATCCATTTTCACAAATCTCACTTTAATCTTAATAAATCTTAGATTGAGCCTATACTTTGTTCTCTCTAATCAAACTTTATCTATGCACTCATAAGAAACACCTAAAGGCCTCTGTATTGCCTCAGAAGTCACTCAAGCTATGCATTGGAACCACCATGACTCATGAAACTTTAACTTGCATTTCAACCAAAACCATAACGTGTAAACTTGAAATATGACCAGCTATTGATCCCTCAAATTTCACTACAAATAGAAGGCCTTATTTCATTGCAAAACACAATAAATTCTCCCTCAAACACACAAAGTTCTAGAATTTGAATGGCTTGCTACACACATTTGTCGTGAGTTGACATGAATTTGAACACAAGCTTTTCGATAACTATAGTTTTCTCCCATGAAGCTTGAGGCTATTTTATAATCCCCTTTAGGTTCGTACGCCATTTTTTAATAAGTTTCGAAGCCACAATGAATCGGGCTCTAAATGCCACTTGTTAGATGGCGACGCCTTATCCAGAGAGGAGGATGAATAGATCATTAAGCTAAAATAATTTTTTAGATAAAAATATGGTTTTAAAATTGTTTGGTAAAAGAATGCAAACATAAGGTTTTTCAAAATACGTCGTCTATACGAACCGTGTTTTGGGAAGTCGAATATGTAGATATAAAATAGATTATGAAATGACATAATAACTAAATTAAGTATACTTCAACCAAGTAACAAGTTATCAATAATTTATAGCAATTTACTAGCAATACCATTACCAATGATAGCAATCAAAAGAACAAACTGAACAATTTATCGAACACTGGAAGTGCAACTGAATTTTAAGAATTTTCTTTTGAATTGAATGAAGTAAACAATTTTTGTCAAACACTTAGTGTGCAACCGAGTTTTCAGAAGCCTTCACTACTAGTTGTCCCCCATCATCTTCCACCATTCCCATTGAAAACATGGAGAAGTGTTAGGAAAATTTGGCTTGGACGATGTTGGAAAGAGATACATGGGAAAAAATCATATCTTGGAGTACAAAAAAAGGGATTTAAATAGGCATCTGAAGGAGAAGAAATATACACTCTTTATTTAAGATGGTTGGCTTATTGAGAAGGATGAGAAACTTCGTCAGAAGAATACAATGCTAGGGAAAAATAGGAAGCATGAAGATTTGATAATGTTACCCCTGCTCCCGATGCATGGGTAAAGTTGTTGATAAATTGGTGGTTGAGAAGATTGAGATGGAAGCTTTCTATGAAGAGAAGACCAAGAAGCTCAAGCTACAAGGAGGATTTGGTTCTTCTTCATATGAGACTCCTTAGGACCCATAAGATATGGTTGTTTTCCTCTTATATTTTTGGGATCTTTTTTAAAGTATACTTCAATTGTAATCATTCTATAACTAATGAAATGGGGATTTTTTCAAAAACTATTGTTCCTTTATGTCTTTTGCAAGTTTATAATTAAAGAGTTCCTTGAAAACTAACACAAAATAAAACATTTATGTCACATATCATGCATCATTCATCATTTAGTCTTTGTATTCCGGGGACTTATTCATGTCTTTTCCCCCAATAGTCAAATTGTACTCGAGCTACTCATTAAGAAAAGGTGGGTATAACACTAGAGCGGGAGAATTATAAGCTTCGTGAAGAGGTGACTACCCTTCGGGCCCGTTGAAGCAACTCGATATTCAAAAATCATTTAAATTTCGAAAACTAGTGAAATCGCCACCTAATTTTATTTGTTCTAAAAAGAACGGGAAAATATAGATAAAGCCCCGCAGATGCGGATAAGGCGGTCTACGACAAAAAATATGGAATTAGAAGTCGGTTATGCAAGGGGAAGGTATTAGCACCCCTTACATCCATCGTTCTCGATGGGACCCATTTAGTTCTAAGTGTTTGTGTGTGTGTTAAATTGCTAAGTTTTGAATTAAGATCAAAAAATAAAAGAAACGAGGTTTGTTTATTATTATTTTGAGTTTGGCACGGTTTCGAAACCGTGTGCCTACGTATTCCCTTGTGCAATGGGAAAGTCAAAACTCCGTAGTTCCTCTCAAAAATGTTTTAAGTTGGTGGTATTTATTTAATAAGAAAAATCGTGCATTTAGACATTTCAAATGCTTGAACTTGGACTTGTTTAGTTTGTTTGAAAAGCTTAAGTCCTCGTTCGTTTTCGAAATGGCTATTGCACAATCCTTGTCGGAAAAGAGTTTGATGATCGTGTATGAGCGAGAAAAGGATTTTGAGTGAGTTAAATTGATTTTAGGTGGATGAAAAGTACCGAACAATAGGACTAACATCCTACGATTCAAATACTAGAAACAAGAGGAGCTCAATGCTCAACGAGTCGTTTATCATCCCAAAAGTTTTCTTATGAAAGAGTGAAGTGAAACAAAGTTCACGTTATTAATAATATTTAAACAATTGGACTAGCATCCAACGATTTAAAGATTCAAAGTTCATTTTTTACAAGTGTTTAAACAATTGGACTAGCATCCAACGATTTAAAGACTCGAAGTTTATTTTTCTTACAAGTGTTTAAACAATTGGACTAGCATCCAACGATTTAAAGACTCGAAGTTTATTTTTCTTACAAGTGTTTAAACAATTGGACTAGCATCCAACGATTTAAAGACTTGGGTTTTTATTATGAAAAGAAATTTGAAAATGCACTCGACGTTGGATCGAGGTTTGTAAGTTAATTGTGAAAGCGTTTTAGATAGGGTTTAGTAACGGACCGAGGGAGAAAGAATGATTCGGGTTATGATTAACCAAGTATGTGGACTTGATTAATCTCGTGAGGATAAGTGCTCCTATCCCCAACTATGAGACCCTGATGCATGGAAAATTGGTATATGGACCAATGTTATTTTCGGGTTATGATTAACTAAAGCAACAAGGGCTTTAATTAACCTCGTGAGGATGGCCATGCCCATCCCCAACCATGAGACCCTTTAGGAAATTGGCATATGAGCCAATCGAAACAGAATCGGATTAGTTTTAATGTTGGTTGTGTGCAAAGTGTACAATGGTGAATAAATACCGAATGAGCGAATAAACAGACAATTATCGCACAATACAATCGAAAATTTAAATAATTATTAGAAATGATTTTTTCTGTTTGATGAAAAATCAACTAATAGTTTAATCGATAAGTCATCAAATAAAAACTATCACAACTAATTATTATTTAGTACATCGCACAAAAATTAAATCATTTATAAAAATAAAACAATTTAAAAGATGAGAGTTTAGAAATGGGCCTGATATTGCAGTGATTCTGGGGGGTGTTGGAAGCGAGAATAGCTCAAGTCCGCGAAGAAATCCATCTGATCTTGTGTGGCTGGTCAGCGAGAGCCCACAACATGCTGGCAATTTTGATGCGTCGGATCTTTTCTTTTCCAAAATACTCCAATGGCCAAGATAGAATATTCATCAAATATTAAAGAAAAATAAAAACAAAAGTAGTCAAAAAACCAAGGTGGTGACACTTGTCACCACCAGCCCAACCTAGTTTAGGATAAAATAAATAAATAAAAATTTAATCAGACTGTCATACCCCAAAATTTGCCCTCCATCTACTCAAGAGATTTCATACATCTATGCTCAAGGATTCCTCAAGAGTTGATCAGACAAACTCTCTCCTAGACAATCAACCCAAATTAGGGTTTGGTATTTCTCAGATCAAGATGGACTTCCAACAACTCCAATGGTCTTCATGCCTCCTCATATGCTTCAAAGATTCTCCATGTCAAGTTTCAAGCCTCACAAGTCAAGTTTCCTCAGACAATTGCTCAGATGGTTGAAAATCAGTTGTATTGGACAAAAGTCAATGTGGTCAACATACATCAAACTTCATAATTTTTGGTCAACATCCTCATTTTGAAGTTACATTCATCATTTGATCAAGGGTTGATCATGATTCATCAAGAAAACTCAAGATTTGCTCAAAAGTCAAACTTTCTAAATTAGGGTTTCTAGGTGAAAAGTCAATGTAACTTTGATTGATCATAACTTTCTCATACTTTCTCGAAATTTTTCCACCACCTCTTGTTTTGAAGGAAATTCAATTCTCTACAACTTCATGTCGCACAAGAATGTCCAAAAAATGCTTCATTTGAGAGGTATAGCTCAAAACATTACAGGTCATTTTCAAAGTCAACAAAAAGTCAACTTTTTGCTTTGAAGATATATTGAGCATGGTAACTCCAATTGAGATGAGACCAAAAAGGTTGGTTAGAGGACTCTTAGAGCTTTCCAAAAAGTCTAAGAACACTCAAAAATGTGGAAAATTGAGCAAGATACACTATTCAGAAGTTGGGCAATTTTGGACAATTGCACAAAAGGACATTTTGGTCAAAATGCAAAATTTTCCAAATTGGCCTATAATCTTTTGATCCAAACTTGTTCATGACATGATTTTTGACCCATAAATGCTTGGCATTGGTAATTTTCTATTTTTATGATTTATATTTGAATTTTATAACATTTAATTCAAAAATAAATTATATAAAATATGAAAATTAATTATTTTTTTCAAAAGGGCTGATTTTATATCTTCCTTAATGTCCAAGAAAGCCCACAACAATTGCCAAATTCGTGACTCAGGCATATGGAAAGGAAAAATCAAGTTTTAAAGAAAATTTGATTTGTTTTTATTGGAAAATATTTGCACAATCAATGTCCAATCTTTTTTGCTTGCTTTTGCCATCCAAATCTCTTCTATAAATACCAAGTAATGCAGCCGGCACAAAGGACAAAACCCTAGCCAAAGAACAAACCCTTATTTTGCCAAAATTTTCCAAGAAACTTGAAAATTCGAATTTTATTTTCCAGCCTTTCTCAACCACTTCCAGCCATTCCATCGTGCTCAGGAGGTAGGTATGAGTAAGAATACACCTTCATCACTGATCAAAACAAGCCAAATCGTGCCATATACATTCATACATATTTGAATTTTTCTTGAAATTGCATTTTATTATTCTGTGTGTTTTAATCGTTTCTAATGGTTTGAATGTACTCATGAGGTTATGCTTGACTGATCTGGGCAATCGTTTGAGAGGTTGAACGTAAGAATCGTAGTTTGCCATGTTTAGGGTTTTTCGAGTTGTCTTCATCGAACCAGTAGCTACAGGTCGTTTCAGTCAAAACTAATGGCATCAATGAACTCGCAGCCATCGATTTAGGGGGGTAGGGTCCCCCTTTCCCATTTATTCCACGTGTTTTGCTTGTTTTTTGATTTCAGGTCATCGGAGAAGACGACCGGAGCTAGGGCTCCGGCGTCGCTGACCAAGGTTGACTCCGGCGAGCATGTGTGGCGTCTTCGCGTTTCCTGATTCGTTCCCTCTTTCCACCTGGGGTCCACAAGGCTGACTGGACGTTGAATTCAAAATCAGGGACACGCATATACTTATAAACCATTGCTTGCGTTGCGTTTTCCAGACACCAATGACACGTTGGCCTAGTGGTAAAGGCGCTGGCAAGCAGAGATTCTCTCAAAGGTCTCAGGTTCAAGTCCTGGCAAGACCAATCTCTTTTCCTTTTTCTCAAACTTGCACTATTTTCATATTTTCTTTTATTTTAATATTTGCATGTTATTTTAATTAATTTCACAATTTTATTTCTGCATTAAAAATCATCAAAAATTAATTTTCTTTTTGCATTTATTTTCAGAAAACCTTTATTTAATTTATAAAATTAAAAAATACAATTTTGCATGCATATTTATTTTTATTCATAATTTTGCATTTAAATCATTGTAAATTCATTTTAAATTATTAAATTGCATCTAAAAAATCCCAAAAAAATTATCTTAGTATATTTACATTATTTCCAGCATGTCATATTTTTTCCAATTTAAAATTTGCATTTTTCCTAACATTTTCTCTTATTTCGATTTTATCATATTTTCCGATTTCTCATTCGTTTCACAGGTTCTTCCAATTCGGACGTTTCTTTACTATTTTCATTTTATTTTCCAATAATGTAACTGTATATGGGATGTAATAGTTTAATTTAGGATTTTATTTTCCGCATTTTAAATTATGTATCTGCCCCAAAGCCTTGTAATAGCGTAGGACATTTACCTTTCCGCACTTTACATTCCGCATTTTAATTTCCGCACCCTATAAATTGCTAGTAATTAGGCGTGTATGGCAAGATAATAACGAACATAGCCCACTAATTTTTCAAGATAAAATATCTAAAATCAACACACTTCTTTCACACACGCACCCCTTAGGGTAATTCTCTCTCGTTGCCTTTGCGAATTCAAAATGGTCATGTCCCTCGAGCGTAGAGGTATTCTAGCACCGTTGCCTTCCAAACAAATCATCATAGTCCCTTCGATACAAAGATCATAAGACCCACGATGTCGCCTCCGAATACATGATCTTGACCCTCGATTGTCGCCTACGAAAAAATGATGATAGTCTCTTCGAATGTGCTAGGATACTTCCTACAAGTTGCTTTCTATGACCATCCGATGTCCCTTCGAATGTCCCGCTTACATCCAACGAATGGAGCTACCTACTAACTAATGGTATGGCTAGCGCTATTCTAAAGGAACGTAGAAGTACAACAAAATGACTAATTCTGAGTGGGTAAATAAGTCTCTTAGTTGCTTGCTCTAAACCAAATGCTTTTCACACCACACACTCTTTTTCAAAGTTCAAATTCTTTTTCAAAACAAAAACATTTCCGAACACTTTGTATACACTCCTACATGAGTCATTACAAAGTCAAAGCGAAATTCCTTTTTTCAAAACATCTTTGTCAAACACACAGAAAGCAATTTTAAAAAGTGATCTAGAGCAACTAAGAGCCCGTAGATAACTACGGATGGAAAGGGGTGCTAATACCTTCCCTTTTCATAACCATTCTCCCGTACTCAGAATCTAACGAAGGTCTTTTTCTGTTACTTTTAACTTCCCTTAATTGGATAAAAATAAAAGTCGGTGGCGACTCTTGCTATCCGCACATTTGGATACAAAAATCCTACAAAGTCAGTTCACCGTATCACACAGACCAAAAAAACAAGGTGGTGACACTTGTCACCACCAACCCAAGACACACATCTTAATTAAAAATAAAACAAAAAATTAATTAAAATTAACAACTTAAACAGAAATAACAAAAAAACTCTCTCCCTCTCACTCGTGAAATAACTCCTCTGTCCTCTCTCTGGAATTTGTCTCGCCGGAAAAGAAAATGGGCCGCGCCGGAAATCGCCTCACGGCGGTTCCGGCGACGGGCGACGGTGTAACCCAAATCATCCTTTTTTTATATTTTTCGAATCGTCTCTCTGTGCTCACTCTTAATCTGTTGCCAAATTTTGCAGATGTAGCTCGATTCGGTCGAGATCTGGAAAGGGCTTTTCGAAACCCTAACCTCCTTAACGGCGGTGATGCGTGACGATGATGACCAACGGCGGCGACTTGCGTTTGAGTCCAAAATCGGTGAGATTGTTCCTTACCTAACTTCTTTTCCTCTTCTGATTTTCTCAAACTGAAGGGTTTAGTGTGGGAAGATGATGAATGATGTTGGGGTTTTGTTTCTGTTTGTTCTTGCTTTTTTCGGTTTGTGGCTTCTGGTTCTATAATTTTTGATTCGATTGTTGCTTCTGGTTGCCTGGTTTTGGAACAAAATGGTTGGTTAGTTTCTGAGTTTGGTTCTGTTTGGCTTAATGATGGTTTTCTGTTGAGAACTTGGTTATGCTAGGTTGGTTGATGGTTTGAGTTTTCTGGTTTTTCTTCTGTTAGTTTGGAACTGGTTTATGGTGATGGGTTTGGAAACGATTTCTTTGAAGGTTGGCTTGCTGGGGGTTTTGTGTTTCTGGTTGGAACAGATGGCTTGCTATGCTTTTGTGGTTCTGGTTAGAACAGATGACTTGCTAGGCTTTTTGTTTTTTGGTTAATGGTTGCTATGGGATTTTGTGTTATTTTCTGGTATCTGAGACCTTTGTTCTTCTGGTTGGCCAGTTTTTTTGAACAAAATGGTTGCTTGTTGGCTTCTTCTTTATGCCTTGGTAGCCTTCAGCTTTGGAACTTGATTTTGCTTTTCTGATGTTCTACTGCTGGTCTGTTGCCTTGTTCTACTATCTTTTGCCATAAACCTGTTGCTTTTTCCATTTGAGCTTTACTGTCTTGGTATTTTTGGCTTGTCTGCTCCTGCTCTGCTCTTGCTCTGTCCCCTGCTACCTACTAATAACCATGCTGTTAACCATGTTGTTGCTTGTGATAATCTGTTTTCCTTTTACTGCATTGTAACAGTGATGTCTTTTCTGAGTTACCCTCCCTTTTGTGAACCAAAGGTAACTTTGTTATTTGCAAAAGGGAGTTTTCTCTTGGCCGATGATAGCATTCTGCTTGAGGCTTGTTGGATGGCTTGAACAATAACCAAAAACCCTTTAAACCTGATTCCAAACACGCACCCTAATGATGAGTTTGAAAAAGAATAGTTCTCTTGATTTTCTTATGTTTATGTTTATGTTTCGATGTTAATCATGCTTTCCTTTCTTGTTTTTTCATGTAATTGATGACGAGGGTGGCATGGAGAAAATGCAGCAAGGTAGAAGAAGAGATTGCGGATGGACTTGAAGACCAAATGGTGAAGTTGAAAGATGAAGAGTTTGGAGCAAATCTTGTAGTTTGAATCAAATCTTGTAATGTCATCTTGTAGTTAACAACTTTGAACGATTTGGATTCTATCCTTTTGTTTGAAATGGATTTAACAATTTGTATTTAGGAATCTTGAGCAATCTTGATATATCATGAATGAAATTTAAGTCTTAGCCTTCAATCTTGAATGAATATTATCACAAAGTCTCTCCTTTCTTGCTAAGTAGAAATTTGTATTTCAAGGAACCAATCATAGATGAATCTACTCTCTTTAACATGAATCAAGACTCTTGAACAAAATAAATGTTTGAAGACTTTAATGTCATGATGAATCAAAAGAACATTACCATGAAACTTGAATGCAACTTGACTGATAAGTATTTGAATGGTTTGAATAAAGCACAGAACTTTGATTCATGAATGAAAAGAAATGATTCTTATTAAAAATCGTAAAGTTTCACTTGACATTTAAAAGACTTGAATTGGAGTCCATTTGAATTATTGCATAGAAAAACTTGAGAACCAATCCTCTTTTGAAACGTGTGTTCCTTGCTTGAAATAGTTCTTGCCACCATAAGCATATATTTTTAAGCAAATCAACTGCAATGTATCAAGTAGACAACTTACAAGTCTGAAACTTCGATTATCAAATCCAAATTTAACTTGTACTTCAAGAAGATCCAAATAATTCAACTTCGACCTAATTTCTTACAAGCCTCGGATAACTTGATTCCACCAGTCACCTTTTTTCTTTTATAAAAAGGACTTGAATGCATACCGAACCAGCAACTTCAATCCTTAGGGAACACAACCAACTGTTCATGTAACTGCAATGAACCCTTAAATCAACTAAAGTGAATCTTAAATTCAAAACAATCAAGATTCGTCGTATTGATATACACAAAAAGTCTTGATTAGGTAGAAGCTCGTAATGAGCGACCAAAACCCTATCTCTGATTAACCTCAGGTGATGCAATGATCCTATGAGAAATACAAGGGAATAAAGTCTTGATCTTGTGCATTGACGAAATTCAAAGGAGTGTATTCCTCGAAGAAGGGATGCCTCACGATCACTCCTCACAACCACAAACCTAAAATTCAATTCCTGAAGATGAAACCCTGAACTTAGGAGGGTAAATTTTGGGGTGTGACACCCGTCTGGAAAGATTGACCACTATGGTAGAGAACTTGGTGATTATTCAGAGTCAGTCACCGTCTCCTCCATCTCCTTGTTCTAATCAAGCACAAGTTCAAACTACTGTAATCTCTGAAGTTGTCACTGCCCTTGTTTCTGAGCCTCTAGTCAGTTCTCCAAGGTACCAGATGCCACATATGGATAACCTAGGGTATGCCTCTTAACTTCACACATGAATGATATCAATTTGTTGTTGAAGTTCCTATAGTGCAACGTGTGATGTCAGTTCCTCAACACATAGTCACTATTCCTCCTCTTGTAATGTTTGTTCCTTCTCCAATGATGCATATTGTCTCGCTTGGGAATGAACAAATATTTCATGCTGAGCCTTCTGAGAGTTTGGGTGTTGAAGAGAGAATGAAAGACTTCCAGAATCAGTTCGAAGAAATGCAGAGAGAACTTAAGGCCCTATGAGGGGAGAATATGTATGGAATGAATGCCAAAGACCTCTGTCTTGTACCAAATGTAAAGTTACTCTCAAAATTCATAGTGTTGGACTTCGAGAAATACAAAGGTGACTCGTGTCCTTGAAGTCATTTAATTATGTATACCAAGAAGAAGTTAACCCAAACTGATAATCACCAAGTGCTAATCTACTACTTCCAATATAACTTGACCGATGATGCTCTTAAGTGGTACATGAGATTTGATAGTTCACAAGTATGTACTTTCAATGATCTCGGTGAAGCATTTGTTTGTCATTATAAAAAAATGTTGACATGGCTCCGGATAGAGATCAACTCTAAGCTATGTCCCAAAAGGATAAATAGTTATTTAAAGAATATGCTCAAAGATGGTGTGGGGTTGCTGCCCAAATCTGTCCACTTTTAGAGGAGAATGAAATGACAAAGATCTTCCTTAAGACCTCGAGTAATTTTGATTATGAAGGTGTCCGTGAGGGATTACTGACTAAAGAAAATGTTTCTTCTAGTAGTGTGAAGAAGTTTGGAAGTAATTTTATGAAGAAGAAAGATAAAGAGGACAATGTTGTTTTGCATGGAAGATGTAACACCCCTTCTAATTTCCCCGTGAGTTATATAATTAATCAGAGTTTAACATAGCGAAAGGGTGTCACAATTTAAAATTTAAAGTAATAAAACAATCATAACAGTAGTCATGCATTTACTGAAGAACTTTATTAAACGATTCAACCAACTATTATGTTTTACACAGCGGAAATAACATAAAACTCGGAATAAACACAATTCATAGTTATTCCAAACATAAACTCAAAAGAAACAAGTTTAATCCTTAAAATTCCAAAACGATCGTTCCTCAGTGTTACAACTACCAGAGCATTACACTGACACGCGGACTATCTAAATAACACAGCTCTATAAGCCATCCTCACCAATTCTTGAGCAGCTAATCACTTCAATCTGAAATCATCAAAGTAAGGGTGAGATTTCATCAACAATTAAAATGCATTATACGTTTCTTTAAAACAATAAAACAATCAATATATTATTCCACCCTCATTAGCATCATCAGAATACGATTCACAAATACAATTCACACAGATCATTATGCATATAACAACAATCAATGCAATTATAACACTGGAAACCATCTTAACATGTTATAATTCCATATGCAATGCAGACTCAATGCATGTGGTACCAAACGTGAACTAAATTCACACCCTGTTCTGCTTACACCATGGAAACAGAGATAACAACGATTCACCCATACACCACTGGGTAAAGAATCCAGCCTCACCACCACTATCCACTGGGTACGGGTATTGGCTCTGCAGGTCCAATTCCACACAATGGGAATTAACCATCACCGAAATGCATATGCATGCACATCAAAAGCATGCAACAATCCAAATATGGAATATGATCACACATCATTATTCCACTCATAGCCAACAACAATAACATCACATGATAACAGCAAATCATGAACATATAACGTTAATTACAACACATGGAATTAACATACAACAAGTATACACAACAAATAATTCACGAATTACAACAAATTCTTGTTACGGAAGCCATATTAATCCTTCAAGATCTCAATTACTGGTTTTGAAAATGTTTTTAATAGATAGTACTCGTTCTAAGCTTTCCAACGATACCAATTATGCCTAAATCGGAGTTACGGTCGCAAAGATATAACCAAAACCGTTTTCAGAAAGTTCCATTATGTTCCAACACAGTATGCATCGATGCATAAGCCTATGCATCAATACATAAACAACATGTGTCGACACATGCATCGTATGATTCGATGCATACAATTAAAATTTTGGCATTTTTCAGTTTTTGTTCAGTATGCATCGATGCATAACACGTATGTGTCGATGCATAGCTTCAATTTTTGCCTTATGAGTCGATGCATGCTTTTCCCACGCCTCTGGTTTTCAAAGATTTTCCTACTTGCATCGATCCATAGTCCCATGTGTCGACCCATACTACGATTTTTCCACAAAATCAGTTTATTTCTTCACTGTTTTCCAATTCCCATTGATGTCATTCATTACCAAACTTCATATTATCACAGAACAGAATTAGATCATGTATTTTCACATCCAATTAACCACCAATTATACTTTCTACTTAGCCTACGATCATCCTACACAAATTAACCGTTCATAACAATTCCAATTGAAGTTTTTACGTCGGATCATAACGTTAGGGCACAACCTAGAATCCTAATTCGAGATTCCTAACGGATCAATTCATTCTATTGATTATCAAAACCTATAAGGCATAATAATTTGATCAAATCACCCCTTACCTCGCGATGAATCTTCGAACTTTCAACGCCTTGACTTTTCCTCTTTCTCTTCTCTTCTCCAAAGTACGTAGAATGAAATTCTAATTCCTCTTCTCACTTTCCTTTATTTATTCCTTTATATTATTCCAATTAAATAAAATAACATAATTAGAATAATTAGAGCCTTTTACTCTACACACCTCCCAATTCCACTTTACACCCCCAACCATCCATTATTTAATTAATTAATTAAATCCTTTAATTCAAAAATACCAATAATTAAACCTTTAATTAAATTAATAATTAAAATTCCAATTATTTAATAATTGAATTATTTGGGGTGTCATAGAAGACCTAGAAGAAGGAATGACTATCCAACACAAGATATTGCAATTGGTACTCCAGTTATTGACTCAGTGTTATACCCCAAAATTTACCCTCTTCATTTCGGTATTACTGGCTTATAATTTCATCATCATAAACATACATGCATACACATGCATAGCATTAATCACATGGCCATCAAGTTCATGGTGTTTCAAATTGCGGAAGAAAATGTGTGTTTCAGCTATCTTAGATCATTTCGAGCCAAAAGTCGATATTTTTATGTTCGTATGGTTAACACAAGATTTTCTGGTCAAAAGATCATTTTGGATTGGTTCTATAAGCACTAGGATCATATCAATATGTTCTCTAATTTATCTGTTCAGGCCAGAGGCCGTTTCATTAAGAAAAAGACTTTAATTGCTCATTTCTCAATAAAGTGAATTTTGGATTTTTGGTGTGTTTCAGATGTGTTAGACCCCAAAATTTGCCCTCTTATTTTTCAAGTCAATCCACATCTCCATACTCAAGAATTTCTCAAGGGTTGACCATATGAACCCTCTCCTAAGCAATCAAGCCACAACTAGGGTTTTGATTCTCTCATGTAAAAGATGGTTTCTATTGCCTCAAGTGATCATCATACCTCCTCATATGTCTGAAGGGATCACCATGTCAAGTTTCAAGCCTTACAGCTCAAGTCTGCTCAGTCAATTGCTCAGATGGTTGAAAATCAGTTGTATCGGATAAAAAGTCAAATGGAGTCAACATATAGTCAAACTTCATCATTTTTGTTCAACATCAAGATTTTGAAGTCACATTCATCATTTGATCAAGGGTTTATCATGATTCATCAAGAAAACTCAAGATTTGATCAAAAGTCAAAGTTTCTAAATTAGAGTTTCTTAATGAAAAGTCAACAGAACTTTGACCAGACATAACTTTCACATACTTTATTAGAAATTTTTCCACCAAAGCTAATTTTGAAGAGAATTCAATTCTCTACAACTTTGTGTATCACAAGCTTTGGCCAAAAATGCTTCATTTGAGAGTTATGGATCAAGACATTATAGGTCCTTGTAAAAGTCAACAAAAAGTCACATTTTTCAAAAGAAGTGTACATGAACATGGAAACTTCAATGAATATGAAACTAAAAGGAGTGTTTAGAGGATATCTTAAGCTTTCCAAAAAGTCCAAGAACACTCTCAAATGATAAGAATTGAGCAAGTTATGGTTTGGGCAAAAATGGAAATTTTGAAGGAGTGCATGATGGAAACATTGACCAATCTTGAATTTCTTTCAAATGGGCCTATGTTTTTGCGATCTAAACTTGTTTCTAAGACGACCCATGGTCTACAAGCTCAATTACACGCCCTCCTCTCATTTATTTAATTTATTTTTGAATTAAGTCATTTAAATTCAATTTAAATAAAATAAAATGCAAAGAATGAAGTCATGGCGTGTTGGGTTATTTTCCAAGTTCCTTGAGGTCCAAGGAAGGCTATGTAAGCTGTCAAAAACGCATGGATGAGTTTAATACAAGATTGAGCCAAATATGAAAGGTTTTGATAAGAAACTTCAATCAAATATTTTTTATTGAAGAGAATATATTTTCCTCTCAATATTTGACCTAATCTCATGTCCTATAAGTACACAAGATATTCAGACCAAAAGAAGACGAGTTCTTGCAGCCAAGAGACTAGGGTTTGTGTTAAAAAATATTCAACAAACTTGCACTTTCGAAACCCTAGTTGCGGCTACTTTCAAAAGCTTTCAAGCATTCCATCGTGCTCATATATATATATATATATATATATATATATATATATATATATATATATATATATATATATATATATATATATATATATATATATATATATATATATATATATATATATATATATATATATATATATATATATATATATATATGAAAACAAAAGATTAGTCCAAAATTTGTTAGCTAAGTGATAAGTTCCATAGCATTTTTAGTTCTCCATATTATTCAAGATAATCAAAACTAACATTGTAAACGATTTTCTTTTATATAATGTCATTATTTATACATCTCAATTACATAAAAACTATTTATTTCTTTTTAAAAAAAAAATTCCACTTAGATAATTTATATAGCATAAACTTTGAATCTTACAAAGAATTTCATAAAACAAGAATTTGACTAAAAAAAATTAAACAAAGTAACTCAACTCAAGTAAAATAACTTGAGTTATATAATTTGATTCTTCGTCTTGCTACAATCCGTGCAATTTAGCCCTAAAATTATGTTTGACTAGAAAATAGTTCAGAATTTATTGCAAAAATTTGATTCTTAATTTAAGAAATTCACATGCTGATTTTTGGAAAAGTAATGAATCATTACGCAAAGATCATAACAATTGATCTACTTAATAATTTAAACTATAAATATCAATAAAGAAAACATAGATTTTATTCATTCATGAAACAAAGTACATTAAGATGCAGAAGAAAATAAATCAAAGCGACAAAACATAAATCAAACGATAAAGTGATAATGAAAACGCGATGTCACAATACGTGCCTAGTGTATTTTTATTTGTTGGACAGAAAATATTAAAGTTTGAGATTCAAGTCAAGTTCCTCCGATGTTGATTCAGTTGTGGACGATGAAGATACATTGACATCTGCTAGAAGTTGATTTCCTCCCATAAAATCATAAGTTTTCATTGGAAGATCATGAGAAAGAAATTTAGCATCTGAGTTTCTTTCTGCACCCTCACCAGATGGAGGAGTTTGGTTATCACCCAAAAAATTAGTGAGCCCTAAGTATGGTGGTGTGACTGGTGGTTTTGGAACTTGCATAAAAAATGGAGGCAGTGAAGAAGATGTATTTGACATATACATCCCTCCATATCCTTGATAGTGGCTAGGGTTTGAATAAGAGTATGTAAAATTAGGTCTTTGCTTCAGAATGGAATCCATTTCTTCCTCTCTTCTTTTTTTCTCCATTTTTTTGGAGTTACGTTCACTCTTATGAGCGTTTTGATGTCCTCCAAGAGCTTGTAAATTTGAAAATTTCTTGTCACAATAAAGACAAGGAAATTCTTTCACTTCTTGTTCAGGCAAAAGTTCAGCAGTAACATTTTGTGATGAACTTGAACGTTTTTCTTCAGATTGAATGGATGGTGTCATTACCTTGTGTTCTTTTTGCAGCTTTGGCTCCACCACTTCTACCATTTTCCCCTTTTCAGAATCACCTTTGGAGAATGTTATTATATTCTTTGATTCCTTCTTTAGTGATGTCTCCGATTCTTCAATCATTTTGCGCTTCATGATTTTGTCTTCATTATTTCCGATAGAAATTCTTTCAGACATTTTTTCAATAAAAAAAAAAACAGATAAAAGATATAGAACTTTTTAGTGATTAGACATATTTGAGTGTTTTGATAATTGTTAGGGAGGAGTATTTATCCTTGGATAAATTATCTGGATGATTATACAAGAGAAAAACATTAAAAATAAACGTATTCTATGGTCAACAAGAAAGAGAATTTTTAAGGAAAATAAATTATTTATTAAGGTCAAGTTTGAGCAATCACATGACTTGATTTTTTTTTCTTTTTAAATATGATATATATTTATTTTAGATTGATAAACTAACTAAGAAATACAAAACTGAAATACATTATATTCAAATTTGAGACAAAATTAAAAGTATCCTATCTAACAAAGATATTATTATTTGAGTTATATTATATAGTAAATATATATTTAATAAATATCATTAAAAAATTATTTTCAAAGTTACTATAATTATTTTCATTAAGTATGTTAGTCTACTCACCCGGTCGGTAGTCTCCAAAATCATTTTATATAGTCTACTCACTCGTTTCTTAATTCAAACTCTCATCTTATTTATTGATACAAACTTGATCTTTTTGCAATGCAATAATAGCATATTTACTGATGCTACTTTTGCATTTCTAAGCATTTTTTGGGTTGTGATCTATATTTTAAATTTTTACATGTTTTAGAAATAATTTGTTAGTCAATTCAGTCGTAAGTCGAAAATAGTAAATCATTATTTAAAATTATTAATGTACTTCTAAATTAAATATGAATCAGTATGCTACAATTTTAATGATCTTTTAATGTACTCTCAAATACGTTTATCTTTTTAGAAAACTAATTTCCTTTTACTCTGAAACTATCCGTTAAGTTCTTTTTTTGGTATGTGTTGTCATAAACGTTGAATATGAATATTTTGTGTGCATAAACACTATTATGTTAATAAGGTAAGATGTTATTTTGACTTTCTATTTGAGAAAGTTGAATTAAATTGAAATTCAAATGAAACTATTTAAGAAAAAATTTGTATTTTAACTTTATTTACAGTTTAAAATAGATAATCTTTTTTATCAAATTAGGAATTTATATATTAAAATATTTTTTGAATTGACCTCAATTTTATTTGTCTATCTATTATTTTGACTAAAAATTTATTTTGCAACAATTAATATTTTAATTATTTTTACTTAAAATTAAAATAATAATTTATCAAATTTAAGGATATGAAAAAGATAGATAGGTTAAGATTATAATCTTTACTCTCATTATTGAAACGAGAATGGCTTTAGCAACTTTACTATGCCCTTAACATTGTAACTTTAGTTAATAAAATGAATGAATACAAGATTAACGTATATTATATTGACGTGAGAAATTAATTTATCAACTAAAGTTATTAAAAATTATGTTAAATGAATATCACGGAAACTTCGTCCTATTTAAACTAACAATATAAACGTTGGGACTTGGATCTGTTAAAAAAGTGACTATTATAGTATGAATCAAAGAAGGTTTAGGGAATAAGAAAAAAATTCAATTGGAGGATTATCAGGGATACTCAAAAGTATTAACATCTACTGTTCTAAGAAACTTTTTTAAGGATTTTAAATAAATAACAAATTTTAAAAAAATTAATTATTTTAATTTTTAATACATTTAATACATAGATTTCTAAATGTGTGAATTTAATGTATTGAAAATTGAATAAATATTACATACATTTTTAAAGATAAATTAATACTAAGAGTTAATTTAGAAACATGAGTTATTATGTCGCAGATAATAATTAGTTTTTTCACTTGAGTTTCTCTTGGGATTTATGCATCATCTCCTTATATTTTCCTCATCGATGTTTCTCTTAATTCTAGAAACCCGCTCAAACCCTTTTTTGATTTTAAATGTGGCAAATTAACAAAGTAGAAAATCCTTCCCACCACCAGTTGTTTCAAATAATGTTTTTGATATACTACTAAGTCAACTTCGTGTTTTTTGCCTTAAAGGTGATGAACTTGCCATTACAATTCTGGAGGATGAATACAATCTTGGAGTCGAAGCCCGTAAGCACAACTTACATGGAAGAGCGGTTTGGTCGAAAGGCTCAACACCTTTAACGATTATGAATCCGAAAAAACAGGCTTATGGAATGGTGGCCCTCTATTGGGCAATGAGGTGTTGCTTCTTTGGGAAAAGATTCTTTGAATATTTTTTTTTTTGTATCTAGAAGATGTTCAAAGAGTTAGATCGGTTAATTCATGGACTTTGCCTCAGGGTGTCCTCAAATTGTACCCATGGTATAAGGACTTTATACCCTCCAGTCTCAGACAAACTTCTGCTCAAGTTTGGACTCATATTCATGGCATCCCCCAAGAATATTGGAGGCTGTGCATTATCTTCAATATTGCAAGCATTGTAGGAAAACCTATTTGCATTGATTCAACTTTCAACAAATCCTCATTTGAAAGACCTTTCAGACACTTCGTTAGAGTTTTGGTAGACCTGGATTTAACCAAAGAATTTAACTATAAAATTTAGTATAAAGAGTTGGTATCGTCTTCTTTATGGGCATCGAGTACGACATCTTCCCAGAGTTTTTCACTTTTTGTCTGTGCATTAGTCATTATTTAAATAATTACAAAAGGAAGGAACAATATCAAGGTAAGGAGAAAGAGACAATTTAAAAACTGACTAAGGTTATTTATATTCTGGTGGGGAAGAAAACTAGTACATAAGAAGAAATTAACTCAATTTTAGAGCAGGTCACTAAATAATGTATCCCAAGCAAGTAAAGATTTTTTTTTTTAATTTCAAACTCATGAGAGAACTTTGTTGGGTTGAGAGCTATCTGATTCAGAGTCTGCTAGATCTTTAAAGTCTGCCTTATTTTCTGAATTCTCAGACTGCTACAATGATGTTTCAACATTTGCTTCAACATATGTCCCTTTGTTAATGAATAAATTATTGACTTTAATTCTGGAGTGAACATTTATATGATAAACTATCAGTTGAGAAACCCAAAAATATTCCTTCATTCCATTTAGGACTCATCTTTATCCCCTTATCTTTTTCCTGAAGAAATTGATAAAGGCCTTTGAAGTCACCAAAGATACTTGATTTTTCCTTGCTATAGATTACCCAGATAAAAGAAACAATCATCAAAATAAACATAGACATGCCTTTGTTCACCAAGACTCACATCTTACATTAACCTCATTAGATTCATAAAAGGAAGTTTTAAAATTGTGTCAACAGTCAGATGTTGCAACTTCTGGTGTGATATATTGATTTTATCCTTTTTTTTAAATATTAAGCATGTGGATGAGTAGTAAGATTCAAGTGATGCCCACAAAGAAAAATTATCTTTGGACTTAACTCCCCTCATTAGAACTTTATTCTTCTTAATAGTGACCAAACATTCTCCCTTAGATAGATTTACCTACAGACCTTGATCAGACAACTGACTTATGATTATCATTTTAGTTATCAGACTTTTAACAAGGAGAACATCACCAAGACAAGGAAATCATGTACAATACAGTTCTCCAACACCCTTAATTTCACATTTTGGCACCATCACCAGATGAAAATATATTGGTAGAATCATACTTAATATTTACCAGAAACTTCTTCACTCCAATCATATGTCTAGATAAACCAATGACACAATACCAATCTACTTTGTTGAAGATCCAAGAGAGAAATAACAATAAGGAAATTATAACTTTCCACGAGTTTCCATACCCTCATAGTTTTGACCACTACTTACTCAACCTTAGGTTGAATTGGACTTTGGAATAACTATTCAACTTGAAATAAAGAGACCTGATATGACCAACTTTACCACAGAGGAGATAACTTCAGAGCAAGAACATCTCTTTAGCTGGAGTAGTTTTGATGTCTAGTATGATGTTGAGACATTTTGATTAACATCATTGACTCAACCTGCCTTTTCAAGGAACCAAGGTTTGTCGTTAGATATTTTCCTTACTTGTTAGATCCTTGATAATCAAACCCTCTTCCTAATAGGTTTTGAGTCATCTTTCCATATTGAAGAATCTTACTCACAAATTGGAACCAATTTTTCAACATCCTCACATACTTGATCATGATTTCAAGTTTGGAGGTCAATAAAGTCACCTCACATGTAGGTTAAAGATAGTAGACGAACATTTTTCTTTTTCAGTTTGTCGATGAGAATAATTACCTTTTGTTTTTCTCCCCGTTGATAGAATTATTTACTTTTTATCCACAATTCTTTGTAAGAAGCAACCATCTCATCATAAGCTATTTTGTTAATACATGATTCTTCATTAGAAATCTACTTTCCATATAAGGCAGTAACATCCACTACAAGAAATGTTGGTATTTGCCAGGGTATTTAGCCAAGGGTTAAACCCCAAGGAAAAAAAACAACGTTGTTAGGGGTATATCTCCTCGCTAAGTGAAAATTATTTTTTAAAAAAACTAATTACATAGGGTATCCCCTTGCAAATAGGGAAGATGAATTTTTTGAATTTTGAAAAGTTGAATTGCGAGGGCTACCCTGGGAAAATAAAGTTGCGCCAAAATTGAAGGCATTTAGCCAAAGGCTACCCCAAGCAAACTGTCATGTGCAATTAGCGATGGGCAACCCCACGCAAGAAAGATAACTTTTGGTCTAATCAACCAGTGTGCAGACTGCATGTGCAGTCTGCAATTCCCAATGCTGACGTTTCCGAGGGGGCACCCCTCGCAAAATATTCCCATTTTTTTCCGATGAGATACTGTTGAAAAGTATATTTCCGGCAAATATTTTATATCGTATCCACAGAGATTGGGTGATATTACCGCCGTTCTATAGTTACTATCGCTTTAAGTTTGCAAATTAGAAAGGTTTGTTTGTGTTTGGAAATTTGTTAATCACTCTTGGCATAAAATAAAAGTACTAAAGATATGGTTTTTATCAATTAAAAAGACTTTGTCAAGATTGAGTTTCACTATTCCATTTCCATATATTTTCTTGTAACTAGTATGTGAACTCAATAATTTTGAACATAATCTAATATCCTCTCAATAACATTCATGTCTAAATGATATTGTGATATTCATTAAATTAACCTTTAGACAATTTCTTCATCCAAAACATTAATCTAACAATCCTTAGTAATTGATACAAAAGAAAAGGGAGAATTAAATCTATTTCTACAATCCAATTCTTACTTGAGAAAATACTTTAAGAACATAAGTTAAATTATCTTTTTCAACAATAATTTAACATAACATATTCAATAAACCACAAAAGCTTTTCTCTACATTCAACATAAAATTGTTCACATACAAGAGTTTTACAAGAATTACATAATGGATTTGGAATAGTTACTACCTTAATCTTGACAAAATAGGAGTTTAGTTCCTCATCACCATGGTTGACATCCAAAGAAACTTAAATATTCTTCTTGTTCTTCCACAATGTTCTCTCCCTTCTTTCTTCTCTTGATAAAAATCTAATTATGAATAATAATAATCAAGTTGTCCTCCTTCTCTTTTTACTCCCTTCACTTTTTACTTTACTCACATGTCATGATTGCAATTGATGTGACCTCTTTCATGCAACCACACAATTACCTTGACCCAAAAATTGACTAAAAAGAGACTTTCACGCTACCCCAAGAGAGCTGACCCCAAAGACGCTTCTAATTATTTCAAAATATAAGTTCTGATTATGCATATTTCGCGGCGCCAACAAAGGACGTGGCGCGAACTGAGCTGATTTGGACTTCTTTGAAATAAACACAGTTCGCGGCGCCAACAAGTGGACGCGGCGCGAACTGAGTTAATTTATGCTCTTTTGTCTTTTCTTTGGCCTTCCTTACATTTGTCTTGGTTTGGTTGCTTCTTCCACTTGCACATGCATCCAAGTAATTCTTTTTCTTCTTATTTTCTACAAAACTAACAACTAAAGTGAAATATCTACTCCAATTAAAATACAAACAAGAATAATTGCATATTTATAAATTTTGTGAATAAAATAATGGAAATTAAATAAAATTTGGTTAAAAGGACCAATAAAAATGTATGAAAATTAGTCCAATTTGGTCCCTAACAGATACCCCTCGCCAATTCCTTTATCATTAATTGCTCACCGCTCCACTCACTATATACGTTACAAACATCAGTTTTTCAATATCTCAAATATAACTTCCTCTCTCAACTTATTCTTCAATCTCTTTAAATCTTCATCTTCATCCCCAAATCTTAACCTAATTCTCCAATGCTTCATTTTTTTTTTAGGTAAAATTATTAATTGTTGTTATATGTTTAATGTATTGTTTTCTATTTATTGTTAATTTATTTTCTGTATATATATATATATATATATATATATATATATATATATATATATATATATATATATATATATATATATATATATATATATATATATATATGTCTCTCTAACTCTCTTTTTTGTATCAAGTGATATATCTTAGAAGAAAACTTCAATCAACCACTGTAATTTTTCATCAATTTCAGGTACACATTGTGTAATTTTTTTTTTGTTGCATATAAATGTTTAAATAGTAGATTTAGTATATATTTGTGTTGTAATATTTAGTTTATAAAATATAAATAATATATTTTTTATTTTCGAAATTAATTATAAATATAGTAACTGTAAAAATTATTTTTTTGTGATTTTTAATTTATATGTAAATATATTAATTATTTAAAAAATTAACTGAAAAATAGTATATATATTTATAAATAACTGAAAAAATAGTATATATTTTCAAGTTAAAGAAAATAACAGTATATAAATTTCAAATAGATTTATAGGTTGATAGTGACACCAAAATAATATATTTTAGAAAAATAGTATATGTATTTTAGAAAAACAGTAAAACTATTTTTAAAAAGCAATATATGTATTTAATAAAAATAGTATATATAAAATATCAATGTAGAAAAATAGTATGTATAAATTTTAAAATCAGTATTTATAATTTTTTTAAAAGAAGTATTATTAGAATATATATATATATAAAAAAACAATATGTATAATTTTCATATATATTTTTTTCTTAAATGCGTCTGAATATTTTAGAATAGGTATAATTGTTTAAATAATTTTATTTTTAAAATAGTATGTATATAGAGGATGTATAATTTTATTGAAATGTGTATATGTATTTTCTGAAAATATATATTTTATGATAAATAGTATATATATTTGAAATATGTAAATGTTTTATGAATAAATTAGTTAGCATAATGTTTTCAAATATGTATAATGTTCAAAAATTATAGGACTAAATTTTTTTAAATAGAGAGATAAATACATATAATGTATATATAGTGTGTACATAAATTTTTTGAAAAGAGAGATAACTTTTAAAATATGTATAATGTTTAAAATATATCCAAAAATTAACGTTAAAATGAACTTTCATATAACGTTAATTTTGATGTAGTTCATTAACATAGTAAATCACTATAGATTAGTCTCAAACTTTATAGCAATGATCTATATGATATTATGTTTCAATCCAACGGTCAATTTTAAAAAATATTAATCCAAAGTAACGTTTTTGAGCGAGTGTAACTCATGGTGTAAATCTTCGAGTGTAATTTGATCCTCCTCATATATATATATATATATATATATATATATATATATATATATATATATATATATATATATATATATATATATATATATATATATATATATATATATATATATATATATATATATATATATATATATATATATATATATATATATATATATATAATCGCTTATTTAAAAACAATATTTTTATATTTTAGTAAAAAAATAGTATTTTTATATTTTGGTAAAAAACTATATTTTTTTGTAAAACAAATTATTTAGATAAAACAAAAAAAACATTTTTGTATATGTAAGATAAAAAATAAGTGTATAAATATATATTTTCAAGTAAAGAAGAGAAATTGATTTGCAGGAAGAAATGAGAAGGCAATCACAAGAGTATCAAGAAATAATGCATGAAGAAATGAGAAGGCAAACACAAGAGTATCAAGAAATAATGCCGATTGCAAATGAGCGGGTTCAAAGATTTGATTATTTTTTTGCTTCACAAAATTCTGGTGGTGCATTTGGAGGAACTAATGGTAATGAAGGAGTTGTTGAAGAAGAAGAAGAACAAGGAGAACAACTGAAGAATAATAATATAATTAGTTTGAACAATTAGAGTTTTTTTAATTTGTATGAAATATTATTTTAAGTATTTTGAATTTAAAAACTTTTATTATAATTTGAATAAATTTTAATATGTTTTAAATTTTAATTATTATATAAATTTATATTTATTATAATAATTATATCAATTATATATTAATTATATATTAATTATATTATAACTATTATATTATAATTATTTGTTTTATTTTAGGTTAAATTTTTTTTTTTATAAATATTTTGTAATTTGCCACGGGAGAAGCTCCTGGGTAACTGTAATAATAAATATAGAATCTGCATTTGCCACGGGCAAAACCCATGGCAAAAAGCTGACGCATTGCAGACTAAATTGCACACCTAGCCTGCGCCCACCTGCCCCTATGTCTACAAAGTGCAGACTGATAAATTATATTGGACATTTAGCAAGGGGATAATCCCCTGTGTAATTTGTGACGTGTTTATCCCCTCGCAAATTGTTTTGCGACCACATGTTTTGCTAGGGGTTCTGTCCCCTCGCAAATTATATATTTGTGAGAGGTTTTTGACATTTGTGAGGGGTTTACCCCCTGTCAAATTTCAATTATTCTTGTAGTGATCCTTAGGCAAATTCAACAACAGGATCACATCCTTCATCAGACAAAGGAATAGAAATCCCTTTAAGTTGTTTTCTTGAGATAGGTAGGGCATTTTGTTTTAAAATGTCTAAAATTTTCTAAATCATGACACATATAATGCCTTTACTTGAATTGGCCTTTTCATTTGCTTCAACTTTTCCATAAGCAACATAGTTCTTGCTAATGTCATAACAGATGTTCTACACATTTGACATTGACCTTTTATCCACTTCCTCAGAACCTGGTTGAATAGTCTTCCAAGGAAAACAATAGCATTGAATAACCCTTCATCAGAAACTAGGTCACAAGCACTTACAGAGTTGGAGACAAAATTCTTGTTCTTTTTCTTCTAATCAGATATGTCATTAAAATAATCAAATTATAAATTGAAGTGACCCAAAAGGTTCATCTATGCTGATGATGTCTTGGTTGTATTCAATGGATGTCACTTTAAAATTAAATCTCTTTGATAGAGACCTCAGTATCTCCCGGACCAGATGTTCCTTCATGAATAATCTTGAGAAAATTCCAAATCATATTTGGCCATAACACATGTGTTTAACAGTATGAACACATTTTAATCAACTCCATTGAATATGGCATTCAAGGCTTTAGAGTCAACAAGAACCAACTGATACTTTTTCCTTATACATCCTAAGCACCAAGATTCTCCCATCCTGATAAATTTCCAAGATTTGTTGTCCATTGATGTAAAAACTGCTATCGTTCTATCATTCCAAAAGACATATACTACAAGAAAAATTACCCCTTAAGCTCACCCAATAAATAGATCAGGGTTCCTTCTTTGATGTCAATTGAAATTATGAAACTATAACACATGTTAATACTAATGTCCCAACATCATAACACAATGTTAAGACAAATGTTACGAGATCTGCTGAATGACATAACAAATACATCAAAACTATAACTTATGCATAAATAAATTATAGAATGATAAATAACACAATTAGTTGTTAATCTAGTTCGATGCAACATCACCTACTCTGGGGGGTACCAATCTAGGAAGAAAATCCACTATGATAATATTAATTTAAATCTTAAACAATACAAATTTAGAACTTATCACCTAATAACTACCCTATGAAATTTCTACCTAAGAACCTCCTAGATAAGAGAACCCCCTCACACTTTTCACAATCATCTCAATGATAAAACTAGACACAAACACGTGACAAAACCAAAAACAAAATATTGCACATCCAATAAACAATACTCAACTATTTGCTTAACATCTCTTGAGTGAAAATAAGATTTAGTTTTTCTTAAAAGCTTTTAACTAAGAACAATAACTTGATACACAATCAACTATTTGCTTAAAATCTCATGAGTGATTTCTAAGCAAACAATGAAAAATTGATCATTCGCCTCTCAAATGTCTTCAACATAAACATATTGATCATACTCCTTTTTCGTTTATGAAGTGTATGTCACCATTCCTATTTTCAAAACAATTTGATGAGTTGTTTAAATGTGATATTTGTCAGTTTTAAAAGATAAGAGAACTGATTTTCCTTCGAATCCTACTAAAAGTGCTGAATTTTTATCTTATTCATTCTGATATTTAGGACCAACTCCTATTTCCTATATTTCTGGTGTAAGATGCTTTGTTTTTATTGATAATTGTTTTCAAGTAACTTGAATTTTTTTTATGAAAAAATAAATCATAAGTATTGTAATTGTTTACTCATTTTTATAGTATGATACAAACACAATTTAAAAAAGGAACAAAAATAATACATTCCGACAATGATAAAGAATTTGTCAATCATAATTTTTATAATTTTACTAGTATATATCACTCATGAATATATAAATGTGTCAACGCCCCACAACAAAATGGTGTAGCAGGAAAAAAAAAGTCGTCACTTATTTAAAATCGCTCGAACTCTTCTCTTTCAAATGTCTCTTCTAAAATTAAATTGAAATCAAACAAATGTGTTGTATCGTATTATAGATAATTAACCATGTTCAATTTATAAATATCACAGTTTCCTTTTGCTTCTATATTGCATGATCGTAGATCTCAAATATCGAATATTTGATTGTGTAGCGTTTGCCCATTTCCATAAGCAACATTTTCTATTTTCTGATAGGCTATTTATATATATATATATATATATATATATATATATATATATATATATATATATATATATATATATATATATATATATATATATATATATATATATATATATGCTTGAGTAAACAATACTTTTCACTATGAGTAATGCTATTTCTACACAAATTTCCTACATCCAACATTGTTCACCATATTCATACGATAAACAATGTTTTTTAATAAAATTATTTTTAAATAAAAATAAATTTATAAAAAATATTTTTTTTAAAATTTACTTCGTAAGATAAATATAAAATTTCTCAATAATCAATTTTATTATTTTATTAATTAAAAAATATATGCTATTAATGACATATATATTACTTATAACTAACTTCACTACTTCATTAAATATAAAAGTAATCAAGTTCTAACATTAATTTATAATTTTGTTAATGAATTTTGAAAATTAAAAGAAAAAAATTAAATTTTAAAATTAAATTGGTTCATATTAACCTATTTTAATTTATTATTCCCCTGTCCCATATTATTTGTCGCAGTTGATCATTTCACTACACAGATTAAAAAACAGTAATATATAAAATAAAAAAATAATAATTTTATTAAATTATTCTGATTTAATAATTAATTGATTTAAATTAGTATTAATAATAAATGAAAAAGTATTAAATTAAGAGTGTTTATTAGAAATTATAATTGAAAGATTAAATATAAAATTGTATTAGTAACTAAAGTGATAAGTATTTTAGAATATATTTTTAAAAAAATTTTAAAGTAGGTTGTAAGGTGTCACGTGAAAGTATTAGTATAGAAAAATAAATGTAGAAATATCATTAGTCTTTCACTATAATTGACTTTCAACATCGTCTATGTCGTCAATCTATAAATGTAATCTACAACATCCAATATATTTTTGTAGTTCCATTTTTATTTGTAATTTTAGAGCTTGCTTCTTAACATAGCTTTTCAACGCCCATTTATCACGATTGGAACAAAAAGGGGAATAACCATATTCCTAAGTTTTAAGCAAAACATATCTACACACACAAAGAAATAATATTATTCAAACACAAACAATACAAACTAATACCCTCGAGCTCCCAAGCCTTGGAAAGGTTAACAAGGAATAAATTCTAACTCATGATCACAAACTCTTTAAGGCAAGTTTGAAAGCAATTGTACCCTTCATTAGTAGGTTTAATTCCTTCAACCTAATAAATTTATTGATCATCACATACACCAAATTGTAAACTTCATCAAATGGAAAGCAAGTATGCATATAAACGGTCTTATGAGGATTTCGATCCTATTTTTAAATGGCGTAGAGAACAAGACCGTGACACCGTTGAACTTCATTTGCCAGGCATGTTAATTGCATCTATTCCGTCCGAATCTATATAATTCTGATATCTCTAAAAAAAAAGTGCGATGTTTGGTTTATTCAATTTTAAAAAAATTATTATCGATAATCCATATCGACGTTATAATATTTTTTCAAGTTTCTGGTGTTCGTGGTTGATATTGAAGTATTTGTCATTTTGTGCATATTTGTTGTTATTGTAGATTAAATATGTTTTTCATTCATATATATACATTTTGTAAACAATTTTGTACATATGAGGAGTTATTTATTTTCAGGTTTTAAGAGAGAACAAATGAGAATTCAGGTGAACCATCTTGGGTTTTTGGTGATAAGTGGAGAACGTCCACATGATGGAACAACATGGAAACGTTTCAAGAAAGAGTTTGAGCTTCCAAAATATTGCAATGAAGATGCTATTCGTGGCAATTTCATGCAGAATATTCTTTCTGTTGTAATGCCAAAGAAAGTTGATCTTATACCTCAAAAGAATCAAGTCGAAGAAATGCCGGAACTTGAGAACGAAGATGAATATCAAGAGAAAACTTCATATAAGAGTTTGAAATTTGGAGGAAGAAGTGGAGAAGAAGAGAGTCAACATAGAGATAAAGAGAGGCTATATGAATATGCTGACATAAGAGAAAATCAATTTGGAGACAATGATGTAGAAACTACTAGAGAAGTTGCTTTTAAATTCATGGTTGTGATTATTGTTGTAATGGTTATTGTAAATTATCTAGTGGATATGAGCAAAAGCCTCGTGGGTGAAGCTCAATCCTTTTTACAAAATTAGATAAAACTATGGTTTAAGTTGGTTATGTGTAAAGTTTATTAATGTCGTGAAAATTGGATAAAGTTATTATATTATTATACTATTGTATTAACTCTGATTTTAAATTGCGATTTGTTTATGCAATTGCATCTGTAATATTATTGATGTGTTAGCCTCTGCAATCATATCGAATCATATTTATTGTTTGATTTAATATCATTTGTTTAATGTGCATTATAAATTGCATCAGACAATTTTAACCATATACATTCAGTTCTTCGCATCATCATTAGAATTTTAAAATTCCTAATCCAAGTCTTTCTTTGCTCTAAAATATTAATTGTAAGTGTCACTCAAATGTGAATTTCAAAGCATCTCACAATCACAATTCACGCTGCAGCAACAATAATACACGTCGAAACAATCACAACACCCCGCAACCACTATTAGAGAATAATTAGGATGTACAAAAATTGGCTAGCAACATATTAATGACACCTACACATGATTCTTGGACTTCATTATCAATTATATTCATATTCATTATGGAATTATTCCTTATCTATAGGATCTTTGTACTCTTTATATTCTACTTACAAATTTTGAAACTCTTCTCAAGTGACAACTAAACACTTCATTAATTGCCACTGCAAATTCCGCATTCAAAGGAAAACAATCTCAAGTGAAACGTGGAAAATATCAAAGTGCTTCATACCCTAACAATAGAGGATCCACATCATCCAGTCAATCTTTCTACATTATCTGTCAATGTTGTGACAAAACTGGTCATACATCAAAGGTTTGTTGTTAATTACACAGTTACCCGAAGCTTCCTAATGGTTCTATGGCTCACAATGCACGTACAATATCTCATGTCGCTGCTCAAGATTGGATCATGGATTCTGGCGCAACTCACACAACACCAATGGATAAACTTCACCTAAACTACCCTTACCATGGAACATATAAATTACTAGTTGGTGATTTCACTGGCGTATCAATCACATATACTGGTAAAACATCTATCTGCACTCCCTCTCACTTACTTCAACTACCAAATATTTTACACAAAATTTCCAAAAATCTTTTGTCTATTTCATCTCTCTCTGTCAAATTAACTCTATCTCTATGGAATTTTTTGTTGATTATTTATTTATGAAGGATTTGTAGAAAATACCCCTCTAATCAAAGGTCATCATAAACAAGGTCTCTACACTCTACCGCAACCAATAATCACCCCCAACAAAACTCCATGCCATCTCCGTCAAACTATCATGGAATCACATTCTTGACCATCTGTTCGATCGCATTTCGAGTCAATTTCTTTTATTTAATCAAATAAAACAGCGGGATCAACAATCGTGATTCTTGTGCAACATAGTCATGAGTAGACATGACAACATAACCCATTATGTGGGCACTCATCCGAATCTGCTCCGAATTTGAAGGGGAAATCCACTTTAATTGAATTTGGGTTCGGATTTGTGTTTTCTCTTATTATAGTATATGGGAATGAGTCAGGTAATGGGAACACTAATATCCATCATGAACTTGCCCCATTTATTTCTTTATGTACTTTGTTATTTAGTTTTGAGAATTTATAATAATAAATATGTTGTTTATGTATTGATATTTTGATATATAACTATTATTTGAAAATATTTAGAATGCTGGATGAAATATTTTGAGATTTATTTTTATTTTTTATTTGTAATTTAATTTAATTTTAGAAAACAAATAAATATTTCTAAGAAAAATATTTAGTTTGGTCCCTTAACTATATCTTTAGGTTCAGTTTGATCTTTAATTTTTTTGGTGCTAAATTGATTATTCAACTTTTTAATGGATGCATATAAGTCCCTTCCGTTTATTTCGTTAGTCAGAATCTGTTAAAAAACTATGTGGCAATAACAGTGATGAAATTAACGACGGAAAAACCGACGCTAAATTTTTTTTTTGAATTTTACATTTTTGTTCATCTTCTTCCCCAAATTTTTAAAACACCAAACAATGTTCTACTCAAAATTTTCAATTTTTTAATCTAAGCGCGACCATTGAAAAAATGATATCCTATTCCTAATCCTAGATTATTATAAGTAGATTGAGTCACCTCCTTCCTTTTCTCCTACTCTTTAAAATTGAAAAAGTAAACACGGGGTCCTTTTTTCTCCTTTTGAACCTCCTTAAAAATATCTTTCTTTTTGTCGATTTGTATCTATTCACCATTATAACCTAGATATACTCTCAGATTTTGAAAATCCTAAATGAAATTTTCGGATCTATTCGCGTTCCTTTTATGTATATTCTTCTATTTCGTTTTTGGATAGAAGACTAAATTTTAAAGTAAGTTGGGTTTTAATTTTTTTACTCAGATTGCCAATTCAATTTAGGTTCCTTATGAATAGAAAATGATAAATTTCCCAAATTTCCAATTCCATTTGTTTGAATGTTATAAGAATACATTTCGGCTAAATAGTTGTTAATAAAGAGAGTGATGAGGCCAATAACGAAGGAGATTCACTTTCCACCACAATATAATAAATATTTAAAAGCTATGTCTTTATCCCTATGTTGGAAAGATGATGTTGGAATGAATCAATGAGAATATGGATTTTGCTTTTTTTTCGTTTATCCCTGTATCAATACATATTACTTTAATTTGAGTAGAAGATTGTTCTGGGTTTTAAAAATTTGTGGAGAGACGAACAAAATTGAAAAATTTAGAAAAAAATTAGTGTCAGATTGTTTATGCTAACTCCATCATTGTTACTGCCACATAGATTTTTAATGAATTTTGACTAATGGAATAAACGAAAGGGGCTTATATACATCTACCAAAAAGTTAAAGGATCAATTTGGCATGAAAAAAATAGGGACCAAACTGAACCTAGGCGTATAATTAAGGGACCAAAATGAGTATTTTGTCATATTTTATTAAAATAAATTAATTTCACTATATGGATGGTGGCAGGTGGAGATACCTGAAACCAGCCCGTACCTGGTTAAGACAGAGTTCAGTTTTAATTATCCATCTCCAATGGGAGTTGGGGCAGAGAATGAAGATTGTTTGGGGATTTGGGTTTGTATTTGAGGGAGGTAAAAATTGTTTTCGACCTTCCCCGTTTCCATGCCTAGCCATGAGTAATAACTTACCTTTTTCTACATCTAGTATTTCTAGCACAAAACCACTCAAGTATACAGATGTGTGGGGACCTTCCCCTACAGAATCAATAAATGGTTATTTTTACTATTTAATTATTGTTGACCACTTCACAAAGTACATTAGGTTTTATCTGTTGAACAAAAATCTGATGTGTCTATTATTTTTCCATCCTTCAAAAGTCTTGTTGATTTTTTTAAATCTATCCATTGTAAAATTATAGTCATAAAATAGGGGAAAATTTAACAAAATCAAGGCATTCCTTACAAATCATGACATATCACCCTACAACATTCCACCTCATACACTCGAACTAAATGCAATAGTCAAACCGAGATTGACGCATAGTCAAAATCGACAAGGCTTTTAATTCTTATACATACAACCAACTCCCCCTAATCACTTTGGAGTCATGCATTTTGCACAAGTATTTACCTTATCAATAGACTCTAAACACTAATCCTCCATATGAAATCCCTATTCCAACTACTTCACAAAACCAAAACCATACACCTTCATTCTTTCGGATGTATATGCTTCCCTTGGTTAAAACCATACACCACCAACAAACTTCATCCCTGATCTAACCATTGTATCTATATAGGTTACGCTGATACAAAATACGCCTACCATTGTATTGACCTAAACACACATAAAATATACACCTCTAGACACATAAAGTTCTATGATCAAATCTTCATTTACAACACAAACCATCCACCCAATAATCCTTCATCAACATTACCTATTATTATACAATATCCCCTTCACACATTCAAACCTATACAGCCTCGAGCCCATCCACTAAATATTAACGAACACACAACCTCCCACCCTACTAAAACTACCCCCTTAGTGAACACATATCAACACCTAAATTTACAATACACTCACAAATTATAACCGAACCACCAAAT
This sequence comes from Vicia sativa, assembly GCA_021764765.1. Classification (NCBI taxonomy): domain Eukaryota; kingdom Viridiplantae; phylum Streptophyta; class Magnoliopsida; order Fabales; family Fabaceae; genus Vicia; species Vicia sativa. Next base: position 153,943,087 of record CM038795.1, on the reverse strand, counting down.
CTTCATCCGATGATGTTATACTCCAAAATTTTCCCTCCTATTTTTGAGATCAAGATGCATCTCCACACTCAAGAACTACTCAAGGATTGATCAGACAAGCTCTCTCTTAAGCAATCAACCCACAATTAGGGTTTTGCTTCTCTTAAGACAAATATGAGTTCTAATGTCTCAAGTAGACATCATGTCTCTACATATGTTTCAAAGTATCACCGTGTCAAGTTTCAAGCCTCATAGCCCAAGTTTCCTCAATCAATTGCTTAGATGGTTGAAAATTAGTTGTATTGAACAAAAAGTCAATTGTGGTCAACATACAGTCAAACTTCATCATTTTTTGTCAACATCAAGATTTTGAAGTCACATTCATCATTTGATCAAGGGTTGATCATGATTCATCAAGAAAATCCAAAGAATTGTACATGAGCAAGGAAGCTTCAATGAAGACGAAACCAAAAAGAGCCCTTAGATGACATCTTAAGCTTTTTAAAAAGTCCAAGATCACTCTCAAATGATAAAAATTGAGCAAGTTATGGTTTGAGCAAGTTTGGAAATTTTAATGAGGTCCATGAAGAAAACATTAATCAATCTTAAATTTTTTCCAAATAGGCCTTGGTTTTTATGATCTAAACTTATTTCCAACATTATCCATGACTCCTAAGCCCAGCTACACGCCACATTTCCATTTATTTTATTTATTTTTGAATTATTTCCTTTAAATTCAATTTTAATTAAAATAAAATACAAAACCAAGTGTGATGCGTGCAAGGCTTGATTCCTGAATATCTTGAGGCCCAAATAACACTTAGAAAGCTGGCAAGAAACGCATGGAAGCATTAGAAGAAGATTGATCAAGAAAAAGAAAGATTGGATTCAAATTTTCAATCAAATATTTTCTCCATCAATGCAATATATTCTTGGCACAAATCTTAACCTAATTCAGTCTCCTATATATGCACAAGGATTCTAGATGCTAAGGACGAATTTTGGTAGCCTCAAGAACCCTAACCAAGTTGCAAAAACCCATGGAACAAGTGAAGGTAGCAGACCATGTTTTTGACTGATTCAAGCCATTCCAAGCATCAAACGACATTCCTTGAAGCTCTTTGAATCATTCTAGACCCTTACCTTTAATCAAAGCATCCAGAATCAACAGAACATGATCACGGTTTAGTAACTTTTTTTCAAATTCTGTTCTTATGATTCATGCACGTTTAACATAATTTGATTGCATATTTATGCTCATGATGATGTTTGCAAGCTATCTGGATAGTTTAATTCGAGTTTGAGTGTAGGTATCATGATCCACCATTGTTAGGGTTCTAAGCTTCGAATTAGGGTTTTTCAAAATAGCCATAATTGGACCAAACCAAGGGCACCATCGTGCTCTGAAGACGATTTCCAATTGATCTATACCCTCCATATAAATTTATATTGCCTATTTTTACAAGTTGTGATTTGCAGGTGCTATGGCTACGAACAAAATTCGTAGGTAAAGGTTTTAGCAACAAATTGTGTCCGTTGGTAAAAATCTTGTCCAGAAAAACTAAGGAGACGACCATGAACAGTGAACGCGCGTGTTTTTGAATTTAAAAAAACTAACTTTTCTTTTTTTCCATATATGATATTTGTTTTTCGCTTCAATAACAACAAGTGCATGTAGCTCAGACGACAAGGGAGACGCGTGCATGACTTAGAGGTCCTGGGTTTGATCCCTAGAGGCTATCTCTATTTTTTCACCATTTTTCTTCACTAACCTATTTTTTTTGTTTTTCTTTCAATTTATTCCTTTTATTTTAATTCTTTTCAAATATTTTTAAATTATCATAAAAAAACCCTAAAAAATGTTTTGATTTTCGATTTAGGTTTCAAAAACCTTTATTTAATTTTTGACACAAAAAATATTTAGTTTTCTTTTTATTTAATTATTTTTTTAATTAATCAATAATTAACTCTTAAATTATTTTTCCCAATTAAAATCAACCACAAAAACACCAAAAATATTTTCCTCTTAGTAATTAGGGTTTGAAACATTTTCACTTTGATTTTCTTTTATTTATTTCTCATTTTAAATTCTTGAAATCAATGTATAGGTCACAATGATATTTTTGTAATAGCGTAGGTTTTCTTTTCTCACACATTACTTTTCCACACCTCTTATTATGTAACTGCCTCAAAGCCATGTAATAGCGTAGGACATTTACTTTCCGCGGTTTTACTTTCCTGTAAATATTAATTGCTAGATGTATGCTAATTAGGTTTGCATGACAAGACATAAAATCTAACTTAGATCACCCTAAATCAAGATAAATATCTGAATTGAATCATTTTCACACTTGCACCTCTAGGGTAACCTCTCTTTGCTGTCTTCGGATAAAAAATGGTCATGTCCCTCGAATGTAGGTATACCATTAGCAAAGACGCTTGCGAATAACATCATCATAGTACCTTCAGTATAAAGATCATATTCCCTCGATGACCCTCGATGTTGCCTACAAAAAATGATGATAGTCCCTTCAAATTGCTAAGGTATCCTTACAATGTTGCCTTCAATGACCATACGATGACCCTACGCATGTCCCTTCATATCCAACAGATAGAGTTACCTATCAACTAATTGTATGAGTAGCACTGTCCTAAAGGAGAAGGAAAATAACAAGAACGACCTTATGAGTGGGTAATAAACTCTTAATTGCTTGCACAAACAATAAATACTTTTCACACCTCGCACTCTTTTCAAAAGTACTTTAAAACAAACACTTTGTATACATTCATACGAGAATCATTACAAAGTTAAACTTCGAAATATTTTCAAACACTTCATATACATTCTGGAGGACTGATACAAGAATCATTACTAAGTCAAAGACAAAATATTTTCAAACAAATAAACACACACACACACACACACAAAAGCAAGTTTAAATAGTGAGCTAAGAAATTAATAGCCCGTAGATAACTACGGATGAAAAGGGTGCTAACACCTTTCCTTTTCATAATTACCCCCGTACTCAGAATCGATAAAAGGTATTTCCTATTATTTTCACCTTTTCTTTATTGGATAAAAGAAAATTCGCTGACGACTCTTGCTAACCGCAACATTTGCGATAAAACGCAAAACAAACAAGTTAGTTCTCATACCATATTACAGAACTGGTGACTCTACTGGGGAGAACACCCAAAGAGGGGTTACCTTAGGGCGTTAGATCACTTTTACTTGTTTAAATTGTTTGAATTGTCTGCTTTACTTTTAAGGGTATGCTTGGGTATTATTACTTTTGGGGGATCCTACACTCGGATCCAGGTTTCCTTAGGTAAGTAGCAATAGATCATCGTGATTGTTCGGCGTAGACTAAAACGGTTAAATGATGGCTACGGTTAGTGCGACACTTTGGATGTCCTAATGTTCCTCATGTTCAGTTGAGGAAATATTTGGCGTCTGCGTGGTGTCATCAAGCACAAACTAAACTTTTAGAACCCTAATTGACCCATCTTCGGTGCAGATTGAGATTGGTTGATACTCGATGCTACGCTCATTGAGATTCGACTTTTGTGATGTTTCAGTCGGCCATTTGGTAGCCGTACTGAAATAAAACCTGCGAGAAAGATCTGTAATATGAGATTCCTAGAACCCGATTACTATTGTAGGACAAGTTTAACCAACTTAAACTTCAGTGAAGGGTAGATACCTATACCTCATGCAAGCCTTAAACCTAGGGCTATTGTGTGAATTGCTTGTGCTTGCTATTCAAACATGAGATCATGACATCATAACATCATAACATTTCTAACCATTTCAAGGACCTAGGGATTTACTTTTGCTTTGTGTTGTAGGGTTATGGCTTCCAGGAAGACTATCCGAATCAACTTTATGGGAATACCTTCTCAACTCAAGGAGTTAGTTTTAAAAGTTCCCTACCACTCTCAATTTATCAAAAGGCATGGTTATCTACTTGACCTGGCTACCTACGGTTTTGAAGAAGATATGATGAGTGTCTTATTCCAATTCTTTGATCTGAAACATCACTGCTTTACCTTCCTAGACTATCAATTGGTACCTACAACAAAAGAATTCTCAAAGCTACTTAGCGTTGTACCCCAAAATTTACCCTCTTCATTTCAGTATTTCTGGCTTATAATTGTATCGTCATAGAAATCATGCATATACATGCATAGAATTTATCACATGGTTACCATGTTTCAAATACCTCAATTTGTGAAAGAAACTTTGCGTTTCGGCTATCTCATATCATTTTGAGCCCGATATCGACATTTCTCGGTTCGTATGCTTGATGTAGGATTTTATGGTCAGAAAGCTATTTTGGTTTGGTTCCATAAGCATTAGGATCATTTCAATATTTATAATCCTGAGTTGGTTTCGATGTCGATTTGCTGATGTGAAAGTCCTGCATTAATTTCTATTGATGTTGTGTTGCCATTCGAGTTTGTTATCTTTTGTTTTCCGTTTATGTATATTTTAGGTGAAGTGATTAATGGTTGTGCCGATTGTGGTCTATTTTGATCGAAAGGGTGGTTGTCCATGATAATAATGCCGAGTTTGATTTTATTCTGTGCTAGATTTATAGTGCCTTGCTGAAATTGTAATTAACTGTGCAAGTCTAAAGTTTGTTCGGACGTTGATTTGTATATAAGGTGTTGTCCGTTGTTTTTTGAATTTTGATTTCGAATCTGTGCTAAATTTGAAGGCAACCATCATCATTTTTCGTAGGCAATACCGAGGGACCAGATCATATATTCGTAGGCAACATCGAGGGTCATCGAGGGACTATGATCTTTATACTGTATGGACTATGATGATGTTATTCGTAAGCGTCTTTGCTAATGGTATCCCTACGTTAGAGGGAAATGACCATTTTTTATTCGAAGGCAACAAAGAGAGGTTCGCTAGAGGTGCAAGTGTGAAATTGATTCAATTCAGATATTTATCTTGATTTAGGGTGATCTAAGTTTGATTTTATGTCTTGTCATGCAAACCTAATTAGCATACATCTAGCAGTTAATATTTACGGGAAAGTAAAATTGCGGAAAGTAAATGTCCTACGCTATTACATGGTTTTGGGGCAGTTATATAATAAGAGATGCAGAAAAGTAAATGTGCGAGAAAAGTAAATCTACGCTATTACAAACATATCCTTGCGACCTATATATCAATTTCTAGAATTTAAAATGCGAAATAAATTAAAGAAAATCAAATTGAAAATGTTTCAAACCCTAATTACTAAGAGGAAAATATTTTTGGTGTTTTTGTGGTTGATTTTAATTGAGAAAAAACAATTTAAGAGTTAATTATTGATTAATTAAACAAATAATTAAATAAAAAGAAAATTAAAAAAAATTTGTGTCAAAAATTAAATAAAGGTTTTTGAAACCTAAATCTAAAATCAAAATATTTTTTAGGGTTTCTTATGATAATTTAAAAATATTTGAAAAGAATTAAAATAAAAGGAATAAATTGAAAGAAAAACAAAAAAAATAGGTTAGTGAAGAAAAATGGTGAAAAAATAGAGGTAGCGTCTGGGGATCGAACCCCGGACTTCTAAGTCATGTGGGCGCCTCCCTTGCCATCTAAGCTGCATGCACTTGTTGTTATTAAAGCGAAAAACAATTATCATATATGAAGAAAAAAAGTTAGTATTTTTTTAAATTCAAAAACACGCGCGTCCGCTGTTCATGGTCGTCTCCTTCGTTTTTCTGGACAGGACTTTTACCCACGGACATAATTCGTTGCTAAAACCTTTACCTACGAAATTTGTTCGTAGCCATAACACCTGCAAATCACAACTTTTAAAAATAGGCAATATAAATTTATATGGAGGGTATAGATCAACTGGAAATCGTCTTCTGAGCACGATGGTGCCCTTGGTTTGGTCTAATTATGGCTATTTTGAAAAACCCTAATTCGAAGCTTGGAACTCTAACAATGGTGGATCGTGATACCTGCACTCAAACTCGAATTAAACTATCTGGATAGCTTGCAAAGATCATCATGAACACAAATATGCAATTGAATTATGTTAAACGTGCATGAATCATAAGAACCAAATTTGAAAAATAGTTATTAAACCGTGATCATGTTCTATTGATTCTAGATGCTTCGATCGAAAGTGAAGGTCTGTAATGATTCAAAGAGCTTCAAGGAATGTCGTTTGATGCTTGGAATCGCTTGAATCGGTCAAAAATAAAAAGAAAAGCCAAGTTTCCACACAGGCAAAATAATAGAATCTTTGCTAAAAAATGCATCAGGATCTTTGGAGCTGAAATATTTATTTGTTAAGGTCTGGGAATAAATTTTTTTTTAAAGGGGAAAAATTAAAACACGCTCATATGGCAGGGGGTAGAAGGCTATTAAACCTTTATTAAAATATATAATAAAAAGTAGCTAAATGAAAGTGAAAGAATTAAAAATATTTAGTGTCCACATACCACATATTATAACTCTTTTCCTAATTTCCACGTTTAGTCCATTTTTTCTGAATATATGTTACACGATTAATATATTTTAACACTCCGCCCTTAATGGTTCTTGAGGAATCATACGGTTGTAGAACTTGTAAAATGGGTCGGATTAACTGGATCGGTCCGAAAGTCCGTCAAAAAATTTGGACTTAAATAAAAAATTTAAAACCCGTTTATCATTCGGACTGGACTAGCTCGACCGGGTTCCAGATAGCCCGCTTATTTAAATTTTTTCTATTTTTTAAATAAAAACTATAATACATTATACAATTAATGTCCATATTATTTTTTAATAAAAATATAAATGTCCATTTTATAATACATTTTACAACTAATGTCCATTTTAATAACAAACTATAATACATTATACAATTAATATCCATTTTATAATACATTATACTACTAATATCATAACTGGAATCTTGATTATTTAATTAAAATAATTTAGTTTTATGATATTTTATTTTATATTTTATGAATATAATTGATTTATACTTTTTAGTGATCAATAGTCATATATATTTTAGTTTTTTATGTTATAGTCAATAAACTAATTTATTTATTTATTTATTTATTTTAATAAAAAATAATTATTAAATATTATCCGGGCCGGCCAGGATAACCGAAGCCCGTGAAGGACCGGGCTTAGACAATCAAATTATAGCCTATTTAAATTTCGAACTTTTAGGCCCGACCCGTCAAAGGCTCGAATCCGTCACAAACCGGCCTGAAGAGAGCCGAGTAATCCGTTTTGCCAGCTCTATACGATTGATACTAGAATATTGCAAAATTCTGTGATAACTTAGATTAATATATGAATAATTAATGACACATATATTTTGACATCAATATATTAAACATCAATAATATTAAAACATAAAACACCAATAATATTAAAACATAAAACACCGATATCGTTATTTATATGATGTTATTTAAATTTTATTATTTATTTATTGTTAATAAAAAATATATATTTTAATAAAAATTAATGTTTTTGACCCCTTATTAATAATTTTGTTTCAATAGAATAATGTTTTAAAAAATTGAATTTCTTAACCCACCCCTTAGGGGTGGGGCGCACCTCATGAAAACCCTAAAATATCTTCTTTTTTTTTAAATCAGAAGTTTATTTTCGATTCGCAACCTATTTTGTTTAAATAAGTCAAATATCTCCATTCTTACAGAATGAAAGAAATACAAGCGAGATTTTTGAGAGCCGATGACGCCACGAAACTCCAAATCAAAGAAGATTTGAGAAAAATTGTGTTCCAAGAGACCACGGATTTGAAACCACCCTCCTAACTGGTAAAAACAAAAGGTGCACCGAAAAAGTTGAAACCTACACCAGCCGACAATTCTACTACGAGGAATCCTTCATATTATGAACATGTTGACAAGGTATTTCCCAACTAACCTACACCGAAATCTCATAAATATGCTTCCAAAGGTGCCTATATTAACAAACCACCGCCTACACCACCTCCATCAAAAGTACCATTCATCGATCACATGCAGGTTTTTATGCACAAATACATTGAAAGGATCGTGAATATGGCTGGTGACGGTAATTGTGGCTTTCGAGCTATATCTTGTTTGCTAGGTGGCCGTGAAGATTATTATAATACTGTGCGAGATACTCTGATCACATAGTTGACGAAACACAGAGAGTTGTATACACGTGTGTACGGGAGTAAGAAAAAGGTTGAGGAAATACATCATGCACTAGTACCTGTTAAGGTTGGATGTGCACCGAAGGACAAATGGATGCGGTTCCCTGAAATGGGTCATCTCATTGCAAGTGTGTATGACAGGGTGTGTATTAACCTGACAAGATACGGTTTTTCAGAGAGTTTTTTCCTCGGCGCACGGTTCCTATACCAAATCTAATTGATCGTATCATTTGTGTTGGGTGGATTTCAAATCCACGACATTTTGTTCAAGTCTACTTGAAACTGAGATACCCTATACCACCGACATCACTAAGACATGGCCGTACAATTTCATGGAAAGGATGCAAGAATACAACAAGTTGAGGGAAATAAATATAGAAATAAATAGGGAAAAGTCGAAAGGGGTGCCACCGGTGGATTTATCCGGCGAAACTTTTTTCGGCTCTTTCAAGTAGTATAGGTAGCATTGTAATGTTAACTTCATTTTGATAATGTATTATGATGTGGAAATATACTCATTCTTGTAATTTGACTATTTGCAAAAAAATTGAATATATGAGATTTTGAGTTACATGTTGTTGTTTCTGTTCTATTTCTGGTTTTTCAGTCCCAGGCCATTTACCAGAAGTTTACTTCTGATTTTGGTATTAAGTAGAAAACTGGAATTTAACTTTCGGTTGTGCCACTGAGACAAGGATAAGATTTCTATGGTCCATGTTTACATCCTTCTACTATATAAACACCCTTCCTCTTATATTTTTTCAAACAACAACACAAAAAAATGAGAAATGAACATGAAATTGAACATCGAATGGGTTGCTGGAGTTGTCCATTTTCCCGGCGACGTACAATCTCGCGAATTCAAGATCACGGTGTACACCCCAATTGAAGAGGTACGAGAAACTTTGCAGGAACTTGTTCACAGCGACGGTCGAAAGGTAGAGAAGATCGAGTACCACTCGCCATCAAATGACAATGAAGGGAATATGAAGTTCATGAACCGTGAACTGAAGAATGACGACGATTTATGGGCTATGTGGTAGACTTATCGAAGTTTTCAGGAGAAAGTTTCAATCGAGCTAGATGCGACTTTATCAAGAACCGTCGATGACATTATGAGGATGTTGCAACATCCCCCAAGATATTGATTTGTAATGTTCGATTTATGTTTAACTTTCGATTTGTATTTGCTACGTTTATGTATCTCTATGTTAGACAATGAAATGAAATATTCTGAATTTCTGTTATGAACGAAACCAGAAATATAGTTACGGTGTCTAAACAGAAATTAACTTCCAATTTGTGGCAAACTTTATCAGATGGTGGTGCGCTCCGAAAATATATTTTTGGTTTTTAGGAGCAATTTGAAAATTTCGTAGAAATAAATATGAAGGTCATGGAGTGGGTTAAAAAATCCACTTAAAAAAATGTATGAGGTGTGTTAATATAAATTTTTGTGAACACTTCTTTATTTATATGTCGAACATCAATTTATAAACTGTCAGACACAATATTTTTTAATATTTGTTTGATTTTTTTTGACATTTATCTAATTTTTTTAATATGTATTATAATAGTATTATATAAATGTTAGACATTAACACCTGTCCAACACCATAATTCACAAATATTAAGAGGTATCCTATTTCAACACCATAATTCACAAGCTATTCATACACCAAAATCTTACACTAATACTTACTTCAAACACTATTTATCGTATTTAATAATATTTTTTAATAAAAAATATATTTATGAACTGTAATATATTATTATAATAATATTTTTTTTAATAAAAAATTTATATTTTTAGTAAAATAAAATTGGTTAATGAAATGATGAATTTGGTTAATAAATAACTAAACATTAAAAATAATTTAGTAGCACTTCTATCAGAGGTTACTTTGGTGCTTCTATCAGAGGTTGCGTTAGCATGCTTCCTTCAGAAGTTGCTTTCACGTGCTTGACCAGAAGTTCTATTCTTCATTAGAACTTCTAATACTTCATGATCTTCTTTAAGCCTTGTTGAACATATCTTCTATCAGGGGTTTACATATGGTGCTTCTATTAGAGTTTGTATTTCAATCTTCACTCAGAAGTATTCTTTACAGCGTGCGTGTTTCAGAAGTTCTTCCTTAGAACTTCTAAATTCATCTTCTGTTTAACATAGTATAATGTTCCATTTTAAACGCTTGAGTCAGAATAATTTTTTATTAACTAACTTCATCATTTCATTAACCAATTTATTTTACTATTAAAAAAATATAAATTTTTTATAAAAAAATATTATTATAATAATATATTACTATTCATAAATATATTTTTTTATTAAAAAATACCATTTACCATATAAATATGATGAATAGTATTTGATGTAAATATTGGTGTAAGATTTTGGTGTATATTTCATAGTTAACAAATGCCGGGTGAGCCACTACTTTATACTATGTAAGGCATATATATTATTCGTTTATTGCCAAATCGCTTTAAATAAATTTTTATTCTAACTCGTACTAGTTGCATATTGTCCACTTCATGGATAATTAGAAAATTAAAAAAAGTTTCTTATTGTCAGAAAAAATTTCTTCACATTAAAATATAAAAAACTTGTGCAAATTCAACACGTCGTAGTAAATTAAGCCGACCGAATCCGGTAGCCGTTTACAATATTATTATTATGTTGATAAAACCAATATAATCACAAAATCTATATATAGCCCAAATTGAATTGCACAATTCATCATTACAATAACATTTCAAGAGCATTTTCTAGCTAGTGATTCCTTTGAAAACAATTTTTGCCAACATTCATTTCTTGCAAATAATTTCCATATTAAGAGACATATTTCAAATTCAAATTTTGATCAAATGGCTTCTTCTCGAGCAATCTTGATCCTTTCCATTTCCATGGTTTTGCTTTCATCAGTTGCAATGGCTACTGATCATATTGTTGGTGGTGTTAAAGGCTGGACTGTTGACTTCAATTACACTCAATGGGCTCAGGAAACGGCTTTTCGTGTTGGTGACAATCTTGGTATGTGATTATGTTTATCTTGTTTATTTATATCTTAACTATACTTAGCTTTTATATGGATGCATTACTAATTATGTTTAATCTTCTATATTTCAGTTTTCAACTATAACCCTTCTTTCCACAATGTTTTCAAAGTGAATGGTACACTCTTTACAAATTGCACTTTTCCTCCGGAGAATGAAGCACTTTCAACTGGAAAAGATATCATTCCATTAAAAACTGAAGGAAGAAAATGGTACGTTTGTGGAAAAGCTGATCACTGTTCTGCACGTCAAATGAAGTTTGTCATCACTGTTCTAGCAGAAGGTGCACCGCTCCGTCTCCACCTTCTCCTCCACCGTCTTCGGATGCTGGTCATGTTGTATCTTCTGTGTTTAGAATTGTCATGGCATCCATGGTCGCTATTGCAGCCATATTTGCATGAGGAATTATGAAACTTTGTATTGTAATTGATGCTAGAGTTTGTGTAAGCTCTTGGCACGATATATTGCCATATTTGTTTTAATTTGTTGAATTATTTAATTAGTTATATATATGATGATTTGTGTTGATATTTACGTAATGTGATCCTCATTTTTATAACTTGCTTATGTTAATACCATAGTATTTAGTTGTGATTGTGGAGATGGATGAGGTTGTGGTTATAACAGAAGCAGAATATTAAGGTTTGAAATGAATATCATTTATCACCTATAAAGAATATAAATATTGTTTGAAATTGATATTTTCTAACGTATCAATTACTTTATTTGTTGGTGTTACTTTATTTGTTTTTGTTATTTTATTTTATTTGTTGTGTCACTTTACTTGTTATTGTTACTATATTAACTAGTATTTTAACATCGTGCGACGCACGTGTTTAGGCGGAATTTTACTTTAAATTTGACGCCTAAACGTGTATTCTATTTTAATATATTAAGGATTAGATTCTTTCTTGTAAAAGTAAACTAAAGTTAATGGTGTCTACTATTTAGAATAATATTGATTTGGATTATATTTTCACTCTAACAAATAAGCTTATTGCTCGACTCTATATATTTTGTAGTACTTTTCAACTTTACGCAATGAGACAACATAAAAATTTCCTCCCAAAAACTTTATTATTTGTGATTTCTATTCATCTATTCTCCACCACCTTTTCATATATTTTTCCTACATAGTATCAGAGCCTGGTTGATCTTAACTGCTTTGTGAAGAAAAAAAACAAGAAAAAACTCACAAAAAACCTTTAAACGCTATAAATGGCTTCCAACAATAGTTCTTTAACTCCATCTTCAGTGTTTGCAGGAGAAAACTATCATTAGTGGGCTGCAAAAATGAAAACTTATTTGAGAGCTCAAAGTTTATAGGATATTGTGGAAAATGGAAGCAATCCACCACCTCTTCCAAATAACCCAACAATAGTTTAAATAAAAAAATCACAATGAGAAAATGTCTAAAGAAGGAAGATCACTTGCCATAATACATGTGTTGCACCCCAAATTTTACCCTGAATTTTCACATTCATTTATTTATATTATATTTAAATTTTACTTGCATATTTTCATTTTTTTATTCGCATTCCATATTTATTTTCAATTTAATTTTCCCTCCTATCTCGATTTTATCTAGCTTAGGCTTCACATTCATCTGCATATGTTTCCATTAAGCCATTGACATAAAACAATCATTTACGCATCGCATTTGCATCATTTTGTCGTATTTAAATTGACCAAAAGTCAGTTTAAATCGATATTCGCATCGTTTTGTAGTTGTAAAATACCCGTTATTTTACTTCATGCATTTTAATCTTTCTACCTGTTTCTTGCATCGTTTTAAGTTGTTTATATGTCGATGATATCAATATTTCAGTTTTATAGACAGATCGTTAAAAGCGATTCGACATTGTACGGAAAATTAGCGGGACAAATATTTCAAGATTTTGCCTTTTACTCACTGCTTTATAATCTACGTGTCGCGTAGATCATGAAAATATGCTCTCTCTAATTTTTCAGTATAGTTTGAAGTCCCGTTTTTAATCGTAAGTGTTTTACAATCAGATATTCTTTATTGTCATTTTATTTCGATTTTAACCATTTCGATAATTTTTCTTTAATCTTTGAAACATGTAGTCTATTTTAATATGCTCATTAAATTTTTTCGGATGATTTATTGTCCAAACTTTTATCGTTTTTGACAATTTTAGGTGTCCAATTTTTATCAAGAAAAATCAAAATAAAAATGTTTTTTGGTAGATTACTTTTTAATCTTTCGGGCTTTGTGGCCCATTTTATCAAAAGGGCATTTTTGGTATTTTTAAAATTTTTCTAAAACCTAACTTATTTGGTATATATGTATGTGGTTGGCTACTGTGGAGGCAGGTATCAGATCTAAAGAAAAACGAAAAGAAGCTCCTTCTTCTATTCTTCCCTTCATACTCCATACATATCTTCATTTTCACCTCATTGTTTCACCCAAACCTTCAGCTCAGCACCTCTCGACCCCACTGTTCCGCCACCTATCCATCGTTACATCAACCATTCATCAGCATCATCAACATCCATACTCCGCCACTACTCCGTCAGTCTCCCTCCCTCGCTGCTCAACTTCATCTCACACTTCTTCCTCCGTAAACCAACCCCCTCCGTCTTCGTCCTTTTCTCACTCTCATTCCCTCTCTCACTATACCGCCTTCGACACCCTCTGTCCGGAGCCGCTTCTCCCAACAACCACCAACCTCCAACCCGTCGTATCCACGTCGTCCCTCTACTCATCCTTCCTCCACTTTTTCTCCCCACCGTCTCGCACCCCCTGTCCATCTCTCTCACTCGCCACCGTCATCTTCCCTCTACCTCCGCTGCCGTCACTCTCAACCCACCACAACAACACCCTTTGTCCTCCTCAAAACTCCATGCTTCCTCAGCTCCGTCTCCAACACTCTCCGCCACTCACCTCCAGCCTTCTGTTACTTCCCTTCTAACAACAAATCATTTTTGTCGCGTATCAATCACAGTTGCAACATCACATTAGCGTCGTTCGGTAACTTTCCATGTCTTTTTGCTTGTTAAGTGCTATGCTGCCAAGACCATATAATAAGTTCTGTTCAGTTCGATTTTTGTGATATGATCTGTTAATTTCCTGTGCTAGTGTTGAGTTTGAATTATTTCCCTGAAATGCTACGTCAACATTCTTTAGTTTATCCGTTCAGATAATAGGCCGTTTCGTCAAGAAAAAGACTTTAATTGCTTATTTCTCAATAAAGTGAATTTTGGGTTTTTTGTGTGTTTCGGGCGCTCCGAAAGGCATATCTCTCAGCTCGTCAGGTATTTTCTGATGATTTTCGATTGGAAAGTCCCTATAATTATTATATACAACTTTCGTTAGAAATCCGGAAGCAAATTATGTGAAGAAGGTCCTCAAATACATTGATCTTTCAAGTGGATTAAACTGAATTTTAGTGTTGTATCGTGTTCTCGACGCGCTAAATAATTCATATCTCCCAGCTGGAACATCAAAATTGAGCGGGGACAATTTCTAAAATTTCGTATCCAAGTCCTCTACAACTTTCATGAACAAGTCCAGAGCCAATTTGTAACACGGTGGGAGAACTGACTTGTTTGTTTTTCTTTTTATCGCAAATATTGCGGATAGTAAAAGTTTCCACCGACTTTTCTTTTATCCAATAAAGGGAAGGTGAAAAGAACAGGAAAAGACCTTCGTTAGATTCTGAGTACGGGAGGCAATTATGAAAATGGAAGGTATTAGCACCCTTTCTATCCGTAGTTATCTACGGGCTCTTAGTTGCTTAGCTCACTTTGAAAAATTTGCTTTCTGTGTTTTGTGTAGTTTGAAAAGTATTTTAAAAAGACATTTTGCTTTGACTTCGTAATGATTCTCGTTGGAATGTATATGAAGTGTTAGGAAATGTTTGTTTTGGAAAGATGTTTGACTTTGTAATGATTCTTGCTGGAATGTATACAAAGTGTTTGAAAATAGTGTGAGGTGTGAAAAATATTTTGATTGAGCAAGCAACTAGGAGTCTATTACCTACTCAGAATGGTCATTTACATGTTATTTTTCCTTCTCCTTTAGAATAAGGTTATCTATACCATTAGTTGGTAGGTAACTTTATTCGTTTGGATGTGAAGGGACAATCGGAGGGTCATCGTATGGTCATTGAAGGCAACATGTAAGGATACCTTAGCAATTCGTAGGGACGATCATCACTTATTCATAGGCAACAATCAAGGGACGAGATCATATATTCGTAGGCAACATCGAGGGTCATCGAGGGAATATGATCTTTGTATCGAAGGGACTATGATGATGTTATTCGTAAGCAACTTTACTAACAGTATCCCTACGTTCGAGGGACATGACCATTGTATTCGAAAGGCAACAAGAGAGGATACCCTAAGGGGTGCAAGTGTGAAAGAGTGTTAAGTTCAAATATTTATCTTGAGATTAGAAGTGATCTAGGGTTGATTTTAGTCTTAGCATACAATCCTAGTTACTAGCAATTAAATATGTACAGAAATTAAGAGGTGCGGAAAGTAAAGTGCGGAAATGTAAATCCTACGTTATTAAATTGGTTTGGGGCAGATACATAATAGGAGGTGCGAAAAGTAAATTTCGAGAAAAATAAATCTACGCTATTACAGAAAAAAAACTTTGCAACCTATACATCTTTTCTAGAATTGTAAATGCAAAATAGTTAATAAATAATCAGAATAATAAGGAAATGTTAGTGAAAATGTTTTAGAAATTAGTAGAAAAATGCTTTTAGGGTCAGTAAACCTAACTATATGAAGAAAATATTGTTTGAGAATTTTCTGGATTAATTTTAATGTGAAAAAAGTAATTAAAAACTAATTTACGATTAATTAATAATTAATTAAAATAAAAGTGAAAAATATGATTTGTTAATGTCAAAAATTAAATAAGTATTTTTCTGACCTAAATGCAAAAAAGAAATATTTTTTGTGATTTTTGTAGTATTTAAAAAAATGTTTAAAAGAAAATTAAATTGAAAAGAAAATAATTGGAATATATGAAGAAAATAGAAAAATGGTTAGTTTTGAAAAAGGAAAAAAAATATGTAGGAGCCAGGGATCGAACCCTGGTTCTCTTGGCTACACACGAGCACCTCCACCATCTGAGCTAGCCTGCTTTTGTGTTATTAAAGTGAAACAATTAGATTATAAACGAAATCATCTGAATATTGAAATAAAACGCGCGCCAAGAACATCATCGTCCCCAATTCAAATTTACCAGGCTTTTACCTAAGGACACTTCCGTTGCTAAAGCCAATAGTGACGACTTTGTCCGTCACTATAACACATGCAATTTTTCAAAATCCACAATACGCAATATAAATTTATGATGAGGGTGTGGATCAATTGCTTTCAACCTCCTGAACATGAATATGTCCCTGGTTTTGGCCAATTTTGGCTAAATCGAAGGATCCCAAATTAGAGCTTTGAAACCTTAACCATGGCATCACGGTATTCCTGCACTTAAAACTCAATTGAACCATACAGAAACATTCCAAACATCAAAGACATCTGACTTCTGCCTTAGAAAAAATACCCAACTCATCCTTGTAAAATCATCAATATATAGCCAAAAATACTTGTTTTCATTTAAAGATGTTGTTGGCATCGGACCACACACATCTATGTGTATGAGCTGTAAATTTTCAGAAGCTCTCCAGGTTGACACAACAGGGAATGATAATCTACTTTGTTTTCCGATTTAACATAAGTCACATATGTCAACAACATCGTCAATGATTGGTAAATTTTCAACTAAATCACGAGAACTCATTTGTTTTAAGGTTGAGTAACTAAAGTGACCCAACCTTTTATGCCACAAGGAGGAATCAGGAATAGTACTTGGAAATGCATGCATGTTTGTTTGCTTCAATTCCACTTGAAAAATTTTACCTCTCATTTCAACCGTCATTAACTTAGATCCAGAAGCATCTAGAATAGTACATCTCATTTCTTTGAAATTCAATGAATAGTTCTTTTCTATCATTTTCCCCATACTTAAAATATTTTGAGTTATTTCAGGTACAAATAAAACATCTGAAATATATTTGACACCTGAGGGAGTTTCAAGAGCTACAACACCTTGCCCTTTGAAATTAACATGTTCTCCATTGCTTATAGTAACTTTAGTGTAAAAGAACTTATCAAGTTCCTTAAAAACGCCAACATTGTGAGCTATATGATTAGCGCATCCACAATCTATTAGCCATGTTTCTTTGCTACTATTGACTTAATAGAAAGAAGCCATGAATAATTGCTCCACTTGTTGGTGGTGTTCAACAACTTGGGCTTGTTGTCCCTGTTGGTTTACTTTGTTTTTGTAAATGTTCTCCACATAACCAAGTTGATTTCAGGATCTACATTTAATTTCTGGCCTATACCAACAATACTTTTCTAAATGAGTATCCTTTTTTGCAATGTTGACAAAGTTGAAACTTATTTTTCCAACTCTATCCTTTTTTGTTGAATTCCTCTCTTTTCCTTTTCCTTTCTTCTCACTAAAATACTTTTTCTCAAAACTGTTGTAGCTTTGATTTTTGCTTTTGGTATTGGTGTAATACGGTGGGAGAACTGACTTGTTTATTTTGCGTTTTATCGCAAATGTTGCGGATAACAAGAGTTGCCGCCGACTTTTCTTTTATCCAATTAAGGGAAGGCAAAAAGAACATGAAAAGACCTTCGTTAGATTCTGAGTATGGGAGGCAGTTATGACAAGGGAAGGTATTAGCACCCTTTCCATCCGTAGTTATCTACGGGCTATTAATTGCTTAGCTCACTTTATAAATTGCTTTCTGTGTGCGTGTTTGAAAAAAATGTTTTTGAAAAGGCATTTCGCTTTGACTTCGTAATGATTCTCGCTGGAATGTATACGAAGTGTTTGGAAATGTTTTGTTTTTGAAAAGACTTTTTAATGATTCACGCTGGAATGTATACAAAGTGTTTGAAAAGTTTTTGAAAATAGTGTGAGGTGTAAAGAGCATTTTGATTGAGCAAGCAAAAGAGACTTATTACCTAATCAGAACGGTCGTTTCTGTGTTATTTTGCTTTCCTTTAGAATAAGGCTATCCATACCATTAGTTGGTAAGTAATCTTATTCGTTGGATGTAAAGGGACATTCGAAGGGATATCGAATAGTCATAGAAGGCAACTTACAGGGATACCTTAGCATATTCGTAGGGGCGATCATCACTTTTCATAGGCAACAATCGAGGGACGAGATAATGTATTCGTAGGCAACAATCGAGGGACTATGATCTTTGTATCGAAGGGACTATGATGATATGTTTGTAAGCGTCTTAGCTAAGATATCCCCACGTTCGAGGGACATGACCATTGTTCGTACGACAACAAGAGAGGATACCCTAAGGTGAGTGCAAGTGTGGAGAGTGTTTTGTATTCAGATATTTATCTTGTGATTAGGGTTAGCTATATTGATTGAATTAGTCTTGCCATACATGCCTAGTTACTAGCAGTTAATATGTACAGAAAATAAATTGCGGAAATGTAAAGTGCGGAAAAGTAAAGCTCCTACGCTATTACATGGCTTTGGTGCAGATACATAATACAGGAATGCTGAAAGTAAATGTCCTAATTATCTATTACATCCCAGAAGTAGATACATAATGATAAAAAGAACGCGCGGAAAAAATTATACATCCTGGAAGCAGTTACAACAATATGCGCGAAACAGATAATCGAAAGAAAAATAAAGTCGGGAGAAGGTTGGAAAATAGTTAGTAAAAAGTTTTAGGCTAGTAAAAAAAGTTTGAGTTTAGTTAACCTAATTACTAAGTGAAAATCGGATGAATCGAAAACCCTAATTCTAATTGATTTTAATTAATAAAAATAATTTAATTTAAATTAAATGGTTAACCTAAATTAAACTAATTAAATTAATTAATTTAGTTAAGAAAAAATAGAAACAAAAGTTAATTGTGAAATTAATCCTAATTAAGCTAATTGTTTAACTTAATTACTAATTAATTTATTAAATTAATTGAAATAATTAAGAAAATAAAAGGAAAAAAAGGAAAAGGGTTAAAAAGAAAGAGTGGTCACTGGGAAACGATCCCAGGACCCCTGGTTACCACACAAACGCCTTGACCATCTGAGCTGCATGTTTTGGTTGTCAAGCAGATACAAACATTAGGTTATATGTGTTGGCCACGTTTGATTCTGACTTTTCAACAAAGTCACGCGTGGGTCCCAAATATGTTACACTGGCCAATCAGAAGGATGGAATTTGTCACGCAACCAGTCAACCGGTCAGCGCCTGAGTCTTCACCGGAAACCTTGCACCGATTATCTTCTCCAGTGGTGATTTTTTGAAACTTGCAAAAAACTGAAAATTGAAGCTCATGGTTAAGGCTACCCCCCTAAATTGGGGTCTACGAACTCAGTGGTGCCATCTGTTTGGCCTGAAAGTCCCTGGAATTTGTGATTCGAAGCTACAGAAAGCTTATGCCCTAACAATGACAATACATGATTTAGGCATGCTAAGCTTCGAAAGATGGCCCAGATCTTCTCTATGACATCTCATGAACACACTAGTGCAATTAGTTTAAATCAAAACACGTTAAAAAAATACGAAATCAAGCAAAAGTATGAAAACGGATGTTCATGTATGGCATAATTCAACGTGTTATGGCCATGGTTCTGGGCATATACTTACTCAAACTTACCCCAAGAGCACGAATAGATGGTTGGAATGGCTTGAAAGTGGCTGGAACTTTGGAACCGAGTTTGCAATTTTTATGAAAAATTTGGAGAATTTAGGGTTTGTTCTTGAGGCTAGGGTTTCATGTGCTATGCTTCTGAACTTGTAGTATATATAGAGAGCTTCCAATTAAGTCAAGAATAATGAAGGAATATATTGCTTTGAATGCCAAAATATTTCCTTGAAAATTTTATCAAATCTTTCTCAAAATAGCTCTTTCTTGCCTTTTCTCTTCATGCACGAATTTGGCAACCTTTAATGGGCTTCCTTGGTCCTCAAGACAAGTAGAAACCAAGCCCAACTTGTATTATCAATTGCCTTTGTATTTTATTTAATTAAATTTGAATTTAAGGTCATTTAATTCAAAAATAAATAAAATAAAAAGATAAGAGGTGTTTAAAAGAGTATAGATGTCATGGATAATGTCAAGTTCAAGTTTGGATCATGAAAACTTAAGCCCATTTGGAAAATATTTGCATTTGCTAAGTATTTCCCTTTGTGCACCTCCTCAAAAATGTCTAACTTGCACAACTTGTATCTTGCCCAATTTTCAACATTTTTGGGTGTTCTTGGACTTTTTAGAAAGCTTAAGATGTCTTCTAAACAAAAATTTTGGTTTCTCTCCATTGAAGTTTCCATGCTCATGCACACTTCTTTGCAAAAAGATGACTTTGTGTTGACTTTTAAAAGGACCTGTAATATTTTGATCTATAACTTCTAAATGAAGCATTTTTGGCCAAAGCTTGTGAGACACGAAGTTGTAGAGAATTGAATTCCCTTGAAAATGAGTTTTGGTGAAAAAATTTCGGATAAAGTATGTGAAAGTTATGCCTGGTCAAAGTTCTATTGACTTTTATTTGAAAAATCCTAATTTAGAAACTTTAACTTTTGATAAAATCTTGACTTTTCTTGAGGAATCATGATCAAACCTTGATCAAATGATGAACATTACTTCAAAATATTGGTGTCGACCAAAAATTATGAAGTTTGACTGTATGTTGATCACAGTTGACTTTCTGTCCAATATAGTTGATTTTCAACCATCTGAGCAATTGGATGAGCAAATTTGATTTGTAAGGCTTGAAACTTGACATGGTGATCCCTTGAAGAATATGGTGAGGTATGATGACCACTTAGAGCAATGGAAATCCATCTTGATTTGAGATGACCAAAACCCTAGTTTGGATTGATTGCTTAGGAGAGGGTTTGTCTGGTCAACCTTGTGAAATCCTTGTGAATTGTGTTGAGAAGTGGGAGGGAAAATTTTGGGTATGACAATTGGCCACTAAAGCACCTTCAACATTATCTTCCATCCTTAAAGATCTTCTTTGCTCAGTAGCTTGCAAAGTATTAACAAGCTATGCAAGTGTGATTTGAGAAAAGTTCATAGTTTCTTCAAGAGAGGATATTCCAAAAAAAAATTCCAGAACTCTTTGATCACTGAGTTCCTCTCCCAATAATTTGATTTATGAAACAACCTTCGAAATTCTATCATAAAATTCTCTAACAGTTTCAATTTCTTTCATTGTTAGTGCTTCAAACTCTCTTCTCAAGTTCAACACTTACATCTTCTTTGTTCTTTCACCCCCTTGAAACTCCTCATTCAGCTTGTCCCAAGCTTCTTTTGCAATCTCAAGATTCAAATTTTATTAAATATATCATCATGTAGTGTTGCATGTATTATGGCAAGTGATCTTCCTTCTTTAGACATTTTCTCATTGTGATTTTTTTATTTAAACTATTGTTGGGTTATTTGGAAGAGGTGGTGGATTGCTTCCATTTTCCACAATATCCTATAAACTTTGAGCTCTCAAATAAGTTTTCATTTTTGCAGCCCACTAATGATAGTTTTCTCCTGCAAACACTGAAGATGGAGTTAAAGAACTATTGTTGGAAGCCATTTATAAGCGTTTAAAGGTTTTTGTGAGTTTTTCTTGTTTTTTTTCTTCACAAAGCAGTTAAGATCAACCAGGCTCTGATACTATGTAGGAAAAATATATGAAAAGGTGGTGGAGAATAGATGAATAGAAATCACAAATAATAAAGTTTTTGGGAGGAAATTTTTATGTTGTCTCATTGCGTAAAGTTGAAAAGTACTACAAAATATATAGAGTCGAGCAATAAGCTTATTTGTTAGAGTGAAAATATAATCCAAATCAATATTATTCTAAATAGTAGACACCATTAACTTTAGTTTACTTTTACAAGAAAGAATCTAATCCTTAATATATTAAAATAGAATACACGTTTAGGCGTCAAATTTAAAGTAAAATTCCGCCTAAACACGTGCGTCGCACGATGTTAAAATACTAGTTAATATAGTAACAATAACAAGTAAAGTGACACAACAAATAAAATAAAATAACAAAAACAAATAAAGTAACACCAACAAATAAAGTAATTGATACGTTAGAAAATATCAATTTCAAACAATATTTATATTCTTTATAGGTGATAAATGATATTCATTTCAAACCTTAATATTCTGCTTCTGTTATAACCACAACCTCATCCATCTCCACAATCACAACTAAATACTATGGTATTAACATAAGCAAGTTATAAAAATGAGGATCACATTACGTAAATATCAACACAAATCATCATATATATAACTAATTAAATAATTCAACAAATTAAAACAAATATGGCAATATATCGTGCCAAGAGCTTACACAAACTCTAGCATCAATTACAATACAAAGTTTCATAATTCCTCATGCAAATATGGCTGCAATAGCGACCATGGATGCCATGACAATTCTAAACACAGAAGATACAACATGACCAGCATCCGAAGACGGTGGAGGAGAAGGTGGAGACGGAGCGTGCACCTTCTGCTAGAACAGTGATGACAAACTTCATTTGACGTGCAGAACAGTGATCAGCTTTTCCACAAACGTACCATTTTCTTCCTTCAGTTTTAATGGAATGATATCTTTTCCAGTTGAAAGTGCTTCATTCTCCGGAGGAAAAGTGCAATTTGTAAAGAGTGTACCATTCACTTTGAAAACATTGTGGAAAGAAGGGTTATAGTTGAAAACTGAAATATAGAAGATTAAACATAATTAGTAATGCATCCATATAAAAGCTAAGTATAGTTAAGATATAAATAAACAAGATAAACATAATCACATACCAAGATTGTCACCAACACGAAAAGCCGTTTCCTGAGCCCATTGAGTGTAATTGAAGTCAACAGTCCAGCCTTTAACACCACCAACAATATGATCAGTAGCCATTGCAACTGATGAAAGCAAAACCATGGAAATGGAAAGGATCAAGATTGCTCGAGAAGAAGCCATTTGATCAAAATTTGAATTTGAAATATGTCTCTTAATATGGAAATTATTTGCAAGAAATGAATGTTGGCAAAAATTGTTTTCAAAGGAATCACTAGCTAGAAAATGCTCTTGAAATGTTATTGTAATGATGAATTGTGCAATTCAATTTGGGCTATATATAGATTTTGTGATTATATTGGTTTTATCAACATAATAATAATATTGTAAACGGCTACCGGATTCGGTCGGCTTAATTTACTACGACGTGTTGAATTTGCACAAGTTTTTTATATTTTAATGTGAAGAAATTTTTTCTGACAATAAGAAACTTTTTTTAATTTTCTAATTATCCATGAAGTGGACAATATGCAACTAGTATGAGTTAGAATAAAAATTTATTTAAAGCGATTTGGCTAGGAGTGTGCAAAATATCTGATTGTAATACCCAAATTCATAACCAAATTCAAATCTATTTTAAATATTCGGATATAATTGAATGGTTATTAACCGGTTTAGTGTTTACTGTTTTGATTATCCAATTATATAATTCAGATATAATTAAATGGTTATTAACCGGCCAGTTAAATTTTTTGGATCTGGTTATAATCCGGTTATTATTCAATATCCAAATTTTTAATTTTAAAAATAAAAATAAAAAAATTTTTGTAGTTTATTTTTTTAAAACTGAATTTTTTTAAAATAACCGATTATATAACCATAATCAAATTAATAAACGGTTTTATAATCAGTTTTGACTAAAATGTGGTTTTGGTTATAAATTCAAACCATTTAAATAGTTTGAAAGTGGTTATAATTTGGTTTTTAAAAATAACCAACCACACATACCCCTAGATTCGGCAATAAACGAATATATATATATATATATATATATATATATATATATATATATATATATATATATATATATATATATATATATATATATATAGTAGTGACTCACCCGACATTCGTTAATTATGAAATACATATATCTCTTAATATTTATGAATTATGGAGTTCGACACGTGTCAATGTCTAACATTTATATAATACTAATATAATACATATTAAAAAATTTGACAAATGTCAGAAAAATCAAATAAATATTAAGAAAATATCGTGTCTGACACTTTATAAATTGATGTTCGACATATTTATAAAGAAGTGTTTATATAAATTTATGTTAACACACCTCATACATTTTTTAAGTGGATTTTTTAATCCACCCCATGACCTTCTTATTCATTCCTGCGAAAATTTCAAATTGTTCCTAAAAATCGATTTCTGGGGCGCACCACCATCTGATAAAGTTTACCACAAACTAGAAGTTAATTTCTGGTTCGACACCGTAACTATATTTCTGGTTTCGTTCATTACTGAAATTCAGAATATTTCATTTCATTGTCTAACATAGAGATACATAAACGTAGCAAATACAAATTGAAAGTTAAACATAAATCGAACATTATAAATCAATATCTTGGGGGATGTTGCAGCATCCTCATAATGTCATCGACGGTTCTTGATAAAGTTGCATCTAACTCGATTGGAACTTTCTCCTAAAAACTTCAATAAGTCGACCACATAGCCTGTAAATCGTCGTCGTTCTTCAGTTCACGATTCATGAACTTCATATTCCCTTCATTGTCGTTTGATGGCGAGCGGTACTCGATCTTCTCTACCTTTCGAACGTCGCTGTAAGGAACAAGTTCCTGCAAATTTTCTCGTACCTCTTCAATTGGGGTGTACACCGTAATCTTGAATTCGCGAGACGGTACGTCGCCGGGAAAATGGACAACTCCAGCAACCCATTTGACGTTCAATTTCATGTTTATTTCTCATTTTATTATGTTGTTGTATGGAAAAATATAAGAGGAATGGTATTTATATAGTAGAAGGATGTACACATGGACCATAGAAATCCTATCCTTGTTTCAGTGGCACAACCGGAAGTTAAATTTCGGTTTCCTACTTAATACCAAAACCGGAAGTAAACTTTCGATACATGGCCGGAGACTGAAAAACCAGAAACAGAACAGAAACAACAACATGTAACTCAAAATCTCATGTATTCAATTTTTTTTCAAATAGTTAAATTACAAAAATGAGTATATTTTCACATCATAATACCTTATCAAAATGAAGTTAACATTACAATGCTACCTATACTACTTTAAAGAGCCGAAAAAAGTGTCGCCGGATAAATCCACCGGTGGCACCCCTTTCGACTTTTCCATATTTATTTCTATATCTATTTCCCTCAACTTGTTGTATTCTTGCATCCTTTCCATGAAATTGTCCGACCATGTCTTCGATGCTTCTATGAAGTGAAGCGCCCACTCTAGTGATGTTAGTGGTATCGGGCATCCCAGTTTAAAGTAGACTTGAACAAAATGTTGTGGATTTGAAATCTACCAAACACAAATGATACGATCAATTGGATTTGGTGTAGGAGACGTACGCAGGGGAAAAAAAGTCTCCGAAAAACCGTATCTTGTCAAGTTAATACACACCCTGTTATACGCACTTTCCATGAGATGACCCATTTGTCCTTCAGTGCACATCCAACCTTAACAAGTACTAGTGTATGATGTATTTCCTCAACCTTTTCCTTACTCCCGAACACATGTGTATACAACTCTCTGTGTTCCGTCAACTCTATGATCAGAGTATCTCGCACAGTATTATAATAATCTTCACGGCCACCTAGCAAACAAGATATAGCTCAAAAGCCACAATTACCGTCACCAGCCACATTCACAATCCTTTCAACGTATTTGTGCATAAAAACCTGCATGTGATCGATGAATGATACTTTTGATGGAGGTAGTGTAGGCGGTGGTTTGCTAATACGGGCACCTTTGGAAGCATATTTCTGAGATTTCAG
Organism: Vicia sativa; assembly: GCA_021764765.1. Lineage (NCBI taxonomy): Eukaryota > Viridiplantae > Streptophyta > Magnoliopsida > Fabales > Fabaceae > Vicia > Vicia sativa. The sequence goes on along the minus strand of CM038795.1, from coordinate 153,916,990 downwards.
TGTAGGTGAGTTGAGAAATACCTTGTCAACATGTTCATGATATGAAGGATTCCTCGTAGTAGAATTGCCGGTCGGTGTAGGTTTCAACTTTTTCGGTGCACCTTTTGTTTTTACCGATTGGGAGGATGGTTTCAAATCCGTCGTCTCTGAGAACACAATTTTTCTCAACTTTTCTTTGATTTGGAGTTTCGTGGCGTCATCGGCTCTCAAAAATCTCGCTTGTATTGCTTCCATTATGTAAGAATGGATATATTTGACTGATTTGAACAAAATAGGGTGCGAATCGGAAATAAATTTCCAATTTTAAAAAAGACATTTTAGGATTTTCATGAGGTGCGCCCCACCCCTAAGGGGTGGGTTAAGAAATTCAATTTTTTAAAACATTGTTCTATTGAAACAAAATTACTAATAAAGGGTAAAAAACATTAATTTTTATTAAAATATATATATTTTATTAACAATAAATAAATAATAAAATTTAAATAATATCATATAAATAACGGTATTGGTGTTTTATGTTTTAATATTATTGGTGTTTTATGTTTTAATATTATTGATGTTTAATATATTGATGTCAAAATATATGTGTCATTTATTATTCATATATTAATCTGAGCTATCACAGAATTTTGCAATATTCTAGTATCAATCGTATAGAGTTGGCAAAAGGATTACCCGGCCCGTTTCGGGCCGGTCCGTGACGGATTCAGACCTTTGACGGATCGGGCGTAAAAGCCTAAAATTTAAATAGGCTACAATTAAATTGTCCAAGTCCGGTCCTTCACGGGCTTCGGTTATTCTGGCCGGCTCGGATAATATTTTATATTTATTTTTTATTAAATTTTTTAAAAATAAATAAATAAATTTATTTATTTATTGACTATAACCTAAAAAACTAAAATGTATATGACTATTGATCACTAAAAAGTATAAATCAATTATATTTATAAAATGTAAAATAAAATATGATAAAACTAAATTATTTTAATTAAATAATCAAGATTCAAGTTATGATAATAACTTATTGAATATAATTCAAAACCAATGATTATGTTTTACACAGCGGAAATAACATAAAATCCGGTATCAATTCAAAACGTAATTATTCCAAACGTAAACCAAAACAATTAAATTCGATGATTCCAAAACAATCGTTCCCCAGTGTTACAACTACCAGAGCATGACACTGACACACGAACAACCTAAATAGCACAGCTCAAAGCTATCCTCACCAGCTCCTAAGCGACTAACACTTCGATCTGAAATCATCAAAGTAAGAGTGAGATTTCATCAACAATTAAAATGCATTATACATTTCTTTAAAACAATAAAATAATCAATACATTATTCAACCCGCATTAGCATAACCAGATTACAATCCACAATTACATTCCATACAATTCATTATTCATATAACAACAATCAATGCAATTATAACACTGGAAATCATCCTAACATATTATAATTACATATGCAATGCAGACTCAATGCATGTGGTACCAAACGTGAACTTAATTCACACCCTGTTCCGCTTACACCATGGAAACAAAGCTAATCAACGATTCGCCCATACACATGGTCAAGAATCCGACCTCAACATGTCTGATGACGACTTTGTAGGATTTTTGTATCCAAATGTGCGGATAGCAAGAGTCGCCACCGACTTTTATTTTTATCCAATTAAGGAAGGTAAAAGTAACGAAAAAGACCTTCGTTAGATTACGAGTTCGGAGAATGGTTATGAAAAGGGAAGGTATTAGCACCCCTTTCCATCCGTAGTTTATTCTACGGGCTCTTAGTTGCTCTTAGATAACCTTTTTTAAAATTGCTTTCTGTGTGTTTGACAAAAATGTTTTGAAAAGGCATTTCGCTTTGACTTTGTAATGACTCATGTAGGAGTGTATACAAAGTGTTCGGAAATGTTTGTTTTGGAAAAAATTTGAACTTTAAAAAAAAGTGTGTGGTGTGAAAAGCATTTGATAGAGCAAGCAACTAAGAGACTTATTTACCCACTCAGAATTGGTCGTTTTTGTTGTACTTCTACATTCCTTTAGAATAGCACTAGCCATACCATTAGTTAGTAGGTAGCTCCATTCGTTGGATGTAAGCGGGACATTCGAGGGGACATCGGATGGTCATAGAAAGCAACTTGTAGGAAGTATCCTAGCACATTCGAAGGGACTATCATCATTTTTCGTAGGCGACAATCGAGGGTCAAGATCATGTATTCGTAGGCGACATCGTGGGTCTATGATCTTTGTATCGAAGGGACTATGATGATTTGTTTGGAAGGCAACGGTGCTAGAATACCTCTACGTTCGAGGGACATGACCATTTTGAATCGAAAGGCATCGAGAGAGAATTACCCTAAGGGGTGCGTGTGTGAAAGAAGTGTGTCAAATTCAGATATTTTATCTTGAAGATTAGTGTGAGCTATGTCCAATTATTATCTTGCCATACACGCCTAATTACTAGCAATTGATAAGGGTGCGGAAAGTAAAATGCGGAATGTAAAGTGCGGAAAGGTAAACCTACGCTATTACATGGCTTTGGGGCAGATACATAATTTAAACTTGCGGAAAATAAAAGCCTAATTTAAACTATTACATCCCATGAGCAGTTACATTATTGGAAAATAAAAACGATAAAAGAAAAACGTCCGAATCGGTGCAACCTGTGAAAGTATAAGAAAATCGGGAAATATGATGAAATTGAAATAAGAGAAAATGTTAGAAAAAATGCAATTTTAAATATGAGAAAATTAATATATGCTGGAAATAAGATAAATATATTAAAATAATTTTTTGGGATTTTTTGGAAAAGATTTAATAATTAAAATGCAATTTATAATGATTTAAATGCTAAAATAAAAATAAAATAAATATGCATGCAAAAATTATATTTTTTAATTTATTAAATTAAATAAAGGTTTTTATGAAAATAATGCAAAAAGAAAAAATGTTTTTGGTAATTTTTAAATGCAGAATAAAATATAGTAAAGAAATTAAAATAATGTGAAAATATTAAAATAATGTGAAGAAATATAAAAATAGAGTTTTGGAAAAGTGTAAAAAGGGATTGTCTGAACCAGGAATCGAACTGGAGACATCCCTTTCAAACCTTGAAAACCACATGCTTGACCAACTGAGCTGGCGTGCTGCACTGTTTGGAAACAGATCGATTTAAAAATAACACGCGTCGCTTCCTGCTCTCCTCCCGCTCGCGCCATCCAGTCTTCTTCAACCTTTTGAATTTTCAAAATCCGGCGTCGGCCTTTCTTCGACGCTAGGTCCCTGGCTAATATCAAAAATGCAGCACACATAATATAAATACATTCTAAAGCCATGGTTCGATTGGAAACATCACTCCGAATGCAATGGTACTAGTCTCGAGGTCCAATTTTTCCTATTTTGTGAAACCCTAAAACGGCACAGGAAACCCTAGTTATGGTGAAACACGATTCCGGTCATGAAAATCCAATTGGTTTGCCCAGAAAGCTTGCAAGCTTAATTCTAAACACAGACAAACAATCAAAAAGAGTTAATAATGCATGAATATGAGAATTCGAATTTGAGATTTTCAAGAACAAACCAAACACTGATTTCACGATTCTGAATGGATTTGTGCAATGTGAGGGTCTGGATCGACTCAGGAGATGTCAAGCAATGTGCTGGACACCTCAAAAACGATTGAAAACGGCTGGAAGTAGGGTTTGTACTTGCTTGTGCACCACGGTTTTTTGAGCTTTGGAATAGGGTTTTTGAGCCAATTTTTTCGTCCTTTCTTGATAGGTATGCATCATATATTTATACTGGATGGATTTGGGATTGAATTTGGAAAGAATCAATCAATATTCAATGGAAATCAAATTTGATATTTCCATGAAAATCAAATCTTCAAAGCTTGATCAATTTCAATCCAATCTTGCCTTTCTTGCTCCAATTTCGAATTTGCTGGCATTTGTGAGTTAATTGGACCTTAAGGAAAGAATAAAATCAATCTTTGCCATTAACTTCAATTTTATAATTTATTTTAAGATTTAATTTGCATTTAAATGAATAAATTACAAATTAAATAGAAAAATAAATCAAAAATTCGTGGCTTTGGGCTTGGACACTCCTAATTGCTTGAGGAACAAGTTAGGATGAAGAAAAAGTAGGCCCATTTGCAAAAGATTTGATTTTTTGAAGCATCTCTCTTTGTGCATTCTTCCAAAATTGCCCAACTTGTGGATGGTGTAACTTGCTCAATTTTTCACATTTTTGAGTGTTCTTGGACTTTTTGGAAAGCTCTAAGAGTCCTCTAAACAATGTCTTTGGTCTCATCTCAATTGGAGTTACCATGCTCAATATATCTTCAAAACAAAAGTTGACTTTTGTTGACTTTGAAAATGACATAATGTTTTGAGCTATACCTCTCAAATGAAGCATTTTTGGACATTCTTGTGAGACATGAAGTTGTAGAATTGAATTTCCTTCAAAAAAGAGGTGGTGGAAAAATTTACGAGAAAGTATGAGAAAGTTATGATCGGTCAAAGTTCGATTGACTTTTCACTAAACCCTAATTTAGAAAGTTTGACTTTTGGGCAAATCTTGAGTTTTCTTGATGAATCATGATCAACCCTTGATCAAATGATGAATGTAACTTCAAAATGAGGATGTTGACCAAAAATCGAAGTTTTGACTCTATGTTGACCACATTGACTTTTGTCCAATACACCGATTTTCAATCATCGAGCAATTATGTGAGGAAACTTGACTTGTGAAGCTTGAAACTTGACATGGAGAATCTTTGAAGCATATGATGAGGCATGAATACCATTGGAGATGTTGGAAATCCATCTTGGCTTGAGAGATACCAAACCCTAGTTTGGGTCGATTGTCTAGGAGAGAGTTTGTCTGATCAACTCTTGAGGAATCCTTGAGTATGGATGCATGAAATCTTTTGAGAAGATGGAGGGCAAATTTTGGGGTATGACTGCCCTGTTCAATCTTCTTGTCTTGGAAGGGTTAGATTGACATGCTTGTCTTTCGTGACGGAGGTAGAAGATGATTGAACACCGAATACAAAATTTGCACTCGCCGTTGGTGGATGATGCGGGAATGGGCTTACAGATGCCATTTGGAGAAGTTGGAGACTTATTTGGGAGCAGTCGTGCACGCTAGACTCGAGGTTGTCGATGGGAGGCCGAGAGATGGGCTTAAGATGCCATCAGAAGGGAGTCGACGTTAGACTTCGTGTTCACCTTGAATGAGGTTATTGGTTTGTATTGATTTTTAACCATATATGCGGATTCGAAGTGAAGAGATGTTGACAAATAGTCGGAGATGGGCTTAAGATGCCATCCAAGGCAATCGAGTCGCACGCTAGACTCTGTAGTCTGATAATCGAATAAATCTTGCGATTACTACGGGAGAGATTGTAGTTGGCGAATGTGGATAGCTTCCTGTTGTGCATCGGTGTTGATCCATTGCTGTTATCGGAGGATAACGGTGGTCTTCGGATAGTTTTCCGTCGGTTCGGGCTTAATCTGGACGATCGTCGGAGGCGGTCTTCGGATAGTTTTCCGTCGATTCGGGCTTAATCTGGACCGATCGTCGGAGGACAACCGGCGGTCTTTCAGATAGTTTTCCGTCGGTTCGGGCTTAATCCTGGACACCTTGCGTCAGTATTTTTTTAGAAAACAAGAGAAACTTTGATAGAATATTTGTTAGTCTTATGCAAAGTATGATGCATGACGGTGTATATGAATGACATATGCATAAATTATGACTTTATGAAATGTATGAATGATGAATGTTGTGATATTTCAAAACGTATCCATCTTGAAGAAGATGCGGATGTTACGAAGATTTTGACGCACGGGAATTGAGTAGGTGAGAACCACCTTTTGAAGGAGAAGGAAGATATCCGGATTCCTCCGATGCACTATCTGACCAAGTCTTGGGCCTAGACATTGTTGAGGAAGGTAGAGATTTGAGAGGCTCGTTGTCGGAGATCTCATATATAGACCCTGCTGAGGAGAGTCTGGGAGGCGATCTGTTGAGGACCTTGTATGTAGATCCTGTGAGGAAATTTGGAGATGCTCTCTTGGGGATTTGAGTGTAGATCTCGCTGGAGAGCATTTGATGGTTGCTGAGAGACCGGGCTAGAAGAGTCTGGAGCCCATTGTAATCTCTGGCTGGGGGATGAGGTGTATGTTTCCTCCGATGCACTACCTGACCAAGTCTTGGGTCTGGATACCGCTGCTGGGAGAAGGGGGAGGATTGAGAAATATCATTGGGATGAAGTGTTCTTGCTTGAGGCGAGGTAACGTTGCTCGATTGAGCGGATTCACTGCTTGTGGATTAACATATACTCCGTTGGGGAAGGTGTGTTGTGGGTGACACCTTTATGCTCTGTGGGGGACTATTTGTTGACTTTCGTCGTCATCCCAATTCCCGGAACCTGTAGTAAGTACTTTTGTATGTTCACTTTTCGTATGTTTGTGATCAGATTCTTATTGTCAAATGCGTATAGTCATTCAAAGCAAACGTTGGACTTATTGCAAATAACAACAACAGAAATTGTAAAGAGAAAGAAGCTGTATTTATTTGAAAGGTGGCGTATGGCCAAGTAGTTTGTACACAAGAAAGGTAAAAAGCTATGCGGAAACAATCTTGTTAGGTTCCAACTATGCTAGTACTCATATATTTCGACTATCTCATCTCCTTGTCGAGAAAGTGAGTAGGTGATCTTCGCCATTTGAACCTTGAATCTTGATAGTAGTGGAAGTAGATGATCTGGAAGAGACATAGTCGTGCGCTTAAATCCCTAACTTTTGCCTAGACCGCCTTCGGTTTTGCTCGGGATACCTTTTTGCCCAAGCCGGGTTTTCGACTTGCGGGTGTACATCTTTTGCATATATCCTTAATTTTGCCCGAACCTTTTAGTTCGCCAGATGCCCTTATTTTTGTCTAGGTTAAATCGACCTAGCGGGTCTCTTTATCGTAGTATTTTTGACTATGTACGTGTTCACGAGTGCGGAAGTCTTCACCATCCATGGTGCTAAGTATCATAGCTCTAGGAAAATCTGTCTTGACTACAAATGGTCCCTCATGGGGAGTCCATTTGCCCAGGATCACCTTGTGGAAGAATGATGCGCTTGACTACTAGATCACCGACTTGGTAGACTCGGTGCTTGACCTTCTTATTAAATGCTCGATCATTCGTTTCGATAAATCATCCATGGCGGATGGATGCGAGTCGTTTCTCATCAATCAAATTAATCGGTCAAGGCGAGTCGGACCCAATCGTCTTCGCCTAACTCGCTTCCGGAGGACTACGGTTGAGGGTATCGAACCTCGATGGGTAAGACGGCTTCCATACCGTATACAGAGAGAGGGGTTGCCCTGATGTTCGTCTTTGTAGTGCGATAACCATGGAGAGCAAATGGTAACATCTCGTGCCAATCTTTGTAAGTCACAGTCATCTTGTATAATCTTCTTGATATTCTTGTTGGCGGCTTCCCTGCGCCATTCATCTTAGGCCGATATGGAGAAGAATTGTGATGCTTGATCTTGAGCTGCGTGCGAGTTCGGTGATCATCTTATTGTTGAGATTGGAACCGTTATCGTGATAATCCTTTCGGGGTGCCATACCGAGATAAGATTATGCTTGATGAATCGAGCCACAACATTCTTGGTAATGAGATGCATACGAGGTGCATACCCACTTGGTAAAGTAATATATTGCCACAAGGATGGCGATGTCCATTGGAGGTGTGGGCTTGATTTCTCCGATCATGTCAATGCCCCACATTGCAAAAGGCCAAGGAGAAGTTAAAACATTGGTCTTGGAGGTACATGTACTTTATCGGCATAAATCGCACTTGTGACAAGATCGAGCATAAGCGGTGACAATCGCTTCCATGGTGGACCAATAGTAACTGTTCTCAAAATCTTCTTAGCCATGGTGTGTCCTTGGAGTGGGTACCAAATTCGCCGTGTAACTCTTCCATGATACGCATCGCGTTCATTTGGTCTATCATGGAGAAGCACAAGTCGTGGTTGCGCTTGTATAAGGTGCCGTTCTTTGAGAAAGAATTTGGATGCGAATCTTCTCATGAACTTCTTATTAAGGATGCCCTCGGGATATTCCGAGTCTCAAGATACCTCTTCACGTCATAGTACCAAGGTTTCTCTTACGTATCAAGCTCATAACAATCTGGTTCGTCAAACCTCTCAATGATGATCGGGGAGCCTCGTTGTCCCATCTAACCTTGAACATAGATGACATAGTAGCTAATCGTCTGCCTGATTCTCTTCTCGTGGAATGTGATCAAAAGTAATCTCTTGAGTAGGGATCAAACTCGAACATGCTCGATGGAATGAGATTCGGATGCTTCGTATCCCACTCGCCTTTATCGGTGATCACTAAAGTGAGTCTCCATACACTTGCAAGAACTTGATTCTTAAGTCAATAGCGACTTTGATACCCATGATGCGCCATATTCGGCCATGTTGTTGGTGCAATGAAACATAATCTGGCGGTGAAAGGCGTATGTCCTGTGGGGATGTAATGATTGCGCCAATGCCATTGCCAAGTGCGTTTGAGGCTCCATCAAAGACCATAGTCCATCGGGATCCTTGTTCGGGTCCTTCGTGCGGGCAGGTTCTTATAATCTGTAACTAGTAGAACATCTTCATCGGAAATTGACGCATATGATAGTCATCTACGGCTTGATGAGCCAAATGATCGGCTACCACACTTCCTTTGATCGCTTTACGAAGTGTCTTGGATGTCATACTCGGTCAAGATCATTTGCCATCTTGCTATTCTTCGGAGAGCTGGTTTCTCAAATATGTATTTTATCGGATCCATCTTGAAATCAACAAGGTAGTGTGAGTCAACATATCTTGTCTTAGTCGGACAGCCAGCCAAAGCGTTGCAAGTTTTCTCGGTGTGAGTATCTTGTTTCACGATCGGTAAACTTTTGCTAAGGTAGTATATTGCATGCTCTTTTCGACCAGACTCGTCATGTTGCCCCAACACACACCCATTGAGTTCTCTATCAAGTACATGATAAGAGGTCTTCCTTGGTGACATCGGGATAGGAGGATTTTGTAGGTATTCCTTGATTTTGTCAAAAGCGATCGGCAATCGTCGTTCCATTCCACTACTTGATCTTTCTTAAGTAACTTGAAGATTGGCTCACAAGTAGCAGTTAGGTGTGCAATGAATCTGGCAATGTAGTTCAATCGGCCCAAAAAACCTCTGACTTCCTTCTCGGTGCGGGGAGCTGGCATCTCTTGAATAGCTTTAACCTTGGAGGGATCAACTTCAATGCCTTTACCACTGACAACAAACCCTAGGAGTTTTCCGGATCTGACTCCAAAGGTGCACTTGTTAGGATTAAGTCTCAGTCAGTACTTCTTCAATCTATCAAACAGTTTCTGTAGATGATCAAGATGCTCTTCTTCGGTCTGCGACCGAGCTATCATGTCGTCAACATAGACCTCTATCTCGTGATGAATCATGTCGTGAAATAATGTCACCATAGCACGTTGGTAAGTGGCACCCGCGTTCTTCAGTCCGAACGGCATAACCTTGTAGCAGAAAGTGCCCCACTGTGTAACAAAAGTAGTCTTCTCCATGTCTTGAGCCATTTTGATCGATTATGTAGGAGAAACCATCCATGAAGGAAAACCTTGTCTTGGCGGTGTTGTCAACGAACATCAATATGAGGAAGTGGAAAATCATCTTTCGGACTTGCTTTGTTCGGATCTACGTAATCACACATCGTACCTTACCATCCTTCTTGATACGGGTACCACATTGCAACCAGGGATAAGAGGTGACTAAGAAACCAGCGTTGAGCCCTTCATAACCGGCTTTGATTTTCTCGACATCTCGGGGCGTGCAGACCTACATTTCTTTGGGAAAACCTTCTTTTGTCGGCAATCGGTGTACCACAATATCAATGTCTAAACGGGCATGTCTTATACGACCAAGCAAAAACCTCAATATAGTCTCGTAGCATGAACCAACCTTTCTTTAACACTGTTCTCAAGACCCGCTCTATCTTGATCTCTTTTCATCTTCGTCGGTACCCCAATTCACAACCTCGACTTGCTCTTGTGTTTGTATAACTCGCTCTTCTTCTTTGTAGCGATCGGCAAGTTCTCCGGCACTTCACAATCTTCCTCACTTCGTCTTGACTTGGTAGATCGGATTATCGAAGTCATATTTAGCACTAGCATTTGTTATTATGAGATTCGGAGTGATTGCGGTGTATCACGTGGGTGTGTGTAAGAAACACATAGCTTTTGAAGGGGTGATAAAGTAAAGAAAGAAAACAAACAATTGAATGCAAAAGCCAACGAATTTATTGAATGAAAATCAACGACGGATAATAACCCTAAGCGAGCCATGATGCCGGGCAAGGCACTAGGCTTTCAAAGTTTATTGTTCAAACATAAAGAAATCGAAAAGCAAAACAAAACAAGAGCAATTACTCTGGCTAAAGGAGATTGGTATGATGTCTTGATCTTCAATTCTTGAGCCCATGATGAGTTGGGAAGATCCACTTGCGATGTCGAAGTCGTTGTCGTTGTCTTCTATAGCATGGATTCCACTCTGACTGATGCGGAAAGGAAGTTGGTCGGCTTGTTCGCGGCGTATCATCTTCTGACCCTTGATAGTGAAGCCTAAACCAGTCTTGTCAGATTTGAAAGGAAGATCGGTGACCCCAAACGGCTACTTCAACGCGACTTGAGCATCTTTCAAAGAGGCCATCCTAGGCGGAACTTTAGCAACCGGAGTGAGGAGAGTCAGGCATGACTCGGGTATTGTTTCAAAAGCTTGACAGGGAGTCTCGAAGAATTCACCCTCCATCTCGAGATAGCGGAATGACTGTAGATGACTAACCATATACTCTTCTTCACCACATACTGTGACAACCTTCCCTTTCACCGGGTACTTGATTTCGATGTAAGGTAGAGGTAATAAGCGCTGCCCATGTATCAAAGGCGTCCAAGTAGGCAAGAATAGGTGGACGGATGTCCATGACAAAAGTGGAATCAAAAGTCGGGAACCGACTTTAACTTGATGAGCTCTCCAATCTTGCGCTTAGAACCATCACAAGCTCTCACGATAATGTCACTGGGTCTCAGAACCAACCCTTCGACATCAAGCCGATCAAAAGCAGTCTTCGGAAGGATATTCAGAGCAGAACCGGTATCTACTAAAACATGAGACAATGTAACGCCCTTGCATTCAACAGAGATGTGCAAGGCTTTGTTATGTTTCTTTCTGGCAGGAGTCAAATCAGCATCAGAGAAGCCTAGGCCGTTGTTGGCAGCCAGGCTAGCAATACAAACTTCGAATTGATCAGTAGTAGTGTCTTGCTGTCATACCCCAAAATTTGCCCTCCATCTACTCAAAAGATTTCATACATCTATGCTCAAGGATTCCTCAAGAGTTGATCAGACAAACTCTCTCCTAGACAATCAACCCAAGCTAGGGTTTGGTATCTCTCAAGTCAAGATGGATTTCCAACATCTCCAAAGGCCTTCATGCCTCCTCATATGCTTCAAAGATTCTCCATGTCAAGTTTCAAGCTTCACAAGTCAAGTTTCCTCAGACAATTGCTCAGATGGTTGAAAATCGGGTGTATTGGACAAAAGTCAAGCGTGGTCAACATACAGTCAAAACTTCGATTTTGGTCAACATCCTCATTTTGAAGTTACATTCATCATTTGATCAAGGGTTGATCATGATTCATCAAGAAAACTCAAGATTTGCCCAAAGTCAAACTTTCTAAATTAGGGTTTCTAGATGAAAAGTCAATGAACTTTGTTGATCATAACTTTCTCATACTTTCGAAATTTTCCACCAAAGCTTGTTTTGAAGGAAATTCAATTCTCTACAACTTCATGTCTCACAAGAATGTCAAAAATGCTTCATTTGAGAGGTATAGCTCAAAACATTACAGGTCATTTTCAAAGTCAACAAAAAGTCAACTTTTTGTTTTGAAGATATATTGAGCATGGTAACTCCAAATAAGATGAGACCAAAGACATTGGTTAGAGGACTCTTAGAGCTTTCCAAAAAGTCCAAGAACACTCAAAAATGTGAGAAATTGAGCAAGTTACACCATCCACAAGTTGGGCAATTTTGGAAGAATGCACAAAGAGAGATGCTTCAAAAAATCAAATCTTTTGCAAATGGGCCTACTTTTTCTTCATCCTAACTTGTTCCTCAAGCAATTAGGAGTGTCCAAGCCCAAAGCCACGAATTTTTGATTTATTTTTCTATTTAATTTGTAATTTATTCATTTAAATGCAAATTAAATCTTAAAATAAATTATAAAATTGAAATTAATGGCAAAGATTGATTTTATTCTTTCCTTAAGGTCCAATTAACTCACAAATGCCAGCAAATTCGAAATTGGAGCAAGAAAGGCAAGATTGGATTGAAATTGATCAAGCTTTGAAGATTTGATTTTCATGGAAATATCAAATTTGATTTCCATTGAATATTGATTGATTCTTTCCAAATTCAATCCCAAATCCATCCAGTATAAATACATGATGCATACCTATCAAGAAAAAACGAAAAAATTGCTCTACAAACCCTATTCCAAAGCTCAAAAAACCGTGGTGCACAAGCAAGTACAAACCCTACTTCCAGCCGTTTTCAATCGTTTTTGAGGTGTCCAACACATTGCTTGACATCTCCTGGATCGATCCAGACCCTCACATTGCTCAAAACCATTCAGAATCACAGAATCCGAATTCGGTTTGTCCAAGAAAAATTCAAAATCGTATTTTAATTCTCATGCATTTTTAACATGTTTTGTGGTTTGTTTTGTGTTTAGATGGAAGTTTGCAAGCTTTCTGCATAGTTTGATTGAGTTTCCATGGCCGGGATCGATACTTGCCATAACTAGGGTTCCTGAACACGTTTTAGGGTTTTACAAAACAAGAAAAATTGGACCATGAGACCATGACCAATGAACTCGGAACGATGCCTGGAATCGAACCATGTATTTACAATGCATTTATATTACTTGTGCTTGATTTTCCATGTAGCCAGGGCCTTTAGCGTCGAAGAAAAGCCGACGCAAGCTTTTGAAAATTCAAATTGGAGAAGACGAAGTCTGGCGCGGAAACGAGGCAATAGGAGGACGACGCGTGCTTGTATTTCACTCGTTCCAGTTTTCAAACACGGATGCACACATGGCGTAGCGGTCAGAGTGAAGGATCTCAAGGCTTGAAGGCCAGGACGCGGGTTCGAACCATGCTAAGACCAACTCTGGTTTCTTTTTTTACAAAACTCTATTTTCATATTTTTTCATATTATTTAATTTTTGCATTCAATTTTAATTGTTTTCATGATTTTATTTCTGCATTAAAAATTACCAAAAACATTTTTTTCTTTTTGCATTATTTTCACAAAAACCTTTATTTAATTTAATAAATTAAAAAATATAATTTTTGCATGCATATTTATTTTATTTTTATTTTAGCATTTAAATCATTATAAATTGCATTTTAATTATTAAATCTTTTCCAAAAAATCCCAAAAAATTATTTTAATATATTTATCTTATTTCCAGCATATATTAATTTTCTCATATTTAAAATTGCATTTTTTCTAACATTTTCTCTTATTTCAATTTCATCATATTTCCCGATTTTATTATACTTTCACAGGTTGCACCGATTCGGACGTTTTTCTTTTATCGTTTTTATTTTCCAATAATGTAATTGCTCATGGGATGTAATAGTTTAAATTAGGCTTTTATTTTCCATAAGTTTAAATTATGTATACGCCAAAGCCATGTAATAAGCGTAGGTTTATCTTTCCGCACTTTACATTCCGCATTTACTTTCCGCACCCTTATCAATTGCTAGTAATTAGGCGTGTATGGCAAGATAATAATTGGACATAGCTCACACTAATCTTCAAGATAAAATATCGAATTTGACACACTTCTTTCACCCTTAGGGTAATTCTCTCTCGATGCCTTCGATTCAAAATGGTCATGTCCCTCGAGCGTAGAGGTATTCTACACCGTTGCCTTCCAAACAAATCATCATAGTCCCTTGATACAAAGATCATAAGACCCACGATGTCGCCTCCGAATACATGATCTTGACCCTCGATTGTCGCCTCGAAAATGATGATAGTCCTTGAATGTGCTAGGATACTTCCTACAAGTTGCTTTCAATGACCATCCGATGTCCCGAATGTCCGCTTACATCCAGCGAATGGAGCTACCTACTAACTAATGGTATGGCTAGCGCTATTCTAAAGGAATGTAAAGTACAACAAAGCGACCAATTAAGGTGGGTAAATAAGTCTCTTAGTTGCTTGCTCTATCAAATGCTTTTCACACCACACACTTTTCAAAGTTCAAAATTCTTTTCAAAACAAAAACATTTCGAACACTTTGTATACACTCCTACATGAGTCATTAAAAGTCAAAGCGAAATGCCTTTTCAAAACATCTTTGTCAAACACACGAAAGCAAATTTCAAAAAGTTATCTAAGAGCAACTAAGAGCGTAGAATAAGCTGCGGATGGAAAGGGTGCTAATACCTTCCCTTTTCATAACCATTCTCCCGAACTCGAGAATCTAACGAAGGTCTTTTACATTACTTTTACCTTCCCTTAATTGGATAAAAATAAAAGTCGGTGGCGACTCTTGCTATCCGCACATTTGGATACAAAAATCCTACAAAGTCAGTTCAAGTATCACACTTGCGGTACATGAGCATTCTTGAAACTTCACAAGGCATTAGCATGAGCCTCGAGCACAAGAGCAAAGCGAGCATGGAAATCTTGAATGGTCTGTCCTAAGCTGTTCCACATTGTAGGGTATTATGGCTTCTAGAAAGACTATCGAATCAACTTCATGGGTATCCTTCTCATTTCAAAATTGGTTTGAGAAATTCCGACCATGCTCGGTTCATCAAAAGACATGGTTATCTACTTGACTTGGTTATCTCCGATTTTGAAGAAGATATGATGCATGTCTATTCCGGTTCTTTGATCCGAAACACCATTGCTTTACATTCCCAGTTATCGGTTGGTTCCTACTTTAGAAGAGTTCTCTAAGCTACTTGGGTACCTATTCTTGACCAAATGCCATTCACGGTTTGGAAAAGGTTCCTAAGTTCGAAGACATCGCATCCGCCTTACATCTTAAGCTCGGATATTGAAGCCAATTGGGAAACTAGAAGTGGAGTTAAGGGTTTACTTTCCAAGTTCTTAATCAAGAAAGCGAGAATTCCTCAAAGTTATGAGTTTCCATGCATTTGAAAACATTGTTGCCTTGCTAATTTATGGTTTGGTTCTATTTCTAACTCGGATCAATTCATAGATGTCAACGCCATCAAGTTGTTTCTTACCCGCAATCCGATTGCCTACTTTACTTGGAGACATCCTACATTCTCTCCACACTCGTACTACTAAGCGACAAGGAACTCATGTGTTGTATACGTTACTTTCAAAGATTAATGTCGCTCTCTCATTCGGATATCCGTTGGAATCTTTTCTCTCAAAAGGACTTCACATTCATTGGCGTTGTGGAGAATTCCCTAATGTACCTACTTGGTATAAGGGAGGTATTACTTACAACCCTTCTCTAGCTCTGACGGTTTGGTTTTGCGAAGAGATGGTCCACATGATATGCTTCTCCAAGATATTGTGTTTGACTACAACCACGATCTCGAGTTCAAGCGAAGGTTTATACATGCTTGGGGCATGGTAAAGAAGGCGATACCAAGACTTTGGGGCACCGAACTCCATTCCTTGGGAACCTTACCTCGAATGGGTGCGAGCTCGAGCTCAAAACCTCATGATGCCATTCACGCTGTTTTACGGTAATTATGGAACTGTTGCTATAGGTGGCGTACCTATCTTGTTCTCCATCGACATGCTCTCGATTTTGAAGACTTGAAGAGATCACGGATTCAACTAAAGAAGAAAGGATACCTTTGAAGCTCGATGCTATGCAAGTGAGAAGAAAGTTCTAGAGTTGACAAGCTACTTCACGAGGGCGAAACATCAATTACATCGGCACCAGAAGCGCCCATGGGAGACTTAGAGCTTTAGGATATTTATGTTTTCTTTTATTGTTTTGAACTATCTTTTGTACTTAAAAGAAAAAGAGGAATAATAAAGAAGTACTAATAAATGTTTGTTCATTGCTTGTTTAACAAATTTAAATCTCTTAGGTCCTTGAAAACATTGCATTGCATTCGCATAAACATTGCATATCATAGCATAAACATTGCATCACGGTACATTGGAGATTGGTTTTCTCATTTGCTCGCTATTTATTTTAGCGAAATGGCTCTTGAGCAATTATCAAAGACCTTGAGCTCGAATGCTCGGTTTCGATGTTCACCAACTTGGTCCAAGGCCAAGAAGATCGAAGAAGCTCATCAACAAGAAGAAGAAGGTTGTTGGTCTCCTCAACATGGGTAGGCGTTTCAAAGGGGTCCAAAAGTGGTCGGTCGGATCGAGCTCTCGAAGGAAGTGTCCATACCGGGGAGTACCAAGGGTGATGAAGGTGAGTGGCGTGAGCCAAAGAAAGGAGGAGAGGATCATTACGATTATGGCGTACTACGAGGAAGATGACAAGTACAAACAACTTGAAGACCGTCTGAATCTTTGTGGAAAACTTGAAGATGTCAGGGCTGAATTTTGATGATCCGAGTCTTGTTCTGGTGTTGTGATTCCTCCCAAGTTCAAAGTTCTCTTTTGCTAAGTATGATGGCATGTCTTGCCCTAAGCGCATTTGAAGTCCTATGTTCGGAAGATCAATCCCGATGACGAAAGTTGTGGATGCACTATTTTCAAGAGAGTTTGTCCGAACCAGTTGGAATGGTACTATCGGCTAGAGAATGGCCGTATCCGTACTTGGGTGATTTGGTGATGCTTTCTCTGGCGGTATGAGTACAATCTTGAATTGACACTCGCATGCAACTACAAAGCATGTCTATGGGTCATGACGAAGTTCAAGGGTATGCTCGAGTGGAGAGATCTAGCGGTGAGTTCACCACCCTTGTCCAATAGGGAGTTGGTTGATATGTTTATGGGAACAACGGGCCCATTCTTCAATCATCGATTGGAAATTCTTCATCTGGATTCAAGTGATATTGACGGCGCATTGAAGCTGGTATCAAAGTGGAAAGATTGAGATAGAGACATCTTCAAATCTGCGAAGAGATCTTTTGGTGCTAAGAAAGAAGCCAATCTTGTATGGTCGGAAAAGTCGAGCCAAGACCGCGCTCAATCTGTGGAGGCGGTTGTGATCTCGATCCTACATCGGCACAACCTCGGTGAGACAACGTGCGTAACGAGCAGCGCCACGAGGCGGTTCTGAAGATCAACATGCCATTGTGCAAGCCTTGCAACACATGTTGAAAGCGGTGATTACCTTGAGGATCCTCCTCGAATGTCAACACTTCCTCTCCAGTACAATCCTAATGCTAAGTGTGCTTACCATTCCAACAGCCCAGGACGACGACAATTGTTGGGCTCGAAGAACAAGATTCAGGATATGATTGAAGCTAAGCGGTTGAATTTGATCCTCTGTTGAGACTCGAATGTGATCAATGCTCCTATGCCTAACCATGACAAGAGTTCCAATGCTATTGGTGGCGATACTTATGTTTTCAACATAGATGACTTGACCATTCCTCGATGTTGTTAAGAAGAATTTGTTGCAAGCGGTGTCAATCCGGGATGCCCGGATGATTGTCGTTGGTGCCCTCTGCGCTGATGGTTGTGCTTGGTGAGAAGGCGTGTTCGATGCATGATGGATAACAGTGAGATACTATTTACGAAACCTCATGCGGTTGTGTGAAGAAATGTCTAAGTTGAAGATCGACAATGCGAGCTGTACCATCGTGTGGGATACCTTGGGGCAGCCAAGTGGAAAGTATGATTACATGGTGAAGTACACAGTCCGGATAGTTACAAGATTCCTATTGAAGATGTTGAGGCGACCGGATGGGGTGCGATTTCCCGAAGACTATCTTGATGTTAACACCATAAGGATTTCCTCTGCGATCCGTGCCTAGAGTGGCACCTCTCATCATCACTTCTCCAAGACCGTGCCATATTCCTCGACAAGGCTATCCCTTGGAATTATGGGTGATGTTTACTATCATGGCGTCAAGCAAGATCCTCGACCATTGAAGATCTTCTGCTGAAGTTTCTATTCACGACATCGACAACATCAGGATCGATGGGTGACGAGCAGGAAGGGTATTCTCTCTAGAGATCTCTCCTCCAAAAGACAACTGCGACTCATTTCGCATTCCGCTACTCAATCGATATCGGCTAGAGGAAAGAACGGTGACTCATCACCTTTCAACGGAAGTACCAAAGGAGGTTCGAAGACACCTCAAACAAGAAATGGAGGAAATTGAAGATCATCAAAAGAGTGATTATAATGTTGTGGAGCAGTTAGGGCGGACTCCGTCCAAGATCTCCATACTCGCTTTGCTCTTGTGCTCGAGGCTCATGCTAATGCCTTGGTGAAGTTTACGAAGAATGCTCACGTACACTACCACAAACCGGTTCGAAGTTTGTATTGCTAGTTTGGCTGCCAACAACGGCCTAGGCTTCTCGATCTTGATTTAACTCCTTCGAAAGAAACATAACAAGGCCTTGCACACATCTACATTGAATGCAAGGTACTACCTTATCTCATGTTTTGGTTGATACGGTTACTCGAATATCCTTCGAAGGCGCTTTTGATCGACTTGATGTCGAAGGGTTGGTTCGAGACCCGGTGACATTATTGTAAGAGCTTTTGATGGTTCTAAGCGATACTTGGAGAGCTCACTCTGCTGTTAAAGTCGGTTCCCGGACTTTTGACTCCACATTCTTTGTCATGGACATCCGTCCGACCTCTTGCCTACTTGGGCCCTTGGATACATGGGGCGGTATTACCTCTACATGAAATACCGGTGAAGGGAAGGTTGTTACGATATGTGGTGAAGAGTATATGGTCGATCATCTATCATTCCGCTATCTCGAGATGGAGGTGAATTCTTGGACTACAAGCTTTTGAAACAATACCCAAGTCATACTGTTGACTCTCGTCACTCCACAAGTTCAAGCTCCATCTAGAATGGCCTCATTGAAAGATGCTCAAGCTCTTGTTGAACAAGGAGGTAGCCTTTTTGGGTCAACTCACGATCTTCCCTTCAAATCCGACAAGGCGGTTTAGGCTTCACCATCAAAGGTCGGAAGATGATACGCCGCATGACGTGCGGCCAACTTCCTTTCGCATCGGTCAGTGGAATCCATGCTATAGAAGACAACGACAACGACTTGACATCGACAAATGGATCTTCAACTCGGACCAAGGGCTCAACAATTGGAAGGCGAAGGCGTCATACCAATCTCCTTTAGCCGGAGTAATTGCTCTTGTTTTGTTTTGCTTTCGTATTTCTTTATGTTTGAACAATAAACTTTGAAAGCCTGGTGCCTTGCGGGCGTCATGGCTCGTTCGAGGTTTTATCTGTCGTTTGCGTATTTTCATTCAATAAATTCGTTGGACTTTTGCATTCAATTGTTTGTTTTCTTTCTTTTACTTTATCACCCTTCAAAAGCTATGTGTTCTTACACACCCACGTGATACACTGAGAATCACTCGAATCTAGTTAATGACTATGCTAGTGCTAAATATGACTTGACAATCCGATCTACCAAGCGAAGATGAAAGTGAGGAAGATTGTGAAGTGCCGGAGAACTTGCCTACAAGAAGAAGCGAGTTATCTGACCACCGAAAAGCATTGAGGTTGTGAATTTGGAGTCTTGACGAAGGCAGAAAGAGATCAAGATAGGAGGCGGGTCTTGAGCAGTGTTAAAGAAAGGTTGGTTCGGATGCTACGAGACTATATTGAGGTTTTGCTTGGTAAATGCGAGGACATGCAGGTTAGATATTGATATTGTGGTTCATCGATTGCAAAAGAAGGTTTCTCGGTAAAGCAGAAGGTTAAATCGCCGTCCGAGATGTCGAGAAAATCAAAGCGAAGTTATGAAGCGGTTCAACCTGGTTTCTTAGTTGTCACCTCTTATCGATGGGTTGCAAATGTGGTACCGTACCTAAGAAGGATGGTAAAATGCGAATGTGTGTGGATTACGAGATCGAACAAAGCGAGTCCAAAGGCGATTTCCACTCCCTCATATTGATGTTACGGTAGACAACACCGCTCGGCATAAGGTTTTCTCCTTCATGGATGGTTTCTCCGGTTACAATCGATTAAGATGGCTCCGAAGACATGGAAGACTACTTTCGTTACAGTGGGGCACTACGCTACAAGGTTATGCCGTTCGGATGAAGACGCGGTGCCACTTATCGGTGCTATGGTGACATTGTTTCATGACATGATTCATCACGAGATAGAGGTCTCGTCGGCGACATGATAGCTCGATCGGAAGAAGAACATCTAGATCATTTGCGAAACTATTTGTGATTGAAGAAATGAGACTTAATCCCAACAAGTGCACCTTTGGAGTCGGATCAGGAAAACTCCTAGGGTTTGTAGTCGATGGAAGAGGTATTGAGGTTGATCGCCAAGGTTAAAGCTATTCAAGAGATGCCGCTCCCGCAGAAGGAAGTCGAGGTTTCTTGGGCCGATTGAACTACATTGCATTCATTGCACACTAAGCTACTTGTGAGCCAATCTTCAAGTTACTTAAGAAAGATCAAGTAGTGGAATGGAGCAGCGATTGCGGATCGCTTTTGACAAAATCAAGGAATACCTGAATCCTCCTATCCGATGCGCTGCGGAAGACCTCTTATCATGTACTTGCGATGCTAGAGAACTCAATGGGGTGTGTGTTGGGGCAACATGACGAGTGCAGTCGAAAAGAGCATGCAATATACTACCTTAGCAAAAGTTTTGTGAAACAAGATACTCATGACTCGAGAAAACTTGCAACGCTTTTTGCTTTCATGGCTAAGATAGTATATGTTGACTCACACTACTTTGTTGATTTCAAAGATGGATCGATAAAATACATCTTTGAGAAACCACTCTCTCCGGAAGAATAGCAAGATGGCAAATGATCTTGACCGAGTATGACATCGGTACACTTCTCGAGCGATCAAAGGAAGTGTGGTAGCCGATCATTTGGCTCAAGCGTAGATGACTATCGATCTATGGTTAATTTCGGATGAAGATGTTCTACTAGTTACAGATTACGAAGAACCGGGCCAGACGAAGGACACGAACAAGGATCCCGATGGACTATGGTTTTGATGGAGCCTCAACGCTTGGCAATGGCATTGGCGCCATCATCACATCCCTACGGACATACTCCTTTCACCGCCAAATTATGTTTGATTGCACGAACAACATGGCGAATATAGGCGTGCATCATGGGTCTTAAAGCTGCTATTGACTTAAGAATCAAGTTCTTGCAAGTGTATGGAGACTCGGCTTTAGTGATCGGTCAGATTAAGGCGAGTGGGATACGAGCATCCGAATCTCATTCGTGTCGAGCATGTTCGAGTTTGATCCCTACTTTGAAGATCACTTTCAATCACATTCCACGAGAGAGAATCGGTTGGCGCGCATTGCTACTATGTCATCTATGTTCAAGGTCGGATGGGACAACGAGGCTCCCGGATCATCATTGAGTAGTTTGGCGAACCGGTATTGTTATGAGCTTGGCGAGAGGAGAAACCTTGGTACTATGGCGTGAAGAGGTATCTTGAGACTCGGGAATATCCAGGGGCATCATTAATGATAAGAAGTTCATGAGAAGATTTGCTTCCAAATTCTTTCGGCGACATCTTATACAAGCGCAACCACGACTTGTGCTTACTCATTGTATAGACCGGCGAACGCGATGCGTATCATGGAAGAGTTACGGCGAATTTGGTACCACTCGTGGACACACCATGGCTAAGAAAATTTTGAGAACAGTTACTATTGGTCCACCATGGAAGCGATTGTCACCGCTATGCTCGATCTTGTCACAAGTGCGGTTATGCCGACAAAGTGCACGTACCTCCGGTACCTCTGAATGTTTTAACTTCTCCTTGGCCTTTTGCAATGTGGGGCATTGACATGATTGGAGAAATCAAGCCCACGACCTCAATGGACATCGTTTCATCCTTGTGGCAATAGATTACTTTACCAAGTGGGTGAAGCGACCTCGTATGCATTTGTTACCAAGAATGTTGTGGCTCGATTCATCAAACATAATCTTATCATCGGTATGGCACCCGAAAGGATTATCACGGATAACGGTTCCAATCTCAACAACAAGATGATCACCGAACTCGCACGCATTCAAGATCAAGCATCACAACTCTTCTCCTTATCGGCCTAAGATGAATGGCGCGATTGAAGCCGCCAACAAGAACATTAAGAGGATTATCTGAAGATGACGGTGACTTACAAAGATTGGCATGAGATGTTACCATTTGCTCTTCATGGTTATCGCTCTGACGAACATCAGGCAACCCCTTCTCTCTTGTATACGGTATGGAAGCCGTCTTACCCATCGAGTTCGGATACCCTCAACGAGTCCTCCGAAGCGAGATAGGCGAAGCGATTGGGTCAGACTCGCCTTGACGGATTAATTTGATTGATGAGAAGCGACTCGCATCCATACGCCATGGACAGTTATCAAAAGCGAATGATCGAGCATTTAACAAGAAGGTCAACAAAGTCTACCAAGTCGGTGATCTAGTAGTCAGCGCATCATTCTTCCACAAGGTGATCGAGGGCAAATGGACTCCCACCTATGAGGGACCGTTTGTAGTCAAGCGATATTTTCGTGGAGCTATGATACTTAGCACCATGGATGGTGAAGACTTCCACACACCGAGCAGACATAGTCAAAAATACTACATGAAATAGACCCGCTAGGTCGGCGAACCTAGGAAAAATAAGGGCATCTGGCGAACCAAAGGGTTCGGGCAAAGTTAAGGATATATACAAAACATGTACACCGCAAGTCGAAAACACGAAAAGGCGGCTTGGGCAAAAAGTATCGAGGAAAACCGAAAGGCGGTCTAGGCAAAGTTAGGGATTTAAGCGTATGACTATGTCTCTTCGGATCACACCTTCGGACTACTATCGCATTCAAGATTCAAATGGCGAAGATCGGTCTACTCACTTTCTCGCGGCAGGAGATGAGATAGTCAAAATATATGAGTACTAGCATAGTTGGAACCTAACGAGATTGTTTCCATAGCTTTTACCTTTCTTGTGTACAAACTACTTGGCCACGCCACCTTTCAAATAAATCTGACTTCTTTCTCTTTACAATTTACATTGTTGTTATTTGCAATAAGTCCAACGTTTGCTTTGAATGACTATCGCATTTGACAATAAGAATCTAATCACGAACATACGAAAAGTGAATATGCAAAAGTACTTACTACAGTTCCGGGTGGGATGACGACGAAAGTCAACAAATAGTTCCCCACGAGCATAAAGGTGTCACTCACACACACCTTCCCCAACGGAGTATATGTTAATCCACAGCGGTGATACCACTCAACCGACAACGTTACATCGGTCTCAGCGGTAACACTTCATCCCGGTGGATATTTCTCAATCCTCCTCTTCTCCCGGCAGTATCGGACTCGAGACTTGGTCGATAGTGCATCGGAGGAAACATACACCTTTATTCCCGGCCGGAGATTACAACGGACTCCGGACTCTTCTAGCCGGTCTCTCAACCATCAAATGCTCTCAGTGAGATCTACACTCGAAATCCCAGAGAGCACCTCCTAAATTTCCTCAGCAGGATCTATACAAGGTCCTCAACAGATCGCCTCCCAGACTCTCCTCAGCAGGGTCTATATATGAGATCTCCAACAACGAGTTTCTCAGTCTCTACCTTCCTCAACAATATCTAGGCCCAAGACTTGGTCAGACAGTGCATCGGAGGAATCCAGGATTTCTTTCTTCTCTTCCAAAAGCGGGGTTCTCACCTACTCAATTCCCCAAGCAGGAGTCGAAATCTTCAAGCAGAACATCCGCATCTTCTTCAAGATGGATATGTTTTGAAATATCACAACATCTATCATTCATACATTTCTCATAAAGTCATAATTCACGCATATGTCATTCATATACACTGTCATGCATCATACTTTGCATAAGACTAACAAATATTCTATCAAAGTTTCTCTTGTTTTCTCCAAAGCAGTGTGATCCGCCGCAAACAGTCGAGATTAAGCCCGAGCCGGGAAAACTATCTGACCGCCTAAGCAGTCGAGATTAAGCCCGAGCCGACGGAAAACTATCTGAAGCCGCCCAAGCAGTCGAGATTAAGCCCGAGCCGACGGAAAACTATCGAAAAGACCCAAAGCAGGTCGAGTTAAGCCCGAACCGACGGAAAACTATCCGAAAGACCACCTCGGTTATCCTCGATAATAGGCAATGGATCAACACCGACGCCACGGGGAAGCTATCCACATTACGGCCAACTACAATCTCTCTTAGAGTAATCAGCGAAGATTTATTCGATTATCAGCAACTACGAGTCTAGCGTCGACTCAGTTGCCTTGGATGGCATCTTAAGCCCATCTCCGACTACTTATCAACAGTGCTTCACTTTCAGAATGCTGCATATATGGTTAAAAATCAATACAAACCAACAACTTCATTCAAAGATGAGCACGAAGTCTAACGTACGACTCCCTCCGGATGGCATCTTAAGCCCATCTCCGCGTTCCTTCCACTTCCAGGAACATCTACAGAGCCTAGCGTACGGCTCACTCCCCAACAGGGACCTTTCCGGATGACATCTTAAGCCCATCTCCGTCAGCTCTCCTATTAACAACCTCGAGTCTAGCGTACGACTCGTTCCCCAGCGAAGTCTCCAACTTCTCCAAACGGCATCTGAAAGCCCGTTCCCGCATCATCCACCAACCGCGAGTGCAAATTTTCAAGTGTACTCGGTGTTCAATCATCTTCTACCTCCAGGTCACGAAAGACAAGCGTGTCAATCTAACCTTCCAGTACAAGAAAATTGAACAGGGGCAGGCAGCTGTCATACCCCAAAATTTGCCCTCCATCTACTCAAAAGATTTCATACATCTATGCTCAAGGATTCCTCAAGAGTTGATCAGACAAACTCTCTCCTAGACAATCGACCCAAACTAGGGTTTGGTATCTCTCAAGCCAAGATGGATTTCCAACATCTCCAATGGTATTCATGCCTCCTCATATGTTTCAAAGATTCTCCATGTCAAGTTTCAAGCTTCACAAGTCAAGTTTCCTCAGACAATTGCTCAGATGATTGAAAATCGGGTGTATTGGACAAAAAGTCAACTGTGGTCAACATACAGTCAAAACTTCTGATTTTTGGTCAACATCCTCATTTTGAAGTTACATTCATCATTTGATCAAGGGTTGATCATGATTCATCAAGAAAACTCAAGATTTGCCCAAAAGTCAAACTTTCTAAATTAGGGTTTCTAGATGAAAAGTCAACTGAACTTTGACTGATCATAACTTTCTCATACTTTCTCAGAAATTTTCCCACCAAAGCTTGTTTTGAAGGAAATTCAATTATCTACAACTTCATGTCTCACAAGAATGTCCAAAAAATGCTTCATTTGAGAGGTATAGCTCAAAACATTATAGGTCATTTTCAAAGTCAACAAAAAGTCAACTTTTTGTTTTGAAGATATATTGAGCATGGTAACTCCAATTGAGATGAGACCAAAGACATTGTTTAGAGGACTCTTAGAGCTTTCCAAAAAGTCCAAGAACACTCAAAAATGTGAAAAATTGAGCAAGTTACACCATCCACAAGTTGGGCAATTTTGGAAGAATGCACAAAGAGAGATGCTTCAAAAAATCAAATCTTTTGCAAATGGGCCTACTTTTTCTTCATCCTAACTTGTTCCTCAAGCAATTAGGAGTGTCCAAGCCCAAAGCCACGAATTTTTGATTTATTTTTCTATTTAATTTGTAATTTATTCATTTAAATGCAAATTAAATCTTAAAATAAATTATAAAATTGAAGTTAATGGCAAAGATTGATTTTATTCTTTCCTTAAGGTCCAATTAACTCACAAATGCCAGCAAATTCGAAATTGGAGCAAGAAAGGCAAGATTGGATTGAAATTGATCAAGCTTTGAAGATTTGATTTTCATGGAAATATCAAATTTGATTTCCATTGAATATTGATTGATTCTTTCCAAATTCAATCCCAAATCCATCCAGTATAAATACATGATGCATACCTATCAAGAAAAAACGAAAAAATTGCTCTACAAACCCTATTCCAAAGCTCAAAAAACCGTGGTGCACAAGCAAGTACAAACCCTACTTCCAGCCGTTTTCAATCGTTTTTGAGGTGTCCAACACATTGCTTGACATCTCCTGGATCGATCCAGACCCTCACATTGCTCAAAACCATTCAGAATCACAGAATCCGAATTCGGTTTGTCCAAGAAAAATTCAAAATCGTATTTTAATTCTCATGCATTTTTAACATGTTTTGTGGTTTGTTTTGTGTTTAGATGGAAGTTTGCAAGCTTTCTGCATAGTTTGATTGAGTTTCCATGGCCGGGATCGATACTTGCCATAACTAGGGTTCCTGAACACGTTTTAGGGTTTTACAAAACAAGAAAAATTGGACCATGAGACCATGACCAATGAACTCGGAACGATGCCTGGAATCGAACCATGTATTTACAATGCATTTATATTACTTGTGCTTGATTTTCCATGTAGCGGGGCCTTTAGCGTCGAAGAAAAACGCAAGCTTTTGAAAATTCAAATTGGAGAAGGCGAAGTGCAGCGGAAGCGAGGCAATAGGAGGACGACGCGTGCTTGTATTTCACTCGTTCCAGTTTTCAAACACGGATGCACACATGGCGTAGCGGTCAGAGTGAAGGATCTCAAGGCTTGAAGGCCAGGACGCGGGTTCGAACCATGCTAAGACCAACTCTGGTTTCTTTTTACAAAACTCTATTTTCATATTTTTCATATTATTTAATTTTGCATTCAATTTTAATTGTTTTCATGATTTTATTTCGCATTAAAATTACCAAAAACATTTTTTCTTTTTGCATTATTTTCACAAAACCTTTATTTAATTTAATAAATTAAAAATATAATTTTGCATGCATATTTATTTTATTTTTATTTTAGCATTTAAATCATTATAAATTGCATTTTAATTATTAAATCTTTTCCAAAAAATCCCAAAAAATTATTTTAATATATTTATCTTATTTCCAGCATATATTAATTTTCTCATATTTAAAATTGCATTTTTTCTAACATTTTCTCTTATTTCAATTTCATCATATTTCCCGATTTTCTTATACTTTCACAGGTTGCACCGATTCGGACGTTTTTCTTTTATCGTTTTTATTTTCCAATAATGTAACTTCTCATGGGATGTAATAGTTTAAATTAGGCTTTTATTTTCCATAAGTTTAAATTATGTATACGCCCAAAGCCATGTAATAGCGTAGGTTTATCTTTCCGCACTTTACATTCGCATTTTACTTTCCGCACCCTTATCAATTGCTAGTAATTAGGCGTGTATGGCAAGATAATAATTGGACATAGCTCACACTAATCTTCAAGATAAAATATCGAATTTGACACACTTCTTTCACACACACCTTAGGGTAATTCTCTCGATGCCTTCGATTCAAAATGGTCATGTCCCTCGAGCGTAGAGGTATTCTAGCACCGTTGCCTTCCAAACAAATCATCATAGTCCCTTCGATACAAAGATCATAAGACCCACGATGTCGCCTCCGAATACATGATCTTGACCCTCGATTGTCGCCTCGAAAATGATGATAGTCCCGAATGTGCTAGGATACTTACAAGTTGCTTTCAATGACCATCCGATGTCCCTTCGAATGTCCGCTTACATCCAGCGAATGGAGCTACCTACTAACTAATGGTATGGCTAGCGCTATTCTAAAGGAATGTAGAAGTACAACAAAGCGACCAATTACGAGTGGGTAAATAAGTCTCTTAGTTGCTTGCTCTATCAAATGCTTTTCACACCACACTTTTTCAAAGTTCAAAATTCTTTTCAAAACAAAAACATTTCCGAACACTTTGTATACACTCCTACATGAGTCATTACAAAGTCAAAGCGAAATGCCTTTTCAAAACATCTTTGTCAAACACACAGAAAGCAAATTTCAAAAAAAGTTATCTAAGAGCAACTAAGAGCCCGTAGAATAAACTGCGGATGGAAAGGGGTGCTAATACCTTCCCTTTTCATAACCATTCTCCCGAACTCAGAATCTAACGAAGGTCTTTTACTGTTACTTTTACCTTCCCTTAATTGGATAAAAATAAAAGTCGGTGGCGACTCTTGCTATCCGCACATTTGGATACAAAAATCCTACAAAGTCAGTTCACCGCATCACACTTGCGGTACATGAGCATTCTTCAGAAACTTCACCAAGGCATTAGCATGAGCCTCGGAGCACAAGAGCAAAGCGAGCATGGAAATCTTGGACGGTCTGTCCTAAGCTCCACAACATTGTAATCACTCTTCTTGATGATCTTGAATTTCCTCCATTTCTTGTTTGGAGGTGTCTTGAACTTCCTTTGGTATACTTGGCGGGATGAGTTCTTGGTTCTTTCCTCTAGTGGGGATATTGGTGAGTAGGTGGAATGCAAGCGGAGTCGCAATGTCTTTGGAGGAGAGATCTCGAGAGAATACCCTTCGATTCTGGTCACCTTCTTGGATCCGGTGATGTTGTCGATGTCGGGAATAGAAACTTCCGATAAGCTCTTCAATAGTCGAGGGTCTTGCTTGACGCCATGATAGTAAACATCACTCCATAGTTCCAAGGATAGCCTTGTCGGAGGAATATGGCATGGTCTTGGAGAAGTGATAATGAGAGGTGCCACTCTAGGCACGGGATCGTGAGGAAATCCTTATTGTGTTAACATCGGATAGTCTTGGAAATCGTCACCCCATCGGTCGCCTTAACATCTTCAATAGGAATCTTATAACTATCGAGACGATGTACTTCACCATGTAATCAAACTTTCCACTTGGTTGCCCCAAGGTATCCCACACAGATGGCGTTTCGTTCGCATTGTCAATCTTCAACTTAGACATTTCTTCACGACACGCACGGTGGCTTCAAGAATAGTATCTCACGGTTATCCATCATACTCGAACACGTCTTCTCAACCAAGCACAACCATCGGCGAGAGGGCACCAACGACAATCCTCGGGCATCACGGATTGACACCGCTTGCAACAAATTCTTCTTAACGGTCATCGGAGGAATGGTCAAGTCATCTATGTTGAAGACATAAGTATCGTCACCAAACATTGGAACTTTTGTCATGGTTAGGCATAGGAGCGTTGATCACATTCGAGTTTCAAGGAGGGTCAAATTCAATGCTTAGCTTCAATCATATCTTGAATCTTGTTCTTGAGCCCAACAATTGTCGATGTCGTGCCTGGCTGTTGGAATGGTAAGCACACTTAGCATTTGGATTGTACCGGAGGAAGTGTTGACATTCGAGGAGGATCCTCAAAGTAATCACCGCTTTCAACATGTGTTGCAAGGCTTGCGACAATGGCATGTTGATCTTAAATGCTGTCTTGGCGCGCATTCTGCGTTGTCTCGAGGTTGTCTTGATGTAGGATTGGAGATCCTGGCCCCCCAGTTTAGCGGTCGGTCTTGGCTCGGCTTTTCGACCATACATTAGCTTCTTTCTTAGCACCAAAGATCTCTTGCGACATTTGAAGATGTCTCTATCTGAATCTTTCCACTCTTGATACCGCTTCAATCGCTGCTTTGTCAATATCATTTCGGTGAATCCGGATGAAGAATTTCCAATCGGATGATTGAAGAGCGAGCTGTCAATGTTCCCATAAACATATCAACCAACTCCCTATTGGACAAGGGTGGTTGAACTCTCCTGCTAGATCTCTCCACTCGAGCATACTCCTTGAACTTCTCGTCACGACCCATAGACATGCTTTGTAGTTGCATGCGAGTGGGTGTCAATTCAACATTGTACTCATGCAGAAAGCATCACCAAATCACTCCAAGTACGGATACGGTCATTCTCTAGGCGATAGTACCATTCCAACTGGTCGGACAAACTCTCTTGAAAATAGTGCATCCACAATTTTCATCATCGATGGGATTGATCTTACGGACATAGGACTTCAAATGCTTTGGGCAAGATATGCCATCATATTTGGCAAAAGTTGGAACTTTGAACTTGGGAGGAATCACAACACAGAACAAGACTCGGATCATCAAAGTTCAGCCGGACATCTTGAGTTTTCCACACATTGAGACGGTCTTCAAGTTGTTTGTACTTATCATCTTCCTCGAGTCTGGCCATAATCGAATGATCCTCTCCTCCTTTCTTTGGCTCACGCTGCTCACCTTCATCACCCTTGGTACTCCCCTCGGTATGGACACTTCCTTGAGAGCTCAATCTGGTGACCACTTTTGGACCTCCTTTGAAGCGTCTACCCATGTTGAGGAGACAACAACCTTCTTCTTCTTGTTGATGAGCTTCTTGGATCTTCTTGGCCTTGGACCAAGTTGGTGAACATCTGCTGGCCAGGCATTCGAGCACGGAGATCTTTGTGATCATTCAAGAGCCATTTCGCTAAAATAAATAGCGAGCAAATGAGAAAACCAATCTCAATGTACTGTGATGCAATGTTTATGCTATGATATGCAATGTTTATGCGAATGCAATGCAATGTTTTCAAGGACCTAAGAGATTTAAATTTGTTAAACAAGCAATGAACAAACATTTATTAGTACTTCTCATTATTATTCTTTTTCTTTTAAGTACAAGAGATAGTTCAAAACAATAAAGAGAACATAAAATCCTAAAGCTCTAAGTCTCCATGGGCGCTTCCTCTTGGTGCCGATGTAGGCGTTGATGTTTCCTCATGAAGTAGCTTGGTCAACTCTAGAACTTTCTTCTCACTTGCATAACTGAGCTTCAAAGGTATCCCTTTCTTCTTTAAGTTGAATCGGGATCGCTTGGTCTTCAAAATCGTAGGCATGTCGGGATGGAGAACGCATAGGTACGTCACCTATAGCAGGTTCCATAATTCTTGGTAAAGCAGTGTGAATGGCATCATGAGTTTTGAGCTCGAGCTCGCACCCATTTGAGGTAAGGTTCCCAAGGAATGGAGTTCGGTGCCCCAAAGTCTTGGTATCGATCTTCTTTACCATGCCCCAAGCATGTATAAACCTTTCGGTAATGGAGATCGTGATTGTAGTCGAACACAACATCTTGGAGAAGCATATCATGTGGACCATCTCTTGAGCAAAACCAAAGCGGCGTAGAGCTAAGGAAGGGTTATAAGTAATACCTCCCCTTATACCAAGGAGTGGTACATTAGGGAACTCTCCACAACGCTCAATGAATGTGAAGTCCTTTTGAGAGAAAAGATTCCAACGGATATCGGAATGAGAGAGTGACATCAACCTTTGAGACCATCTCAACCTTTGTTCATTCTTCAAAACTGATGGAGGAAGGTGCGAAATAAACCACCTTGAAAGTAACGGTATACAACACATGAGAGTTCCTTGTCTTTTAGTAGTACGAGTGTGGAGAGAATGTAGGATGTCTCCAAGTAAAGTAGGCACAGGATTGCGGGTAAGAAACAACTTGATGGCATTGACATCTATGAATTGATCCGAGTTAGGAAATAGAACCAAACCATAAATTAGCAAGGCCACAATGTTTTCAAATGCATGGAAACTCATAACTTTGAGGAATTCTCGGGCTTTCTTAATTAGGAACTTGGAAAGTAAACCCTTAACTCCACTTCTAGTTTCCCAATTGGCTTCGATATCTGAACGCTTAAGGTGTAAGGCTGATGCAATGTCTTCGTACTTAGGAACCTTTTCTAGACTGGTGAATGTCATTTGATCAAGAATAGGTACCCCAAGTAGCTTAGAGAACTCTTCCAAGGTAGGAACCAACTGATAATCTGGGAATATAAAGCAATGGTGTTTCGGATCAAAGAACTGGAATAGGACATGCATCATATCTTCTTCAAAATCGGAGATAACCAAGTCAAGTAGATAACCATGTCTTTTGATGAACTGAGCAT
Organism: Vicia sativa; assembly: GCA_021764765.1. Lineage (NCBI taxonomy): Eukaryota > Viridiplantae > Streptophyta > Magnoliopsida > Fabales > Fabaceae > Vicia > Vicia sativa. The sequence continues at coordinate 153,884,895 of CM038795.1, read as the reverse complement.
GGTCGGGAATTTCTGAAACCAATTCTTTGAGCTGAGAAGGGATACCCATGAAGTTGATTCGGATAGTCTTTCTAGAAGCCATAATACCCTACAATGTTGTGGAACAGTTAGGACAGACTCCGTCCAAGATTTCCATGCTCGCTTTGCTCTTGTGCTCCGAGGCTCATGCTAATGCCTTGGTGAAGTTTCTGAAGAATGCTCATGTACCGCAAGTGTGATGCGGTGAACTGACTTTGTAGGATTTTTGTATCCAAATGTGCGGATAGCAAGAGTCGCCACCGACTTTTATTTTTATCCAATTAAGGGAAGGTAAAAGTAACAGAAAAAGACCTTCGTTAGATTCTGAGTTCGGGAGAATGGTTATGAAAAGGGAAGGTATTAGCACCCCTTTCCATCCGTAGTTTATTCTACGGGCTCTTAGTTGCTCTTAGATAACCTTTTTTAAAATTGCTTTCTGTGTGTTTGACAAAAATGTTTTGAAAAGGCATTTCGCTTTGACTTTGTAATGACTCATGTAGGAGTGTATACAAAGTGTTCGGAAATGTTTGTTTTGGAAAAAATTTGAACTTTAAAAAAAAGTGTGTGGTGTGAAAAGCATTTGATAGAGCAAGCAACTAAGAGACTTATTTACCCACTCAGAATTGGTCGTTTTTGTTGTACTTCTACATTCCTTTAGAATAGCACTAGCCATACCATTAGTTAGTAGGTAGCTCCATTCGTTGGATGTAAGCGGGACATTCGAGGGGACATCGGATGGTCATAGAAAGCAACTTGTAGGAAGTATCCTAGCACATTCGAAGGGACTATCATCATTTTTCGTAGGCGACAATCGAGGGTCAAGATCATGTATTCGTAGGCGACATCGTGGGTCTATGATCTTTGTATCGAAGGGACTATGATGATTTGTTTGGAAGGCAACGGTGCTAGAATACCTCTACGTTCGAGGGACATGACCATTTTGAATCGAAAGGCATCGAGAGAGAATTACCCTAAGGGGTGCGTGTGTGAAAGAAGTGTGTCAAATTCAGATATTTTATCTTGAAGATTAGTGTGAGCTATGTCCAATTATTATCTTGCCATACACGCCTAATTACTAGCAATTGATAAGGGTGCGGAAAGTAAAATGCGGAATGTAAAGTGCGGAAAGGTAAACCTACGCTATTACATGGCTTTGGGGCAGATACATAATTTAAACTTGCGGAAAATAAAAGCCTAATTTAAACTATTACATCCCATGAGCAGTTACATTATTGGAAAATAAAAACGATAAAAGAAAAACGTCCGAATCGGTGCAACCTGTGAAAGAATGGGAAATCGGAAAATACGAGATGAATTGAATAAGAGGAAAAATGTTAGAAAAATGCAAATTTTAACATGAGAAAATTAATATGTGCTGGAAATAAGATAAATGTATTAAAATAATTTTTTGGGATTTTTTGGAAAAGGTTTAATAATTAAAATGCAATTTATAATGATTTAAATGCTAAAATAAAAATAAAATAAATATGCATGCAAAAATTATATTTTTTAATTTATTAAATTAAATAAAGGTTTTTATGAAAATAATGCAAAAAGAAAAAATGTTTTTGGTAATTTTTTAAATGCAGAATAAAATATAGTAAAGAAATTAAAATAATGTGAAAATATTAAAATAATGTGAAGAAATATAAAAATAGAGTTTTGGAAAAGTGTAAAAAGGGATTGTCTGAACCAGGAATCGAACTGGAGACATCCCTTTCAAACCTTGAAAACCACATGCTTGACCAACTGAGCTGGCGTGCTGCACTGTTTGGAAACAGATCGATTTAAAAATAACACGCGTCGCTTCCTGCTCTCCTCCCGCTCGCGCCATCCAGTCTTCTTCAACCTTTTGAATTTTCAAAATCCGGCGTCGGCCTTTCTTCGACGCTAGGTCCCTGGGCTAATATCAAAAATGCAGCACACATAATATAAATACATTCTAAAGCCATGGTTCGATTGGAAACATCACTCCGAATGCAATGGTACTAGTCTCGAGGTCCAATTTTTCCTATTTTGTGAAACCCTAAAACGGCACAGGAAACCCTAGTTATGGTGAAACACGATTCCGGTCATGAAAATCCAATTGGTTTGCCCAGAAAGCTTGCAAGCTTAATTCTAAACACAGACAAACAATCAAAAAGAGTTAATAATGCATGAATATGAGAATTCGAATTTGAGATTTTCAAGAACAAACCAAACACTGATTTCACGATTCTGAATGGATTTGTGCAATGTGAGGGTCTGGATCGACTCAGGAGATGTCAAGCAATGTGCTGGACACCTCAAAAACGATTGAAAACGGCTGGAAGTAGGGTTTGTACTTGCTTGTGCACCACGGTTTTTTGAGCTTTGGAATAGGGTTTTTGAGCCAATTTTTTCGTCCTTTCTTGATAGGTATGCATCATATATTTATACTGGATGGATTTGGGATTGAATTTGGAAAGAATCAATCAATATTCAATGGAAATCAAATTTGATATTTCCATGAAAATCAAATCTTCAAAGCTTGATCAATTTCAATCCAATCTTGCCTTTCTTGCTCCAATTTCGAATTTGCTGGCATTTGTGAGTTAATTGGACCTTAAGGAAAGAATAAAATCAATCTTTGCCATTAATTTCAATTTTATAATTTATTTTAAGATTTAATTTGCATTTAAATGAATAAATTACAAATTAAATAGAAAAATAAATCAAAAATTCGTGGCTTTGGGCTTGGACACTCCTAATTGCTTGAGGAACAAGTTAGGATGAAGAAAAAGTAGGCCCATTTGCAAAAGATTTGATTTTTTGAAGCATCTCTCTTTGTGCATTCTTCCAAAATTGCCCAACTTGTGGATGGTGTAACTTGCTCAATTTCTCACATTTTTGAGTGTTCTTGGACTTTTTGGAAAGCTCTAAGAGTCCTCTAACCAATGTATTTGGTCTCATCTTATTTGGAGTTACCATGCTCAATATATCTTCAAAACAAAAAGTTGACTTTTTGTTGACTTTGAAAATGACCTGTAATGTTTTGAGCTATACCTCTCAAATGAAGCATTTTTTGGACATTCTTGTGAGACATGAAGTTGTAGATAATTGAATTTCCTTCAAAACAAGCTTTGGTGGGAAAATTTCTGAGAAAGTATGAGAAAGTTATGATCAGTCAAAGTTCAGTTGACTTTTCATCTAGAAACCCTAATTTAGAAAGTTTGACTTTTGGGCAAATCTTGAGTTTTCTTGATGAATCATGATCAACCCTTGATCAAATGATGAATGTAACTTCAAAATGAGGATGTTGACCAAAAATCAGAAGTTTTGACTGTATGTTGACCACAGTTGACTTTTTGTCCCAATACACCCGATTTTCAATCATCTGAGCAATTGTCTGAGGAAACTTGACTTGTGAAGCTTGAAACTTGACATGGAGAATCTTTGAAACATATGAGGAGGCATGAATACCATTGGAGATGTTGGAAATCCATCTTGGCTTGAGAGATACCAAACCCTAGTTTGGGTCGATTGTCTAGGAGAGAGTTTGTCTGATCAACTCTTGAGGAATCCTTGAGTATGGATGCATGAAATCTTTTGAGAAGATGGAGGGCAAATTTTGGGGTATGACACTCACCACCACTATCCACTGGGTACGGATATTGGCTATGCAGGTCCAATTCCACACAATGAGAATTAACCATCACCGGAATGCATATGCATGCACATCAAAAGCATGCAACAATCCAAATACGGAATATGATCACACATCATTATTCCACACATAGCCAACACCAACAACAGCACATGATAACAGCAAGTCATGAACATATAACGTTAATTATAACACATGGAATTAACATACAACAAGTATGCATAACGAATAATTCACGAATTACAACGAATTCTTGCTACAGAAGCCATATCAATCTCTCAAGCTTCAATTATTGGGTTTTGAAAATGTTTTTAATAGATAGTGCTCGTTCTAAGCTTTCTAACGCTACCAACTATGTCTAAATCGGAGTTACGGTCGCAAAGATATGACCAAAACAATTTTCAAAAAGTTCCATTCTGTTTCAGCACAATATGCATCGATGCATAAGCCCATGCATCAATACATAAACAGCATGTGTCGACACATGCATCGTATGCGTCGATGCATACAATTAAAATTTTGGCATTTTTCAGTTTTTGTTCAATATACATCGATGCATAACACGTATCTGTCGATGCATAGCTTCAGAATTTGCCCTATGAGTCGATGCATGACTCTATGTATTGATGCAAGCTTTTCCCACGCCTCTGGTTTTCTAAATTTTTACCACTTGCATCGAAACATAGCCTCTTGTGTCGACCCATACTGCTATTTTTTCACCAAAAACCAGTTCTATTCCTACTGTTTGCAATCCCAATCAATACCATTCATCACCAAACTCCATATTACACCATAACAGAATTAATTCATGTGTTTTCACATCCAGTTGACCATAAAATTATACTTTCTAATTAGCCTACAATCGTTCTATACAAATTAATCGTTCTTATCAATTCCAATTGAATTATTACGTCGGATCATAATATTAGGGCAAAACATAGGATTCCTAATTCGAGATTCCTAACGGATCAATTCATTCTATTGATTATCAAAACCTATAAGGCATAGTAATCAGACCAAATCACCCCTTACCTCGCGATGAATCTTCGAACTTCCGACGCCTTGACTTTTCCTCTTTCTCTTCTCTTCTCCAATGTACGTAGAATGAAAAACTCTAATATTCCTCTCTTTTTGCCTTTTTCCTTTATTTATTCCTTTTACTATTCCCAATAATAAAAATAACACAATTAGGATAATTAGAGCCTTTTATTCTACACACCTCTGATAAGTGCCAAAATGTAGTTATTTTGTATATACATTTTATGACACTTATCCGTTCTTTTGTTGATATTCTTCGAATAAATCCCCCGCTTTTAGTATATTTGTGTACATAATAGAATAATTGAGTTTTTGTGTAAATATTGTATCATTTGATAGTTTTTCATCTCTTTTATAGGTATTCATTCATAATTGGAGCATTGAGTAATAAAGTGTCGAAGACACGGCTTCAAGCGCGCGATTTGAGCAACTCAACATTGAATAAGGCTCAAATCAAAGAATAAAAATCATCAATAAAGCTTGATATTCATTCATGGTTAGATAGAGCATTTAATAAGCTTTCCAACGCTTCAAAACGGGCGCAATTCCGAGTTACGGTTCTCAAGATATGGCAAAAACAATCTTGAAAATAGCGGACGCTTAGCGCGAATACGCTTAGCGCGCCTACATTGTAATTCTTTAAAAGGGGCTCAAAACACATTTTTAGGTTATGGGTTGGGTATTTTTGAGTCCCAACACCATCAACATCATATTTTTGATAGATTTGCTTGGAAAACAACATTGGAGCTTGCATTTGGATGATCCGGAGTCGAATCCCTCGTCGATTGGTGTTGACAAACCAAGAAATGTTTGGTTCCTCTTCTTCTCTTCTCTTTGTAATCTCTTTTGTTGGGTTTTGTATGTATATCTACTCATAACTCATGTATATTTATCGCCCTCGGCGTTGTATAAAGTTTATTTTACGAATCTGTGTTAGTGATTGTCTTAGGTTTTTACTTTATGTTAGGGATTTGAGCTTTGCTAGAGATAGATTGCTTAGATTCTTACCTAGGATGATTATCTGTTAGTTTCTGAATGTTAGAGATAGGTTTAGATCTAACATTCACTATAGAGTACCTGAACTTAATGCCTCTGCGTCGGTGAAGTATGCCAGGAATGGATATGGAGGTGACGCATTGACTTCTTTGTTGTCGGTATGCGAGGATGGATATTGAGATGATTTAGGAGGATTCTCAATTTGGGTTAGAAATAGCTTAGGTTGTGAGAGGTATGTGATGACACGGACGAGTAACGTAGGCCGAGTATGACATGGGTGGTAGATTTAAGTCTGTGACGGGTAGTTTACATTCGTTCCGGATAAGTTGTCTATCCTTTATACTTTTTGTTCATTTACTTTTTGTCTTTTATTTTCATTACTTTTAATCTCAAACTCATTAACGATAGAATTATCGAACGACGAATCAATAATCAATCTCTGTGGACACGATGCGATATAACCTAACCGGTATATATCACCCGGTAAAATAATACCAACTCTTTGCTTGTCGTTCTACCGCTGCAACAAAATGGCGCCATTGCCGGGGATTGGTTTTATTGGTTTTGTATTGCGATAATTCCGTTGTTTTTGAGTTTTGTAATTAATGTATATGTTGTATAGACTTTGTATATGAATTTGTATATGTTACTTGTACATGTTGTGTTAACTTTCCATACTTGTACATATGTGTGTTTTTCCTTGTTTTCAAGTATTGTTGTAAGTTGTATCGTACTCGTAACGTTTGTTGTGTGGTTGTTAGGACACTTTCTTTAGGTTTGCGCGGTGTGGCAATACCATGGCATGACGAGAGGAGGTTACTGTTGCTCGCACAATAAAGGCGTCGAGCTTACGACGTAAAACAAGCATGTTTTTGTTTGTTTTTGTTTATGTTGTTTGGTGGCTTGTGTTTTAACAAGTTGAAATAGGACTTGCTCTTAATTTCAAATTTTCACTTTTCAACTTGTTAATTCCTTTTCACCAAATGTGTGTATTGTTATTTGCTTTTGTTTTGTTATGTCAATTTGTTATTTTCCACAAGTTTGTAGTGTTATAGCTTGTGGAAGTGTGTATGTATTGTAAATATTGTTTAGATGTGTAAATGAGATTGTATAGGTGTGTAAGTGGAGCTTGCATAGCTGCACTATTCTTGTCATTTTTGGCGGTGTGGCGCCTCGATGGCGCTTAGCGCGCTCTGCTATGCAGGGCCAGTGAATTCTTTTAAAATTTCACTTGGTTTTCCCTTTTCCCACTTTCACCAAGGCTTTTTGTATTGAATAAAATTAGTATTGTTTTTCTAATTCTTTTGTTGTTGTTTGGACTCACATTTTGGTCCGGTAACTTGAAGACTTTTGAGGCGATTTTCCGAGTTTGATCGTTTCAACTCGCGGATGTATGGTAATGATAGTTTCAAAGTTGGTACACGTCAGGTACTCGTTTATCGCTTTCTATAGCATAACATGTTTAGAAAATTTATCATTTGTATAATTACCATGCTATTCATTCTTTTTGCATTACTTGCTCATGAATTGAATCACTTTAGTCCCCTTTTTACCCATAAATGTGAGGAAGCTTTCCATTGTTTACATATGAGAGTCCACATTCTTGTTTTAACTAGATTTTATTATGCTTAATCTTTAGTTTTGTATTGATTGTATGATTGCAAGAAAATGATCAAGGCATTTTGTTTGATTTTGAGCATAACTACCTTGGCCAAATATTCAATTCACCTTGTGAGTGTGTGAACCTTTGTTAACCCCTTTGAACTTTTATCAATATCCATGTTTATTTGAACTTGATGCTTTTCTATGAGTGTCAATTCACCTTTTTTGTATGGATGTTGATTTCATTGTTTCTTGAACCCTCAACTATATGTTGTTGTATGGATTTTTACCTTGCCTTAGAAAGTAGGAAGTATTCACACATTAATGTTGGTTGAATTCAAGTTGGGGAGAGAAATGTTTATATACTTATATTGTGGTTGGTATGAGGTTAAGAGAAAAGAAAAAAAAAGTGAAAAAGAAAAATTAGAAAAAGAAAAAAAAAGAAGAGAAAAGTTTTGAAAAAGAAAAACAAAAAGAGTAGGAATAATGTTATGTTAATAAGTGAGGTGTGTTTGGTGTGAAATTTGTGATCAAGATTAAGTTTGATTGAAATTATATTGTTTGGAACTTTGTGAGTTGATCACTCCCTTAGGTTTAGGCAAGTTTTTGTTTCGATTAGCTTTAGGACTTATCACTTGTTTGTTAACCAAGCCACATTACAACCTTGAAAAGCCCTTGTGATTCTTGCATTTGTATTTTCAATACGTTTTTAGATGAATGCATAATTTAGTCTTTTGTTTGCAAGATTGTGGAGGAGTGTTTTTTATCCCTCACCTTTGTGTGTTCTTCATCTACCGATGAATTTTTGCTAGGTGTGATTCATGATTGAGCTTGTTTTGTTTAGAATGTTTTGCATGACTTTTGTACTTAGGATTTGTTTCATTTATATGTTATTGTTGTAGTATAGTGGTAAGTTTGTATTTGTCGTGTACATTTTTCATTTGAACCATACATTTGTTTTCCGTTTTCAAAACTTGTTGATTCATGATTATTTTATTATCATTTTTTGTTTCTTTAGGTTTACTTGACTTTGTTTGAGGACAAACAATGTGTCAAGTTGGGGAGAGTTGATAAGTGACAAAATGTAGTTATTTTGTATATACATTTTGTGACACTTATCCGTTCTTTTGTTGATATTCTTCGAATAAATCCCCCGCTTTTAGTATATTTGTGTACATAATAGAATAATTGAGTTTTTGTGTAAATATTGTATCATTTGATAGTTTTTCATCTCTTTTGTAGGTATTCATTCATAATTGGAGCATTGAGTAATAAAGTGTCGAAGACACGGCTTCAAGCGTGCGATTTGAGCAACTCAACGTTGAATAAGGCTCAAATCAAAGAATAAAAATCATCAATAAAGCTTGATATTCATTCATGGTTAGATAGAGCATTGAATAATATTTCCAACGCTTCAAACCGGGCGCAATTCCGAGTTACGGTTCTCAAGATATGGCAAAAACAAAATGCTGAAAATAGCGGACGCGCTTAGCGCCCTGCACATCGTAATTCTTTAAAAGGGGCTCAAAACACATTTTTAGGTTATGGGTTGGGTATTTTTGAGTCCCAACACCATCAACATCATATTTTTGATAGATTTGCTTGGAAAACAACATTGGAGCTTGCATTTGGATGATCCGGAGTCGAATCCCTCGTCGATTGATGTTGACAAACCAAGAAATGTTTGGTTCCTCTTCTTCTCTTCTCTTTGTAATCTCTTTTGTTGGGTTTTGTATGTATATCTACTTATAACTCATGTATATTTATCTCCCTCGGCGTTGTATAAAGTTTATTTTACGAATCTGTGTTGGTGATTGTCTTAGGTTTTTACTTTATGTTAGGGATTTGAGCTTTGCTAGAGATAGATTGCTTAGATTCTTACCTAGGATGATTATCTGTTAGTTTCTGAATGCTAGAGATAGGTTTAGATCTAACATTCACTATAGAGTACCTGAACTTAATGCCTCTGCGTCGGTGAAGTATGCCAGGAATGGATATGAAGGTGACGCAGTTGACTTCTTTGTTGTCGAGGTATGCCAGAGATGGATATTGAGATGATTTAGGAGGATTCTCAATTTGGGTTAGAAATAGCTTAGGTTGTGAGAGGTATGTGATGACACGGACGAGTAACGTAGGCCGAGTATGACATGGGTGGTAGATTTAAGTCTGTGACGGGTAGTTTACATTCATTCCAGATAAGCTGTCTATCCTTTATACTTTTTGTTCATTTACTTTTTGTCTTTTATTTTCATTACTTTTAATCTCAAACTCATTAACGATAGAATTATCGAACGACGAATCAATAACCAATCTCTGTGGACACGATACGATATAACCTAACCGGTATATATCACCCGGTAAAATAATACCAATTCTTTGCTTGTCGCTCTACCGCCGCAACAACCTCCCAATTCCACTTCACACCCCAAACACTCTCATTCATTTAATTAATTAATTAAATCCATTAATTCAAAAATGCCAATAATTAAACCTTTAATTAAATTAATAGTTAAATTTCTAATTATTTAATATTAGAATTATTTGGGGTGTCACAACTCTCCCCTACTAAAAAGAGTTTCCGTCCTCGAAAACATACCTTAGATGAAAAGTTTGGGATACGAGTCTTTCATCTGGCTCTCCATCTCCCAAGTAACATTTCCACTTGCTGGTCTTCCCCAAGCTACTTCCACCAATGCTATCTATTTACCTCGCAACTGCTTCAACTTTCGATCCTCAATTCTCGCAGGTAATGCTTCAACAGTCAGATTATCTCGTACCTGTAAATCATCTACCTGAATCTCATGAGACGGATCAACAATGTACTTCCTCAACTGAGTAAAGTAATTGATGTGTTAGAAAAATATTAATTTCTAACACTCCTCCTTGAGATTTTTCTTAAATACTCCAAGCATTGATCTCAATTCTTCAAACTTTCCCTTGTAAAGAGCTTTGGTCATTATATTTGGAATATAATTTTATGAATTAAATTACTCCAAACTCATTTCCTTTGTCTACAAGATGCCAAATTTGATTTTTCTCTATCATCTTTATCTCCTCCTGTATGGCATCTTTTCATCCCTCGACATTAGCAGCTTCACCATACCGTGTAGGCTCTAATGTTGCTACATTGCACCGAGCATAAATATCATCCAAGATTCTAGTATCTCGGGTTGGAAAATCAACGTCACTATCATAATTTTCTCCTTCATCTTCTAAATTTTGATCTTCCAAACTATCCTCCATATACAATACCTTACTTGAACCTTCAGCTTGAATTTTCTCCAAATTCCATTTTGAGAACTCATTAAACTTCACATCTCTGCTAACAAGATTTTTTTTGTCTCCCAATTATAAATTCGATACCCTTTGGAGTTACTACTGTACCCCAAAAATATACCAACCATAGACTTTGTTTTTAATTTATCTATTTTCACATTTGGAACATGGACATAGCACACGCATCCAAAGTTTTTAAAATTTTGAAACGGCTTTTTTTATACCATGCTTCAAATGGTGTTTTACCCTTCATGACTTTGGTAGGCAACAAATTTAGCAATTACACTGAGGTGTTGATAGTCTCAACCCAAAAGGTTTTTGGAATATCTTGCTCAAAAAGCAAACATCGAGCAACCTCCATGATTGTCCTGTTATTCCTTTCACTCACTCCATTTTGTTGAGGAGTGTAAGGAACAGTAAATTCATGTTGGATTTCATCTTGTTCAGAAAAAAATTTAAATTCTCCCGTTGTATACTCAGTGCCATTATCATATATGAGCTTTTTAATTTGACAATCAGCCTTTTTTCAAACATAAGTTTGAAACTCTGAAATGCAGCAAAAACATCTTACTTCTGCCTTAGAAAAATGCAGCAAAATCATCAATAAATAGCAAAAAATACTTGTTGTCATTTAAAGATGTTGTTGACATCGGACCACACAAATCTGTGTGTATGAGCTGTAACTTTTCAAAAGCTCTCCAGGCTGACACAACAGGGAATGATAATCTACTTTGTTTTCCGAATTAACATAAATCACATATGTCAACAACATCATCAATGACTGGTAAATTTTCAACTAAATCACGAGAACTCATTTGTTTTAAGGTTGAGTAACTAAAGTGACCCAACCTTTTATGCCACAAGGAGGAATCAGGAATAGTACTTGGAAATGCATGCATGTTTGTTTGCTTCCATTCCACTTGAAAACTTTTACCTCTCATTTCATCCGTCATTAACTTAGATCCAGAAGGATCTAAAATAGCACATCTCATTTCTTTGAAATGAAATGAATAGTTCTTTTCTATCGTTTTCTCCATTCTTAAAAGATTTTGATTTATTTCAGGTACAAAGAAAACATCTGAAATATATTTGACACCTGAGGGAGTTTCAAGAGCTACAACACCTTGTCCTTTGACATTAACATGTTCTCCATTGCTTATAGTAACTTTAGTATAGAAGGACTTATCAAGTTCCTTAAAAATGCCAACATTGTGAGTCATATGATTAGTGCAATCTATTAGTCATGTTTCTTTGCTACTATTGACTTAATAGCAAGAAGTCATGAATAATTGCTCCTCTTGTTGGGGGTGTTCAACAACTTGGGTTTGTTGTCCCTGTTGGTTTACTTTGTTTTTGCAAACGTTCTTCACATAACCAAGTTGATTTCAGGCTCTACATTTAATTCCTGGCCTATACCAACAATACTTTTCTAAATGAGTATCCTTTTTGCAATGTTGACAAAGTTGAAACTTCTTTTTCCAACTCTCTCCTTTTTTGTTGAATTCCTCTCTTTCCTTTTCCTTTCTTCTCACTAAAATACTTTTTCTCAAAAGTGTTGTAGCTTTGATTTTTGCTTTTGGTATTGGCCACTAAAGCACCTTCAACATTATCTTTCATCCTTAAAGATCTTCTTTGCTCAATAGCTTGCAAAGAATTAACAAGCTATTCAAGTGTGATTTGAGAAAAGTTCATAGTTTCTTCAAGAGAGGATATTCCAAAAAAAAATTCAGAACTCTTTGATCACTGAGTTCCTCTCCCAAGAATTTTATTTATGAAACAACCTTCGAAATTCTGTCATAAAATTCTCTAACAGTTTCAATTTCTTTCATTGTTAGTGCTTTAAACTCTCTTCTCAAGTTCAACACTTGCATCTTCTTTGTTCTTTCACCCCCTTGAAACTCCTCATTCAGCTTGTCCCAAGCTTCTTTTGCAATCTCAAGATTCAAATTTTATTAAATATATCATCATGTAGTGTTGCATGTATTATGGCAAGTGATCTTCCTTCTTTAGACATTTTCTCATTGTGATTTTTTTATTTAAACTATTGTTGGGAAAAATATATAAGGTATGGAAAGGTGGTGGAGAATAGATGAATAGAAATCACAAATAATAAAGTTTTTGGGAGGAAATTTTTATGTTATCTCATTGCGTAAAGTTGAAAAGTACTACAAAATATATAGAGTCGAGCAATAAGCTTATTTGTTGGAGTGAAAATATAATCCAGATCAATATTATTCTAAATAGTAGACATCATTAACTTTAGTCTACTTTTACAAGAAAGAATTTAATCCTTAATATATTAAAACAGAATACACGTTTAGGCGCCAAAGTTAAAGTAAAATCTCGCCTAAACACGTGCATCGCACGGAGTTAAAGTACTAGTTAATATAGTAACACAGCAAGTAAAATAAAATAACAACAACAAATAAAGTAACACCAACAAATAAAGTAATTGATACGTTAGAAAATATCAATTTCAAACAATATTTATATTCTTTATAGGTGATAAATGATATTCATTTCAAACCTTAATATTCTGCTTCTGTTATAACCACAACCTCATCCATCTCCACAATCACAACTAAATACTATGGTATTAACATAAGCAAGTTATAAAAATGAGGATCACATTACGTAAATATCAACACAAATCATCATATATATAACTAATTAAATAATTCAACAAATTAAAACAAATATGGCAATATATCGTGCCAAGAGCTTACACAAACTCTAGCATCAATTACAATACAAAGTTTCATAATTCCTCATGCAAATATGGCTGCAATAGCGACCATGGATGCCATGACAATTCTAAACACAGAAGATACAACATGACCAGCATCCGAAGACGGTGGAGGAGAAGGTGGAGACGGAGCCGGTGCACCTTCTGCTAGAACAGTGATGACAAACTTCATTTGACGTGCAGAACAGTGATCAGCTTTTCCACAAACGTACCATTTTCTTCCTTCAGTTTTTAATGGAATGATATCTTTTCCAGTTGAAAGTGCTTCATTCTCCGGAGGAAAAGTGCAATTTGTAAAGAGTGTACCATTCACTTTGAAAACATTGTGGAAAGAAGGGTTATAGTTGAAAACTGAAATATAGAAGATTAAACATAATTAGTAATGCATCCATATAAAAGCTAAGTATAGTTAAGATATAAATAAACAAGATAAACATAATCACATACCAAGATTGTCACCAACACGAAAAGCCGTTTCCTGAGCCCATTGAGTGTAATTGAAGTCAACAGTCCAGCCTTTAACACCACCAACAATATGATCAGTAGCCATTGCAACTGATGAAAGCAAAACCATGGAAATGGAAAGGATCAAGATTGCTCGAGAAGAAGCCATTTGATCAAAATTTGAATTTGAAATATGTCTCTTAATATGGAAATTATTTGCAAGAAATGAATGTTGGCAAAAATTGTTTTCAAAGGAATCACTAGCTAGAAAATGCTCTTGAAATGTTATTGTAATGATGAATTGTGCAATTCAATTTGGGCTATATATAGATTTTGTGATTATATTGGTTTTATCAACATAATAATAATATTGTAAACGGCTACCGGATTCGGTCGGCTTAATTTACTACGACGTGTTGAATTTGGACAAGTTTTTTTATATTTTAATGTGAAGAAATTTTTTCTTTGACAATAAGAAACTTTTTTAAATTTTCGAATTATCCATGAAGTGGACAATATACATCTTGTATGAGTCGGAATAAAAACTTATTTAAAGCGATTTGGCAATAAACGAATAATTCATATGCTTACAAAGTATATATAGTAGTGGCTCACCCGGCATTCGTTAACTATGAAATACATATGAGTAATGTTATTCATACACTAATATTTACATTAAATACTATTCATCGTATTTATACGGTGAATAATATTTTTTAATAAAAAAATATATTTATGAACAATGATATATTCTTATAATAATATTTTTTTTTATAAAATATTTATATTTTTTTAATAGCAAAATAAAATTGGTTAATGAAATAACGAAGTTGATTAATAAAAAATTATTCTGACTCAAACGCTTAAAATGGAACTTATACTATGTTGAGCAGAAGATGAATTTAGAAGTTTTAAGGAAGAACTTCTGAAACACACACGATGTAAAGAAAACTTCTGAGTGAAGATTGAAATACAAACTCTGATAGAAGCACCATATGTAAATCCCTGATAGAAGATGTGTTCAACAAGACTTACAGAAGATCATGGAGTATTAGAAGTTCTAATGAAGAATAGAACTTCTAGTCAAGCACGTGAAAACAACTTCTGAAGGAAGCATGCTAACGCAACCTCTGATAGAAGCACCAAAGCAACCTCTGATTGAAGTGCTACTAAATTATTTTTAATATTTAGTCATTTATTAACCAAATTCATCATTTCATTAACCAATTTTTTATATTTCATTAACCAATTTTATTTTACTAAAAATATAAAATTTTTATTAAAAAAATATTATTATAATAATATATTATTGTTTATAAATATATTTTTTATTAAAAAATACTATTCACTATATAAATACGATGAATAGTGTTTGATGTAAGTATTGGTGTAGAATTTTGGTGTATGAATAGCATTACTCAATACATATATCTCTTAATATTTGTGAATTATGGTGTTGAAATAGGATACCTCTTAATATTTGTGAATTATGGTGTTGGACAGGTGTCAATGTCTAACATTTATATGATACTATTATAATACATATTAAAAAAATTAGATAAATGTCAAAAAAATCAAATAAATATTAAAAACACGACAGTTTATAAATTGATGTTCGACATATTAATAAAGAAGTGTTTACAAAAATTTATATTAACACACATCATACATTTTTTAAGTGGACTTTTTAACCCACCCCATGACCTTCATATCCATCTCTACGAAATTTTCAAATTGCTCCTAAAAACCGAAAATATATTTCCGGGGCGCACCACCATCTGATAAAGTTTGCCACAAACTGGAAGTTAATTTCCGATTCGACACCGTAACTATATTTCTGATTTCGTTCATAACAGAAATTCAGAATATTTCATTTCATTGTCTAACATAGAGATACATAAACGTAGCAAATACAAATCGAAAGTTAAACATAAATCGAACATTACAAATCAATATCTTGGGGGATGTTGCAGCATCCTCAAAATTTCATCGACGGTTCTTGATAAAGTCACATCTAGCTCGATTGGAACTTTCTCCTAAAAACTTCGATAAGTCGACCACATAGCCCGTAATCGTCGTCGTTTTTCAGTTCACGGGAAAATAAACAACTCCAACAATCCATTTGATGTTCAATTTCATGTTCATTTCTCATTTTTATGTGTTGTTGTATGGAAAAATATAAGAGGAAGGGTATTTATATAGTAGAAGGATGTAAACATGGACCATATAAATCTTATCCTTGTTTTAGTGGCACAACGGGAAGTTAAATTTCGGTTTCCTACTTAATACCGAAACCGAAAGTAAACTTCTAGTAAATGGCCTGGGACTGAAAAACCAGAAACAGAACAGAAACAACATGTAACTCAAAATCTCATATATTCAATTTTTTTGCAAATAGCCAAATTATAAAAATCAATATATTTCCACATCATAATACATTATAAAAATGAAGTTAACATTACAATGCTACCTATACTACTTGAAAGAGCCAAAAAAAGTGTCGCCGGATAAATCCACCGGTGGCACCCTTTTCAACTTTTCCCTATTTATTTTTATATCTATTTCCCTCAACTTGTTGTATTCTTGCATCTTTTCCGTGAAATTGTCCGGCCATGTCTTCGAGGCTTCTGTGAAGTGAAGCTCTCATTCTAGTGATGTCGGTGGTATCGAGCATCCCAGTTTCAAGTAGACTTGAACAAAATGTTGTGGATTTGGTGTAGGAGTCGTGCGCAGAGGAAAAAAAGTCTCTGAAAAATCGTATCTTGTCAGGTTAATACACACCATGTCATACGCACTTGCAATGAGATGACCCATTTTAGGGAACCGCATCCATTTGTACTTCGGTGCACATTCAACCTTAATAGGTACTAGTGCATGGTGTATTTCCTCAACCTTTTCCTTACTCCCGAACACACGTGTATACAACTCTCTGTGTTCCGTCAACTCTGTGATCAGAGTATCTCGCACAGTATTATAATAATCTTCACGGCCACCTAGTAAACAAGATATAGCTCGAAAGTCACAATTACCGTCACCAGCCACATTCACGATCCTTTCAACGTATTTGTGCATAAAAACCTACATGTGATTGATGAATGGCACTTTTGATGGAGGTGGTGTATGCGGTGGTTTGCTAATACAGGCACCTTTGAAAGCATATTTCTGAGATTTCGGTGTAGGTGAGTTGGGAAATACCTTGTCAACATGTTCATAATATGAAGGATTCCTCGTAGTAGAATTGTCGGCCGGTGTAGGTTTCAACTTTCTTGGTGCACCTTTTGTTTTTATCGGTTGGGAGGGTGGTTTCAAATCCGTGGTCTCTGGGAACACAATTTTTCTCAACTCTTCTTTGATTTGGAGTTTTGTGGCGTCATCGGCTCTCAAAAATCTCGCTTGTATTGCTTCCATTCTGTAAGAATAGAGATATTTGACTGATTTGACCAAAATAGGGTGCGAATCGGAAATAAACTTTCGATTTTAAAAAAGACATTTTAGGGTTTTCATGAGGTGCGCCCCACCCCTAAAGCATGGGTTAAGAAATTCAATTTTTTAAAACATTATTCTATTGAAACAAAATTTTTAATAAAGGGTCAAAAACATTAATTTTTATTAAAATATATATTTTTTTTATTAACAATAAATAAATAATAAAATTTAATTAATACCATATAAATAACGGTGTCGATGTTTTATGTTTTAATATTATTGGTGTTTTATGTTTTAATATTATTGATGTTTAATATATTGATGTCAAAATATATGTGTCATTTATTATTCATATATTAATCTGAGCTATCACATAATTTTGCAATATTCTAGTATCAATCGTACAGAGCTGGTAAAACAGATTATCCGGCCCGCTTTGCGTCGGTCCGTGACGGATTCGGGCTTTT
The DNA here is from genome assembly GCA_021764765.1 of Vicia sativa. Lineage (NCBI taxonomy): Eukaryota > Viridiplantae > Streptophyta > Magnoliopsida > Fabales > Fabaceae > Vicia > Vicia sativa. Next base: position 153,867,257 of record CM038795.1, on the reverse strand, counting down.
GACGGGCCAGGCCTAAAAGCGCAGAATTTAAATAGGCTACAATTTAATTGTCCAAGCCCAATCCTTCATGGGCTTCGGTTATTCTGACCGGCCCGGATAATATTTAATATTTAATATTTATTTATTATTTTTTTTTTAAATAAATAAATTTATTTATTTATTGACTATAACCTAAAAAACTAAAATATATATGACTATTGATCACTAAAAAGTATAAATCAATTACATTCATAAAATCTAAAATAAAATATCATAAAACTAAATTATTTTAATTAAATAATCAAGATTCAAGTTATGATATTAGTAGTATAATTTATTATAAAATGGACATTAATTGTATAATGTATTATAGTTTGTTATTAAAATGGACATTTGTATTTTTATAAAAAAATAATATGGACATTAATTGTATAATGTATTATAGTTTTTATTAAAAAAATAGAAAAAATTTAAATAAGCGGGCTATCTGGAACCCGGTCGAGCTATCCCAGTTAACATCGGGCTTTTAACAGGCCGAACTTAAAAGTCCGGATGATAAACGGGTTTTAATTTTTTTATTTAAGTCCCAATTTTTTTACGTACTTTCGGGCCGATCTAGTTAATCCGACCCGTTTTGCAAGTTCTACAACCGTATGATTCCTCAACAACCATTAAGGGCGAAGTGTTAAAATATATTAATCGTGTAACATTTATTCAGACAAAATGGACTAAAGGTGGAAATTAGGAAAAGAGTTATAATATGTGGTATGTGGACACTAAATTTTTTTTAATTCTTTCACTTTCATTTAACTACTTTTTATTATATATTTTAATAAAGGATTAATAGTCTTCTACCCCCTGCCATATGAGCGTATTTTGATTTCTCTCTTAAAAATATTTTGTTCCCAGACCTTAACAAATAAATATTTCAGCTCCAACGACCCTGATTCGTTTTTTTAGCAAAGATTCTATTATTTTGCCTGTGTGGCAATCCACGTGGCTTTTCTTTTTATTTTTGACTGATTCAAGCCATTCCAAGCATCAAACGACATTCCTTGAAGCTCTCTGAATCATTACAGACCCTCACCTTCGACCAAGGCATCCATAATCAATAGAACATGATCACGGTTTAGTAACTTTTTTTCAAATTCGGTTCTTATGATTCATGCACGTTTAACATAATTCGATTGCATATTTGTGTTCATGATGATGTTTGCAAGCTATCTGGATAGTTTAATTCGAGTTTGAGTGCAGGTATCACGATCCACCATTGTTAGGGTTCCAAGCTTCGAATTAGGATTTTTCAAAATAGCCATAAATAAACCAAACCAAGGGCACCATCGTGCTCAGAAGAAGATTTCCAGTTGATCTATACCCTCCATATAAATTTATATTGCCTATTTTTACAAGTTGTGATTTGCAGGTGCTATGGCTAAGAATAAAATTTGTAGGTAAAGGTTTTAGAAACGAATTGTGTCTGTGTGTAAAAGTCCTGTCCAGAAAAATGAAGGAGACGACCATGAATAGTGGACGCGCGTGTTTTTGAATTTAAAAAAAAAACTAACTTTTCTTTTTTTTCATTTATGATAATTGTTTTTCGCTTTAATAACAACAAGTGCAAGCAGCTCAGATGGCAAGGGAGGCGCGCATATGACTCAGAGGTCATGGGTTCGATCCCCAGGGGCTACCTCTATTTTTTCACCATTTCTCTTCACTAACCTGTTTTTTTGTTTTTCTTTCAATTTATTCCTTTTATTTTAATTTTTTCAAATATTTTTAAATTATCATAAAACCCCTAAAAAATATTTTGATTTTAGATTTAGGTTTCAAAAACCTTTATTTAATTTTTGACACAAAAAATTTTTAATTTTCTTTTTATTTAATTATTTGTTTAATTAATCAATAATTAACTCTTAAATTGTTTTATCTCAATTAAAATCAATCACAAAAATACCAAAAATATTTTCCTCTTAGTAATTAGGGTTTGAAACATTTTCACTTTGATTTTCTTTTATTTATTTCGCATTTTAAATTCTAGAAATTGATGTATAGGTCGCAAGGATATTTTTGTAATAGCGTAGATTTACTTTTCTCGCACATTTACTTTTCTGCACCTCTTATTATGTAACTGCCCCAAAGCCATGTAATAGCATAGGACATTTACTTTCCGCACTTTTTTCCCGCAAATATTAACTGCTAGATGTATGCTAATTAGATTTGCATGACAAGACATAAAATCAAACTTAGATCACCCTAAATCAAGATAAATATCTGAATTGAATCAATTTCACACTTGCACCTCTAGGGTAACCTCTTTTTGTTGTCTTCGAATAAAAAATGGTCATGTTCCTCAAACATAGGGATACCATTAGCAAAGACACTTACGAATAACATCATCATAGTCCCTCGATGACCCTTGATGTTGCCTACGAATATATGATCTGGTCCCTCGATGTTGCCTACGAAAAATGATGATAGTCCCTTCAAATCGCTAAGGTACCCTTACAATGTTGCCTTCAATGACCATATGATGACCATACGCCTGTCCCTTCATATGATGACCATACACCTTTTCCTTCACATCCAACGGATAGAGTTACCGTGACGGATTCGGACCTTTGACGGGTCATGCCTAAAAGTTCGGAATTTTAATAGGCTACAATTTAATTGTTCAAGTCCGGTCATTCACGGACTTCGGATATTCTGGTCGGCCTGGATAATATTTAATTTTTATTTAAAAAAAATTTAATAAATTAATTAATTAATTTATAGACTATAAACTAAAAAACTAAAATATATATGACTATTGATCACTAAAAAGTATAAATCAATTATATTCATAAAATCTAAAATAAAATATCATAAAACTAAATTATTTTAATTAAATAATCAAGATTCAAGTTATGATATTAGTAGTTCAATGTATTGTAAAATGGATATTAATTGTATAATGTATTATAGTTTGTTATTAAAATGGACATTAGTTGTAAAATGTCTTATAAAATGGACATTTGTATTTTTATTAAAAAAATTAATATGGACATTAATTGTATAATGTATTATAGTTTTTATTTAAAAAATAGAAAAAAATTAAATAAGCGGGCTATCCGGAACCCGGTCGAGTTAGCTCAGTCAACATCAGACTTTTAACAGGCCGAGCTTAAAAGTCCGGATGATAAACGGGTTTTAAAATTTTTATTTAAGTCCGAATTTTTTGACGGACTTTCAGACCGATCCAGTTTATCCGACCCGTTTTACAAGTTCTACAACCGTATGATTCCTCAACAACCATTAAGGGCGAAGTGTTAAAATATATTAATCGTGTAACATATATTCAGACAAAACGGACTAAAGGTGAAAATTAGGAAAAGAGTTATAATATGTGGTATGTGGACACTAAATTTTTTTAATTCTTTCACTTTCATTTAACTACTTTTTATTATATATTTTAATAAAGGGCTAATAGCCTTCTACTCTCTGTCATATGAGTGTGTTTTGATTTTTCTCCTTAAAAAAAATTTGTTCTCAGACCTTAACAAATAAAGATTTCAGCTCCAAAGACCCTAATGCATTTGTTTTAGCAAAAATTCTATTATTTTGCCTGTGTGGCAATCCACGTGGCTTTTATTTTTTATTTTTGAATTATTTTTTAAATCCAAGTGACATTTTTATTAGTTATTTATTTAATTTTTTTAAACATTAATTTATTTTTACTTTTTTATAATAATTTTTTTAAACATTTTTAATTTTTTATAATACTTTTATAATTATTTTTAAACATTTTTATTAAGCCCAAATGAATATTTTGATAATTAAAAAATTAATTTCTAAAAAATATTAATTAAATAAAAATATTTTCATAAAATAAAACAATTAAAAAAATTCATTAAAAAATAAAAAACTATTCAGCATAAAAAAATTTAATAAAATTTAAAAAAAGTAAACAAATTAAATAATAAATAATACAATAATGGATTTTTATAATACTTTTTATAATTATTTTTAAATATTTTTATTAAGCCCATATTAATATTTTGATAATTAAAAAAAATCTAAGAAATATTAATTAAATAAAAATAATTTAATAAAATAAAACAATTAAAAAAATCCATTCAAAAAATAAAAATAATTCAGCATAAAAAATTTTAAAAATTTTAAAAATGTAAAAAAATTTAAATAATAAATAATAAAATAATGATATTTTGATTATTAAAAATAATAATTTCTAAAAAATATTAATGAAATAAAAATAATTTCATAAAATAAAACAATTAAAAGAAATCCATTAAAAAAATATAAATTATTCAGTGTAAAAAAATTAATAAAATTTAAAAAAATATTAAAGAAAATTATGTAATAAATAATAAAAATAATTAATAAAACATTAAAAAATTATTATAAAAAAGTAAAAAAAAATTAATATTTAAAAAAGTTAAATAAATCAAAACTAATAAAAATGTCACTTGAATTTAAAAAATAATTCAAATATAAATAACAAAACCACGTGGATTGCCAAATAGGCAAAATAATAGAATATTTACTAAAAAATAGATCAGGATCTTTGGAGCTGAAATCTTTATTTGTTAAAGTTTAGAATTAAAATATTTTATAAGAGGAGAAAATCAAAACACATTCATATTATAATAGGGAATAGAAGGTTATTATTCCTTTAATAAATCAAAAAAGTATAGATGTATACAAAAAAAAATTCCAAAAAGACACCATACGGTGTCTATTTTGTGAGTGTCCAGTATCATATCTCTAAACAAAATGAATCCAATGCACTCAAAATTTTGATACATTCGTCAAAGTTTTAAAAACTACTTCATCATAATCATACGATTCAGAGAAAAAAAAATACTTTTTATTTTATAATTCAAAAAGGATTTAAAACAAATATATCGAAAGCATAAAGCAGTTTTATATTGTCAATAAAATTATAACAGTTAGTTTTTGTAGAAGTTTAATCTTTTATTTTAAATTACATATAAAGTTTTTTTTTTTTAAAAGTTGTGATATATTTTATTATTGCATTCATTCAAAAAATAATGCAATCGTTGGTTGGTTCAGTGGTGATTGACGCTGAACTTGATAGAAAGAATTGCGGTTGACCATCGAACTGGACTATACAGGTGATGATAAGCCAAAAATAAATTCGAAAATTTGAGGGTGTTAGGGTTGTTTCATTCCGTTAATAACCATCTTAATAAAAATAATTAATTGATAAAATAATTTCAGTTTAAAAATGATCTAAAATATATTTAAATTAGTTTATAATTATTTCCTATTTATTTATATTTTGAACTATTTTAAAATTAATTTATTTTTTCTCTTTTTAAACTATTTTTTTATGACCTCTTAATCCTCTGCGAGTGTTAAAACCTCTTAACCCTGTTCAACATTGAAGGAGAAGTGTTTCAATTTTGAGAAGACCTCCCCATAAACATTGAACACAAACTTGAAAGGATAGCAGGGCCTCCAACAATTTGGTATGACGACGTCAGAATGGATCTCACTGAAAAACTACAAGAGTAGTTTCAGGAGATATTTTCAACTTCGATAGAGCCTCCAACAATTTGGTCAACAGGAAGTCGGGGTTGATGATGATGCATAAATATAAAATAAATTAGAAATCGCTTGAAAAATTTGATCCACCAATTTTGTTTTACTAAGGGGAGTCGGTTAACATGATCCTTAACTCCCATGTTCCTTTGCCGATAAGAATCATAATGGCCAACTACAACTTTCAAAGGCTCATGGTCGACCAAGGAAGCTCATGAGACATCATTTAGGAAAACTTCTTGGAAATCTAACTATTAACCCTTGATAACTCTTAGGAAATTGATAGAATGGTTAAAACCACTTCAAAAAAATTATTTAGAGTTCAATCACACCAATAAATTTGATGTGTGGGACAAAGAACAATGACAACCAATAAATGACATCAAGCAATAAAAATAATAATAGGTGAGAACACAAGAAGTTTGTTTATCCAACTCAATCAAATCGATCCACGCCTAGGGGAGAGAGCAACTCTCCAATTCATTATATTCCAAAAATTGTTACGAGAGATTACAAATGAGTTACAAGAAAATAGTCTTGTAAGTTCCTAAGAACAAACCCTATTATCTGAACCCATTAACAAACGAATCCATAATTCAAAATGAAGAAGCCCGAATCGCATAAAATTGGCCCACATTGCCACCGATGCCCAACTGCGGGTCATTGACTGGCCGCTAACCACCTAACCACCGACATCGACCAGTTCCACTGAAAACGTCCAAGCAATTTCAACACCTTCTGATGGGTTTCTAGTTCTTATTAAGGATTTAAATATTTCCAATCTCAAAATATGTTTTCGTTCTCTTTTTCAATTAAGGTTTTAAGGTAGTACTCAAACAATCTTTCACCTTGACATTAAATCATGGTGATGTCAATTTATCCATTAATCACCTTACTTCTCTCTTTCATGTCGAAACAATATTCAACGATATTGATCAAGTTCAAGTCAACCTTGAACCTTGATCTCGTCACCTTCATTCTCTTTTATAAGGAAATTTAACTTTTTAGATTCATTGAATAACTAATTTATCTAGTCTATATATAGTCCAAATGCATAATTTATTCGATAAATGTAAAAAAGTCAAAATTTCCTTATAAAAGAGAATGGAGGTAGTAACTAACAAGCCAGAAGCATGGTTTTTAAACCATCATTGACTCTACCTGTTTTTGAATGCCTCCTTGAAGATCCTTGTTTATGAATTTTGCAACCCTTCAACCACATTCAAAGTAGAACACTCAAGTCTAGCTTAATCGTCCCTTTCAGATGCTACAATTTCTCTTTTCACCTTATCACGAGTCAAATAATAATCAGAGACCTCTATAATTGTTCATTCACTACTACTAGTATCCATAGTAGAAAACTCTGCCTCAAAATGTGTTTTTTTACCATAGTTTCTAAAAGCTTTATTCCTTGAATTTTACTCTTATTCCCCTAACAGGCATCTTGTGCATTTATTCCCTTGTTTTTTTGCAAAACTCATTAAAGAGTTATGATACAGTCTGCAAGCAACCATGATGCTTTGACCTCAAATCCCATAATTTATTTTGTCATGAAAGACTTCACTAGCTATTAATAAATGAACAATATCATTTGAACCTTATAAAATATATAGACCATATATTTTAGACCCTTTAGCTATGACCATTTCATTATAAGAAATCTTTTAATACAAGAATCTTTTAGTAGAGATCATTATACCCCTAAGAACACTTTTGTTGTGAAAAAGGATAGCAGGAATAAAGTATAATAGGTTTCTTCTCAACAAGAAACCTACAAGGATAGAAAAGAAGGAAGCAAGAAAAACACAATATTTCTGGTTATAAATTGTTATTCTTTACTTTATCTTTAAAACAAGATTACAAGTGTTATAGAATAATAAACAGTCCTCTCTCAACCTAATTAGGATTTGCAGTGTTGCAATAATGAGAAACTAGTATATTATTTATAATAAAACTATCATGTTAAACTAATGCGCTTTTACACACAGACTTACAAACTAACTTCAGTAAAGTTCGAGGGCATACTAAGATACTAAGATCGTGTCTAATTATCGAACCAAAAAACTACCCTTTAATCGTCCTAGAGTTTGATCTAATATTTCACAACTTTTTAATACAAGAATGAATATTGAAATCAAAGTACACTAACATTATAAATAAATCATAATAGATAATTTATTGAGTTTTTTTTCAAATAATGGTAACAAAGTCTTTTCAAGTTACCAACACAAACTCTTATTTAACCAACATAACAAATATCAAGAACTGACACTATCTCTTAAGCAAAAATGGTAGCCATGGCCACTATAGCAGCCATGACGATCCCAAACACGAATGACACAGTAGAGTGAGCTTCAGAAGAAGGAGGAAGGGCAGGAGCAGGTGCAGGTGCTCCTTCCGCAAGAACAGTGATGACAAGCTTCATTTGACGAGCAACACAATGATCAGCTTTTCCACAAATGTACCATTTTCTTCCCTCAGTTTTCAATTGAATAACATCTTTTCCAGTGGAAATTGCTTCGTTCTCTGGTGGAAAAGTGCAGTTTTGAAAGAGTGTACCATTCACTTTGAAGATGTTGTGCTTTGTATTGTCATAATTGAACACTGCAATAAGACATCATAGAAAAGTAAGTTTATTATCATAGAAAAACAAGTTTAGATTCAAGCAAGTGTTTTTTTTCATACCAAGGTTGTCACCGACACGAAAAACTTTGCCTTGAGTCCATTGAGTGTAGTTAAAATCAACAGTCCAACCCTTGTCATCACCCACAACATGATCAGTTGCCATAGCAACTGAAGAAAGCAAAACCATGGAAATTGCAACGAATGCAACACGATGAAGAGCCATTTGATTTGTTCTAAAAGATTATTAATTTATGCTAATAATAAGAACTAAAGTGTTATTTAAATGTTATTGCTTAGATGATTAATGATTTATTAGATTGTGTTTTGAGTTTGGCTATATATAGGATGTGGATATTGATTTTATCGATAATATATTGGGTACCGGATTTGGTCGGCTTTTTACAATGATGGATATGGCATTGTAGAATTTTTATTAATTTGTTTATTGACACGAATCTATCTTTTAAATTTATAATGAAAAGTGGATAATTGTAAATTTGTAAGTGCTAGGTCCTTTGCTTTGTAATGGTGAATTCCTCAATATATGCCATTTGGAACTTGTCAAAGGAAAATAGAAAATGAGTTTTAACCGATAAAAAACGAGTAGATTTTTTCTCCCGGCCTGCCTACTTCTTCAACGTCTTATCAATGCCTTCTTTTTTTTACTCAAACATTTATATTTGTTGGGTTCATTAAGTCAAATCGTACCTATGAAAACCTTTAGATAGTGGATAGAAAACATTTTGGTATGGAATAGAAGATTGACATATTGATGCAAAAATAGTTTATATTATAGTTTATGTCTTTTATATGGTTGAATAATGGTGCGCTTGCGTGTAAGATTAACACTTTAACACTCAAGTCAATAAAATCGAAAAGGTGTATTTTGCAGTGTACTTGTCATGTAGCATAGATGAGTTTATATATGACGAACAAATGAAACTTCTTGTTTGGCTCAACATGGAGTGTGGGAGGTCGTTAGATATCCAACGACTTGAGACAGGTAAGTAGTTTGGTTCAGGTGAACATCTTTCTTGTGAGAGTCCATTTGTTCATCAACTTTGAATAAACGTGTGTTGGATTGAGCCTCATGTATTAGGTTGGGTTTGTTGGGCCATTTGGTAGGGTATGAACAGTTGCTCCTCAAGTCTTTGACGTCTGGTATTAAGCTAAGATTGTGATGGAAATACTAAGACCCGGCCTCAATGTAGAGTGCGGGAGATCGTTGAACTAGATTCAATGGCTTGAGTGTAAGTGGCCTGGTTCGGGTGCATATCCTTACGGTCAAAGTCCATTTATTCATCAATCTTGAATGAAAGTGTGTTGGTTTGGGCCCCTGGTTTTGGATTGATCTTGTTGATTCGTTTGGTCGTCTCGAAATAATTTCCCCTATAGTTCTTGATGCCTAGTATAAATCTAGGATTATGATTGAAAAAATGAGACCAGTCTCAAAAGCATCCTTTTATATCGCATTATGGCTTATGCATATAACCTCAATATTGAGGGACGGTGTTGAAACATGTTGTGTGGGAGCATGTAGCCTCGGAAACATACACATTAAATGGTTGTCTTCTAATTGAAATGTTTCACGCTATAAACATTCTATGTAGCCCTAAGCTTCTATGATATGGGTATTGTCATTAGAATACTTGAGTGACGTTACAAGATCGAGGTCGGATCTGGGCCGTTGATCATGCTTTGGTGCTTCTTTGACTTTTGGTGGCAGGTCATGAGGTCACCAATTACTTATATATAGTCCAAATGGAAAAACAATTTTTTTTCTTTTGGTTTTCTTTATTTACCAAGCATTTAATCTTATTTTCCTCCATTGTTGTTCACAAATCTATAGTTCCATGTCCCTAACATACTCAGGAAGAGCACCCTCAATATGGTTATTTTGTTTCTTATCAAATCACTTTTATTTATTATTGTTTATTGAGAATCCATCATTGTGGCACATCTTTGAATCAAGTTCGAATCAATTCGTTATTTATTTTAGCATGCATAATCAATAGCTATATTCGAGTTTGATCATGATGTTTTAGTCAATTGCACGAGTCATTGGAATAAGAAACATGTGTGTATTTGATTCCAGTTAGGTGCAAAAAATCATCTCAAAGTATTTTGAAAACTAAGAAAAATTGAGATTTTGTTTGTTTGATTCAAATCAAACACACTTCCTAATTCAAATCAAATTGAACAAGGGAAGACCAAAGCTTTTTTAAATACTAGGATTTTAATCAGAATTTACACCTGATTCGAATCAAGCATTTTTTGGTCACCTCTGCTTGATTTGATTTGAATCAGACTTCTGTTGCAGTTGATTCGAATGAGACAATTTTTCAACATTTTCCATTTGACCATGTTCCAGTTGACTCGAATTAGGATTTGCACTTAATTCGACTCATGGGGTCTTTGATTCGAATTAGACTTTGTTCTTGATTTGAATCCATCGCGGAGCAAAAAATACTTGAGCCTAATGAATGCTCGAAGTACAACACAGAGTCACCGCCGAAGTGTATTTGCAAAGGGAAAATATCGATGAAACACTAAAAGAATAAAAAATGGTTGTTGCAACCAAATTCAAATTTAGTAGTCAATTATGCAAGGGAATGTATTAGCACATTTCACATCTGTTGTAATCAATGTGATTCATTTAGTTATTTTTGTGAATAGAGTGTTAGCGTAAGGTTATTTGGTTTCATCTAGTTATTATTGCAAAGAGAAATAAAAGACTAAAAATAGATTTTTTTTTTTATTAGTGTGCTTGACAAGAGTGTGAGTCTTGCTCCTACGTATCGTCAGGTGAGATGAGGAATTTAAAGCTACGTAGTTCATAGTAGCAAATTATTGTGTTGGTTGCTTTTAGAGAGTGATACTTGTGAGTACAAATTTCATTAAGATATATTTTGCATGATGTCGAAACTATAATAACTTAGCATTTCTATATATTGGACGGTATCCCTGAGTTGTCTTGGCACCTATTAGATTTAGGGGTCTTAGAAATTATTTAAAACAAGTTTGAAATTGGTCTCAATCAAGAAAAATCAATTTTTGCACAAAAAATAGGTTTATGTGTCAGCCTATACGATCGACACATGTGTTATAATATTAAATCATTTAGCACATACGACATTTGTGCAGGCATGTGCATCCTATACGATTTATGTGTGGGCACATATACTGCATTATGAAAGCATGTAGCTCCTTTTTTGTATGTGTCGGCCTATATGTTTTTCAGGTCGGTCTATACTGTGTATTGGGTCATTTTTCATAATTTTCTCATTCTGAAACTTCCCTTTTTGCCCAAAACATCCACAACTATAAATACATCATTCGTGCATCTTTCTAACTTGAAAGAAAATATAAACGCTTACCACCATTTCTCTTCACCTTCAACCTCCAACCTATGCATACACACTGATAAATCACACATAATCATCTTTTATCGGGGTGCCATCTAGGTGAGGTTTGATAACGTCCTATTAGGTTTTTGTGTAACCGAGAATATTGTGTTAAGAATTGTGGGGGGATTTCATCCGGAAAAACCTAGGGTTTATCCTCCAAGATCATTGGTATATTTGGAAGTTTTTTATCAAGACTTACAAAATAGGATTGTGATCAAGTGAAATGTCTTATGTTTAATAGGTACAATTTTTTGTGCGTGAAAGACATTTAAAGTTTGGACCTAAAGGAGTAGAAAGATTCGATAAATCAATTGGTAACTATTGTGTCTTGGTCTTGTTGAAGATCAAAGGAAGAGAAGAGGTTGAATCAACAAAAAACAGTTATGGTTTGTAGGGTTGCTCTTGAACACTTCTCTTGTAATCATACTTTTTACAAAGTTAGAAATTTATCTCAATTCCAAAATGGAATTGGGAGGGCGGTAGCTATAGAGAGGACGAGTGATGAACTTCCTAAACAATTCCTCGTGTAATTCTCGATTATCTCTTTACTTTTTTACTTTTCAATAAGAAATTGTTTAAATAGTATTGATTGATCGATCGACTATTGCGAATTTTTATGTGGCTGTTTTTGTTTTGAATTTGTTGTTGATTAGCTTATAATCACTTTGATTATATTTTTTCATATCAATGCAACTCAAGGAAAAATTCTGAAAAAACTCGTTCGCACACTAAGTGTTTGACAAATTGCATTGTTCGATATTTTTGTTTAATTTCATTGGAAATAGGAAACCATTGTGTTTGATATTAAATTTTTATTTGAGATAATATTATGTTGATTATTTTAGGGAAAATACCATTTTTGGTCCCTTAACTTTACTTTGGATACATTCTGGTCCCTTATCTTTAAAAAGTTCCAAAGTGGTCCTTTAATTGTTCAAAAATATCCATGTTAGTCCTTTCCTTCCAATTTTCGTAAATGTCGTTAAATTTTTCTTGTGTGGCATCTTACATGTTCATTACTAAATTCCACGTATTATTTAATTAATTAATTAATTTTTATCATAAATAATTTCTAGAATTAAAAGAATTTCAAAACTAAAATTTTGCCACACCTAAGATTTGAACCCTGGTGTTCAAGGCTGTTAGACATGGTGTGCTACCACTCAACCACTTCACATATATTGTTCAATTGTTAATTGACAAAATAAAATAACAACAGTTCTCTGTTTTCTGTTCTCTGCTTCACTCTCTGAAGGTGCCATGAAAAGTCTTAATTCTAACTCTAATATCCCTAACTCTAAGCTAGAAGGTGAAAAAAAACTTAAAGAGGAGTTTTTATACCAATTATAATAACAGAGCAAGTCATGAAAATGGCGCAGCTACTGACGTTGTTGTTGGTTTAATGTAAAAGATTCAATGGCACAGGAAATAATTAAGATTCAATGACACATGAAATAATTAAGCAAAGATTCATTGTAAATAAACAGTGCCACTGAATCTTAGGAATCTATTCTTTAAAAAATCACAAAATTCAAACAAATCTATCACGTTAATTGTTTTTCCTTTATGAATTTCATTAAAATATGGTTGGTAGAATTGAATCTGATTTAATTTTAAGCCCAGAAACAAAGAAACCTAAAAATTTGTAAAATCTGGAAATTTTGATGAAGATGAAACAACAACTCGTTTGGAAATTTTGGATTAGTATTTTGTATTTAACACAATTTAAACCCTCAGCCCCAAATTAGTTTGGGAAATTTTGGGTTTACACAACCAAGCGGAAGATTTGCGAAAAATCTGGGTTTACATAACCAAGTAGAAGAATCAAATGGAAAATCTGAGTTTGCATCAGTTGAATCCAGTCTAAATGATTTTTTCTTGATAATCTAATTTTTTTTTGTTGATAATAAATTTGAATGAAAGGATAAACATCAATTGCAAAGGGATTTAGTGGTAATACATTTCTCCTCTATACTTCATTTTGTAACTTACAACAACATCCAGCAAAGTGAAGGAACAATTTTTGAAGTTTTTTGAGAAGTTGGGTGACCTTTGATTATGAATAGATGTCACGCGTACAAACAATTTCCACGTTAGATGCCACACAAGTAAAAGTTGACGTCGTTAGTAAAAATTGGACGAAATGGACCAATGTGGGCCTTTTTGAACAATTAAAGAACCACTTTGCCACTTTTTAAAGATAAGGGACCAGAATGGACCCCGAGGTATACTTAAGGAACCAAAAAGAGTATGTTTCCTTAATTTTATCATTATATTAATTTCATACTGTTTGTGCATATCCGAGTTTCCAATAACTAGGTTCGTTTAGACTACTATTTTCATCTAGGCCAAAAACCTTCCACTCACATTGTTTTCCAAATAAGTTTTTAAATACCTATGTTTGAAAGTTTATTCTTATTTGGGGATCAATTCACCCCTCTATATATGTCATCATAGTCTAACAATACTTAGGTCGTATTTGAGCGATTTAAATATGGCTTGTTGCTTCCGCATGGGAGGTTGGAGCTTTTTTGTACCATGTTGGAATGGATCATGTTTGATCATATTCAAGCGGTTATATGTTTCTTTTTGCTTGTGCATGGGAGGCTAAAGTGTTTGTTTTATCACATCGAAATAGATAAAGCATCACTCTTTGTGAAGAGCTTTATGGTCACACTAAGGCGGGAAATAATAGTTTTATTGGTTGAGATTGTTTTTAGGTGGAAGATGAGTATTCAGACGGCAACAATATGGATCGTAACCAAATAATTGCGGTGTATTTGCTCATCCATATGGGGGTTGGTTGCATGTCTTTATCATATGCAAGGGGAGCAACCTCGATTTAGTTATTTTGTTACTTGTCTTATCGCTTTCGTTTATTATGCTTTATTGAGTCTCCCACAAAAATTTCACACCATGAATCAAGTTTGAAATTGATTATTAAATACTTTAGCATGCATAAGCCTTTGGTTATATTTGAACTTGCTCAAATTCTTCTTAGTCAAGTTCATGAGTTTGTGGAATAAAATCCATGTGTGTTTAATTCAAGTTAGGTGCAAAAAAAAACTTTAAAATCATGATAAACTTGTGTTTTGATGTTTTGATGTTTTGATTAGAAACAATAATTTATAAACAACATTTGATTTGAATCAAATATAATAGAGGTGATCAAAAGATTTCAAAAAATGTGATTTGAATCAGGTTTTAGACTTGATTCAAATTAGACAAGTTCATGTCACTTCTGTCCAAATTGATTTGAATCATACTTTGCACATGATTTGAATCATGCAACTTTTTCTGGTTTTTCAAAAGTTCCCGAAGCAATTGATTCGAATCAATTATTGCACATGATTCTAATCAGGGGGCATATGATTCGAATCACACATTGCACTTGATTCGAATTAACTGCTAAATGGGTCAAAAATTTGAATCTCTTTTATTCCATTCACTTGCTCACTTGACTCATCCTATACTTTTCTCATGATTCGAATCTAACCAATATTTTTCAGTATTTTGTGTGCTCCATCTCAAGCACATATATAATCTTTTTGTCCACCTTGTTCATGAAACGATTTTCATGACTATTTATGAATTTCTGTAAAAAAAATAAAAAATCATCAACCTCTTTTGAAACGGTTGCATAAAAATCTTTCATCCTCGAACTCGTTCCATTTTTCATATCTTGATAATAAATGAATGTTAATTGATTGGGAGAGATGTTATCTTGAAACTAATCGTTCTTTTAGACTAGTTTAAAGTTTTTTTTTAGGTTCTTACAATATTGTGGTTGTTGTCATTGGTGCTGACAAATTCCAGTGAAAAGAAGTAGGTCTTCTCTCCAAAATTGCCTTAGCAGTGATTGTATGGAAGGCGACGGATAAGGCAAAGTTCTTTTTACATCTTCAAACAATTCACCACTCAAGGAATCCGTAGGATAAAGCGGTTTATTACTACACATGAAGGCTTGGAGAAGAAATGGTAATATTGGAAAATTGGAAGCATTAATCAAGAGAAGAATTTGTATGAGGGTTTGGCAGATTCCCATATACAAGTCAAGATCTAGATTGACAATTTTATTTATTATTTTTCTTCAAAGTTATCATGAGCTAGTGATTTTATATACTCTCAAGATATTTTTTCAAAATAAAGAAACAACTATTAAAGTGACATAAACTCACGCGAGGATGAAAGAGTTGAACCACTATAAATCTATGTGTCATCTCTTTATCTCTTACTCTTGAAATATGAGAAACATTATGCTTTTAGAATTCGCCTGATTGATTGATTACTTAACCTCGTCTTGTGACTTAGTCATTACTTCAATCGCATACTAAATAATTGTCAATTGAGTATAATTTTACAAATTTGCTCTATAAACTTCCACGCGTAAACTCCCAAAAACTTCTGGTTACTCTTATTTTTTGAAAAATCGATTGATTTTATTTTTAAAAGTCCATTCATCCCCCCTCTAGACTATTTTCTATTACCATATTCACACCCAACACGGGGAAGAAAAAGGCATACTCACAATTAATCCCTTTTAATTTGATTTTATAATTAAAAATTATGAGGCGAATTAAGTCACAATTTCATAACAAAAGAAAGTATTTGCACGATAATTTATATGGCTTGTATGTGAATACTCATGGAAAAGTAGGCATAAGCCCAATTAATCATTTTTAATTTGCTAAACAATGAACTAAATTTGGTTATTTATCGTATTTTGAATGGAAGACGAGTATTCGAAAGGCGAGTTGTATGAATCGTATCCAAATACTCGGGGAAGAAAGAGATATATGCCCAATTAATCAGTTTTCATTAGATTATTGTGAAATAATATTTTTAAGTGTTCTTGATAAAGTTTGAAAAAAATACTTGATGTTGAACAAATTTTTGAGTGATTTTTTTGGTTTGAAATTGGTTTGATCATTAAACTTTTTTTATTCAATTGTGAAATGATTTTGAAAATATTAACTTGAGTTGATCAAGTGTGAAAATGGTTATGATTTCTTACTTAAAGATGATTTGAATTTTGAAAATGATTTACAATGTTTTTGTTTTGTTAAAAAAATATCAGTTTTGTCAATTAATAATTTTGATTAATCTAAATTAACAATAATAAAATAAATAATTGAAAAATAAATGGAAAATAAAATATGAAAAAAGGGGTATTAGAGAAATTAGAGGGGGTGGCGCCTAAAAGGCTATGGGCTCAAAGAAAAAGCCCAATAACCTTTCCCTCACACCATCAGGGGTGTGAGGTTTGTAAACATACTAAGCCCGACAAAGAGGGGCCACAAAGACTGAAACAATAGAAAGGAGGGTGCTCCTAGAAGTTTGAAAACGTGGATGAAGTAATATGTGTTAGGCCATAAAGGCCCAAACCACCCAATGCTACACATACAAGGAGGGGAGGTCAGCCCATTGTGTCATTTGATTTTCCTCCTTTCTCTCTTTTCACTTCTCAACTCTCTCAACTCTCTCCCAACACACAAACACTAAACACATGTTTCTCTCTTTATTTTAGAATCAAAACCCCCATCAGAATAAGAACACAACATACATGAATACCTCAAGAACACATGATTGGCGGGTTGGAAGAATAGGTACCTCAATCTTGGAAGTAGAATCACCCTTTTGAAGTCCATTTTATGTTCTCTTACTATTTTTACCATGTCTTTTTACAAAATGCCTTTGAAGGTGGTCAAAGAATTTACGAGTATCCAAAGTAACTTTCTATGGGCCGGTGTTGAGGAGAAGAGGAAGATTCATTAGGTTAGTTGGAGGGTAGTGAATCTCCCGTTTGATAAGGGGGATTTAGGGATTAAAAACATGGTGGATTTTAATATAGCTCTTCTTAACAAATGGAGATGGAGAATTCTTCAAGGTCAATCTTCTATGTGGTATCAATTGTTGAAGGCTCGTTATGGTTATTTATCTTTAAAGGTTTATTGTGGTGGCGATCAAAGTCAAACTTCTTCTTCTTGCTCTAGATGGTGGAAAGACATTATTTTGTTAGGGAATTCTCCTTTCCATGATCCTATTATTTCTAACTCTTTGTTCCATGTGGGAAATGATTTTAAGATCCCTTTTTGCGAAGCCTCGTGGATTGATGGTAAACCTTTGAAGGAGAAATTTTCTTCCTTATTTTGGAGCAAGGATACTTGGAAGTGGGGTGATTTTGGGCTCTCGAGGGCCGTGGATAACAATTCAGATTTGTTGGATGATTTTATGTTATTAAAAGGGAAGTTGGAGGATTATGGGGGGTTACATGATGGTCCAGATTGAGTTTCTTGGTTGCTTGATTTAGAGGGGGGATTCTCGGTAGCCTCGGCTTATTCTTTCCTTGCTAGTTTTCAGATTCCTTTTGGCCTGAACAACAAGAATGGTGTTGCTTTGGGCTTGATGTGGAAAGCAGAAGTGCCTTTCAAGATTAAAGATTTTGGTTGGAGACTCCTTGTTAATAGACTTCCAACTAAGGATCTCTTGGTGTATAGAGGATTTACTCTTTCTTTAGATTTGCAAAGGTGTAGTTTTTGTGACATAGAATTGGAGAATAGGAATCATTCTTTTTTCTTTTGTAGCAAGATTCAAAATGTTTGGAGGGAATTTGCTTTTTGGGTGGGTAAAATGGAATCTACAGAGGAGAAAGGTCTTTCTCATTTCATGGATTGACATTCTTTTTGTAGGAGTAAAAAGGTGAAAGAGGGCAAGTTGGATGTTATATGGCTAGCAACTTCTTGAACGGTTTAGTTGGTTAGTAACGGAGTTAGTTTTAGGAATGAGGTGTGGAATTTTAACAACATTGTTTGGCACATCAAAACCATGATTTGGAAGTGGTGTTTTTTTGGAGATATTATTCATTTCAATTGTAGTTTTTACGAATTTAACAAAGCTCCCTTGGTTTTCCTCTCGTAATCGGTAATTGACTTGTAATAATTTTTCCTTTCTGCTCTTAATTCTCCCTTTAATGAAACTTGCTTACTCGAAAAGAAAAAAAAAAACTAATTTTAATTATTAAGAATTTCAAAACATCAAACTAAAATACATTCACCATGTAAACAAAATAATAATAATAATAATGATCAAGGGACTAATTATTTAGTGATAACTAATGAGAAAAATAGTCCCTCTTTGAAACAAGACATGATCAATTAACATTCAAAGCCTCAAACAGCTATCAGGTTTGTGTGAATCATTTTGAATAACTTCTTTGAGAGCAGGGAACGGCGAGGAACAGTGGCGGACCATGGTGCATTCAAAGGTGGTGCACCTGCAGGGGCAGGCACAGGTGAGGGTGAAGGTGAAGGTACTGGAGACCATGGTAATTGTTGTGATGGCAAGACAGTAATGACAAGCTTTTGTCCATTTTTGCAGTGGTTGGCAAAACCTGAAATGTACCATCTTCTTCCATATGTTGTCAATACAACTTTATCATGTCCACTACCCAACACTGGTGCTGCCCAAGGAACTGAGCAACTCTGAAAATCACTTCCATTTACTCTCACCACACTGTCCTTTCCAGCAACATAATTGAATGCTGCAATGCAAGTTATATTCAACATTTATCACTAATGAATTCATTAAATTTATTAGAGAGAGGAAAAGAACATAAATGGAATGAGCTTACTGAGTGTGTCTCCAAGATGAAAGACCTTGTTTGCAGCCCAAACTTGATAATCAACTCCAACTGTCCAACCCTTTTCATCTCCAACTACAAAATCTGTTGCCACGGCCATAGTTGAGAAGGTAATAGCAATGACAGCAAAGAGGAAAAGAGCACGTGAAAGAGCCATATTACTTGATGAATGAAGTACTAATATTACTCTTTATTTGTTCAATTTGGTTGGTTTCTTAATACAATGATCGGATACGAATATATATACACACAAACATACAACACCTGCTCTGTGAGGGGATTTCCAACAAACGGCTAAGGACGGCTAGCTAGGCGGATTTCCAATATTAATTTAACCACAAATATAATATTCTAGATAGAAAATAATGTAATATTGTTGTAGTTGTAAATAATATATGTGAAGATAAGCCGCATATCCAATGCATGAAAATGCCAGAAGCATGACTTCTTCTTTTGATATCCTATTCTTATGTTGCTTCTTGTTAGGGAAGTGAACAAGATAGGCATACTTACACATGTATATGCCTTTAAATATTTAGATTTAAATATTTTTTTTTAAAAACTATTTAATTAGATACTACATGTTTAAGTTATCATAAAAGTCTAAAACAACGTACATAAGTTTGGAAAAAAGGAATATCCACTGAGATTGTAATTACACTATCAATTAATGAGAGATATGTATTCATTTAATCTCGTTTTTATTTTTAAACCATTGATATGGTCTGACAAGTATAAGGATTTTGATTAGATATATGTGTAAAATTAATTTACGTTGTCTGGGCGCTTCCTTTAAACTCTATAAGAAGTCCTAATAGCTACCGTCCAAAGAACACTCTTAACCATTGTGAATTTGTGATACTCAATAGAGTAGTATGTTATCTTGGTCTCGAGTATATGTGATATAAATTTAACATTCATCAGATAGACCTCTGTATTTCACGCTTAAAAATAACAAGTCGTTAAAACCGCTCTATATATATATATATATATATATATATATATATATATATATATATATATATATATATATATATATGAACAAAGCTCACGTTTTTCTAATACATTTTGAATTTAAAATTCATTAACTCATCTTACTCTCATACTGACAAAACTTGCAGGCCACCCCCCTTTCCACCGCACTGGAAGATCAAGTCTACCGTTGCAATCCACAATTTCTAATCACCGTTCAATTATGATTCCCTCGTGAAACAGTGATGGGATATGTGGGAAGCGACATTTGATTATGTGTTTCCCATGATTTCAAAACATGTCTCTTGATTCACTAAACTAAACCTAGAAATTCTGGTTTCTTGAATTTGAACCCCAAATCTTTCTATTATACCATCTTCAATCGAAGATCAACAAGGCTCCTCAAATCTCCACCAAATCCACAGGCAATGATAAGTTCCAGAGCCATCTACTTGGTCACGCAATGCGAAGTAGCCGCAGCCACTTGAGTTGCAAGAGATTCACCACCTCCTCTGAAAATAGTGGTGATCTATTTACCGCAAAATCTCTATCCGTCACTACACCAAAATAAGTTTTGGCAGCACCTCTACGAAAGCGCTTTTAAGAGAAAGCACTTTCATAGGCATTAAAAAAATTTCGCTTAAAAAAAGCGCTTTCATAGGGTACCCTAAGAAAGCGCTTTTTAAAAAGCGCTGCTAAAGGCCTTAGAAAGATCTCATCTTAGAAAGCGCTTTTGAAAAGCGCTGCTAAAGGTTAACCTTAGCAAGCGCTTTTCAAAAGCGCTCTTATAGCTGGCCTTAAGAAAGCGCTTTTAAAAGCGCTGCTATAGGCCTATGATACGAAAGCACTTTTAAAGGAAAAATCGCTCTTATATCTGAGTTTTAGAAAGCGCTTTCATAGATAATTTTATAATTAAATTAATAAACCCTAAAATACTCACTCATTCTTTCATTCTCAGAATTCGTTTCCATGTTCATCTTCTTCTTCTCTCCGTTCCTACGTGCTACCTCCCTTCCTGGCCTTCTCAATCTTCGTCTGTGTTGTTGTTCTTCCGCACTCTCCGTCGTTCATCGTCTTCCGCCCTCAGTCTTCTTCGTCTGACATCATCGTCTTCCTTGGTAAGTTTCAGAATTTTCGATTCTTCTGCCATGGTTGTGTTTTCGTTTCTAGAAGTTTCTCTATTTCTCTGTTTCGTTTCCAGAAATCTCTCTGTTTTGTTTCCAGAAGAATGGTCTGCCATGGTTGTTTAGTTTTTAATTTCTTTTTTCTCCTATGTGAAATCTAATAGTAACATTACCAGCAGCAGAAACCATATGATAATGTCATGTGTTGCTAATTTTTTTTCTGCATGTTTTGATTATCATATTGAAACTTGTCTTGGTTATTTGATTTGAATGAGGAGAATTTTTTATTGTTTATCTTGAAAATGTAGAATAATGAGGGAACATTCTAACTGGAATATATCAAATTTGTTTTAAGTTGAGGCTTAATTGTTAGTTTTGAATATGGTTAGGATCGAGACCACGAAAGTGTGAGGTTTTAACCGGATAGCTAAAGTTAGGCATTCGATTTAAATACAGCGAGAGCGCTTTAAAACGAATTAGATTTTATTAAGTTCCCAAAGAATATTTTCTAAACACTTATGGGCTAGCGAGAGCAAGCATAGGGCTTTAGGAGTATAATCCGAGATAAGACCACGAAAGTGTGAGTTGAGGATTTTTAAACTGATAATTTCTACGGAACAATTAAGTTAACAATCTTTATACGCTTAGGTTCGATTTAATCCGCTTAGGTTCACTACATTACGTACCGATATTCGTTTTATTTATATTTCTATTTTTCCTTAAACCAAAATCTAAAAAAGAATTATTCGCCTTAGCTGTATACCGTAACCTAGGATAACAATAGATCAATTTATAGTCTCTGTGGGTTCGATATCTTTTTAAAACTACGCGATAGGACTGTGCACTTGCAGTCTCCCAATTAATAGACGATAAAGTCCTACGATCAATGAATGAATGAGTGAATTGTTTGTCTGTTTATTTGAAAATGGATTTAGAACTTGGGATAACTTTATTATGTCATGATCTTGTTGGCTTGTTGTTGAAAAATAAATCTAAGTTTCATAATAATATAAGTAAGTATGGGTGCATCCCAACGAGATTACGAGAGTGTATCGTCCAAACTAACGTATTAAATTTTCTATATATAGGGTTACTTGTGAAGTTTGAAAGTCTGATCGTTTACAAGCATCTGACACTGTGTGGGTCTAGAAGTTGCTAATTTCTCTACAGGTAATTAGTTGTTCTCTCTCGCCACTGTAATTAGTTATGCTTTGAATAAACTGCTATGATGGATCGTTTCCACTTAAATTAGTTTCTTACTTCTCTACTTGTGCATGAAATGTAATTAGTGGTTGAGTCGGTTTTTCTTGTATGAATTTTTTATAATAGAAGTTTTCTTTTCTTTGAATTAGCAGCGTTTC
The DNA here is from genome assembly GCA_021764765.1 of Vicia sativa. NCBI lineage: Eukaryota > Viridiplantae > Streptophyta > Magnoliopsida > Fabales > Fabaceae > Vicia > Vicia sativa. Next base: position 153,844,588 of record CM038795.1, on the reverse strand, counting down.
CTGGCCTAGTTCGACGTATGACGCTCATTCTCCGCGTTTCTTTGAGTTCGATAAATCAAAGGTAAATTTCTTCCTTAAATTAGTGGTATTGTGATGAATTTGTCTTAAATTGCGTGAATATGTTACGTTTTCTTGATACGGATCCATTCCGTGTATACTTTTCATTTTGACCGAAACGCAATATACTATTTTGTGCCCTAATTAGTTGTTTTTGTTTAGCTTAATTAGTAAAACCATGGATAAGCCATGGATGTATTCCAATCGATTGTCGAAATAGTATGAGAATGGGGTATCAGAATTTGTTAAGTTTGTTGTTAAAGAATCGAATGACATTTGTGTTGTTGTTATGGGAAGTTATTGTATCGCATTTAATACAATATGGAATTGATAGAAGTTATACATGTTGGAATATGCATGGTGAGAAAAGTAACAGGAATGTTGAATCGGGAGATAAGAGGACATATGCTTCAAACGACAATTGCACAGATACATACGGTTATGATCGAGTCGAAGAGATTGCAGAAGCGCTTGAAGAAGCGCTTGAAGAAAAAAGGAGAGTTGGATGAGGCTAAAGAAAAAATTTGTACTGAGATAAAGGTACCATATATGGTTGTTGTTATTTGTTTTATCTTGATGAGAATGTGTTTAAATTACTTATACTAACACACTCTATGCATATATTTGTTTGTAGAGGTCTTTTAACATTGAAGATACCCGCAAAAAGTATATAATGGGTTTGGTCGGAAAAAGACACAGAGGGTGGAGAACTTTTTTAACAAATAAGTATCTTAAAGATGAGGAAGGAAATTTTCTTGAAGAGGATCCAAAACGTCCAAAAAATATGAGAGCTTCATTACACCTGAAGAATGGGTTGCTTTTGTAGGCCAAAGAAGAGACGAGAATTTCAAGAAAGTGAGTGAGAATCGCGAGTCAAAACCCACATATCCATATAAAAAATGGTGTTTGGGATATGCACGCTTACAGGAAAAAATTGTAAGTAAATATAAATTCTACGATCTTATTAATTCTCTCAATGTGTTATAATTGATGATCTTATTATTTGTAACAATGCGTAGTTAGAAGAGACGAAAAGTGAAACATCACTACCGCATGTGTTGTGGAAGGAAGCTCGTGTTGACAAAGATCGAGTTGTTAATCCTGATCTTCAACATGTTTAAGATGAATGTGTAAGTATAACATTGTGTCTTTAATTAAATTATATTAAATGTTTATTAATATATAATTAATTTTTTATCTCCACTAATAATTTTCGATATGTAAATGAATTACAGGAGACCCTATCGCAATCGGTATCCATGTGAGGATATCGAGAGCCTACTCAATCGAGCACTAAATGTTGCTGAGTATCTGGGTCGGGTGAGGGGTAAAGGTCATGGTGTGACTCCAACCTCTTTATATAAGAATCCAAGGAAAAATAATCCTAGCAATGTAGAAGTGATGCAAACATTTTAGAAATTACAAGCACAAGTCCGTGAATTACAGAAGGATAAAGAGAGAGATATGGTGGAAAAGAGCAGTTCACAGTTGAAAGAAACTAGTGACAAGGCTAGTATCAACTGTCAACATAAATTTCCCGAGGTAATTAAGATGATAATCCATTGGAGAAAGTTTAATTGTAATTTATAAAGGAAGTGAACTGAACAATATAGACCTGTTTATTATTACATAATTTTTTTTAGTCATTTCTAACGGTTATTATTAGTTTAGGGCATCTCGTGTTGTCAGCTATACCTATCGTCACCGACTTATCGGCTAGTTGGCAAGGGAAAAGTGCACAACACTTTGGGAGATTCACTTCACCATAGATCGCTCCCGGATGGACACATGAAAGTATCGGTTGATGTTGTTTTAGATCTGGATGGGTTGCTACCGATACCTGACATTGTTGCTGAGACCACATTGTTGCGAGATGCAGTAGGATCTTTTGTTGCATGGCCATCTGTTGCACCCCAAAATTTGCCCTCCTATCTCGATTTTAGCTGACTTAGGCTTCACATGCATCTACATACGCGTCCATTAGGTCATTGGCATTAAACAGACATTCATCCATTGCATATGCATCATTTCGTCGTATTTAAATTGACCAAAAGTTAGTTTAAATCGATATTTGCATCGTTTTATAGTTATAAAATATCCGATATTTCACTTCATTCATTTTTATTTCTCTACCTGTTTACTGTGTCATTTTAAGTTGATTATATGTCGATGATATCAATATTTCGATTTTATAAACAGACTGCTAAAAGCGATTCGACACTGTACGAAAATTAGTGGGAAAAATATTTCAAACTTTCGCCTCTAACTCACTGCTTTATGAATCTACGTGTCACGTAGATAATAAAAATGTGATCTCTCTAATTTTTCGATACATTTCGATGTTTTGTTTTTAACCGTAAGTGTTTTAAAATCAGGTATTTTTCATTATCGTATTATTTCAATTTTAATTATGTCGATAATTTTTCTTTAATCTTTGAAACTCGTAGTTTATTTTAATATGCTTATTTTATTTTTCGGATAATTTAGTGTCCGAACTTTTATCATTTTTAACAATGTTAGTATCAATTTTTATCTCAAAAATCAAACAAAAAAATAGTTTTGGGCTTTTTATTTTTAAGTGACCCACTTTGGTGGCCCATTTAATCATGAGGGGTATTTCCGGCATTATCAAAAATTACTTAACCTAATTCTATGAGTATATATATGTTGTTTGTTACTGTAGCAAGGAGAGCCAAAAATTTGGGGGACCGAAAATGTGAAGGAGGCGGATTGGAAAAATACAAAAAATAAAGTTGAAGAGCTTGTCTTCATCTCTCACAGCCATAACCCTTTCAACTACTTCCTCGCCTCTATTCGCTGCAACCCGTGTCTTCTTCCCTTCATCATCCCTCTCATACTCCATCCGTCACCTCTGTTTCCATCACTACCTCCCTCTTCATCAAACCGCAACACCCTTCATCTCCTCCGCCAATTGCTCTTCAATCACACCCCATCCTAAATCGCCTCAGCCGCTGTCTCTCCCTTCCACCTCCAATCACCGGACCGAACAAACACCCTCACTGTAATCTCCATTATCTCACCTTCATGCTCTCAGCCACAAAACCATCGTTCCCCTCATTATCCCTCTGTTCCTCTTTTCAATATCCCAAACAACTACCTAGCCACCATCGTGCTCTATCCTCACGAACTCCTCATCCGCCTTCTCAACCCGTCCTTCATTCTCCCAACAAACCGCGTATCTCTCCACCGTGTCACTGTTCTTCCCGCCACATCTCCATCTTCACCTTCATCCTTCTCCTCATCTCCATATCTCCGTCATTACGAAACAACATACTCCCTGTTCTCGTTACTCATCATCACCATCATCCGTAACTCATTCTTTCGCCACCGTCTCATTACTCCATCCATCGAAACCCATCTCCAACCTCCCGCGTCTCTCTCTCACGCCTTCGAACTAACCTCCGTTCCGCTACAAACTTCCTCTGTCACGCCGTGTTTCCTCGTCACAACCCCGATCTCTTGTTTCTCCGTTCGTATTTGTAACAACAACAACCACATCGCCGATTTTCTCGATCATTCCGTCCACAGCATCTTCCCTCCATCGCGGCTATTTGTCAGGGAACGCCTTCAATGGTTGTTTGTTCTGAAGCTTGGCATCGGATAAGTATCATCACCAACAACAGCAGCAACAACGGTCATTTGATACTTACCTCACTCGATTCGAATCTCCTATCAACGCGGTTGTCCTTTGGTTTCACTTGAGTTGGTAAGATCAATCCCATCATTACCGTTTTCATAATTTAAGTATTTAGTATTTATGGTGATGTTTGTGATTTGAATGTGCATATATGATTATTTGTGTCGGGTTTGATTTGTTTGTCATGTGAGTTACAGCTGTTATGCTATGAGAAAAATGTGTTAAGTTTTGCGTGACAGCGCATGTTCCTGTTTTGTAAGGGCAAGATGATGGTGTTTTGTTTATAATTGTAACGTGTGACATTCATGTTAGTTTCGATGAAGGTTCAATGTTTCCGTGTTTATCCGCGTAGAAACTAACCGAGAAACTATGAGTACACTATCTTGCTCTCATTTTAATTTCAATTGTTTTTGTGTTTGAGCGATGTTCGAGGGTAGTTTCGAGGATGGTCTAATGTCGATGTTGTGTTGATTCATAAGATATGACCGAAACTATAGGCGTAACTTTATTGTCATTCTCTTTTGAGGTGAATTTTAAATAAGAATGTTGGTTGTGATACCGCTTTTATCGTTATTCCCAATTGAAGTTAAAACCGTGTTAGTGGTGTTGAAGTTCGAAAGATAGCGTCACTTTGTCGATATTAATTGTGAGTAAAGATTGATATCCATTTTAGTTTCGATGAAGGTTTGATATCAATATCGCATTTATTTGCATAGATTATTACCGAGAAACTGTTAGGGGGCAGCATGTTCTCTTTTCGCTTTGTGTGGTGAATTTTGAGTGAGAAGGTCACTTTGCTTTGGATATAATCAATTGAATTGTGGCTGTTCGGATTTTGATTTAGGCGATTAAGGGTTATTTTGAAACTCGATTTTTCATGCTTGGAAATATATTTGGTTTTAGAATGCTTGAGGTTACTCTTAAGACTTAATTGTTTTACTACTTCCTTGTTGATTCAAGTTTGAGTTAAATTGCTATTTTGTTCATGTTCTTAATTGTTTATGCACGTGTAGTGATTTTAACTGCGAATCTTGATTACTAACCATGTTCAATTTGTTCCCATCTTATTTCATTTTAATCTTTATCTCACACTCAAGTTACTAACGAGTTTGTTCATTTGTGAAGATATTCAAAGATTACTCAAGCATTCATACTCAATTAACAAATTAATGTTGAATTACTACTTTTATTTAATATTTAGTAATGTATATACAAAGTACTTATTATTTTATTCTTATATTTATTGTTGTATTATTTTATACTTAAATATTGTAAATATATAATTATGTACATATTATTTTTGATCTTATATTTTTATCATTTTTATTTGTAAATAAAATTATGTAATATATCGATTGCCTTAGAATTGATTTCTATATAATTTATTCTAATTCATCTAACAAAATACAATAATTGATATTTGAGTATTTCAACTTTCCCCGCATATGTTTTGTTTGTATATCATGCAATGTAGGGACCCTTATCTCGCATTCATCTGATGAGCCAAGTTGTATCCAATTTTGAAGACTACTTGAGCGCATTACAATTTATTCGATTATTCAAATTAATTCGATTGGGTTGTATTGCTTGTTTATTTAAGCTTTTATCTCGCTTTTCAACTTGATACATCCTCATTCACAAACTTATAATAGTTTAGGAATTCATTCATCGGTATGTTTTAATTACCGCTTATTTATCGTTTGTCATTCAAGTAGAACACATAGCCTCCTCTTGGGCTCATCATCAATGAGCAGTATACATACACAATGCACACTCGCACATTCATAGTTTGGTCTGGGCTATTCTGACAACTATTCGATCGATTGTTCCAATCGGTCGTTTAGAATACTAGTGTCACGCTAGTCTCACTTTTAGGAGCATACATAAAGCTACCTTGTATGGGCTCGCTTGTTTTCCTAAAACACTTTCAAATCAAAATAATTAATTGAACTTGTTATTTCAAAAGTCAATTCTTCTACAAAAACAAAAAAACATGGTATGGTATTTAATTAAATTGTTAGAGGTTTAACGATTTAATTAAAATGTAAAATATTTAACCCAATGACTTAAATACTTTATTCCATAACATAATAAAAGTGAACTTTGTTTCACCTCACTTCTTTTCATAACAAAGATTTTGGATGAGAGATGATCGATTGACCTCAATCACCAATCTCGAGTATCGAATCGTTAGAGGATATCAACGTTTTGATACTTGTCATCCACAACCAAACCCTAAAACACTTTCAAATTAAATTAATTAATTGAATTTGTTTTCAAAATCAATTTTCTACAAAACAAGCGAAAAACATAGTGTTATGGTACTTAATTAAATTGTTAGAGGTTAACGATTTAATTAAAATGTAAATATTTGGGCCATTAGAGGTAACCCAATGACTTAAATACTTTATTCCATAACATAATAAAAGTGAACTTTGTTTCACCTCACTTCTTTCATAATAAAGATTTTGGATGAGAGAAGATCGGTTGACCTCAATCACCAATCTCGAGTATCGAATCGTTAGAGGATATCCAGCGTTTTGGTACTTGTCATCTACCATTAAAATCAATTCAACCCATTCAAATTCCTATTTCGCCCATATGCGATTATCAAAATCAAAACATTTTCTTCTAAAATCAATACAAACAATCTAAGACATTTTCAACGAACTACGGAGTTTTGACTTTCCCATTGCGAGGGAATCGTAGGCAGCGGTTTGAAACCGTGTCAAACTCAAAATAATAATAAACAAATCTCATTTCCTTCTTTCTCATTTCTTGATCATTAATTAGAAGATAGCATTTTACTTTAAACACACAAACATGCACGAACTAAATGGGTCCCATCGAGTCGATGGACGTAAGGGTGCTAATACCTTCCTCTTGCGTAACCGACTCCCGAATCCATCCTTTTTGGTCTTGTAGACCGCCTTATCCAATTTTTGTGGGTTTTATCTATATTTCCCCGTTCTTTCTAGAACAAATAAAATTAGGTGGCGATTTCATTGTTTTGAAAATTCATTTTAAATGATTTTTGAAAATCGAGTTGCTTCAGTTGGCGACTTCACTGGGGACTGTTTTAAAAACTTTTTTTTGACTAAGCGAGTCAACCCTAGTTTAGTTCTTCGCATGTTTGTGTGTTTGTTTATCGTTTTCTTCTTTAAGCTTATCTATTGTTTATTTGCTTATTTTCCTCTATACTTTATATATTAATCTGTTGATATATTATTGTGATGGGAATTCATGGGCATTGTTACATAGATAAGCCCACTACCCAGGCTTCTAGGTCACCTTTTAGGAATAGAGGGGTTGCGTAGCCTAGGTCCACTTGACTCCATTGTCTTGTTGGCCCAAGACTCGGCTTAGAGTTGGTTGTTTTAAGGAGGTTGTTGGCCCGTTAGCTGGGACATCAATCTTTGGACAAATGACCTATAACTCTAAGTTTGTTCATGTTGTCTAAGAGGCCAAACGCTCAAATGTTGGATTTGAGCATCCGTTAAGTTTCTTGGGGTATACTTTTACAAATACTATCGCCACGTAGGCCTCTCGCGATGATAGTGTTTGTAAAGGGATCTGACCCCGAAACATTTAAAAAACATAGGATTAGCCTTAGGAATTGTTGGGTAAATGTCGAAACCATGACCGACCAATCCTATGAACCAGCTTTATTTAATTTGCAACATGCATTGCATACATTTGCATCAATCATAAAAAAGAGTTTATTTCTCTTATCATCCATGCATCATCATGCATTTCATTCATTTCAATCAGAGGACTCATTTCAACCTGACTTCTTATTTCGAATCTCAAGATAAGGCGATTTTCGACATCGTCGTCATCATGGATCAACTTCAAGCGAGTGTGGCTGCGATGAATACTCATATAGATACCCAGATGGATCAATTCATGGAGGTTATCCAGAACCTCGCCCTTGGACAAGAAGAGTTAAAGCAAATTTTCCAGAGATCCGAGGTGGTTACTACTGATCATGTTAATCCACCAGGTGTTAATCTTAACCACAAGGAGGTCCTTTCAAATCAAAATGTCAAAAACACCGTTCAGATGCATGTCAATGGAACTCCTCATTGTGAGGACATCTTCGAGTCTTCGTTTGACACCTTCAGATTTTCGATTGAAGAAACTGAGTCTGAGAAAAAGCTTCAGCTCCTTGAGAAAAGGATGAAAGCTATTGAGGGTCGTGTTTCCCTTGGTTTAGACGCTCCTGATTTGTGCTTGGTGTCTGGTATCAAAATTCCTGCAAAGTTCAAAGTTCCCACTTTCGAGAAGTATAAGGGTACCTCTTGTCCGATTACTCACATCAAAGCCTATTGCAATAATATGGCTCCCTATGCGGAAAATGACAAGCTCCTCATACGTTTTCAAGATAGCCTCGGGGGCATCTCTCGAATGGTACACTCAGCTTGAACGAACTCACATCCAAAGTTGGAAGGATTTGGCTGAAGCTTTTGCCAATCAGTACGACTATAATAGGGACATGGCTCCCACTAGAATTCAACTTCAGGGTTTAACTCAGAAGAGTGAAGAATATTTCAAAGAGTATGCGCAGAGATGGAGAAAATTAGCTGCTAGAGTTCAACCTCCTCTTTTGGAACGAGAACTCATTGAGATGTTCTCCAATACCTTGCAAGGTCCCTATCGATTCTTTGGATGTACTTCTACGTTTTCACACCTAGTTGTTGTAGGCGAACGAATTGAGCGTGGTCTCAAGATGGGTAACATTCATGATGTTGCTATTGCTTCTGAATTTCCAGAACAAATTGATGAAGATGCAAGTACAATTTTCGAGGATGAGGAAGAAGCTCTTGCTTATCCTCCATTTCAGATTCCTGATCAAGTGATAAAAACTACTTTTAATCAATGTGCTCCACAAATTTGTGCTGCAACTGTCTGTCAAACACCCGTTCAGTATGCTCCCCAGCAGCAGAATGCTCCCCAACAGCAAAATACTCCTCTACAACAAACTTGTCGACAAAATCATCAACAGCAAGGTGGGAAGAATTTGATAAGGCCAAGAAAAGTGCATGATCCAATCCCTATGCCTCATAGTGAGTTGCTAACTTATTTACTACAATATTCTTTGGTGGAGTTAAAGGAGCTTGGGACACCTCCTTTTCCGTATCCTTTGGGATATGATCCTGATGCCTATTGTGACTTCCATTCTGGGGCACCTGGCCATACAATTGAAGGATGTAATCTTTTCAAAGGCATAATTCAGAAACTCATTGATTCCAAAGCAATCACATTCACTCTAGAGGGCCTATGCATTAATTAAACTCTCTTTTGACTCAGAGAACGTCACAATTACAAAGTGCATCTTCTAAAGCAAGAAATCCATACGGAGACCAGTCTCCTCAACATAGAGATTTCTAGTTTCATCTTGCATGCTCATTTGTAATTTTTCTTGTTTTGTTCAGTACTTTCTTGTATGCAAAACTTGCTCATTTCTGAATACTAATCATAATGCATTGAATATGTTTGTCTTGAATTGATCCATTCGCTATCACTCTTAAATGTTTTTATATGCTTTTGATACTCAACTCTTATTAATAAAGCAACACCTCTGTAGGGAGGATGACGAGTAACTTACTAAGAATCTCAAACGTTATGCTTTCGAGTAAAAACCCTGCTAACGATGTACAGGCCTTGTTTCAAATTCCCAAACACCGGAGATATAAGGGAGTGAAACCCTCGTTAACCCTTTTGAACCTCGAAGTAGGAGTTTCTTTTATGTTCAGAAAAAACCCTCATTTTTTAACACAGGGGGTAGTGTTGATTAACACGATCGGGCGTTCAAAACTCATCAAGGGTGCGCATCCAAGGATACAACAATGGTTATCCTTTAAAAGATCGAGGAAACTCAAAGTTATAATGGTCAACCTTCGTCTATCATCAGTGTGCATCAGAAGAGAATGAAACCGTAATGGTTATCTCTCGCACATCAGGAAATCAACAGATGACGATACCACAATTGTTATCTCTCATCCGCCAAGGATTCAAGCAGTCACAATCACCTTCAATCAAACAAAGATGGAAGATCACACGCATTGTTCAAAAAAAAGTGATAAAAATGATGACAAAAAGCCCGCTAAGTCGAAACTTCATAGTAAGTCGCTTAGGCAAAAATGGCAAAATAAAAAAAAGGATTACAAAACAATAAAATCCTCAGCAAAAGAATAAAGACGTGTGATCAGACCCCAAAAGTAAAAGGTGAGTGACTGTCGTGTCCAAGAAACCTCAGTGGTCCCTCAACCACATCATAAACTTCTCTCGAGAGATGAATGCTCGCATCAAGTTATCTGAACCTAGGATTGTAGAACATCACGGAGAATGGGAGGGCACCAAATATTTTGAGCCTAAAAATCTTTTTTCTAAAAACCCGTGAACCAGACCACGTTACAACCCTTAAAAGTCCTAATTGAAGCATGGGTTAATTCGAGAGCAAAACTGTTACGAGAATACGGTAACCTGACTCCTAGGAGGCTTGCTAAACATTTGAGTTGGTATCACTCAATCTTTCACAAAGAAATTCGATGTTTCGACATCCTTTCAATAAAAGTTTTTAAACTTCAAGACAAACATGAACTTTGCATTAGAATTATCATTCGTAGAATAAAACATTCTTTGCATATAGACAAGTGCTTAAACATCAAGTAAGCTTGCATAATGAGCATCAGATGGATAATTTGATTGTCCTGAAGGACATATTGCTTCAAGTATTTGATTGAGCACAAAGCAGCTCAAGTTGAGAAGTAAGGTTGTGAAGTAGCCTACTTTCAAGATGTAAGTTAACCACCCTGAGCAGGTGATGTTTTCAAAGTTCCGCCAATCTGGGGCAATTATGTCAAGATTCGAAGAATCTCTCAAAGTGATGAGTAATCAGGGGCATTCACCCGAGCATGGTTGAAACCTTCTTTACCTTTGGTTGGCCATGGGCAGTGTTTCTAAGTCTATAATATTGGGGCAGATTATCTTGATGGTACAAATCTCAAGAAGCTTTCTCGAGGCTATTTTTCTTCAAAATCCCTACAGATTGGGGCAAAGCATTATGTAGAGGCATTCCTCCACCTCATAACTAATCAGGTCAAGTCCAGGCGCAAGCTAAACAATAGTTGAGTTTGAAGGACGTGTCGGAAGTCAGGATCGTTATCCTCAGCTCATCAGAGATCTAAGTTTGTGTTGGATTTCTCCATCAGAAGTTCAGGATCAATATCTCCAATTCAAGTCAGGATCGTTATCCTCAGCTCATCAGAGATCAAGATTTTGTTATCCAAAGATTTTAGAATGAAAGGGCATGATACGCCTGAGCACTGGTCACCGACAAAGTTTCTTTCTCTCCAACAAGAGTTATCTATGACATGTGTTTGCCCTCGGATGTTATCACTCCTTCCCCGACGCGGAAGATTGCAAAGAACGGTCTACACCAGCAAGATCACTTTCCAAAGCTCACTTGTGCCAGAAGATATTGTCGACTTCTCTTATGCAAGAGCTCGTAATCTAGAGTTAATTGAAATTAGGAACTCTATGCAACATGATTGTCATCCCAGATGAATGTTAATCTCTAAGAGTTACTTCCCCAGTGATGTTGATCATTGAGAGTTGATACTTCTATTCTGCAAATCCCCTTGTTGGAATCCAGACTACCATCTCTTTGATAAAGACCAATTGATTTATATTCAATTCGTGGATGGTTGATGTTTCCTCGGCAGCTCACAATTGCCTTAGTTCCGGACGAAACGTTAAAACATGCATCATTGCATTGCATTGCATTCTAAAAAAAAACGCGTAGCATTTCCATTGATATGGAGCATTACGCTTAAAAATAATAATTTAAAACATGCATCACTGCATTGCATAACATCCCAAAAAAAACGCGTAGCATTTCCATTGATATGGAGCATTACGCTAAAAAATAATAATCTCAAACATGCATCACTGCATTGCATAACATCTTAAAAAAAACGCGTAGCATTTCCATTGATATGGAGCATTACGCTAAAAAATAATAATCTCAAACATGCATCTAAGCATAAGCCAGATTAAAGTCTCTATCGAGTACCTTTTGCGTCTCCGAAGAGAAATCATTCAATTAAAAATCCCCAGTGGTATTGAGTTCCCTCGAAATTCTTCTTGTTGTTGTTATCTTTTTGACCCGTGTCGGTCTATATTCATTCAATTATTTATCGGCTTGCTTTTTGCAAATTCTTATTTTGGTTATCTTACCGTGTTTGTCTCTGTCGTTAGAGTGCGAGTAAGAGTTGGTGTCTAACCTTTCTTGCTTCTTAATTGTTTGAGTATCCATACTTGGTGTGTGGTAATTCATATAATTGCCACTCTTGAAGAATTACACCGCCTTTGGCACGAGGAATATTGTATTTCTTGCACATTTGCAACCTTTAAAGTCCAACATAGTTTGGCAATCCTCGCTAGAGTCCCTTTTGTTTGGCCTCTTTCCCGTGAATTCGTCTTCGATCGGATTTTACCATTCCATATATCTTTCGGTGAGTCCGTCGGTCGGTTCTTGCGTGTCTATCCTTACATATGCTATCTATATGTGTTCAATATCCTTACGGACATGTATATTCGATCTATATGTGTTCAATATCCTTACGAACATGTATATTCGATCCTTATGTGTCCATTCTTGGGCATGTATATTTGAAACTTTTGTTAGAGTCGTCTTGATCGGTCTCTTTTCGTGTATGTCTAATATCCTTACGACATATGCTCCTTATATGTGTTCAATATCCTTACCGAACATGTATATTCGATCTTTATGTGTCCAATATCCTTACGGGCATGTATTATTTCAAAACCTTTGTTAGAGTCGTCTTGTCGGTCTCTTTCGTGTATGTCTAATATCCTTACGACATATGCTCCTATATGTGTTCAATATCCTTACCGAACATATATATTCGATCCTTATGTGTCCAATATCCTTACGGGCATGTATATTTGAAACCTTTGTTAGAGTCGTCTCTTTCCGTATGTCTAATATCCTTACGACATATGCTCTATATGTGTTCAATATCCTTACCGAACATGTATATTCGATTTATGTGTTATCCTTACCGGCATGTATATTTTACCTTTGTTAGAGTCGTTTGATTGGTCTCTTTCCGGTATGTCTAATATCCTTACGACATATGCTCCCTTATGTGTCTAATATCTTTACGACATATACTCCGTTCTCATTTTGATCTGCGAAGCAACTTATTGAAGTATGCTCGTTCGAGATCTATGAGTTCTTACCTTCGATCTGCGAAGCAACTTATTGAAGTATGCTCGTCCAAAGGTGCGGTTTTGTTTGATCTGCGATGCAACTTATTGAAGTATCGCGTTCCAAAGATCTACTTCTCATTTTTGATCGTGATGCAACTTATTGGGCGTTCAAAGATCTATGAGTTCTTACCTTCGATCTGCGAGCAACTTATTGAAGTATGCTCGTTCCAAAGGTGCATGTCGGTTTTGTTTTGATCTGCGATGCAACTTATTGAAGTGCGCGTTCAAAGATCTACTGTTCTCATTTTTGATCTGCAAGCAACTTATTGAAGTATGCTCGTCCAAAGATCTATGAGTTCTTACCTTTCGAAGCAACTTATTGAAGTATGCTGTTCCAAAGGTCTGTCTGGTTTCGTTTCTGATCTACGAAGCAACTTATTGAAGTATACTCGTTCCAAGATCTATCAGTTTTCATTTCTAGTCTGCGAAATCGCTTATTTAAGCACATTCGTTTCTCGATATATCAAAACCCTTTGCAAAAAAAAAAATCAAAAAAAAAAATCAAAAAAAATTGAAAATGAAAAAAACACAAATATTTCTACTTGTTCTTCGGAGCGCAAATTTTTGGGTTCTTGTAGTATTTAATCTTCTTCTACCTAAAAAGCTCGAAAGGCTATCGCCAATCTCACTTTCAGGTTTAAGACGATTAAATAGGGGCAACTGTTGCACCCCAAAATTTGCCCTCCTATCTCGATTTTAGCTGACTTAGGCTTCACATGCATCTACATACGCGTCCATTAGGTCATTGGCATTAAACAGACATTCATCCATTGCATATGCATCATTTCGTCGTATTTAAATTGACCAAAAGTTAGTTTAAATCGATATTTGCATCGTTTTATAGTTATAAAATATCCGATATTTCACTTCATTCATTTTTATTTCTCTACCTGTTTACTGTGTCATTTTAAGTTGATTATATGTCGATGATATCAATATTTCGATTTTATAAACAGACTGCTAAAAGCGATTCGACACTGTACGAAAATTAGTGGGAAAAATATTTCAAACTTTCGCCTCTAACTCACTGCTTTATGAATCTACGTGTCACGTAGATAATAAAAATGTGATCTCTCTAATTTTTCGATACATTTCGATGTTTTGTTTTTAACCGTAAGTGTTTTAAAATCAGGTATTTTTCATTATCGTATTATTTCAATTTTAATTATGTCGATAATTTTTCTTTAATCTTTGAAACTCGTAGTTTATTTTAATATGCTTATTTTATTTTTCGGATAATTTAGTGTCCGAACTTTTATCATTTTTAACAATGTTAGTATCAATTTTTTATCTCAAAAAATCAAACAAAAAAATAGTTTTGGGCTTTTTATTTTTAAGTGACCCACTTTGGTGGCCCATTTAATCATGAGGGGTATTTCCGGCATTATCAAAAATTACTTAACCTAATTCTATGAGTATATATATGTTGTTTGTTACTGTAGCAAGGGGAGCCAAAATTTGGGGACCGAAAATGTGAAGGAGGCGGATTGGAAAAATACAAAAAATAAAGTTGAAGAGCTTGTCTTCATCTCTCACAGCCATAACCCTTTCAACTACTTCCTCGCCTCTATTCGCTGCAACCCGTGTCTTCTTCCCTTCATCATCCCTCTCATACTCCATCCGTCACCTCTGTTTCCATCACTACCTCCCTCTTCATCAAACCGCAACACCCTTCATCTCCTCCGCCAATTGCTCTTCAATCACACCCCATCCTAAATCGCCTCAGCCGCTGTCTCTCCCTTCCACCTCCAATCACCGGACCGAACAAACACCCTCACTGTAATCTCCATTATCTCACCTTCATGCTCTCAGCCACAAAACCATCGTTCCCCTCATTATCCCTCTGTTCCTCTTTTCAATATCCCAAACAACTACCTAGCCACCATCGTGCTCTATCCTCACCGAACTCCCTCTGTCCGCCTTCTCACAACCCGTCCCTTCATTCTCCCAACAAACCGCGTATCTCTCCACCGTGTCACTGTTCTTCCCTGCCACATCTCCATCTTCACCTTCATCCTTCTCCCTCGTCTCCATATCTCCGTCAGCCCCACCGAAACAACATACTCCCTGTTCTCGTTACTCATCATCACCATCATCCGTAACTCATTCTTTCGCCACCGTCTCATTACTCCATCCATCGAAACCCATCTCCAACCTCCCGCGTCTCTCTCTCACGCCTTCGAACTAACCTCCGTTCCGCTACAAACTTCCTCTGTCACGCCGTGTTTCCTCGTCACAGCAACCCCCAATCTCTTGTTCCGTCTCCGTTCCGCCGTAACGCCGTAACGCTGACAGCAGCAACAACAACCACATCGCCGATTTTCTCGATCATTCCGTCCACAGCATCTTCCCTCCATCGCGGCTATTTGTCGTGGAACGCTTCAATGGTGGTTTACATCGGGCTTGCACATCGGATAGAGTATCATCACCAACAACAGAAGCAACTACAACAGCAACAACGGTCATTTGATACTTCTGCCTCAGCTCGATTCCGAATCTCCTATCACTGCGGTTGTCCTTTGGTTTCACTTCGGAGTTGGTAAGATCAATCCCATCATTACCGTTTTTCATAATTTAAGTATTTAGTATTTATGGACTGATGTTTGTGATTTGAATGTGCATATATGATTATTTGTGTCGGGTTTGATTTGTTTGTCATGTGAGTTACAGCTGTTATGCTATGAGAAAAATGTGTTAAGTTTTGCGTGACAGCGCATGTTCCTGTTTTGTAAGGGCAAGATGATGGTGTTTTGTTTATAATTGTAACGTGTGACATTCATGTTAGTTTCGATGAAGGTTCAATGTTTCCGTGTTTATCCGCGTAGAAACTAACCGAGAAACTATGAGTACACTATCTTGCTCTCATTTTAATTTCAATTGTTTTTTGTGTTTGAACGATGTTCGAGGGTAGTTTCGAGGATGGTCTAATGTCGATGTTGTGTTGATTCACATAAGATATGACCGAGAAACTATAGACGTAACTTTATTGTCATTCTCTTTTGAGGTGAATTTTAAATAAGAATGTTGGTTGTGATACCGCTTTTATCGTTATTCCCAATTGAAGTTAAAACCGTGTTAGTGGTGTTGAAGTTCGAAAGATAGCGTCACTTTGTCGATATTAATTGTGAGTAAAGATTGATATCCATTTTAGTTTCGATGAAGGTTTGATATCAATATCGCATTTATTTGCATAGATTATTACCGAGAAACTGTTAGGGGGCAGCATGTTCTCTTTTCGCTTTGTGTGGTGAATTTTGAGTGAGAAGGTCACTTTGCTTTGGATATAATCAATTGAATTGTGGCTGTTCGGATTTTGATTTAGGCGATTAAGGGTTATTTTGAAACTCGATTTTTCATGCTTGGAAATATATTTGGTTTTAGAATGCTTGAGGTTACTCTTAAGACTTAATTGTTTTACTACTTCCTTGTTGATTCAAGTTTGAGTTAAATTGCTATTTTGTTCATGTTCTTAATTGTTTATGCACGTGTAGTGATTTTAACTGCGAATCTTGATTACTAACCATGTTCAATTTGTTCCCATCTTATTTCATTTTAATCTTTATCTCACACTCAAGTTACTAACGAGTTTGTTCATTTGTGAAGATATTCAAAGATTACTCAAGCATTCATACTCAATTAACAAATTAATGTTGAATTACTACTTTTATTTAATATTTAGTAATGTATATACAAAGTACTTATTATTTTTATTCTTATATTTATTGTTGTATTATTTTATACTTAAATATTGTAAATATATAATTATGTACATATTATTTTTGATCTTATATTTTTATCATTTTTATTTGTAAATAAAATTATGCGGTAATATATCGATTGCCTTAGAATTGATTTCTATATAATTTATTCTAATTCATCTAACAAAATACAATAATTGATATTTGAGTATTTCAACTTTCCCCGCATATGTTTTGTTTGTATATCATGCAATGTAGGGACCCTTATCTCGCATTCATCTGATGAGCCAAGTTGTATCCAATTTTGAAGACTACTTGAAGCGCATTACAATTTATTCGATTATTCAAATTAATTCGATTGGGTTGTATTGCTTGTTTATTTAAGCTTTTATCTCGCTTTTCAACTTGATACATCCTCATTCACAAACTTATAATAGTTTAGGAATTCATTCATCAGTATGTTTTAATTACCGCTTATTTATGCGTTTGTCATTCAAGTAGAACACATAGCCTCCTCTTGGGCTCATCATCAATGAACAGGTATACATACACAATGCACACTCGCACACATTCATAGTTTGGTCCTGGGCTATTCTACAGCGACAACTATTCAGTCGATTGTTCCAATCGGTCGTTTAGAATACTAGTGTCACGCTAGTCTCACTTTTAGGAGCATACATAAAGCTACCTTGTATGGGCTCGCTTGTTTTCCTAAAACACTTTCAAATCAAAATAATTAATTGAACTTGTTATTTCAAAAGTCAATTCTTCTACAAAAAACAAAAAAAACATAGTGGTATGGTATTTAATTAAATTGTTAGAGGTTCGCCCAACGATTTAATTAAAATGTAAAGTATTTGGGCCATTAGAGGGTAACCCAATGACTTAAATACTTTATTCCATAACACTTAATAAAAGTGAACTTTGTTTCACCTCACTTCTTTTCATAACAAAGATTTTGGATGAGAGATGATCGGTTGACCTCAATCACCAATCTCGAGTATCGAATCGTTAGAGGATATCCCAACGTTTTGATACTTGTCATCCACAACCAAACCCCTAAAACACTTTCAAATTAAATTAATTAATTGAATTTGTTTTCAAAATCAATTTTTCTACAAAACAAACGAAAAAACATAGTGTTATGGTACTTAATTAAATTGTTAGAGGTTCGCCCAACGATTTAATTAAAAATGTAAAGTATTTGGGCCATTAGAGGGTAACCCAATGACTTAAATAATTTATTCCATAACACTTAATAAAAAGTGAACTTTGTTTCACCTCACTTCTTTCATAATAAAGATTTTGGATGAGAGAAGATCGGTTGACCTCAATCACCAATCTCGAGTATCGAATCGTTAGAGGATATCCCGACGTTTTGGTACTTGTCATCTACCATTAAAATCAATTCAACCCATTCAAATTCCTATTTCGCCCATATGCGATTATCAAAAATCAAAAACATTTTCTTCTAAAATCAATACAAACAATCTAAGACATTTTCAACCAGAACTACGGAGTTTTGACTTTCCCATTGCACGAGGGAATACGTAGGCACGCGGTTTCGAAACCGTGTCAAACTCAAAATAATAATAAACAAATCTCATTTCCTTCTTTCTCATTTCTTGATCATTAATTAGAAGATAGCATTTTTACTTTAAACACACAAACATGCACGAACTAAATGGGTCCCATCGAGTACGATGGACGTAAGGGGTGCTAATACCTTCCTCTTGCGTAACCGACTCCCGAATCCATCCTTTTTGGTCTTGTAGACCGCCTTATCCAATTTTTGTGGGTTTTATCTATATTTCCCCGTTCTTTCTAGAACAAATAAAATTAGGTGGCGATTTCATTGTTTTGAAAATTCATTTTAAATGATTTTTGAAAATCGAGTTGCTTCACCATCAGATCTCATTTTCATAGATGATCAGGTATGTTGAAAACCATTATGAATCTTTAAGTATTCAACTGACAGTTTGGACCTCATTTTTTTACATGGTAATTTTAGACTCCTACAAAACCCACATCTAAGGATAAAGGGATTTTGCAGCACGACGAGTTTGTTGCATCACAAAAAGAGGTACGTTTAAAGTGTTAATTATATTATCCGAATAAAAAACTGCATAACTTTATAGTTTACCTAAGTCTATATGATTTTTAGGTACCATTTCAAGGGTCACAACAAGTGAGCCAGAAAGTTGGTAGAGTACCACCAAAGAAAAGGGGTCCTGTCAAAAAATTTATGCCTAGCTTTCGGCAGTGTCTTGAAACACTAGTGGGCACATCAGATTGGATGAATGGTGGTATTCGTCAAATGGATATGGATGCAGGTATCTTTGGTTTTCCTTGCACCGAAACAATTGGACAAGAGGACATGGAACAAAATTTTCTTCATAGAGAATTAGGCGTCAGTGTTATGCACTCATACATCCGGTAACCCGATCAATATATTATTTAATTGGTTGAATATTTTTTTAAAATATTTCAATGAAAATAGTCTAATATTAATTATGTTTTTATTTAAGGTCGTTATATGAAAAATTGATGGGCGGAAATCAATTGTCAAATAGATTTCATTTTATGTCTTCCTCCCGTGTCAGCGGAGCGACAATTGCTAGGGAACCGGAGTCAGTAAGAGAGCACTTAGTCGAGAGATTCAGGGCAATTGGCAGTACATAAAGCTTGTATCTTTTGGCGTATACTACAGGGTTAGATTTTCATTCTAAGTTCATTTTAATATTTGTATTTTTTGCATGAAAATTTTCATCTAAATTATTGCTTTAATTTATAGATTTCACTAGTTGTTGCTTGCTATCGATCCTATAAAAGAAGTGGTCTATTATCTGAATTCGGTTGATGGTGATTGGACAAATTATCGGAATATGAAGTTAATGATTGATACGTAAGTGACATTATTCTAAATATTTGTGTGTGTTTATATATTTAATTCTTTCCGTGACATTGTTCTAAATATATATTTTTATTTTGTTAGCGCAGTACAAGTATTCCGATGTCAAAGAGAAGCTCGGGTACCACGGTCTAAATCAAACAACATTAATTGGATCAAAGTGCATGTATATTAATTTCCACAATTTTGCTTATAATATTTATGCTACATGATAAAACAAGACAACTATATATTCTTATTTGTTTTTCTATGTAGTCTCCTCAACAACAAAACGACATAGATTGCGGATACTTTGTTTTGAAGTTTATCAAAGAAATCCTTCAAATGAATCAAATAGAGATTACAGTCATGGTATGGATTTATAACTTAGGATTTGTTTTATTATTTATCGGATATTTCATATAATTTATTATTTTTAACTAACTCATGCATATTATTTGTTTTGTTATGTAGTACTTCGATGAACACAAGTGTGCATACTACACGAAACTTCAGTTGGAAGAACTCAAAGAGAAACTGTGTCAATATTTTATTGAGCAAAGAATCCTATAAGGTATGAATACATTATTGTGTGAAAATGGTTATGAATACATTGTTGTGTGAATACAATACTGACCATGTTATTATGTCCATATCTTGCAGAACCAGGACCTTGACTATATAATTAACCGTGTTTTGTTCATACATTAGGACTGATTTAGTTATTGTTATAGCTGATTTTGTTAGGGTTGATTTTAGTAATGTTAAAAATATGTGAATTAAATTACAATGGTGTATATATATTTTGGATAACAATGGTATATAATGGTATTTGTATATAATCTCTTTGTTGAAATAACTGGATTAGGATTGTAAATTACCGGTTTATGAATTACAAGTTTATGAATTACAGGTTTATGAAATAATGCTGTAAAAAATGTAGTTTTAAAAATTATATAAATTTTTGGTTTTTTAGTAAAAATCCTAAGAAAGCATTTTTTCAGTAAAAGCGTTGCCTTAGGCCACCTATGAGAGCGTTTTTTGAGTAAAAGCCTAAGGTATACATAAGAAAGCGCTTTTAAAAGAGCTTTCATAGGTAGGCCTAAGACAGCGCTTTTTAACAAAAAGCGCTTTCATAGGTGACCTAAGGCAGCGCTTTTACTGAAAAAGCGCTTTCTTAGGGTGCCTACAGAAAGCATAAAAGGCATTCTAAAGTAGGCCTAAGAAGGCGCTTTTCCAGAAAAAAGCGCTGCTAAAAGTCTACTTAAGAAAGCGCTTTTTAGGAAAAAGCGCTGCCTTAGGTAGATCTACGGAAGCGCTTTTGCCGAAACAAAAAGTGCTGCTAAAACCTATAGCAGCGCCACCTATGAAAGCGCTTTTAAATCCCAAAAAAAGTGCTTTCGTAGGTCTTTTATGGTGTAGTGTGCAACGCCACATCAAGATCCTATTCAGCCTCCCGATCGTAGATTTTGTTCCACAATTTCAGCAAGGAGAATCTTCATTCAGGAATGCAACTAATACAAGCCAGTCTTGGCGTGCAAGGTACCAACAAACTGTTGAATAATGTTTACAACATGGTTCGACCCCATAACTCGTGGAAAGTGCAAGAAGGGTTGTTTCTCCTTAAAGAAAGCTTTCATAATGAAAATATGAAGGGAAACACGAGGTAAGAGACCATTTCCTAAAGGAGTTGCACCATCGTTAGAAACATCTCGTGCAGATGCAATTTCAAGATCTCTGAGCCAACATAGAAGCCAAAGACATCGTACTCCTTCCCCTAGTCTTAAAAGTGGTCAAGGCGGTCACACTCCCTAAGGTTTGCCACCCTTTTTTTGGAAGATGAATATGTGGAGAAGCCCCTGATTAAGAACTGATATAAACATCTTTTTCCACTAGTATCCTATACACTAAAATACTAAAATCACGCGAGATGTAACACCCCTTTCTAATTTCCCAAATAATTAATAAAATAATCAGAGTAAAATAGCATGCATACATAAAAAGGGTATCTCTGCTTTAATTCATCGTCACCTATAGAAATCTGCTGTTGAAGAGGATGATCCACAGTTTGCGGATTTATTTGTCGCGTTGCATTTATGTTATGAAGAGTGATTTTATGATTTATGTAATATTTAGTAACTCTTTGAATATTTATCTTTGTCTTTGAGTATTTGTATTCGAATATTTGTATGGCTTATTTTTATGATTTATGTTATCATTGGATTTATGCGTTATTTCTCTTTAGTGTATGTTATCATTAATTTATCATTGGATTCATTCGAATATTTGGATGAATAAAAATAATGTTGGTGCGTTGTTGTAATGCTTTGCTACATTTCATAACAATTTAATTCTACATTACACAAAATATAATTTTATGATAAGCTTATGCTAAGCGAACATAAGAAGGTAAAACTGGCGAAAGATGTAGCCATAGTTGAAAACGTCCCTCTAATGATACCATCCATGCAGTTGCATCCGGGTGATGAAACTTCTTCCAATCTATAGGCATCGGGGGTAAGGGGAATCCACCTTTCATGTTTACCTGAGTATAAAAAACAATTAATCCAACACTTTGTATAGTAAATAATAATTTAAAATACTATTATCGTGTATATAAATTATTACCTGAACCCAATGGTTACCGTTGACTAAACCTATACACCAAATAGTAGGATTATGTGAAGGTGATGATGTCATAGGGAAAAATGTCAAGTAGGGATTGCCTAAATGAACAAGAATGACATTATAGCGGTTCGCTATCAAGTAACCCATGTTTGGTAGTGTCAAACATTTCTCCTCTGGCTGTTTACCAGTGGACTGTATCATCAACCCGCTTCTCACTTCTGATAGTCTATCTCCGAATAACTTCTCATACAAACTCTTCTTGTCCCTTATTTCCATGTCCAACTCTCGACGAACCATTGCCTAACCATCCTGACTATACCTATGCAACGATGCAATGACTCTAAATCCACAATTACCATCTGATTCAACATCCACAATCTCCTGAATATATGATCTAAGAAATTAACATTATAAATATTAGTGCATTATAAATATATAACATAATAATAAACCTAAAATAATTAACACTATAAATATTAATGCATAATAAATATATATGACCTGATATGACTTTGAAACTGAAGAGTGTAGTCTTGTTGTGCAGGCTTTTTTGATTTTGATTCCCTCTTTGATTGTGATTTCTGAGACAGCTTTTGTGAAGTTTGAGATGCTTGTTCAACATACTCATATTGTGAAAGGTCCCTGTAAACATCATACCCAACTGGTTTCTTCCCTTTCTTCTTGACTCCTCCCTTGATTTTTATTTTCTCAGGTGGTGGACATAAGGAAGTTGTTGTGGGGTAAGCAATTTCACTACACCTGCTTTTTAATGCTCTTTTCCCAAAGCAGCTCTAGAAACAAAACTACGCATGTTACCATACAATGGACTAACATGTGCATGCTCAACTTCATAAAAACTTTTTTGGAACGAAGCACGAATGTTGCCTGTTTGTATCCTCAGGTTGTTGTTCATAGCTTCCCAACATTTGACCATGTCACCGAGACTATTTCCCAACATCTGCTTTAGCTTCCAATGAGCGGATTCAATCCTCTAAGTGAATGCATAATAAATATATAACATGGTAAAAATAGGTAAATATTAATGCATAACACATATAAAAAATATTAATGCGTAATATATATAATAATATTAATGCATAATATATATATATATATATATATATAAACCATAATATTAATTCATAATATATATAAAGATATTGTAAATATTAATGCATAATATATATATAAAAAATAATAAAAATAATAAATAAAATACATACCGGTTAGTCGTGGTGTTGCCCAAATAAAGTACTCGATCAATCCATGCTCCAACGAATCTATGTCTATGTGGAATCAACCATGTGTCTTTCACATAATCAATAAAGTCCACACAATTAAAACATGTTTGCTCGAGTTGTTCCAACTTTTGAGCATACTCAACCTCATCACTAGCCCATACAACTTCCTCCCATAATGTATCAATGGTCTCTTGCATTTCTTTCACCACATATTGCTTGCATCGCATCCCAATATTTTTGTTAATATGAAAACGACATAGCAAATTTTGTGTAGTAGGGAACACAATTTCCACTGCTTTCATCAATGTTAGATCTCTATCCATCAAAATCACTTTTGGACGCAAATCTTTTTGCACAAACAATTCCTTATGCTTCTCTAGGACCCAACAAAAACTATTTGTCTGCTCAGACTCCATATAAGCAAATGCAACAACAGAATTCAACTCGGTCGATGTCATGCCAACAATTTCAAAGAGAGGTTGCCTATATTTATTTGTCTTATATGTGTTATCCATAACTAATACAATGGGAAAAATATTCAGCAACTTGATGGAGTTTGGATGCGCCCAAAAAATATCTCTCACAATATCTGAGTCATCTCTTTTTCTACTTCAGTAGACATACCATGCATCCTCAATTAGCTTTAGCAAATGTTGTATCTCAGTTCTTGGACCCCTTATCTCTTTTTGTATCACACTCTTCTGCTTATATATTTGAGTGATCCGGGTGATATTTTCATGATTCCTCTCTTGCAGTGAAGTCAGGATGTGTCTATGAAGAACATGTCTCTTTGTTAAATCAAAAACATGTTGTTTTTCATCTGAGGTCAACCTGCCAACAAATGCATGACCTTCAAGCCTATCAGGTAATCCATGTTTATGAACTCCACACTTTACATCTACCTTCCATCCAAACCCATATTTTGACGAATTCGATCTAATTTTGAACGAGCATCCACATCTCTTAGTTGCACTTTGAGTTCCACTTTTATCCTTGTATTTTTCCCCTTTATCACACCCAAAAATTATCTTGTTACTCCTTCCTCTCTTGCCGGTTTCAGTGTCTGAACGCTTGATAATAACTGTGATTTTATTTCTTAATTCAACTTTTTTGGTCCAGCTTGTAACATCTTCTCGTGTAGCAAATATTTGTGTTGTAGTGAATACATCTATCGTATCTATGGAGGACTCGTTTTTTGGCAAACTGGGACTGAAATTTCCATACATGAAACAAAAAAAAATTCAAAAACGCGTTCCGGAACCCTTCTGAAAATTGTCACGGTTTCTGATTCGACAAACCGAACACATAAAGTGTTAGGTTTGCATCTATAAACCGAACACATTTGCAAAGTGTTCTGATTTATATTCCAAAATTTCAGAACTCTTTCTGTATGTGTTCCGGTTTGTTTTACAATTTGTCCTTTATACCGGAACACTTATACAAACTGTTCCGGAATGTTTTTTGTTATTTCCGGAATACATCATTAAACTGTTCCGGTTTGTGTTTAAACAAACCGGAATACTTACCCAAAGTGTTCCGAAATGTGTTTTGTATCAGCTTTTTGGACAGTAAATTTTTGACTTTTTTTATGAATGGTAAAAGTGAAAACGTAAAATAATTAAATTATATTAAAGATAAAAGTGGCATTTTTACAAAATTGTAGGGGTATAAGACTAGTTGTGGGAGTACAAAGTACAGTTTTCCTTCGAATGTTTATATTTTTGAACATGAAAACTTTCTAAGTATGCTTTACGTTCGACATGAAAGTTATACATATACTCATTAACTTTCTAAATCTTATTTGAACGCCTCGATCGGGTTTATTTAGCCAAAGTTGGCTTGAAAAGTGAACATGTGTTAGTATACAAATAATTTAGAAAATTAATCAAAGAAATATATTAAAGTTTAAGAATGGCCCAAGTTTAGAAATGAGATAAAAAAAGTAGGTTTAAATGCACTTTTGGTCCCCCTATATTAATTTTTTTAACATTTTAGTCCTTCTATAAAAAAACTAACTATTAGGTCCCCCAATATCATATTTCATGTTTTTTAGTGGTCCCCTAAGATAAAATAGTCTAATTTGCATATATGACATTGAAATTATGAAGTGACATTTTTTTAATTGATGTCACGTCATTATAAATATTTAAAAATTTAGTATTATTATTTTTTTAAGTTTTTTTTATAATAATTAAACGCTTTTAATTATTTTAGTTATTTTTGTTTATAAATGTTTATTCAGAAATTATATATTATAAATTTTAATTCTAAAATATATATTTTTGGGTCTATTTTTAATGACGTGACAACAATTAAAAAATGTCACCTCATAATTCCAATGCCACATATGCAAATTAGACTATTTTGTTATGGAGGACCTCAAAAAAAAACATAAAATACGATATTGGAGGACCTAATAGTTGGTTTTTTTTTATAGAGAGACTAAAATGTTTAGAAAATTAATATAGGGGGACCAAAAATGCATTTAACCTAAAAAAGTAAAATTACAATGCAAAAACTTTCAAAGCATTTACTTACAAAACTTAAAAGAATGTGCAAAACTGCACTGATCAATACACATAGTCTTCACTTCTAAATTCTAGCATGTGTTTGTAGGGTCCTGTACACATAAAGCGAGAACAACTTAAAACTTTGATAGATTGGTAGCTAGGTACCTTGTGTTGAACAAGAGACTTTATGAACAAGAGATAAGGGGTGAATTGTGCTATTTAAAATTCGTGATTAATTTAAAGGTGTTATTACTTAAGAAGAAAATTATGTTATTATTTTTTAAGATCATAAAAAAATCAGCGTAAAATAAACTGGTAAAGTAAATAACAAGAATTTAAAAGATAAGGGTATGATATGGCACCGTAGAATTATATGGGTTCAACTGTTGCTAGCCTAGTCCTATCTCCAAGGGATCTTCTTGAGATTTCACTATAATATAGAGATTTTATAGGTTATGTCCACAAACCTTTGTGACAAGTTAGTAAAGAGATTTTACACTAGTTTATTCCACTAACCAAAATTGATTTTTTTCATGGGTTGAACTCATAAACCGAGTAGAGATTTTACAAGCTGATCTCAATAACCAAACAAGACTTTTTAGACTGATTTCTTTAATCGAATAAAATTTTTTTAGATGGTTGATCTCAAAAACCAAACTTAATTATTCAATAGTATCGCAATTATAAATGTGACATCAATTACATGACACTAGTACAACACTTTCCTCACAGGCAGTAATTACT
The DNA here is from genome assembly GCA_021764765.1 of Vicia sativa. Taxonomy (NCBI): domain Eukaryota; kingdom Viridiplantae; phylum Streptophyta; class Magnoliopsida; order Fabales; family Fabaceae; genus Vicia; species Vicia sativa. The sequence continues at coordinate 153,817,862 of CM038795.1, read as the reverse complement.
CACAAGGCACTAAAGAAACTTTGGTGAAAATAATATTGAGAGAGAGAGAGAGGGAGAGAGATAAATTGTAAAAAATTATGAAAACTCTAAATTATGATGTGAAATGAATTGAGGGGATATCTCCTTTATATAGGAGAAAATTGTCTCTTGATGAAAATATTCCATGGGCTGAATTGATGGCCTAGCTGATTTTATGCTTTCAATAATTGATAACTTTGGACCAAAATGGAAGGTTTTCATATAGAGTTATTACCAATCATTACTACATTTTCATAATTGATTATTGACTCTATTAGCCATCACCTAATCGATTATGCCTATGATCTAATTCATTAGACTATTCAAAAAATTGTCTTAATAGACACTCACATAATCAACTAGCTAGGCCTTGAAAATATATTAGGTGATTTTGTTAAATAAAGAGATGCATGAAAAGATTTTTAAGTGTGCGTCTGATTTGCCTTAGTATATTAGGAAACACTCTCTTAATTTTACAAGACTTTGGCCACTCAGACAAACACCACCATGTGAGCTTTCTTTTTCATAAATCTAAAGCTTTCAAGTTCCTTTTCCAGATATTTCACTCATATAAGCACTTTTCTAGAACCTAGAATCTTCTACTTAATTCGCTTGAGATATCTTCAACTTAATCACAGTCATCAAAGAGATAAAGATATATCACAACCGACCTTTAACATTCATTAGTGTTGTTGTCATCAAAGTATTAGGAAGGTTGTCAGCGTGACCATCAATTTCATACATGCAAGAACATAGATCCACATTTTCCCCCTTTTTAATAATGACAATGCATCACTCAGAGGAAGTGGTAAAAATAAAATAAAAGGGTAAATGTATGAAGTTGTTAAACTCCTCTCACATGAGTATAAAGTATATTCTACTCCCCTAGGAATATACTTCTCCCTCTTTGGAATAATCAAAAAGGCAAGAAACAAGCATAACACAGAGATCACAAAACATCATAAGCATACTAATACATGAATGATTCATTTAAGATTCCTAATTGATCCCTAATAAAGTGGTGTCTTGCCTCAATGTGTTTAGTTTGAGATTAAATTATCATGTTTTTAGTGAGGTTAATGACGCTAGTATTGTTGCATCTTATCAGGATAGCTCCAAGCTTAACACTATATTAGTGAGTTGATGTTTCATCCAAATAATCTGAGAGTAATAGCTACGCACAAATGTATTTTGTCTCATTTATAGATAGCACGACTCTTACTTATTTCTTGCTATGCCATGAGACAAGCATTTTTCCAAGTAAGTGACATGTATTTCTAGTAATTTTCCTATCTAATCTGCCACCAGCAAAATTAGAATTGGTGTACCCAATTAAGCCACAAGTTACCCAATTAGGGTACTATAAACCCATTTTTTGTTTGCCCGTGAGATATCTCATGATGCGTTTGATCATACTAATATGTGATTCTGTGGGGGGTGCTTGAAACTAAGCACAAAGAAACATAACAACCATGATATTAGAATGAGATACAATGAGATAGAGAAAAGGGTCTATCATACATCGACATTTTCTTTCTTCAACTTGTTTTCCATCCTTGTATAGGTTATATGAGGTTGACATTAGAGTTGTTATTATTTTGTAATTTTCCATGTCAAATATTTTTTAGTAAATCTTTGCAATATTTAGCTTAATTGATGCAATATAGCAGTAAACTCCCAAACTAGATGGATGGGGTGTAGGGCCCCAAAGAATAGTGTGCACAACTTCAAAGGGAGTAGTGTACATGATGAAAGATAAGGGGGCATGTCTTATGTAGAATTTTTCCAAGCAACAAGATTTTAAAAAAAAAAAATATTTCCTTTATTGAGACATTGATATTACAATGTTTTAAAGCAAATTTAATAGTAGAAAAATGACCTGGCCTAGCCTATTTTTAGGCTTATTAATATCGGAAATGACATAACAAGAAATTGAATTAACATTTTTGTGCAAAGGAAATGAATCAATATAACTTAGAGAACATGTCCTTGAAGGATCCATTGGAAATCGTGGAAAGAAATACAAGTCACTTGAGTCAAGGTAGCCTTTAAGAAGTATGAGCTTAGAAATATGAAATTTACCATAACATTTATCAGCAATAAATTCAAACCAAACTCTATTAAGTTTTGAATTTTGTTTACTAAAAACAAATTTCCTGTTATGCAAGGCACATAGAGTATATAACTAAGAACAAGTGGATTGATATTGTTTGATTTTGGAAGTAGACAATAAAATCCTAAACAATTGATGGCTAAAGACTATCCATTAACAACACACATGACTTTTACTTGCAAAATATTTATTTGTATGTAAGAAATGAGCATATGGAGTAATATGGGAGAGGCAACTGAGTAAGCAAACTATAGTTGTTTTTCAAGCTCCTCATGTAGAGAATAGTCATGAGTTGTAGCCATCATAGTTATGGCTTGAGTGTTAGAGGTTGATGCTTTATGTATGTCATAGGAAGTACCTTGAAATTCTTTTAAATTTGACTGAGCTTGTGTAGGTGTGAAGGACTTGTCAAATCTATACCAATATTCAAAAACAGCATGACCATATTTCCCACATAATTGACAAGTATGTATATTACCTAAAGATCAGAATGACCTTTATCACGACCTCTACCATGAGTCATGCGTCTCGTGCCATGATTTTTTGCATAGCTTTCATGCAAACCACTTATTTGTTAATTTGTGTATGTCGCATTTACAATTACACTAGACATAGTCAATTCTTGCTCGACATTGTCAAATTGAGCTTCTTGAACATAGAGGAGTGCTTCAACATCAAAGAGTCTTAGAGGCTTAAGATTTTCATACATTTGCAAAACAAACGGGTTATATTACTCTATTAATCCATCACGGATGGAATAAATCTAATCGTGTTCTTAGATTGGCTTCAAGTAACAAATTGTCAATGGCTTTAACGTGAAGCACATATTTAGTGATATATCTTTTGCCTTTTATCATAGATTTTAACCCAACACGAAGTTGCCTAACTCGTGCATTCATGTGAAAATTAAAATACATGTCAATCTTGTCTCAATCTTCATAAGAATGGTTGCAAGATAGCACTCGAGGTAGCATGTATTCAAATGTGATAGATAGAAACCAGATAAACACAACTTAGTCTTGCACAATCCAAGCTTCATATTCTTTAGACATTTTTCCTTCGATGTGATCTTGTTCAGACTTATTCAAAACATACTCGAAATTGTGATTTATTCAAAAAATATATATTTTAAAAATGATTTTCATCAAAAGTTATTTGAAATAGCTTTAAAATTAAGTGATTTTTTGAAATTTTAATATCCAAAAAACATTTCAATATAAAATATCTAAAATAATATTTTAAGAATAATTATTCAAACCAAATTTTTATTAAAAAAAATTAAAATTTTTGTTACACAAAATTATATCACACTAAAAAAGATATTTAAAATAAATGCCAAAACAAAGAGCCATTTATGTCACCATGCAAACATCCTTCTACACATGTGCATGGTGACCTAAGCTTACAAATGCTTAAACATACAAGTGCTAGATGTAATATATCATGTGCTAAAGTAAATGATATAATCTTTGAGCTACTCTTCTAATGTTAACACAGTGACTAGACTTTCAAAGATAAAAATTGAAAACAATTCATTATTAAAACTCAAAATTCAAAGTTACAACTGAAATTCAAAACTAAAACTAATTTAGATTTAATAAAATATCAAAACATCAAACTAAAATACATTCACCATGTAAACAAAATAATAATAATAATAATGATCAAGGGACTAATTATTTAGTGATAACTAATGAGAAAAATAGTCCCTCTTTGAAACAAGACATGATCAATTAACATTCAAAGCCTCAAACAGCTATCAGGTTTGTGTGAATCATTTTGAATAACTTCTTTGAGAGCAGGGAACGGCGAGGAACAGTGGCGGACCATGGTGCATTCAAAGGTGGTGCACCTGCAGGGGCAGGCACAGGTGAGGGTGAAGGTGAAGGTACTGGAGACCATGGTAATTGTTGTGATGGCAAGACAGTAATGACAAGCTTTTGTCCATTTTTGCAGTGGTTGGCAAAACCTGAAATGTACCATCTTCTTCCATATGTTGTCAATACAACTTTATCATGTCCACTACCCAACACTGGTGCTGCCCAAGGAACTGAGCAACTCTGAAAATCACTTCCATTTACTCTCACCACACTGTCCTTTCCAGCAACATAATTGAATGCTGCAATGCAAGTTATATTCAACATTTATCACTAATGAATTCATTAAATTTATTAGAGAGAGGAAAAGAACATAAATGGAATGAGCTTACTGAGTGTGTCTCCAAGATGAAAGACCTTGTTTGCAGCCCAAACTTGATAATCAACTCCAACTGTCCAACCCTTTTCATCTCCAACTACAAAATCTGTTGCCACGGCCATAGTTGAGAAGGTAATAGCAATGACAGCAAAGAGGAAAAGAGCACGTGAAAGAGCCATATTACTTGATGAATGAAGTACTAATATTACTCTTTATTTGTTCAATTTGGTTGGTTTCTTAATACAATGATCGGATACGAATATATATACACACACACACAAACATACAACACCTGCTCTGTGAGGGGATTTCCAACAAACGGCTAAGGACGGCTAGCTAGGCGGATTTCCAATATTAATTTAACCACAGATATAATATACTAGATAGAAAATAATGTAATATTGTTGTAGTTGTAAATATTGTTGAGGTAAGCCGCAGATATCCAATGCATGAAGTAGCCATGAGGCTTGACTCCTTCTTTGGATGTTTCTTATGTTACTTTTCAATAGAGCAGTAAACATATGGAAGCTTATGCGGTGAAATCAGAAAACTGACTTCTTTGATGAAATTACGTTAATTGCCGAATAAAATATAAGTTATTGTCACATACAAGAAATCTATGGAGAGTACTTTTCTATATGAAAGTTTTATTTTATTAAATTAATAATAATTTATGAATTTAAATTTAAATGATATAATAATTTATAATGGTTTTTTTTTTAATTTTTAATTTTTAATTTTTTTTCATTTCTTCTTCACATTCATTTTCGAGCTCTAAAGACTCTAAATTTCTAAATTCCATCCACTTTTTCAGTATTGTGTCTTCTTCTTTTGCTATGTTTGATATTTATCCGAAATTTAAATCCTTTTTCTTCTTCGCCTATGTCCTTTTCTTCGCCTATGTTTGATATTTATCCAAAATCTAAATCTTTTCTCTTCTTCGCCTATGTATTTTTCTTCGCCTATGTTTGATATTTATCCAAAATCTAAATCATTTTTCTTCTTCGCCTATGTCTTTTTCTTCGCCTATGTTTGATATTTATCCAAAATCTAAATCTTTTTTCTTCTTCGCCTATGTTTGATATTTATCCAAAACCTAAATCATTCTTTTTCTTCGCATATGTCTTCTTCTTCGCCTATGTTTGATATTTATCCAAAACCTAAATCATTCTTTTTCTTAGCATATGTCTTCTTTTTCGCCTATGTTTGATATTTATCCAAAACCTAAATCATTCTTTTTCTTCGCATATGTCTTCTTTTTCGCCTATGTTTGATATTTATCCAAAACCTAAACCATTTTTCTTCTTCGCATATGTCTTCTTCTTCGCCTTCGTAAACCGGTGGAAAAGGATTGTAACACGCGGTGGTAGTAACTTGCAACGTTTTTCCATAACATTGTGAATCTTCCTTCAACGGTGTTCATCAAAGCGTTTGTAAATTTTCCATGTTCGTTGTTCTATGGTTCATAGCAATAGTTTAATGTCGACGTCTCCTTTCACATGTAATTTGTTTGTATCCATCTCAATCTGTATATTTTCCCAAAATCAAGTTGATTTTAGTTATTACACAAAGATTATTGAATTGAGATTATTGAATTGGGTTAGGGTTTGTATTGTATTGAAATTCATACATTCTAAATTAATTTGAATTCTTACCAAGAAATAATGTAATTGGGGATTAGTTTTGTATGTTATAAAATTCATAAATTTTGAAATTGATTTGAATTCTTACCCATAAATAATGTAATTGGTGGTTAGGGATAGTGAAATAAGCTTCATCCAATTCAATCTTTAAGGATTGGTTTGAATTGAGAATTTATAGATATGTGTTATTGAATTGTTAGCATTTCAATTGAATTGTGAAATTAGATATTATGATATTTTCCAAATTTAATTTGTGTGTTATTGTTAATTATTTTGATGGTGTCTAATATGATTCTTGTGAGAGTTGAACAAGAAAGAATGGAACAAGAGGATAACCATTCTTGACTGTATATTGTTCTATCAAGCATTTTTTTAGCGGGTTGGGACCCAGGCATACCATTTGTCCAGGTGAAAGTGGTGTATTTGGTTGGCAAATGGATCAGCTCAAGAGAGTTTGTCCAATGAAGGAAATCCTTTATTGGGAGTTTGATAGGAGTATGGGAGCCTTTAAGCTAATGTGATCTAATTATATAAAGGGTTAAATAGCTTCAACCCCCTGCCAAATAGGCGTGTTTTGATTTTGCCCCCCTTAAAAAAAATATTGGGCAGACCTTACCAAATAAAGATTCTCACTGTTTACCCCCTGACCACAAAATTGACCTAATACCACCAGTAGTTGTCCTACGTGTCAGTTAGCTCATTTCCACGTGGCTCTGATTTTACAGTTAGCTTATAAATTTTGCTTTAGCCCCCTGGAAAAGATAGGGTTTTTTTTTCACACAAAATATTCATCTTCTTCTTCCTCGCGGTTCCCAAATTGGATTTCGCCATTGTAATCTTCTTCCATTTCGTCGTCTGCTAACTCGTCATCTCAGACTCATGGATCGAAGTAACAGCCATGGAAGCAGCAATTCCTTTGATATTTCAAGTGTTCCCCAGTATGGTTGTCGTCGCCCTATGAAGATGTGGGTCGCAAATACGGTGCAAAACAAAAATAGAAAGTTCTGAAAGTGTCGTAATGCCAGGGTAAGTAATTTCATCCAATGTATGTCATTGAATTATATACGTTTTTTGACATTGAATTAAATGCGTTGGTTGTTTGCAGAGTATGAATTGTTGTGAGTTGTTTTTATGGGATGATAAGCTTGTTGTAGCCATGAATGAATGCACAAAGAGTGATATTGGCAAATGCAAGAAATGTGATGTGGCATTGGTCAGGTTGGAATTAACAAAAAAAAAGCTAGAAAGAACCAAGAAGAAGATTGCCATTATGCAGAAGAAGAACTTTCAGATGAAGATGGCTTTATCGTTTTGTTGGATTTTGTTGGCAGTGGTGTACAAGTTTATGTAACAAAAATGTAGAAATAGGAATTTGTTATTTTGTTGTAAAAGTTGTCATGGATTTTGTTTAAAGTTGTCATGAATGAATGAACAATATGTTGTTTACAGTCATTCCATATGATTTTTCAAGATAGGTTTGATGTTGTTCACTTTTAACAATCTCTGTCTAAAAACTGCCAAACTGTGTTATATATATATATGGAAACAAATAAATATAGTTGAAGAACAAACTTATGAGTCGACACATAAATCGCATGTGTCGATACAAGACACAAATGCATCGACCTGAGTGAGTTTGTGTCGATACATATAGCATAAAGCATTAATTCCAGAGAGTAAGCATGTGTATGAGTCGGCACATAAATCTTATGAGTCGATACAAGACACAAATGCATCGACCTGAGTGAGTTTGTGTCGATACATATAGCATAAAGCATTGATTCCAGAGAGTAAACATGTGTATCGGTCGATGCATAAATCCTATGAGTCGATACAAACAACTTATGTATTGATGCAAGAAGTTTTGTATCAATGCATAATGTATTAAGATGACTTCCAGAATTCTTGGAATGGCTATGAGTCGATGCAAACACTTTTGAATCGATGCAAAATGGTTTGTATTGATGCAAGACTAATATGTATTGACCCAAGAGCGTTTGTAACAATACAAAGACTGAGTTCCACTACTGATGTATTTATGTATCGATGCAAAATGACATGTATCGACTCAAAAGACATATGTATTGATGCATGGTTGTATGTGTCGATGCAAGAGAACCTACAAAATCTTGTGTGTCGACCCAAAACACGTATGAGTCGACTCATGCTGTGTAAAAACTGTTTTTATGGATTCAGAGAAGTGTATGCATCGATACAATCATGTATGAGTCGATACAAAAGGTTGGTGCATGACAAACATGGTATTTTGACCACTTTTACACAAGATTTGACATGAAAAAGGCATAAGAATTGACATAAAGAAGGCATAAGAATTGACAGAATGAAGGCATAATAATGACAAACAGAATAATGCATTACATAGCATTGGGCATAAGCCTTTCACAATATGTTGTGGACATTACATAGGGTGATATTTAAAATATCTAAAAGTCATAAAGTCACAAAAGATTATACAATACATGAGACAATACATAGGGTGATAACATTCTATTTTCTAAGCTTCTTCTTTGCTCTTTGTGAACCTCTTTCTTGTTCTTCATCTGTCAAAGACATAGGTTGGTCACTGTTTGATCCAGGCCCTGTGAATGGTTTTGGTTTTTAAAACCAGTTTATCTTAATTCTCTCACTAGACCTCCTTCTCAATGGTTTCACCTTTTTCCCTCTTTTTTTTTTGTAGGTTTGGTAGGTTTGCTTTCTTCATCAGCCACCTGAGATGTGGCGATGTCTGGTAGGGTTGAAATAATGTCATTAGTGATGCCATCAAAGTAATCCGTCTGAGCTGTAGCATTTGGAGCTGTAGCATTTTGAGATGCAGCAGTATTGGTGGCAGCAGTTTGACTTGCAGCAGTCTGGGTGGCGTGAGTTTCAGTTGCAACAGATTGGGTGGTTCCATCTTCATTTGCATCAGTTTGTTGTGTCTTCGCTTTTTTCTATCAAAACACAACATAAATACAGTTATCTGGCAATATTGACAACTAGACACTTAAATGACATATATATTATACCTTTCGTTTGAGAGCATTTGGATCCTGAGTCGTGCTTTTACATGACTGTGCGTTGTGACCAAATTTGTCACGTGTTGTGAATCTGTAAGACACACTTGGCAATCTTCTTCTTGCGCCTTCTTCACCACTCTCCCTAATCCTTAGCTTTCTAGGCCTCCCAGGACCTTTTTTAAACATTGGCGGCAACAACTCATCTGATTCTACTTCAGGCCACATATCCTGCCCATTAATGGGACTAACAGCAAAGCCATAACACAGTTTATACTTTTATCTAGAATAATACTCGTCAACAAAATCCTCAGGGTTTTGTTGTCTAAAACCTAATGCTGCTACAACATGCCTACAAGGAATGCCAACCAATTCCCAGAAGTTACAACTACATGACCTTTTGGAAATATCAACAATAAATTCCTGAGTATTGAACGAATGTGTGACCTGAAATTGTTCATTCATTGCCCAAGTAGGCAGCCAATGGGCACTCATAACAACCTCATTATCTAGTCTTTTCCTAGGAATGGGCATCACCTTGTGTGGCCATTTTTCCAATTTCAATGCAGAAGTGGAGCACCTATTCATTAAATATTTCCTAATCCATTCTGACATGGTCAGAATTGGTTTATCCCTAGCAGCTAATATTGTTGCATTGAAAGACTCAGAAATTTTATTCATAAGAACATCACACTTTGGATAAAAACGGAAAGCATGCTTACACCAACTTTTGGGAGGAACTCCCATAAGCCAACTTCATGCCTTTGGGTCAACTTCTTTTAGCTCATTCATCTTTGTCAACCATCCTTGGTAGTATGTTGCCTTTGCATCCCCCATCATCAAGTCTCTAATCAATGCTCCCCCACCAAAAAAATTTAAAATTTGCATACAGATGCCTCAAGCATAACCTATGTTCTACCCTATCATTCATCTCCTCAAAAACAGCAACTAGTCCCTGTAAAAACAAACTCAAATAAGTACATAAATACCAGGGAATTTCTACAAACAGATATAGCTAAAACCACTAACCTTTTGTTGATCAGATATAAAAACATATCTTCTGTCCAGCCCAATGTCTCTCATTAACAGGTCAATAAACCATCTTCATGTCTCCTTTGTTTTTGTTTCCACTACCCCAAATGCTAAAGGAAAATACTGGTCATTAGGGTCCCTACCCACAGCAATTAGCAATTGACCCCCATAATTCATTTTCAGATGACAACCATCTACCCCAATAAAGGGTCTGCAACCATTAGTGAATCCCTTTTTGCAACCATCAAAACAGAAATAAAAAGCCCTAAACCTTGGCTGTATGGATGGATTTGGTCTGTTGACAGTAATACTAACAGTATTCCCGTGATTAACTCTATGTAACATAGCAGCATACCTCCTCAAATTAGCATACTGCTTCTCTGCATCTCCCTCTAGAATCTTCTTTGCTATGAGCTTTGCCTTCCATGCCCTAGCCACGGTGATGCCAACAGAAAATTTTTGCCTCATGTCTTGAATTATGTCAATAATCCTAACACTGTCACATGTTTGCATCTTTTTAACCACACACCCAACTTGAGCTTGCAGATCTGTTATCTAGAACCCTAGCACATGTGTGTTTGTCAACTATCGTTTTTATAGAATAAGTGTGCTTGTGACCCACTTTTGAACAAAGTATTAAAAAGCCACATTTGGCCCTACATTCTACCCTTACCCTATAGCTCTCATTTTTCACAAACTTTATCTCCCTACCATTTAATACTGACCACTCACGTATTGATGCTCGAAACTCATCAAGACAATTGAATTCCATACCCCACTGAAATTTAAAATTCTTATTAAAATGCTCCTTCTTAAACTTTACAAACTTTGGTACTTTCTCCTCATCTGATATATCAGGGTCTGAGCTATCCAACTCATCACTTACATATTCCTCATCATCTTCCACTTTTTTATTTTTTGAATCTCTCATGAAATCACCCATGGAGGGTGCTTCTCTGATTGGTACAGTAACGTCAATCTCTTCAAACCCATCCATCAACCTAGTGGCACGTTCATCCTCACTATCTCCTAACCCTTCTACTACATCTTCATCCCAGTTATCCACCTCAACTGTTTCATTCACACATCTGGGACTTACTACTGACACTGAAGTATCTATTACATCATGCTCAACAAAAATGTGACCCTCAACCTCATTGGCACAAGAAAATGCAGCCAAATCGTAACAATTATCGTCTTTCCTGATCTGGAAATGGTTGGAATCAATTTCAATAATCTTAGTCCAAACCCTATATGTTCCTTCATTGAAACCCCACCCATTCAACATCTTCCTAACGCTATCCATAGTAAACGTATCAACATGAAGGTTACTTACTAATGTGGTGACACCTCCCCTGTAAATCATATGCCCATCATTCAAGCAAACAAACTCCCCTTCATGATGGAAAACAAGACTGAAGAAGAGTTTATTCTGCATCGTCGTCGTCGTTGTAGTAGTCGTCTGTGTTGCCGCCGTTGTCGCTGTCGTCTGGGTTGATGGCGTCGTCGTCTTCTTCTTCTTCGTGTTCTGCATTTTCTTCACCCTTGCCATGTTTCTTCGTCTGCTTGCTTTGTGTTTTCCAGGGGGTTAGGTCAAAATTTGGATTTCAAGTAAATCCTTATTTTCCAGGTGGAAATGCTTTTCCATTTTTTAATAAGCTAACTGACACGTAGGACAACTACTGGTGGTATTAGGTCAATTTTGTGGTCAGGGGGTAAACAGTGAGAATCTTTATATGGTAAGGTCTGCCCAACTAATTTTTTTTTAAGGGGGGCAAAATCAAAACACGCCTATTTGGCAGGGGGTAAAAGCTATTTAACCCTTATATAAATATGTTAATGCATAAACACTACTAATGACTAAAGATTTATTGTTGTTTTTTAAGGAAAAGGTGGCATGTTGATCATCACGGTTTAAAACCAATGGGTTGATGTGGTTGGCACAGAGGCACCAAAGGTTTGGGAGGAGATTTATCCTACCGTTGAGGGAAAAAGTTACAATCCCAATTTATGGAACTAGTTAAAGGGAAGGTTATTGAAATCCATCAATAGTTATGCAATGATGTAGAGGTATGGCTTGTATGTTTTGATTAATCTTTTAAGAGCCAATATTGTGGGAGGTTGGGCTAAATCCCTTGCATTCTAGAAGATGCAAATCATTTTTTACAATTAGAAGTATCAAACTTTTATCTGGTGCCATAAGTGATTTTGTGAGAAGAAACCTTTATTTTATTTTCCTATGAGTTACTTTGGTGAAAGGTTCGTCTGAGCTCAAGACAACTTGAAAATAGTCTAGAGTGTTAGGCTCTTTCTCCAAGTCTTCCATTTTCTGTTCCAAATCTACAAGATTAGTGCAAGAGTTTTTTTAGGAAGTTTATATCCTTGTTCACCTCTCAGGAGTTGTATTCACTTGGTAGGGATAGTTAGGGAGGGGACCTAAAGCATTACCCTATAGCATTTTCATTTGGGTAGAACCAACAAATTCATGGGGAGAGGATTTACTATCATAATCCTCACTAAGAGTGATAGGATTAGGGGTCATATAGTGTTTGATCTAGTTGGAATAACTGGTTAAGAGCTATTGACATTTTCAAATGTGTTTATAAAGGGAGGGATAATTGTAACACCCACATATAATACATGTCTAGAATACATATTATATATAGTGTCATTAGTACTGGAAATGCATAAGAGCCTATATATATATATATATATATATATATATATATATATATATATATATATATATATATATATATATATATATATATATATATATATATATATATTCAAAAGAATAATGTACAACTATGGCAAATATATACAAAGGTGCCTAAATCCAAAAATTAAGATCTAGATCATCAACTATGCCAAAACTGCTTTTAGGCAGCGCATATTAAACAACGCTTCTGTGCAAAAGCACTGTCACAGGCCCCGATAAAATTTAAAATTTTAAACTTTATACATTAGACAGCGCTTTAGAAAAAAGCGTTGCCTAAAGTTAAGGAAAAACGTTGCCCTAGGTTCACTAAAGAAAGTGTTTCCATAGGCCTAAAGCGCTGCAAAAGCCATACTTTAGGCAACGCTTTTAGAAAGCGCTGCCCAAAATTAATTAAAATTGAAAAAAAATAAAGGGTTAAATAAGTTTTTGATCCCTATAAATATTGCAGTTTTCATTTTAGTCCCTCCCTACCTTTAGGCATCGGTTTTTACAAAAACAATTGTTGCCAAAACCAGCTAAAACCGTTGCCAAAACTTAGGAGAGACTAAAAATGAAACTCTAATATTTATAGGGACCAAAAACTTATATAGCCCAAAAATAAATAAATTCTAGAAAGCGCTGCCTAAATTCAAAGCGTTGCCTAAAGGTCCAACTATAGAAAGTGCTGCCATAGGGTTAAAGCACTGCTAAAACCACACTTTAGGCAGCGCTTTTTAAAAGAGCTGCTTAAGGTCAATTAAAATTGGGAAAAAATTACAAACTAGGTTTTGCCTCGTTACTTTCACTGTTCTTCTTCTGTCATAAAAATCCCAAATTCACGAAAAATATCCAAAGAAATTTGTCGTTCTCCTTCCTTACTCCTTCTCGTTACCACGTCGTTGATTCATTATTCTTCTTCTCGTTCACAAACAGCCCCCAACACAGCAGCGAGCGATGTACTCCCTCTGTGCTTCTTTCGTCACATCATACAACTAGCTCTGTCCAAACTTTCTGCTCCGGCCAATAATCCTCATCGTGACTGCAGCCGCTGTAAGCATCACTATCATCCTTCTTTTGAGTTTCCTTTGGTCTTTTCATCATATTGTTGGTGTTGTTTTTGTTTTAAGGTGTTAATGTTGACAACCATTAAAATAAGATGAATAGGTTCCATAATAAATGGATAGCATGATGATTGGTGCTGAGATACTAAACGATGAGAAGTTTCACTAAATGTTGTTCTCTTATTCACGAAATAATGAAATTAGGTTAATATTTTTATGTCAAGCGTGTTATTTTCCTAAAAGAAGAATTGTTGCTAAGATTGTTGTTATTGGTGTTAAATTTGATTGATAGCATAGTCTGATATACTTTAAATGCAAACCAAACATGTACTAATTATAAGCACTCAATTTAACTTGAAAGTCCATGAAAGACTAGTTGCGGTTATCCTTCTGAAAGGGTTGTTAAAGAACACATAACCCATGATTCTAATCCATGAACTTCAATTATATTCATTTTCCCACCAAATTAAATGTGTCGTTTATCAATATTTTTTGTCTATGAAGCATTCATATACCCCAAGCTGGCTCAACCAAGACTACACTACTGGCCATAGTACAATTTTACCTCCACCAACATATAACACACTTCATATCTTTTCCTCCGGCAAAAGCAGAAATAGATTGGGTGCAATCGCACATTTATGCTATTGTGAATCTAAATTGTCTGGTCTTAATTAAGCAGTTTGCATTTTAACTGCGTGTTTTGAACATATTTTTCCTAGTCGTGTATCAGTTTTATTAACAGTTATATGCAAAACTTAATTAGCCTGAAATCAATGGCATGCATGCATGAATGATACTAATATAGATGTGAATGAATAGTTATATCAATGTTTATATGTATTTATATCATATAATATTATTTATATATATATATATATATTATTTATATGTATGCATGTGGTTATAATGAGATGGCACAACCCTAAGAATGGCATGGAATGGAAGTGTACAAAAAAAGAGGATGATGATCTCAAAATATATATGTACACAACGGAACAAACACCATCCAAACATCAATCCTTTGAGGGTCTTCAAGCAAGTTTGTCCTTGTCTTTCACCTGCAAAGAACTTCCAAAAAACAATAACAATAATGAGGTGTATTAATAATCTTAGTCGGTTCCCTATCTTATGGATCATTTTATCTCTACATGGATTATAATTGATTTCGTAACTCAAGTTATTCAACTTATCTTATTTGTGTACACATACACAATAGAACAAGGACTTAAGCATCTAATGTAATTTCGCGTTGTATGGGAACATGTACACTTGAGTTCACCAACTCAAATCAATCACTATTCGAAAATCATACCAAGGCATCTTGTTGGAACAAGTTTGGCTCTGCAATTATCCTTAAGTTTTAGTGATAACAAAGCTTAATATGTATAGACAACAGTTTTGTACTCTAATTATATTGTTAAGTGTGCATATCAAAGAAAACATATTTTGACTCTAAAGAATTCATGTATGGACAAACCATAATCTGAATAAAGTGCATATGAACTTTGATATATGCAAAATATGAATATTGGAAAAATTTGAAGCAAGCAGACTATAAAATGTAGATGTACTCTAAACTAAAGAAAGAAACAGAGGCGTGTTTAAAATGAAAGCCAAGCATCTGCATTACCAAGTATGTATCTCTGAAAGAATCTATTTGGAATGATTTTGAGAAAGAGGTAAAATATGAAGAAGTGTTTATTCAATGGTCAAGACTTTGAACACTCGGGGCTCTGAAGTCCCACTCTCTCTAAGTTTTAAAGACAGACTCTGAACTCTGATCAAGCTTCTAATCTTTTTTGTACAAGAAGCCAATAATTAGAAGAATGATTGAAAAATATTCTTGAATAGTACAACATTAAAAGTGGCAAAATCAAACGTTTCTAAAAGGAAAAATATAGTGATATCCTTTCCACTGCCCTGAATTTTAGGAGAAGGATTGTATTATTGTACCATTTGATCCATCCTCCACTACATGTTGAAGATTGAGAAAAACACAATAAAGGAAGGGTTTGAATTGGTTTTTCAAAAAAAAATTGTTTATAAGTGCTTTCCACAAACAATCAGATTTGAAATTAATGCTTTAAAGCATAAATAATAACAAGTTTGGTTTATATAAGTTCACCATAGAGAAGGCTACTCTTGTCCACCTGCCAAGGTGACTTCGCCTTAGAAAAGAACTTAATCCACTAATCTCAACAAATTATAAATGCATGGGCTACCAGTCAATGACTAACAACAATACAATGATACCCTGTTAGTGATCTCTTATGAACTATGACCTACCCAGTCACTTGAGAGATATAACTATCACTGACTCCCTAAGGCTTCTAACCTACCCGGTCCCTTGAGGGTGATTTCTCTTTGCCTTAGATAAGTACTTATTCAACTCACAGTTAAATGTTGTGTTTACAAATTTTCTTCTAATAAGCGGATTACACAATTGTTTAAGTTCAACTTGTTTAACACAATTTTAAGCAATAATTGTGTAATTGTAGTAGTACACATGTCACTTTCACATGTCCATCTACCAATGGTAAGAAACACTCGTGGGAGAAAAAATAGTACACAGTACATCCATTTGAGTGGAATGTGTAATTGTACCTTTGTACTAACTCTTGTAGCTCACGTTTTCTATGATACTTGCTTCTGATGAATATTACTTTTGCTAAAGTACATTGGCTTTAGAATATATTATCTTTTGATCTTGTCTTCTGATGGACTATTTGATGTTGATTAGAAATGAGTCCAGAATATCCATTTTTCCTTGATCCTTTCTTCTGATGGACTACGTCTGGTATTGAGAAGATGTGTGTGTATTCCACGAGCTATCAGAGTCTTCAAAATCTTGACTTTGTCTTCAAAAATATAAGCATGGGCTTTTCTGATGAACGAATCTTGATTTCTAATTCGGAAGTAGAATCTTTATTTTGATGTGTTCAAATCTTGACTGTGTTTTTATAATTAGAAGTAGCGACTTTTCTGATGAGCAAATCTTGATTTCTAACGTTTGCTTGAAAGCTTGTTTCTAATGCAATCCCGATTTGTGATCTTGAAGCACCAGATTGTTAGAAATTCTTTCTTCTTGAATACTTGTGACTTTTGAAGCAGCAGCTTGTTGAGAAGTACACATGTGATCCTCTTTCTGACGAACATTCAGCATTCTTCAGAACTACTGACGTTTCTTCATAAGAGAATGTGAACAGTCTTTCTGATGTGCTTAGCGTATTTCTGATTCTTTAGACAATATCCCGGAATCAATTAGAATTTTAATCTGCACGCTCAAGAAATTATTAGAAAAAAATATTTACATATAAAATATATGTATTGTTATCATCAAAATCCATAAAATAATTGTAGAATCAAAATCTTGTTCTAACAATATCCTTATTTCTATGATGACAAAACCATGGATTTTAATGTATCGATTTTACATAGTAATATCATAATCGAATTCAAAGTTTAGAAGAAAACTTCCTCTGATTAGCATAAGCTCCCCCTGAGTCTAAGACTTACATTTTTAGAAGGTATGGATTTCTGAGCATTGTTTGGAAGACTCCCTCTGAGTCAAACAATCTCCCCTTGAGTCTAAAACATAAGATCTTATTAAAAAGTAGGGATTTTTTAGCTTGTTTTCATTTTCCAGAATTCTGATTGAAGCGAATGGAAGAGATTTATCAGAGTTTTCTTTATTATAAATTATTTCTTCATTAGAACCATCTAATCAATAGAAAATTTCCTTATCATAGCTTGATCTATCAGACACTTCTCAGAGATAGAAGTTCGTTATCAACACTAGAACTGTTAGAACCTTCTAATCATCAAAAATTCTTTATTAGAGTTTGATCTTCAATCAACACTCGATCTATTAGAAATTTATACGCGTTAGAATTTCTCTTATTAGAGTTTGATCAACAGAACCTTCTAATCAAAAGTTCCTTATCATAGCTTGATCTGTTAGAACCTTCTAAGCATTAGAAGTTCTTTATCTTGTACCTGAAACATATTATAAGAACTCTTGCATATATATATATATATATATATATATATATATATATATATATATATATATATATATATATATATATATATATATATATATATATATATATATATATATATATATATATATATATAGAAATGTAAGCAATAAGATTAAGAGAATTAGGTATGCATCAAAATCATCATTACGATTTCTCCCCCTTTTTGTCATAATCAAAAAGAATATTTTATTGACTTAAGAGATAGAGAGTACATAAGGAAAAACAAGACAAGGTAGAAACAAAAGCAACAGAACACTTTCATTGACAATTAAGAGAGTACAATAAGAATAAAACAGAACAACTAAAGAAATGAGAATAGACGCATCTTAAGACAAATTATGCTCCAAATAATTCACATCTCTCTTCTGCAATAGCATTTTATGGTCCCATCAATTAAGTCAATCCAATCATATCTACTTTATAGAATAGTTCTAATAGAACTCTTCCATAAGGTATGAAGGACTCATATTGACTTTTGGAGACTTCAACAGTCTCCTTTAGAAAATTAAAGATGGTTTGAGGCAAGTCAATCTTAACATTATTAAGTATAAAGTAGATGAAGAGCCTGTCATTGTAGGACAGAGTGCTCAGGTTTTCTCCTCTAAGCATAAAGTTGTTTAGAAGAAAATGAAACTAGAGTTTTCTAAACGAAAAAAGATTTGTTGGATTAGTGATAAGTGCCAAAATGTAGTTATTTTGTATATATATTTTGTGGCACTTATTCGTTCTTGTTTGTTAATAATTGTTGAATAATCCCATTTTTTGTTATAAATACGTTTTATTGTATTTTGTGTATATAATTTACCGTTTTATTAGTTTTAATGTATTTTTGTAGGTATTTGTGCGTGTTGGAGCATCGATGAATAAAGTGTCAAAGACACGGCTCTGAAGATGCAGTTTTGATGAATAAAAGACAAGTTTTTCTCAGGAGAGGCCGCTGAGCGGGGTTTGCAACACCCTTCTTGTTTTGGCACTGTAGCGGCAGAGAGAAATTTAGGTTTAGAGGCCGCTGAGCGGGCCTTCGCCGCTGAGCGACCTTTAGGTCAATTTACATGTAAATATCTCGCTGCTGAGCGCGGTCGTCTGAGATTTGTTTTATAACTTCATTTTGTTTCATTTTTAGGTTATGGTGTTGGGGTGGATTTTGATCCTCATTTCCATCAAACTTTATTTTGGATAGATTAGCTTAGAAAATAACATTAGGGCTTGCTCATGGATGATTGGAGGTGGATTGCTCTTCGATAGGTGTTGACAAACCGGTGTCAATGAGTGGTTTATCTCTTCTCCTCTTTGTGTATTTCTCTATTTGTTGGTTATGTATGTATATCTACTCTTACTCATGTATATTTGTCGCTCTTGGTGTTGTATAAAGTTTGCTTTACAAATTTGTGTTGGTGATTGTCTTAGGTTTTTACTCTATGTTAGGAATTTGAGATTTGCTAGATATAGATTGCTTAGATTCTTACCAAGAATGATTATCTGTTAGTTTTTGAATGCTAGAAATGGGTTTAGAGCTTACATTTACTTAGAGTATCTACTCTTAATACCTTTGTGTTGGTTGTTTTGAGCTAGAGATAGTCGTTACGAGTGGCGCGGCTGACTTCTGGTTGTCGAGGTATGCCAGAGATGGATATCGAGGTGATTCGGGAGGATTCTCAATTTGGGTTAGAAATAGCTTAGGTTTTGAGAGGTATGTGATGACACGGACAAGTATCGTAGGCTGAGTATGACATGGACGGTAGATTTAAGTCAGTGACGGGTAGTGTGCATTCGTTCCGGATAAGTTGTCTATCCTTTATACTTTTTGTTCATTTACTTTTTGTCTTTTCTTTACAACTCATTTAATTTCAAACTCATTAACAGTAGAATTATCGAACGACGAACCAATAACCAATCTTTGTGGACACGATACAATATAACCTAGCCGGTATATATCAACTGGTAAAATTAAATACTTTACTTTTTGCTTGCCTGCTATACCCGCATTCGCAACAAAATGGCGTCGTTGCCGGAGATTGGTTTTATTGTTTATGTATTGCGATAATTCCGATGTTTTTGAGTTTTGTAATTAATGTATATGTTGTATAGACTTTGTATATGAACTTGTATATTGTTACTTGTACATGTTGTGTGATTACTTTCTATACTTGTGCATATTTGTGTTTTTCCTAGTTTTCACGTATTGTTATGAATTGTCTCGTATTTGTAACGTTTGTTGTGTGGTTGTTAGGACATTTTCTTTAGGTTTTTATGGTGTGACAATACCATGGCATGACGAGAGGAGGTTACTAGCTCGCACAATAAAGGCGTCGAGCTTACGACGTAAAACAAGCATGTTTTGTTTATGTTTGTTTATGTGTGTGGTGGCTTGTGTTTTAACAAGTTCAAATAGGACTTGCTCTTAATTTCAAATATTCACTTTTCAACTTGCTAATTCATTTTCACCAATTTTTGGTATTATAATTTGCTTTTGTTTTGTTATGTAATTTGTTGTTTTTCCACAAGTTTGTAGTGTTTTACCTTATGGAAGTGTGTATGTTTTGTAAATATTATTTAGATGTGTAAAATGAGATTTTGTAGGTGAAGTGGAGATTGCATAGCACTGCATTCTGTATTTTTCTTGGTGTCTGCCGCGCTTAGCTCTCTTGTCGAGCCAGTGAATTCTTTTTAAATTTCACTTGGCTTTCCTTTTTACCACTTCCACCTAGGTTTTTTGTATTGAATAAAATTAGTATTATTTTTCTAACTCTTTTGTTATTTTTTGGACTCAAATTTTGTTCTGGTAGCTTGAGGTTTCATTTTGTGATTTTCCGAGTTTGATCGTTTTAACTCGTGAATGTATGGTAATGATAGTTTCAAAGTTAGTACACGTCAGGTACTCGTTTATCGCTTTCTATAACATAACATGTTTAGGAAATTTATCATTTGTATAATTACCATGCCATTCATTCTTTTGCATTACTTGCTCATGAATCGAATCACTTTAGTTCCCTTTTTAACCATAAATGTGAGGAAGCTTTCCATTGTTTACATATGCTGGAGGCCACATTCTTGTTTTAACTGGATTTTATTATGCTTAATATTTTGTTTTTTGTTGATTGTATGATTGCATGAAAATGATCAAGGTATTTTTGTTTGATTTTGAGCATAACTACCTTGGCCAAATATCCAATTCACCCTGTGAGTGTGTGGTCATTTGTTAGCCCCTTTGAACTTTTATTAATATTCATGTTTATTTGAACTTGATGCTTGTCTATGAGTGTCGATTCACATTTTTTGTTGGATGTTGATTTCTTTGTTTCTTGAACCCTCAACTATACGTTGTTGTATGAATTTTTACCTTGCCTTAGAAAGTATGGAGTATTCATATAATGATGTTGGTTGGATTCAAGTTGGGGATAGGAATATTTATGTACTTATATTTTGATTGGTATGAGGTTAAGAATAATAAAAAGAAAAGAAAAAAAGAAGAAAAAAAATTTGAAAAAGAAAGATTAGAAAAAAGAAAGAAAAAAAAAAGAGAAAAGTTTTGGAAATAGAAAAAAAAAAGTATGAATAATATTGTGTTAATAAGTGAGGTGTTTTGGTTTGACAATTTGTGATGAAGAAAAAGTTTGATTGGAATTATATTGTTTGGAGCTTTGTGAGTTGATCACTCCCTTAGGTTTAGGCAAGTTTTTGTCTCGATTAGATTTAGAACTTATCACTTGTTTGTTAACCAAGCCACATTACAACCCTGAAAAGCCCTTGTGATTCTTGCATTTGTATTTTCATTACGTTTTTGGATAAATGCGTAATTTAGTCTTTTGTTTGCAAGATTTGTGGATGAGTGTTTTTTATCCCTCGCATTTGTGTGTTCTTCATCTACCGATGAATTTTTGCTAGGTATGATTCATGATTGAGCTTGTTTTGTTTTGGAATGTTTTGCATGATTTTTGTACTTAGGATTTGTTTCGTTTATATGTTATTGTTGTAGTATGGTGGTAAGTAGGTATTTTGCGTGTACGTTTTCGTTTGAACCATACATTTATTTTCTATTTTAAAACTTGTTGATTCTTGATTCTTTGATTATCATCTTTTGTTTCTTTAGGTTTACTTGACTTTGTTTGAGTACAAACAATGTGTCAAGTTGGGGAGAGTTGATAACTGTCAAAATGTAGTTATTTTGTATATATGCTTTGTGGTACTTATCCGTTCTTGTTTGTTAATAATTGTTGAATAACCCCATATTTTGTTGAAAATATGTTTTATTGTATTTTGTGTACATAATATACCGTTTAATTATTTTTAATGTTATTTTGTAGGTATTTGTGCGCGTTGGAGCATCGAGGAATAAAGTGTCGAAGACATGGCTCTAAAGACGTAGTTTTGATGAATAAAAGACCAGTTTTGCTCAGGAGAGGCCGCTGAGCGGGATTTGCAGTGAGCTTCTTATTTTGGCACTGTAGCGGCAGAGAGAAATTTAGTTTAAGAGGTCGTTGAGCGTGTCCTCACTGCTGAGCGACATTTAGGTCGATTTACGTGTAAATATCTAAGGGGCGCTCAGCGCGCCCATGCTGCTGAGCGCGGTATGCGTCTTTTCGTAAGATTTATTTTATAACTTCATTTTATTTCATTTTTAGGTTATGGTTTCGGGGTGGATTTTGATCCCCATTTCCATCAACCTTTATTTTTGATAGATTATCTTAGAAAACAACATTAGGGCTTGCTCATGGATGATTGGAGGTGGATTGCTGTTCGATAGACATTAACAAACCGATTTAAATGAGTGGTTTATCTCTTCTCCTCTTTGTGTATTTCTCTATTTGTTGGTTATGTATGTATATCTACTTTTACTCATGTATATTTTTCGCCCTTGGCGTTGAATAAAGTTTGTTTTACAAATCTGTGTTGGTGATTGTCTTAGGTTTTTACTCTATGTTAGGGATTTGAGCTTTGCTCGATATAGATTACTTAGATTCTTACCTAGGATGATTATCTGTTAGTTTCTGAATGCTAGAAATGGGTTTAGAGCAGACATTTACTTAGAGTATATGTTCTTAATGCCTTTGTGTTGGTTGTTTCGAGCTAGAGATAGTTGTTACGAGTGGCGCGGTTGACTTTTGGTTGTTGAGGTATACCAAAGATGGATATCGAGGTGATTTGGGAGGATTCTAAATTTGGGTTAGAAATAGCTTAGGTTGTGAGAGGTATGTGATGACACAGACAAGTATCGTAGGCTAAGTATGACATGGACGGTAGATTTAAGTTTGTGATGGGTAGTGTGCATTCATTCCGGACAAGCTGTCTATCCTTTATACTTTTTGTTCATTTACTTTTTATCTTTTCTTTACAACTCATTTAATCCCAAACTCATTAACGGTAGAATTGTCGAACGACGAACCAATAACCAATCTCTGTGGACACAATACGATATAACCTAACCGGTATATATCACCTGGTAAAAATAAATACTTTAATTTTTGCTTGCATGTTATACCTGCATTCGCAACAATTAGTAGGCTCATATTTAGCAGTTGAGATATCATGAATAGAGATGAGTTTTTCGACAAAGGTGTACTTTAAACTTAATTCATCCATCGTGATTGCACCACTTTCAACACATCATATAGCTTTAGAGATATAGGGATATAAGAATATAAGATGACAAAACTAGACAAGGGATATATAGGTCATACTAAATTATTCTTTAAAAAGATATCATGTTCCTTGAATAAACAAAGAATAAGAGGTAAGCTATAGATTTTAACCTATTCTCAAAGGCATCGTATTGCTCTAGATGTCAATCAAACGTCGTGTTTTGACAAGTATCAAGGTGAGTCATTGTCATGAGTTAAAATGACATACATGTTACTATTCTCAATAATCATAAAAACTAAAATGTTTCTGATTTTAGATATTTCTGATTCAAGATAACTTCTAACTTGTAGAAGTATTTAGAAATACTTTGTCAGAATACATGTAAATTCTAACATGATGTATCTTGTTTATGATAAGATCGCCTTCCTTGTCTATCTTGTTTATGATCAACCATTTTGTTGCAATAACATGAGTGCCTTTTGGTTCAGACTGTTGATTTAAGGCATCATTTCTAAACAATTGACTTAGCTCTTCTTGTATTGTCAGAGTTCATCTGTTGTCCTGAATTTTTCTTTCACCATTGGTTCTGCTAGAGATACCACTCCCAAGGGTGTTGATTCATAATTTTTAAAAGTGGATCTTGTTCTGACAGGTTCAACTCTATCTCCTATAAACACATTCTCAACATGGCTTATCTTTGCTTTTGCTTCTTCTTAGTGGATGGATAGTCAGGTACTTCTGATGTATCATCATTTTTGACTAGCCTACTATCGAAGTAATTTTCTCCAGAACCTGCAAGTGTTATTTCTATATCTGCAAAATTTTCAAATAGCTGTAACTTTTCTGAATCAAGCTTGTTATCAGTTCTAACAATGATTGATTCATTTACAATACATGTTTTTGTATTGTATACTTTGTACCTTTTGAGTTAGTTTTTCTAGAGTTTCTGATTATCATGGATTTTCGTGCAGCATTAACTTTTTGTGTTTGTACAGGAGTATAAAGATAAGAAGAAAGAGATAGAGGTTGATTTTATTTAAAATAGTTTTGGCTATCATTATCTAAAACATAACTAATATCCATATTCCTATTACGACTCATACTATAGAATATAGAATCCATCATGCTTTTTCCTATGCTATCGTTTAGGAACTTCTGGAAAGATTTATCATTGTAGTGCATAATATTTTCAGAATATGGAGAAGCTTTAGAAAGAACTTCTTCAACTTTTGAACCTTTTTTAGTTCGAAACATATCTTTATTTTTTAAAATAAAATGATCGTCTTTTTGTTCTAGACTTTCTTTCTCTAGCTTATCATTTTCTTCAATTTCATATTCATGAATCTTCTGAAGGTTCTTGAATTTTTGTTGAAGCTTCTGATTCTTGTTCAGAGTTTCTATTAAACATAATTCTATATCAGCACGAGAGAGTTCAAAATATACCTTTCCAAAGTCAGACTTTATTTCTTACGTGTATCCATTTGATGTGGAGGTCGTGAAAGCTACGTTGGCACGTTCTTTTTATGATTATGATCCTTCAGAGTCAGAACTATCCCATGTTGCCATGAGACATTTCTTCTTTCCTTTGAAAGTGCTTTTCTTGAAGATTTATTTTCTAGTGCTCTCCTTATTGAGATTTGGACATTCACTTCTGTAGTGTCCAGGTTCATTGCACTAAAAGTATGTTGCTTCATTACTAACTCTTCCTCTATTAGATGTTTCTAAGTGATATCTTATGTTTCTGAATCCTCGGCCATTGCTTTGTCTTTTCTTCTAGATTTTCTTAAATCTTCTGGAGAGAAGTGACAATTCATCTTCTTCATCAGAACATTCATCGTCAAAATGTTAAATTTCTTTAGCTTGGAAGGTTTTGCTCTTTTCTAACGTAAGTCTTTCTGTTCTAGACTTCAGAGCAATAGATTTATTTATCTACTAAGGTTCATCTTCTTCTAGATCAATCATATTCCTTCTAAGTGAACTAATCAACTTTTCAAGAGTTATGTCGTTTAGATCCTGAGAAAGTTTCAGAGCATTGACCATAGGTCTCCATCTTTTTGGATTACTTTTGATGATTTTCTTGACATGATCAGCGGTTGAGTATCCTTTGTCTATAACCTTAAGTCCTACTACTAAAGTTTGAAACCTTGAGAACGTAGTTTCAACTGTTTATGTATCTTCCATTTTGAAGGCTTCATATTTCTGAAAATAAGAGATTTAACATTATATCTATCATTATCGTTTGTGTTAGCAACATCCATTTTAAAAATGTTTTTCTCAAACTGGATCTGTCTACACGGTTAAGTGTTTGGTTAGAAAATCAATAACAGAGACAAGCTTTGATACCAATTGAAGGTTGAGAAAAACACAAGAAAATGGGGTTTGAATTGGGTTTTAAAAAACTTTTGTTTAGAAGTACTTTCCATAAACAATCAGATTAGAAATTAATGCTTTGGAAGAGAAATAATGACAAGTTCGGTTTATACAAGTACACCTTAGAAAAGGATACTCTTGCCAAGGTGAGTTCGCCTTATAAAAGGACTTAATCCACTAACCTCAACAGATTACAAATGCATGGGCTACCTGCCATTAACTAACAACAATACAATGATACCCGGTTAGTGATCCCTTAATAATCCTGACCTACCCGGTCCCATAAGAGAAATAAATATCACTGGCTCTGTAAGGCTTCTGACTAACCCGGTTCCTTGAGGGAGGTTTCTCTTTTCCTTAGTGTTGACTGGATATTTCAACTACATGAAATATTAGCTGAAATGATATATGGTGAAAGGAATGTAGTTCGAAAGGAAGAATAGAGAAATCTTCATGAAGATTTCGACGGACAGAAAGCTAATAAAATCTTTATTTTTGCTAAGTGTTTGGAGAAAACGTTCATATACGAACCATTGGAAATTAAGTTATTCGAGATATCAGAGGAATATTTTGACCATCACGTTTTGGTGCTTCAAAGACAACGAGCTTTTAAATTCAAAAGTTTGATCTTATCCAAAGATGCGCGTGGAAGCTTGGAGTTCGAAGGCAGATGCAGATGTCAAATGTGGCAACATCTTATTTAGAAACCGTTTGGTCTAAATTAGTATAAATAGGAGTCTTAGTGTTACTATTCAGTGTGTGAACATGTTTTGTACAAATTACTCTAAATATACTCAAAGTACCTGTGTTCGAGAAAAGAGTTTTTCTGAGAAATGTACGTATGATATTCCAGTTTATATTTATTTCTATTTACATTCAATTGAAGTGTTTTATATTTATTTTAAATTTATGTCAAGAAAAGCTTTACATTCAATTTACTTTCTGAAAGTATTTATATTGTTACCTTCGAAACATTAGTTTCATTGAAGGATTTGAAATATACAAAAGTTAAAAAGATAAAAGAAATTCAAAACTAAACATGTGTCCTTAGTACCAATTTGGTCGATCCTGCAAGTAACCAAACTCCTTTTTCGATTTGGAAGACCAGCGTTCGTTTATCGAATTCCAGGGTAAACAAATTGGCACACCAGATGGGACTAGTGTCTAGATTTTGTTAAAATTTCTATTTATTTTATCTTAATTTTAGTCACTTGTTGTTAAAATTGTTGCATTAGATTAAGGAATGGGAAAATAGCCAGTATTAGCGAACTTGTACCAAAAAGGATATATAATAGGAGAATGGTTAATCCACCCAGTAACAATGAGGAGAAAGTTTCCCCTTATATATGAGGAAGCACACTTATCTCTGACACGAGTGAATCAATACCAACAACCCAAGGAACAATATTGGTTCCTTAAAATGTAAATTTGACGGCTATACCATTTAATTCATAGAGCATACCAACTTTAACTTTTGTAGCCAGTCAGGGGCAACCCTTGACCCCAATACATTTATGGGGTAATGGGCCTAGAACATATGTACCAAGTTTTTAGATCTCATCTACTAACACACAATATGGTATACCAATGTATTTTATGACAGGGTTACATAATAGTACATCAACATACACAAATCCTCTAACATCAAATTTCTCACCATTAAAAGTGTCAGGTTCAGTCGTTAATAACATGCTTCGAACCACCCAACCAACCAGGTTCATGCATTTTTTGTGGCATATTCACTAGATCTTTCTCAAAACCCAAAGGCTCGTTGTCATAAATGCAATCTAACCTCCAGTTCTCCAGAGTTGTTTGGCCATGCTAGATTTTCCCTTGGTCTGTAGGTCTAGGTTTCACAGCCAAGCTTTGTGTTTTCTTAGCTTCTAAAGCTGACTTCATTCTATTCTCAGCCACATAGGATGAAATGCGAGCCAGACTTTCTGACTCATCTGTCTTCATTTTCGATCACGAGTCACTTTGTCGATGAACGCAACTCTCTGAATCTTTGGTAGCTTCGACCATCATGCATTCAAAAGGCTCTGTATGCACAAACTTTGGGCATAACTTTCTAGTCGCTACCTCATGTCAAACTCGCCTAACCACTTGGACAACATTTTGGTTTCGATCGACTACCACCGTGGGGGTGGTTGAACAAAACTTGGTATTTCTTCGACACCTTGGGGGATTTCTTGTTCGGGGATCACAATTTCATCGAATACCTCTTCGTACCTCACATGCGCCTCTGGCGAAGGCGGTGGTTAGTCTATCGCATTGGCATTCTGGGAGCGCCAAGGAAATCTCCAATACGATTCATTTGAGTTTCCAACTCCTAGTAAATTTGTGTCAAGCTCTATATTAGGGGTCGTAATATGGTTCTCATTTGCTGTGTGAGCAAATGAACCATTTCTTGATTACTTTCATCCACTTGCTGCCTCATGATAGCAATAGAAATTATGGTGAAAGTTGGTATAACTTGGGACAACAATGCCAATCCAGTCAGATGACCAAATTGGTTCCCAAAAGAACATGCAGCGTTATAAGGTGAGAATGCTGGCGTTGAGTTCTCACCCAACGTCAAATAACTGCTTTGTAGTCTCGTCATCATTGACATTGGCATTCCATATCGTTGTATATCGCCACCAAATATGGATGTTGCAAAACTAGGCACATATTGCATAGAAGTATTGGCCATCTGTGGCCTTGGAGACATCAGGTGAGTCATCACTATCGGGGCACTTTGCGATGACGAAGGAGCCACCGATGTTATGATAGTGTATGACACTTATGATGCACCAGCATTTCCTCCTGGGGAGGTTCCCCATTTGGATTCATGTTTTATAGATCAACCATTTTTCTCCCACTTCTCAATTTCATACACTGAAATTGATTCAAGAAACTAACACTAGATGTGTCCCACCAGGTATGCCAATTTTTTTATGTGTGAAACAATCTCTAGCCTCCTATCAATGGTTACTTTGGGATCGACTATAATAATCCAGATTTTAGTGTAGTTTTTGAGTGTTTGTACGATTTTCGTTTTAAAAAGAGAAAAAGTAAAGGGACAATTGCAAGAAGTAAAGCGTGAAAGAGATAAAAGATTAAAAAAAGGTAAAAGACAAAGGCAATAAGTTAAAAAGAAAACTGGAAATTGCTTTAAATGAAAAGGTGGAAGCATTCATATATTGTCAAACATTTGAACTCGTTTCTCACTTAAGATGTAGATACTTTGAGTGTTTTGCTTTTAATGTGAAGAATAGAAACCCCTATACAAATACATAAATTTTCCTTAAATAGAAATCCTAAGACTATAACCATCGTCAGTTGGAGAACCCCATGTTGGGACTCTACACGGGCTAGCTTTACAACTTCCCTTATTTCCGCGCCATTGACCCACTTTGAAATTCAAACCTTCTTTTTGGCACTTCTTTAGCTTTTTCGTCGATCGATGCTTCGCTGCCTTTGACTCACACTTCTTATCAACTTGATTGTCGAGCCTAGTACTCTTGTCAACTGATGTCTTCCGTCGGAGCATTCAATTGTGACTTTTAGTGATCTCGCCATCAATTATCATTGTTTCTTTTCTTCATAAAGGATATTTCACCACCTAAGGGCTCCTTCCTCTTGTCGAAAATATCATGTCAACACTTATGCCATAACTTAACAAAAGATGTCAATAGCTAAATGTATAGCATAGTCAGCGAAAAATTCACTAGTGAAAGGATACCACAATTGTAACACCCCCTCTAATTCTCCACATAATTATTGAATAATCAGAGTAAATAAAATTCATAACAAGAGGGTGTCACATGATTTACTTTACAATTAAAACAATACATGCACACTGGTCATAATCATAACACATCTTTGAATCTCATGCTTTAAAACAAATCATGCATTTCACAACGGATCATTTCTTATTCACAGATACTATCAATGATTACATCCAATATTATAACCATCGGATGAAAAACGATGAATCCATAACATAATCAAGTCATCAGAATTCATACATCGGCACCAAGGCCACATCAACATAGTATCTCACCATACACATCCAAAATATATGAGAATACATAACAAATATCTAATAAAAGCAGAAATCCAGATAAATCATGTGTTACATGACCAAGGTAATGACTCAACTACCTAGTATAGGATAAACTAGCTAAACTCCTCAACTAGTCTTGTTCGAAGCATCACTATCCTCAGAACATGCATGTTACCCACAGAGAGGCAACATCACAACAGAAGGGTGAGAACTCACATCATTATCTAAATATATATATAATTGGAAGTAATATAGAAACAACATTTATTCATGGATTCCACACATTTCAAGTGATATTCCAAGATAACATGATTATACAAATATTCCAAATATAACATATCCATATTTATTACACATAGCATAAATGTTACCCATCCAAATGATTCAATTATCCATACGAATAAACATCACAATTTTATTACACACATCACATATTCAATAATGACTCATCTGACAACAATGAAATGTGACTCAATATGCATGTGGTACCAATCTTGGGAACATTTCGTTAACCCCGCTTCCGATTCATTATCATAGAATCCAAGCCCTTACTTCTGATCCGGACAAGACCAAAAGTCTCTGCTACTTATTCCCAATGGAATTGAGCCTAATGTGAACCCAATGTTTCACCGCTACTTATCCATCATGGATCGAGCTAATTTTTGAACTCACAGTTCCACTGCTATTTATCCACACAAGGGTCGAGCCAAATGTATGCATGTACAACTCACCAAGACGACATATTCAAATTAAGATTATTCGCAAAACCTCAATTATCCAAGCATATCATCACAATTCATCTCATGTGAATTATACATCAATTGCACAACATTATATTTCAACAACAAGATCATCACATGTATCTTATACATATCATCACACATAACAAATAACATTATGACATATCATTCCACCAATGTTATTCAACACATTCCATCAAATAAGATTAGAACATACTATACTCAGGTAATCAAACATACATTGAAATAGTATTCAAAACCAATATAAAACACGTTCAATCACAATTGGATCAATTAATCACATATTTGAAAATACTACAATAAATATAATCATATAAGATTCCATGTCAAAAGATCCTAAAAATAACATTTTTCATTACAGGTCACGTTAAGCCCGGCCTATCGCGCTAAGCGCACCTCGCTGAACAAACAACCCCAAAAGTCATAACATGTTGCGCTAAGTGGGCTTCTTCTCGCGCTAAGCGCGGTCTGCGATTCTTCACTTTTCCTACTACGAACCAGATTATTTCTCCCACGGAAGTACCACATAAAACTAATTCCAATCAATTAAATAACATCATTAAAGGGTATCCTAACATGTTTCTAGTCATGGGTCATCATTCTAAGTTGAAAAACACAATTCCCTTTCAAACCCTAACATTCAAAGATTCTAGAAATTGAAATTGAACAACCTAGCATGTTCCTAATCATTACCCACAATATACAATCAAACAATAACATGAATTCTCCACCCTTACCTCTTGAAGATTCCTCTTCTAGGGTTTTCTCTTCACTTTCCTTCTTTCTCCTATTATCTTCTCTTCTTTCTCTTCTTTCTCCAAATGAAATTCTAATTATGATTCCTTTCTAATCCTTACTAACTAGGATTGTCTTAATGGGCTTAACACTTAACACCTCTCTATTACTTCCATTCATAATATATAGGCGCAATACTAAATAACCATAATTTACTCATAAAACTCAATTATTCAAATAACACACATATTCAAATAATTCCATTTTCATTTAAATCACTCAATTAAATTAATCATCACATAATATAATAAATTAATAATAATTAACAATTAGATATTAAAAAATTGGGATGTTACAACAATCATCAACAATCACCTTAACCCCCTCTGGCATCAAGACATTTGAGAACTTATTAAGATTCCACTGTGGGTGGGCACTTTCAGTGGTGGTTGGTCGTGTACAAACAAAGCCAAAAGAATCAGTTATTTTCAATGCATGAATAGTAAACAAAGTTACATCATTAGTATATCATATACATTCCCCTCCCTAGCATGATTTAAATGTCACATGATCGACATATGAAATGAGTACAGAACAGTCATTAGGCCTTCCATGAAACCATTCATCCGTGTGTACATACATCTCTATCGAAGTTGGGGAAGTGACCTATGTCTCAACCGGATGATTAACCTCCATATCATAGTTTTTTGAAAAATTTGATAGTGTATTTTGAAAATTCGGTAAAAATCTCATAATTTATTTTGAAAAAACTAGTAGAAACTCAGACTTTTTGAAAAATCTGGGAACAACTCGAGCTTTTTTGAAAAATATGGTAAAAACTCATAGATTTTTAGGTTAATACATTTTTACCCTTACCATATAGGGCCTTTCCGGAAGAAAAAAAAAACTCCTGTAAAAAAAAATCACATGGATTCCCCCAACATTTGAAAAAAGTCACTCATAAAACCTTTGTCAAGATAAGTCATCAAAATTGCATGTGTCAAAGTTTTTATGATATTTTCATTAATTTTTAATTCCACATATTTATTACTATTTTGCTTGTACAAGAATACCCTTTAGGTAGAAGACAAAATAGAATCCCATAGAAGGAATCAAAATGTGGAATCCCTAATCATCTTCTTCTTCTCCCCACATTGTAACGCATCATTCACGACCCACTGTGGAACTCAGTATCCTCTTCTTCTCTCTACACTTCTAATGCAACAAATCGTATTCCGTGTTCAACTAAATTCTCTCACTGAAAAACTCTGGTTGTTCACAATCAAGCATGTCCAGCATGGATTCAAACGGCAGAAAAACTCCTAAATGTGGTCACAATCTCCCCATGAAGTTGTTTGTTTCAAAATCGGTTGCAAACCCTGGTAGGAAGTGTTGGAAGTGTAAGTTTTGGGGTAAATAATAGGATTGTGACATTTTTATTTGGTATGATGAGTTTTCTGGTAAGCGAGTAGGAATTACATATGGAGATGTGTTGGAGTTTTTGAAGCAAATGGTAAAGAAAATGCTGGAAAGATGGAGGTACTGAAGAATGAGGTTGAAGGATTAAGGAAGAAGATGATATTTCTTATTGTTGTAATTTTTTGTACCTTGTTGTTCTATTTTTAGGGTAATATAATTGGAAGTAGGTTTTGGTTATGTTAGGTTCTGGTTATGTGTTGAATTAATGGAAAAATGATCCAGTTACTAATGAAGGAATGTTTTGAATTATATGTAATGTATTTGTGTTAATGCAATGAAATATGTTTACTTTGTGTTATATCAATCTATTCTGTTGTAGTTGCCAAGTCTTATTTTGTATTATATCAATGTAGTCTTTTGTATTTGCCAAGTTTTATTTTGTTTTATGTCAATGTATTATGTTGTATTTGCCAAGTTTTGAAGTAATGGAAAACCATATGTAATGTAAAATTTTGAAGTAATGGAAAATGATTCAAAATTTTGCCATACATAACTTTGTCTTACAAAATGAGGTTTATAAAATGAGGTTCAATAAGGCACATTATGTACATAACAGACAATTGTTACAAAAGGGCACATTATGTGCATAACATAACATGAAATGATAAACATACAAGAATAACTTGTTCTAAAATAATACAAAATAAACATAGTTGTTACAAGTGAAATTATGTCTACTGAGTCATTCTCCTAAAAATATCTTCATATACTCATTTCCCCTTAATAGTATCCTATTCTTCATCATCAATAACCATTGATGCATCTGATTTTGAACTAAGGCGATCATATTTCTTAGCCAAACCAACAACTATCAACCTGTCACTGCTCCTTTTAGGTGCTTGAGTAACAACCTTTTTCTTCTTATCATCTTTGCATAACTTCCTTTTCTTCTTATGACTTGGCTCAGGTTGTGCAGTATGTTCTTCAACTACTTTAGACACAGTAGAATCAACATTCTCAATTTGTGTATTTTCTCCTTAATTTTGTGCAGGCACTAGAGTTGGGTTGCAGACTTGAGATTGCTGAACTTCTTATGTTGCCATCATCTCATGAAGTAGTTCATCAAGCTCAGCTTCATTTAATGGATCCACACCTTCAACAGTACTTAAATTAGGTTCACCATCAACTCCAGTAACAAATGCTAATTTTTTGTTCCTTGGTGTTTTCCTCTGCACACAAAATAAATGTCAAGTTCTACAATATAATTATGACATTAGATATGTAGTATAAAAGATTACCTTTCTTTTCAGTGCATTTGGATCTTGATCCTTGCTCTTACACTTACTTGAATTGTGACCTAACTTGTCACACTTTGTACATCTATAAGACACATCATACCATGACCATTCTTATATTGAGGTGGCATCATGTCTTCAAAATCAACCGGAGGCCGCATATCCATACCATTTATAGGAATTACATTATTCTCATAATAGGTTTTCTAAGAATGTCTCATGTAACATGGGTCAACATAATTTTTAGGGTTTAGGTTTTGATACTGCATTGTAGACATAATATGTCTACAAGGTATTCCAACTAGGTCCCAAAAGCAACAGGTACAAGTTTTCTTGCCAAGGTCAACAACAAATTGAAGGCCATTGTGTGGATGATGGACTTGCCATAAATCACTCATACTCCATGTTGGAAGCCATTCTCCACTCAATAGAGTATCCTTGTCTAATCTCTTCCTAGGGTTAGGCATTACATTATGCTTCCATTTTTCAAGTTTAACTAAGCTATTTGCAACCTTATTCATAACATAGTTCCTAATCCACTCCACCATAGTGAGGATTGGTTTATCCCTAGCTTCTAAAATAGTACTATTAAAAGATTCACTAAGGTTATTCATCAACACATCACACTTAGGGTAAAAGCTAAAGGAATGCTTACACCATAATTTAGTAGGTACTCCCATAAACCATTCCCAAGCCTTTGGGTCCAGTAGCTTAAGCTTGTTCATCTCTTTCTCCCATTCCTGAAAGTATGTTGCTTTTGCAGCCCTCGTTAATAAGTCCCTAATTACAACTCCACCAAATTTCTTCTTGAAATTAACATATAAATGTCTAATACATACTATATGCTCAATTTGTTTAAACATTTCTTCAAAAACACTTACTAGACCCTGCAAATATAACCAACACATGATCCAACAATATTATATATGACATACATAAACAAACTAACTAACTAACAACTTATAATAGGATTTGTTACCTTTTGTTGATCTGAGATAAACACGTACTTTCTGTCAACCCCAATGTCTTCCATTAGTAACTGCATAAATCATTTCCAACTTACTTTAGTTTCAATATCCACTACCCCAAAATCCAAAGGATAGTACTGCTCGTTTAGATCTCTACCAACAACAACCAGAAGTTGACCCCGAAACTGTGTCTTAAGGTGACACTCATCTACTCCAATGAAGGGCCTACATGACTTGGTGAAACATTTCTTGCACCCATCAAAACAAAAATAAAATCTGCCAAACCTATGAGGGAGAGTTGGTAATGGCCTCTCAGTGTCAATCTTCATTGTATTCCCAATGCACTACTTCTTCACATCAACTGCATAGCTCCAAAGCATGGTATATTATTCCTTTGCATCTCCTTCAATAATTTCATCTTCCATGACTTTAGCTCTCCAAGCCGTCCCCTTGGTTATACCCACAAAATACTTCTACCTAAGTTCAAACATTATCTCAGACACCCTAACTTTCCCTTGTGACTTCCTTTTTTGAATAACCAGCTTAGATACCCACTTTGCATTTGCATACTTGTTATTTAATACCCTTGAACATGTATGTGACCTCACCCATGTTTTCAATTGATAAGTGTGTTTATCACACACTTTTCTACACAAAGCTAAAAAACCGCATTTACCCTTGCACTCTACCCTAACCCTATAACTCTCATTTTTCACAAATGTTATCTCTATTCTATTTAATATTGACCACTCCCTAATAGCATCTTTAAATTCAAACAAGAAATTAAATTCCATATCTAGTTTGAATTGAAAGTCTTTGTTGAGCAGCTCACCTATAAACTTCTCATACTTTGGCTTGGCCCTTTTTCCATCATTGCCACTTTCATCAGGGTCAGAGCTATCTAGTTCTTCACTATCATAATCCACCTCCTTACTTCCTACATCATTTCTCCTTGAACTAGAACCCATAACACTTTTAGGAACCAATATATTCACCTTGAGTGACCTGCCAGTGTCTTTAGTCTTTTTTGGATCTTTGGATGCCATTTTCTTGAATCTAAAAGGCTTCTCATTAACATTAATCCTAGTGTTTGGTTCTGGTCTATCTACTTTAACTTAAACGAATTCTTCAGCATCTACTTCAACAACTCTTTCTTCTTCACTATCATTGAACCTTATGCCTCCATCATCATCATCATCAGAGTCGTCATCGTCACTGCACTCACTAAACTGATCAACATCAGGCTTCGACACTTTTCTATTCATATCCTTAACACCATGTGTCAACCCATATATGCCCATTTAGATTACCACTTATATAATGATCAACAAGCTCTACAGCTTGAACATCATCAATGAACTGAGTAAAATCTTAATCCCTTCATGGAATCTTTCTCCAAAGCCTAAACCTTTCATACCCCTAGTCTTTCACCAAACTCACAGCCTCAAAGTAACTCCACTTGTCAGAGTCTTGACCTTCCACAGATGTTTCACTCCTTCCCCTGTAAAACACATGTTTATCTTCAACGAAATTACCCCCGTGGTGGAAAACATTTGTGAATAACCCCATTTTCTGCTAAGAAACAATGGCTCGTGAGTAAATTAACGCAAGAAAGAGCATGCAAGGTGGGACCAGTTAGAGACATGGACCACTAACGTTATTGAGAACCATACCTTTTGTAGTTTTTCAATGGAGTTGTCTTTGTCGTTGTCAACGATGATGATTGAAATTGCAACTGGTTATCTTCAACGCTCAGATGGATGAATCAATGATGAAGATTGACATTTTCATTTTTGGAAATTAGGTTTTGGAATGATGTGGGTATGAAATTAGGTTTAGGAAATTAGTTTTGGGATTTTATTTTGTCTTCTACCCAAAGGGAATTCCTGTCCAAGCAAAATAGTAATAAACACGTGGAATTAAAAATTAATGAAAATATCAGAAAAACTTTGACACATAGACAATTTTGATGACGTATCTTGACAAAGGTTTTATAAGTAACTTTTTTCAAATGTTGGAGAAATCCATGTGACATTTTTTTACAGGAGAGTTTTTCGGAAAGACCCTATATGACAGGGGGTAAAAAGATATTACCCGTAGATTTTTTTAAAAAACCAATAAAAACTCATAGACTTTTTTAAAAATATAGTAAAAACTCATATTTTTTGAAAACTCAAATTCTTTATTTTTTTTAAATCTTAAATTTTATATTCGGTAAAATTGGTATATCTATCCAAAATTGGGTAAATAAATCTTAAATTTTTTCAAAAATCCAATAAAATTTAGAAATTTTCAAAAATTCGGTAAACATAAAAACATAAGGGATGTAGGGGTGTAAAGTAAAATTTAGGGCAGCAGGAATAGGGATGTTCGCGGTTCGGTTTGGATCGGTTTTAAGGCAAAAATTCATCCGATCCAATGATAAATTTACTTGCGGTTCGGTTCGATTGTGGATGGTATATTAAAAAAATTCAATCCAATCTAATCCAATTATATGCGGTTTAATTTGAATCGGTTTTTGAATATCCAAATTACACATTATATTTATATTAATATTATAAAATTACAAATAAATCATAGATTTGATATAATAGATAACATATAATATATTAAAACTTAATATTACAAAATATGAGAGTGATCAATATGTTTGAAATAATTAAAACAAATAAATTATACCAAACTGATAAATATTATTAAAAAACTATTATCATCTAATAATAAATTCACTTAACATATCACACTAATAAAAATTAAATAAGTATAAAAATATATGTATGTGCGGTTTGGTTTGATTTGGATCGATTTTGAAAAATTAATCCGAAATCTAATCTGAACCAATCGATTTTCACAAAATCACATTCAAACACGTCTAATAAATTTTAATTTTTTGTGGTTTTTCAGATTTTTTAGATGATTTTCGATTTTTTATTTGAATGGATTTGAATTTGAATAGCCCTAAGCAAAAATTCCTATGACTCTGTTTTGTTGGGCCCAAATGAGTTGAAACAAAATATCCTAGAAACCGAATAAAAAACTGTTTGCAAAACCCTGCAACAATCAGCCGAAAATCTCCCTCTTTTCAGAGCATCAACGTCAACTGCAATCACCACTATTTCACAGAAGTACCGCCGTTGTACCAACCTCTAGCGTTGCCGCAGCCATTGCAACATTTTCTTCCCCATCGCTACATACTTGATACAGTCCCCGCTTTGTTCTACTTTTCATGGGTATGTAATGTAACCCTTTTCTCTTTATCAATTCAATACATTTTTTCTCCACTTTTTCATCCATTTTTTTGTTACTGAATTACGTTTCAGAGGAACAACCTTCAGAAAAATCACGCAGAGAACGGAGGAAAGAATCTCGGTTGGCGAAGAATGCATCCAAACACCAATCATGGCTTCAACGCCATGTAAACTATCTATATATCTTTTTCTCCATTCATTCCGGTTTTCTTTTCTTTTGTTTTCTCATCACATCAATGATGAAATTCTATTTATTTATTTTATAGAAATCTGAAGCTATAAAAAAAAGTAACAATCAAAATCCGGAGTTAAAGTCCGAAAGCAAATTAGACCCATCTGTTACTCTTAGTCTCAATGAAACACAAGATGTGAAGAAAGTGAAATCTTTGTCTAAGAAACAAGTGGCTGTTGAACAATGTGTCTTGTCGGAAGGCCCTGTTGTAAGGAAAGTGAAGAAGGGTTCTCCGTCGAGTTCCAAGAAGAAGAAGAGGGTTGAGATGGGTTTGTCTGAGATTTCGGAGGCTGCCCAGAGGGATTTAGAGTTGGAAAGAAAACTCTCCAAGAGGCTTAAGGTGAAAGAAGGGAAGTTGGGGGGAATGGATGATGGATTGAACTTGTTATTTGAAGGAATGTCGTCTGCGAATGATTTATTTGGAGATATGGAGAGTTTTGATACGGATGAATTACCGAAAAGAAAGTCGAAGAAGAAGCAGTCAAGTAAGAAGCATAAATTGTCGAAAGAAAGGGTGGAAGCAGAGTCATTAGATGATGTGTTGGGACCGGTGGAAGCTAATCAAGAAGTTCCCGATATTGAAGCTTCCAGGAAGAAGAAGAAGAAGAATAAGAAAAGAAAATTGTCAAGTCAACAGCAGGAAGATGGTGTGGAGGACGGTGTCGCATGCGATGTCAAGCCTGTGGAATCTCATGGAACGGAGGTGACATTGGGGGATGTTGCTGAAGTTCCTGAGAAGAAAGAGAAAGGAAAATATATAGCGCCTCACTTGAGAGCTCGTGCTGGAAATGAACCTGAGGAGCATACTCAAATTCGAAGACGCATACGAGGTTGGGAAGGGAGAGACTTTGTTTTGATTTCATGTTTCTAACTCTGTTATTAATTGTTTCTCTTTTGATTTGAACTTGTTTCTTCAGGCCTTCTTAACAGGATTTCTGAATCAAATGTTGAGTCAATTACTGGAGAATTGTCCTTGATCTTTCAGGTATGCCACACTTCTATAACCGTTAGACAAATGGGTTCACATTTGATTCTAGGAAACATTGCTCATTTAAAATTTTAATTCCTGCTAATTTTGTTTATAATTTTTTACAATTTGACTATAAAAGGTCTTCTTTTTAGAATGAAAATAAAGTAATCATTCTGGAAGAAGGAACTCAACCTAGTTTTCCTTCTAAGATTTGAATCAGTTCAGAGGTAAAGGGTTAAAATTCAAGACTGTGAGTTTGAGCTAACCCTCCATTGGAGGTTGATTTTCTACTAAGGTTATATATTAGTATCTCTTATGGTTATGAATTAAAATAAGTACAGTAAAAGGTTATAAAATAAATTAAATGTTGCTTATCTTGTCTTTGTGAGTGTGTTCAAATCCAACTAGTTGACCCTGTTGCACCTCCTCGTGTTTATGCTAAAAATTGAATTATCTAGGGTCGTAATGATTAATGGAAATGGATTTTGCAATAATTATTCAAATAGTTACTAACCTGACTACTTGACTTTTGGTCTTGACATATTTATATGCCAACTTTCAATGTTTGATATATGCCTATGTGTAGTTTTTTTTAAAATAACTATAGCTTCTGTGAAATAAAAACAGATGTTTTTTGGAGTATTAACAGACACTTATATGATGTAATCTATTTGCAGTCTGTTGCTCGTAGTGTTGCTTCACAGATTATGATTGAGGAGACTTTAGCATCATGTTCTGGAGGGCCTCGTGGAAATAAACAGTATTTTTTTTTTTTTGCCTTCCTATTTTACTCAAACCTCCCAATGTGAATTTGCTTAATATGTGATATTTTGTTTTCTATGTTGGAAGCTAATTGTTGAACATTGTGTTGGCATTGGAAAATCAGAAAATAGATGAAAATATTTAATTAAATCTAGTTGTAGACTCAAATAATGAGACGATATGTGGTTAAACCATTAAAAGTTGATTGTCTACAGTTTCAATCTAGTTTAGTTTAAGCCTAAAACCTTAGATGCAGATGCTCCAACCTGGAAGAGTGATGACTTACAAGTATGATAACAAAGGAAAAGAAACTAACAAAGGATATTCTTTGTAGACATGAGAATGGAAAACGTGGCTCAAAAATAGTCTTAGAAAGGTGTGATCGAAATGATTTTGATAGCCTATAGCTTCTGCAGGATTTTGCTTATAATAATTGATTGTGAGTGTAGAGGTTGTTGTTCCTTTTGTGAAGATAGTATAGGCATTCAGAAAATATTGCTTTGCCTTTGATATTTCAGCATTCTTTTTATTTGACCTTCCTTTGAGTGTAGGGATTATCCATAATCCTGACTCCTGTGATTTTCACAGTGTCTAGTTTTATGGACTTTTTATGATACTTTGCTCGTTCTAATTGACAATTTTTTCATGTGTAGATATGCTGCTGTGTTTGCTGCCTTTGTTGCTGGGATGGCCTGTATGATTGGTATGGACTTCGGTGCAAAGTTTATGGCTTCCTTTGCCAAATGCTTTGAGGTATAGTTGATGAAATAATAAAGTAAACTAGTGTCTAATTGAACATGTTTGTTGGATTTGGGTTCTTCTCCAAATCGTAATTTTCTCCTTTTGCAGTGTTTTAAAGACTACCAAATTATAATCTTCACTTGTTTTGTACACAGGATGAGTACCATAAAGAAGACAATCTCTCCTTGCGGAATATTGCGCTTCTCTTATCCTATTTATGCATATTTGGGGTCTGTTCTAGGTGGGTAAATTGTACTGCACCAAGCACTATATAACAACATTTTAACTATGTTTTTCTAATAAATATCTCTTTTAATGCTTTTCAGTGATTTAATATTTGACTTTCTAGTCATGTTGGGCAAGCGTTTGACTGAGGTGGATGTCTCTATTATTTTGACTGTGTTACAAAGTAAGTTGTCTTCATAGATCTCTTGTAGACTTGTTTGGTTTGCATTCTGATTTATTCCAAATTATAGAGGCTCATGTAGCTCGGTTCAAATTGCCATTTGTAACTGATTGCTGGATCATCATTTACTAAATTGATGAAAGGAAGTCCCCCACCGAAGGGATTTCCAGTGAAATGAACTTCCTGTAAAGAAGGATTTCTACTTTGATGATATCATAAGATGTTTGTTTTGCAGTGTTGGATTTGACTGCTTTGACAATGAGGAACTGAATGATACAAATCTTAAATTTTTAGTTTCAGGTTTTGAGTGTTTCAGTAAGCACTTAGGGCCCATTTGCTAACTTAAAACTATTAGATAGCTTCAGTCGTAAAGTCTAATTTTGAATTGTTCATTATGTGGGCTAACCAAGCGTGGCAAGTGTAGCCTCACAAATTTTGAAGGTTTGTCAAGCATTTTGCATTTTCCACATTTCTCATTTTGTTGAGACCGTCTGAAAGTAATAATTACACGATTTTGTTGGGATTCCACATTGATTAGAGATATGGCCTAAGTAGTTCTTGTAAGACATGGGCAATCCTCACTGCTTGAGCTAACTTTTGGGGTTAGCCCAAAATCTTAAGACGATGTCAAATTGTATCTCGGATCTTTTATCGGCTCACTCATATTTGTCCATACTTCAAATGTCTAATCCTAGGTGTGATGGGGTATTTTGAGATCCCACATCATCTACAAGTGAGACCAATGTTGTCCTTATAAGGCTTGATCAATTCTTAGTTCTTGACACTTAAGCTAGTATTTGAAGTTAGTTAAGCCTAGCTCAAATTCTAACTTCTAAGACATCTCTAACCAATGCAATGTACTTAATATACATAATTATTACATATATTCCATAGTTGACTATTGATATCATCTGTTTCTATTTGGATAATGATTACGGTATAGAATTGCTTTTATTCCCTTTATTTCTTCCTTTACTGTTCAAATTGATGGTTCCATTTAATATTATTATACAGTAGCAGGGTTTTTTTAGATGATTCTCATATGAACTTGCTCAATTAGGGAACCATGATTATTTTGTTTCTATTGTTTTCATAGGTTGTGGGATGAAAATAAGGGCCGATGATCCAGCTGCCATGAAAACATTCATTGTTAATGTTCAGGATACATCAAATAAGTTGAAGGCCTCCTCTGGAGATGACCCTGAAAAAAATAACAGCAAAAGAGTAAGGATGCTGCGTGCATGTTTTGTTTTGCATTTGAAAGTCCCAAACCATATTTTGTTATGTTTGATCACCAGAATTGCCTCTAGTTTTACTGCCCATTGTTCAACACTGATTTCTTGATAACACTTGTAGATGGAGTTCATGCTTGAAACCATATATGATATCAAGAACAACAAGAAGAAGACAGAAGAGGTTTCCCCTCGAATTAAAAAGTGGCTACAGAAGGTCCCGTTATCTAATCTATGCTTTATTACATTTTTTATTATTCAAGCTCCTTTCTGGGAATATATTATGCATTAAGTTCCATTATTTTCAAAATATAATGGAATTCCTTACACACAATAACCATGTCTTTTTAATAAGGCGGGATCATTTACACGCGATAAACATACATGACACCACAAAGCATGGAATTCTTTAATTGGAAACTTGCGTTATAAAACTCTTAACCATGGTAGTGTCCAGGGAAGTGTCAGACCCATTGTGGGTCTATTTAGACAGCAGTACCTCCCATGACTCAATTTTATGACCTTCCCAATTCTAAAAACACTAAGATGTGTATTATTGATAAGATAATTCTTGTATTAAATTGATGTTTGAATATTTATCAAAAGGCACTCATCTGTTCATGAAATTTTTTCGAATTTTTG
Organism: Vicia sativa; assembly: GCA_021764765.1. NCBI lineage: Eukaryota > Viridiplantae > Streptophyta > Magnoliopsida > Fabales > Fabaceae > Vicia > Vicia sativa. The sequence continues at coordinate 153,774,629 of CM038795.1, read as the reverse complement.
TTTCCAGTTAAGAGTTGATGATATTTCACTTAGAGGGCTTACATGGAGTAAGTTACTTGATCCTGACAAGAAGGGACAATGGTGGTTATCCGGAGATGTGGTTTCTTCAAAAGATAATGTTGAAAACGTCGCTAACAAAATAGACAAAGACGTTGCTGAAACCCAACGAATGCTGCAGCTTGCTGCTGATCAAAGGATGAACACAGATTCCAGAAGGGCGATCTTTTGTATTATAATGTCCGGGGAGGACTATATTGATGCATTTGAAAAGCTTCTGAGATTGGAATTACCCGGCAAGCAGGTCGGCTATTTTTTTCTCCTGTTTATAATGTCTTCTTTCAATTATGTGGCCTTTTCCCCTGTGACGTATTTTTTCGTTCATGTGCTTCAGGACAGAGATATAATACGGGTTCTTGTTGATTGTTGCTTGCAAGAGAAAGTTTTTAACAAGTACTATACAGTGCTGGCTTCCAAGTTGTGTGAGCATGACAAAAATCACAAGTTCACTTTACAGGTACTTGTTTCTTTCTCCTTGTTGTAAAGGACTAAGATAAGAGCTAATTTGAAGTAGAATTGTGTAATGTGTACCTCAACTTTGCCATTTATTTGCAGTTTTGTCTATGGGACCACTTTAAGGAGCTGGAGTCTATGTCTCTTTTGAGGTCAATTCACTTAGCAAAGTTTGTGGCAGAAATGGCTGCTGCTTTCACTCTCTCCCTCGCAGTTTTGAAGACGGTAGATCTTAGTGATATCACTCAACTAACTCCGAGAAGGATTATGCATTTCCGCATTCTGTTTGAGACTATTTTTGAATATCCCGAATCCGTGGTGTGGAAGATATTCACTCGTATCGCAGGGACTCCTGAACTCGAAAGTTTTAGACAAGGCATTGAGTTTTTCATTAAGGAGTACATTTTGAAAACAAATAAAGATGTATCTCAGAAATTTAAGTTGGCAAAGAAAGCCCTTAGTAATATAGAAGGAGTCTTGATGCAAGAGTAAATTTAGGAGAATACTCAATTTTGGATATTCTTGTATAATTTTTTTTATATCATTCTTCTGGATATCCTTGTGAGCTATGAGGGTAGGACATTTTAGAATTACTTTGGTAAAACCCTTAGAAACAATTTTGTAGTTTTGTAATAGTACTCTTGTAATGTAATTGAGTAATGAAAATCTCATTATTCAAATCTCTATCTTTGTTCACCAGAGAAAACAAAAATGTTTAATGACAAAATGATTAGTCAAATTTTATCTCAATCATACATTTATACAATTAAACTATGATCTGTTTTTGTAAAATAGAAAGCTAAACTTATGTTAATGAGACTAAATAACAGTATTCACAATTGTCCTAATGTGAATAGTAATCAAACTCCCCCTTTCCCAAGGCTTTGGTGAGGATGTATGGTATTATTTTTTTGAAATTTTGATATCCGGCCTTGCACCCAATTAATTCAAGACAATTAATTTTGTATGAGCAAAGTTCGGTATAGATTGATCTAACACGAGTAATTTTGTATAGATTGATCTAACACGGATTATTAACACCTAGTCAAGATCCAAATCTTCACTACTAGATAAGGGTCGGTGAGAATGTATGTTAGTTGTGTTTGATAGTGAAGTTACCACTCACGATTGTATTATGTACAAAGTGACAATCAATCAATTTTATTGTGTTTGATACGGTCTTGAAAAATCGAATTAGAAACGATATGAAGGATGACTTTAACTATCACAATACAATTTTGTAAGGAGATCATGAGCAACACTTAGACTTAGGGCACGCTTGTTTTTATTTTAAAAATGTTTGTTTTTATTTTAAAAATGTATTTATTTTTGTATTTTTAAAATAATTTTTATAACTTTTTTTAAGATATTAATTTTTTTAATTCATTTTTTATAATTAAAAAATTAACTTTGAAATCTTATAACATAAACATATATTTTTTAAGATTAAAATATATTCAAATTCAAAAAAACTAAATTAATTAAAATAACTTAAAATTTAAAATTTTCTTTTTAAATTTTAACATCAAAAAAATTATAAAAAAAAGATGAATAATTATTTGAATTAAATTTCCGTTTGAAATTTAAAATAAAAAACTGTACTCCCTCAATTCTTATTTATAAGCAAATTTTAATTTTTTAAATTTATTGAATAAATATTGTATTTGAATAATATAAAGATTGGATACATCATTTATTCAATAAACATAAAAATTAAAATTTATTTATAAATAAGAATGAAAGGAGTATTTTTTTTCAACAAAAATATCCAACACTATAAAATTATTTTTTTAAATGTTGTAACAAATGGAACCTTGATAACAAAGCTTCCAACAATTTTAATTCCTAGGTAGACGAGGGAGACACAATTTGTTGCTTCTTGGTTTTTAAAAAATTGGAAGAATGGCCAAGAAACACATATTAACAAGTGAGTGTCTAGTTAGCTAACAATTGGCCTAATCATAATTGCAGAGAATATGACAACCCCCAAGCGTATGAAAGACCATAATAATGGTATTTAAAATTTTCATCAAAAAATTTAAAATCTCTTTGACAATATTGAAAATTATTTTTAAAAAAAAAAAAGTTTCAAAAATTTCAAGATATTTTACGAGACATTTCTGAGAAAATTTATTAGAAATTTCAAATTTTCGAAAAGATTTTACTAAAAATTTCGAAATTTTCAGAAGATTTTCCAACTATGAAATTTGAGAAGAGTCTGTTATATAACAAATGAATGATCAATATTTAAATGATCGTCTTGTAACTTCTATAGAAAGAAATGTTCTTGAAACAAGTAACAATGATGTTATTTTAGTTCATTATCAAGAAATAGACGGTAAACAATTTTCATTTTAAATCTACTTCATTAAAAAATGTTATTGTTTATTTTCAATATAATTTAGTTTATATTTTTTTTTCATGTTTAGCCACATTAATATGTAATGTTTGGATCCGCCTCTGCGCTCTTGGACGTCCACATAAGTCTACTCTTGAAGAGATCCTGGAGAATGAGCACGCCTGGATAATCATGTCATTAATGTCTTGCCCATTTGTAAGAACATTATGTGGATGATATGTGAGAGAGCGTCGATTATGGACGGTTTAAGAGAGGTGGTGATGAAATAGTTTCCTTAACACATTCCATTCTGTTTGAGACACGAAATGCCTTAGGTTATCGTAGGATAAGAGGAGTCGGAGTGTTAGGACTAGGCATACTCAATAGAGTATGTTTTTATTGTATTTTGTTTATTTTTCATCGACTTTGAGAACAATCATTGTACTATTATAATCTTTCTCATATTCGTTTTTATAATATTTAGTTTTATTAACGCATTATTTGGTTCTATAATATTTGTTTTTATTTATCGTTGAAATAAATAACGATAATGTTACTCAAATTAAAATTAATTTAGATTGAAAACACCACAATGTTAGTAAATTGGTTCTAGTAAAAAAATCATACAATAATTCAAAGATGCATATTCAAATTTAGTCCAAAATAGTTCGAATATACATCTCCGAACGTATTTCTTAAGAAATTAAATAACTATTTGATTTAGTAATACATCTCTTGAACTTATTTCTTAAGAAATTAGATAGCTATTTGATTTGAAGATGTATCTGCGAACTAACCCTAAAATAAATTTAGAAGTACATTTTTAGATTAAATTTAAACAAAAATTAATATTTAGTGCATTCGAAAATACATCTCCGAATTCATTGAACACATTTTTAAATTTTTCATACACCCATTATACAAGGTTACAATAAGAAATTGCCTTAATGTTTCGCTTAATCTTTGTTTGAATCTACTCTTTACTAGTACTAGTAAGAAACTCGTGCTATCGCACGGGTCCCGAGTTCACATTACACGTCTATAAGATCATCATTTATAAAGTATGAATTTCATTCTTCAATTGGTTGATATTCAAATCATTATAAATATAAGCTAATAATATACACAATTTTTTAAGCATTCATTTGTACTTATAATAAACCGTATAGTCGATTCTCTAACTTCAATTATATAAACAACAACAACTTTTTTTTGAGATGCACATTAAAATGAACAGTCTACGACTGATATCTCATAGATACATTCACATCTACCCTTAAATCCATATGAGTTAACAAACCACAATTGAATCCAAATGAGTTAATTCTAAAAATTTATTAGCTTCTAAAAATTTATTAGCTCATTTTTCCAAACCTAAAATGTATGATAGTTTCCCATCAAATTTCAGTTTTAAAACTTTTTTATTTTATTATATCATATTTATATTTTTTTTACAACTATTTATCATTAAATTTGCACGACTACCATTTAACATTTTTGTGAAGTTAATTTAAAAAGATTCTGATTAGTTTTAGTTATTTCATAAGTTTAAAAAAATTACAAAATCTAAATTGATTTTGTTTTGTTTTATTAGAATTTCTATAAAAATTTAAATAATTTTAAAATATATTTTATTTCAAATAAGGATCTAAATAATTACAAAATAATTTTATTCTTATATTTTTAGAATGACAAATTAAATATTTAACCTTGAAAAAAAGTTTTAACTTGTAGTAAGAGTAATCGTAGTTTTTCCAAATACTTTAATTCTTATGTTTAATATTTCTTAAAAATACATGATTTTTATTAATATTTTAAAAAAATACATGATTTTTAATATTTGTTTAGTAACAAAATGTTATTAAAACTATAATTATACTTACTTTCAATTTTAAACAAATCATAATTTTGCTAAAAAATAAAATAAAATAATTCTTATTAATATTTCTTAGAAAAATATTATTTTTTAATAATTATTAATAAGAAACTCATTTTTAAAATGAAATTATATTAAAAATATACAAAATTTTATTGATTTCAATGTTCACTTTATATATTTAATTTCAGGTTAATCATTACTCATTTTAAAATATTTATTTTATCATTTTGGAATAAATCATGAATTATGTAGTAATTTATATGATTTTTAATATACTTATAATCATAAATAATAATTTATATGATTTTTTAGATATTTTATCATATTAGGGTGTGTTTGTTTCAAGGTTGTAAAAATTATTCTAAAAAATATGATCATGGGAAGGCAACATTCTCATGTTTGATTCAAGTTTTAAAATATTATTCTAAGGAATATTTTATTCCCAGGAATCTTATTTACATATAATTTTTCTCTTTTTATTCTCATGGTTAAAGGGTGGGAATCTAACATTTCCATGAGAATAAATCCAACTACCACTAACTTCTCACTTTTACTTACAAATTATTACTTACAAATTATTACTATTTTTATTTTTTATAATTTTTAAATTAAATAAATTTGTAAATATTCCTAGGAATGTTTATTTTTATCCAAACATATAAGTTGGAATATGATTCCAAGGAATATGAGTCCAAAGAATATGATTCCAAGGAATATAATTTGATAACTTGAAACAAACACACCCTTAGTATTTTGAATCAAAATCCATTACATATTTTTAAGTTTAAAAATCAACTTTTAAGCATTTATTCGTATTTATAATAACAAAAGATGAACATTAAAATAATCAGTTTACAGTTGATATTTCATATACATTCACATCTATCCATGAATTCAGATTAGTTAACAAAAATCAGTTGAATCTACATGAGTTAATTTTAAAACTAACAAAAAAAATCATTTTTCAAATATTAATCCATTTTCTAAACCTAAAATTTATGACAACTTTCTATCAAATATCAATTTTAAATTCTTCTTATTATATCATATTTACTATTTTTACAAACATGTATAACAGCTACCGGTCAAATTTGAGTTCTAAATAAATACTCACACTCTATGGTATATTGAAAGAACGTGGTATTTGTGTTTATAATATAGTATACATATTTCTCATTTATAGATCTTTTAATCTTAGCTAAATTATGAGCATGGTAGACTCTAACAACGACCTTGATTACAAAAATTCTTCTCAAAATTTCAACTGAAACTATGTCACAATCCAAATTCAACTAAATCAAAAGAAATCTAATACAGTAAAAGATCATATAAAAATGTTTGCATATGATATGATTTTCAGCTTTTTTAAATAAATATATCAATAGCATTCAAAATCTTATAATTTTTTCTTAAACTACTTTCTAAATGCTATTTAAAATTAAGTTAATATTATATAAATTTATTTCTATTATTTACATTAAATTGAATTGTAATGATCAATTAATCTTTTGAAAACAGTTTAACTGAAGTTAAACTATGTATAATGGTTTTTATTTTAAATTGGAACAACATTAAAATTATTTATTTCATTACCAATATTAATGATAAACAATGATTAGATACATTAAAAAAAAGATTAGTGGGGTTGAAAATTTATTATAATAGATATTTCTTAAAAATTCATGATTTTTGTTAATATTCCATAAAAATACATGATTTTTAATATTTTTTTAATAATAGAATATTATTTAAACTATATCAAAATGTAACTTATTCAATTTATAAAAAATGATTGTATCATAAATTTTTACCTTTTAGCATTAGTTTTTTATGATTATCATTTATAATTTAAATTTCATAACTACCATTTAATATGTTTTATCATAATTACAATTATAAAATTAATTTGAAAAAATTCTGATATGTTTTAGTTATTTCATAAGTTTGAAAAAATTCTGATATGTTTTAGTTATTTCATAAGTTTAAAAAAATTACAAAATCTCAATTGATTTTGTTTTGTTTTTTAAACATTTCTATAAAAATTTAAATATTTTTAAAATATATTTTAGTTCAAATAAGGCTCTAAATAATTAAAAAATAATTTTTATTCTTATGTTTTTAAAATGATAAACTAAATATTTAATCTTGGAGTCAAAAAGATTATAACTCTCAGTAAGAAGGATAATCAAGGTTTTTCCAAATAATTTAGTTCTTTATGTTTAATATTTCTTCCTTCATCGTGAGTACAATCCTTCATCTCAATTCATCAACAACACAATGTCTCAGAAATCAGTCTCTTCTACTAGCTACATGAACCGTGTTGTGAAAAACGAATGCTTCTGTGGAGTTGATGCTCCGTTGATGACGGCCTGGACAGAATCAAACCCTGGACGTTGCTTCTATGGGTGTGGAATGTACAAGGTATGTTTTATTTTTCCTAAAAAAAATTATCAGTCACACGTGTGCCTCTAAAGATGTAGCTTCTGAAATTTTCTTTTCTCCGTTGATGCAGATTCAAAGTTTTAAGAAGTGCAACAATTTCGTTTGGTTGGATGAGGAGATGAACTCAAGGGCTAAGGAAGTAATTTCTGAGTTACTGTGCAAATTGGATGAGGAAAAGCAAAGGGCTAAAGATGCAATATCAAAAGAAGAAGAACTGAGGATGAATTTAATGAAGAAACACGTGAAGTTCAATTGGTTCATCACTGTTTTTGTTTGGGTTGCATTAGTTGCAGCTCTAATAATGAAATGAATTTTAGGTAGTTTTGTTTTGGTTGTAATAGTTGCAGCCATATTAGGTGTATTCTATGTTCAATGTACTTTATGGAATTTTGTATGAATTAATAGGTTCAATATGTTGTTATGTAATTGTATGGATTATTAGTTAATGAATATGAATCCATTATGTTGACAATTTTGTTTTGTTGATGTTATGAATCCATAGTTGTGGCCCATTTGTTGGAAAGACAATATTTGCATATGTCTTCTCAAATGTCACTTTGCTGCATAAAATAGAAACACAGACAGAGTATTCCAGACAATTGGATCATATGCAGTGTAATCATAAATTTAACCTGTAATAAGAAGAGACATAGTCTTTAGGTTTTTTCCTTATGTTCCAAATGCATGAAATCACATGACAGCAAGGTATTCCAGACAATTCCCATTTCCTACAGCTACATGGTGCCTTGTTAAGATCCACACAGTAAGTATCAGCTCCATTGGTCACTCCAAAAACCGAGAGATCATCATCACCATGCCAAGTTGGAGTCCATTGTTGTGCTTCTTTTTTGTTCTTCTCAAGCATCATCTGTATTTTGGGACATATCTCTCCTGTATATCCTTGCAGCAATGCCTTTCGTTTTGTTATCCTCTTTGTGATGTAATATTTGATTCCCTCCAACAAGGTTATGGTAGGCTTGTCTCGATACTCCAAGATTGCCCTGTTATAAGCCTCACACATGTTATTTACCTGAATATCACATTTTGAATATGTCTGGAAGTAAGCTCTTGTCCAGAATTTTGCAGGTATTTCATTCATGTCCTCCCATGCCTCTTCTTTTTGTAACTTTAATTTCTCCATTGATCTTGTCCACACAGGTATTGAAGTTGCTCTAGCTGCTGTGACACCCCAATATTTTGATTATTAAATAATTAGAACTTTTAATTATTAATTTAATTAGAATCTAATTATTGGTATTTTTGGATTATTGGAATTAATTAATTAAATAAGTGAAATTGGACGGTGGTGTAGAAATACAGTGTGGGGGTGTGTATAGTAAAAGACTCTAAATCTTATTATTGTTATTATTGTTATTTTAGAATAATAAAAGAAGCAAAAAGAGAAAAAGAGAAGAATTGGGAAGTTTTCATTCTACATGCAATTGAGAAGAGGAAAAGGAAGGAGGAAAAGTCAAAGGTGTCAGAATTCGACGAATCCTTAAGGTAAGGGGTGATTTCGATTAATTACTATGCCTTATTGGTTTTGAATTCAATAGGATTGATCAAAGCATGTTAGGAATCCCGATTCAGGATTTTCTAGGTTTGCAGGATTTACCCCAATTGATTTCGAATTGTGTAGAATTGACTAAATTGCATGATATAGGATCGCTAGGAATGATAGGAATACGTTATATTGCATGTTACTGTTGTTGTTTGATTGATTCTACTGTCTTGGGATGTATGGATTCAATTGGGAATGATAGGAATTGGATTGGAAACATGCTGCTGTCAAAACTGGTATTTTCTGCTACTGTGAGTCGTGGGAAGCGGTTCCCTTGTGGGAGGAACCGGGTTTCCAGTGTGTTGGTCAGTGAAATTGAGCATTTTTGAACGCAAGAACCGGTTACTCTTGGGGAGGAACCGGGTTCCAAGTGAAATTTTTACACTGAAAAATGAGATTTTTAGCAAGAACCGGTTCCCTGTCTGGAGGAACCGGGTTCCCCATACATTTTTCCAGAGAGCGTGCTTTTGAGGTTTGTGGGAACCGGGTTCTCCCTGGGAGGAACCGGTTACCACTGTACCATTTTGAAAAATACTAAACTTTAAAAATTCATAACTTTCAAACCGTAAGTCTGTTTTGGGCGCCGTTTTGGACGTTGTTTCTTAAATTTAATGTTCTATTATATAAAATGAAGAAAATAACTGTAGCTTGATTTTATTTTGAAAATGCGTCGAATTTCGAATTATGCAGTTTGTACTTTGTGCATACTTGGTGTATATGCAGTGATGTATCTGTGGTAATTGATTGTATCAGGAATTTGTGGAATAAAATGCATGTTTATGTTATTTGATGTGTGCATGATCAATGAGGATATCATGTTCTAGTTTGATTTGGTTTATTGCGTTGGTGTGATCATGAACTTATTTGAATGTTGCATGCTTTATGATGTGCATGCATATACATTCTGGTGGTAGCTAATTCCCATTGTGTGGAATTAGTGAGTATTGCCAATAACCATTCCCGGGTGATTATGGGTGGTGAGGCTGGATTCATGTGTGGGTGATTATGGAAGAATCGATGTTGGTGACTTAGTTCACGTTTTGGTACCACATGCATAGAGTCGTGCATTTGCATTTGTGTGAATTATAACATGATAGGATGGTTTCTTGTGTTATAATTTGGTTGTCATGTATGGATGTATGTTTATGAATTAATTGGTGAAAAATTGACTTATCTGATTATGCTAAAAATGGTGGATTAATACACTTGTGACATTTTATTGTTTTTGAGAAACTTATAATGCATTTTAATTATGATCAAGTCTCACCCTTACTTTGATGATTTCAGATTAAAGTTAGCGGATTAGGAGTTGGTGAGGATGGCTTATAGAGCTGTGCTATTTAGTTTATCCGCGTGTCACTGTCATGCTCTGATAGTTGTAACACTGGGGAACGTTAGCTGCGAGTTATATTTAAAACTCTATTGTTCTTTTTGGTTGTTTTTGGGAATAATTATTGATTGAATTTATTTTGGTTTTGATGGTATTTTCCACTGTGTATAACATGTTTATTGGTTTAATTACTTTAATGAAGTCCTTCAGTGAAGCATGACATTTGTTTGAAATTGTTTTTAATAATTGTGACGCCCTTTATTTACATGTTAGCTCTGAATTGATTATTTATCGCGGGGTATTTTAGAAGGGTGTTACAGTTGCTGCACACATGGTTTATTTTAGATCCAAACCTATATGCTTCTTCTTCCAATTGCCATATAGATGTTTGACACATAACCTCTGCTCCACATGGGCACTTAAGCCTTGGATAACAGGTACCAACCCCTGGCATACATTGACAAAAAAATTCATCATTAACAACAATGAAAGAAAACCATTACCAACAATGAAAGAAAACCATAACATAAATATGTATTACCTTTTGTTGGTCAGAATTAAAACCATAGCATCTATCATTGAATGCACCTAAGTCTGCTAGAAGTAAATGCAAGAACCATTCCCATGAGTCTTTGGTTTCAGCTTCAACCACGGCGTATGCAATTGGACATATCTGGTTATTCCCATCCCTGCCTACAGCAACCATCAATTCCCCACCATACTCCCCTTTCAAAAAAAACAAGCATCCAATCCAATCATTGGTCTACAATAGTTGGTAAAACTTGACTTACATGCTTCCAGACAAATATATATATCCTCTCAAAAGCAGAATTACCATTGTTCTCTGCATATTTTATAACAACTGTACTCTTGGGATTGGACTTTAAAAGCTCCTCTGTATAGCTTCTCAAGTGCTTAAACTGGTCAAGTCCAACACCTTGAATAATGTCTAAAGCCCTTCTTTTTGCCCTGTATGCTTGATCAGACGATATCTTCACTCCCCATCTCTGCAGTGCTTCAGCCACTAGACCAGCTGGCTTCATATATGGATTGTGTCTTAATACATATGCAAACCTTATAGCAAGCCATTGTGTCTTAGCATTCCTATTGTCTGCAATCCTATAACAAGTATGTTCACTCTCATAACTAACTATTTTCCAATATTGTTGTCCATTCCTCATACTCAACCTTAAGTAAAACTTGCAGTCACCCATGCACTTAACTACAATCCTCTTAGCATCATTCTTCTTAATGTATACAATCTTCTGATTTTCCATCTCATACTCCTTGACAGCATCTCTTATTGTATCCTTATTTGTAAACATCATGCCTAGCTTGAATACACATCCCTCACCACTTTTATATGTTGGAAACTTTTGAGGAACATCTTCATCGTCACTACCAGGGGGTGTGTATAAATGGTCCTCATCCTCTTCATCATCTACATCTTCATTAGGCAATTGTATTTCACTAGAATCAATCTCCTCACCTAAAGTCTCATTAGGCAGAACTGTTGTCCAATCAATCTCATCACAATCTTCATTATCATCACAATAGTTACTATCCTCACTTAATTCACCTCTCACATCTGGCCCACTAATATCAGGTTCATCCATAACAGGTTTAGCCTCATCAGGCTCCATCTCCTCAACATTAGCAGGCTCAGTCACATAAGGTTCAGCCTCATCAGGCTCAATAACAATAGGCTCTCTCTCCTCAGCAGCATCAGACACATAAGGTTCATTAGCAGGATCAGTAACAATAGGCTCCCTCTCCTCAACAGCATCAAACACATAAGGTTCATTAGCAGGATCAATAACAATAGGCTCCTTCTCCTCATCATTTACAAGCTCAGTCACAACAGGGTTACTCTCCTCAGAAGCCTTAGACACATAAGGTTCATCCTCATCATTTACAGGCTCAGTCACAATAGGGTTACTCTCACCAATTATTTCAACAACATCATCATCATTGACTTTGTCTAACTCACTAGGGTCTACAATTACAGGAGCTGAAACTTTGTGCTCAACATAAACATCCATCAGGTTGTAACCTACAGCATCTTGGGCAAACTACAAACAATCTTTATCATTGTTTAATGGCCTAAGACCACGACTAAAGTTGAATCTAGGGTTCTTATACCACAATTGCCTTGTGTCTACATATCCCTGTCTTTAATGATTCGCTCCATATCCATGTAGGACATATAATCCACATCAAACTTCCAATCCATTTCTGTTACCTCAGCACCAACATACAAATGAACTGGGTTACTTACAAATCTACCCCTATGGTGTAGTTTTAACCTAACTAAAGTTTTCTCAGCTGGCCTGAAATTTATAATAAACAAAAACCATTAAAAAGACTAGAACGAAATTTATAATAAACTAAAACTTAAATACTACATTAATAATGGTGGACCACCAAAAAGACAAGAACGAGGACATTGGACCACCAGCACAGACAAAAACGACAACAACAATAACGGTGGCCCACCACAACAGACAACAATGTTCATCGCGTTGATAACGATGGATAACATACCTCATTGAAAACTTGACTTCTGGATTCGTCATTGCTCGTCGCGTTGATTGGTTGATTGGTTGCAGAAGACAAAGAGAAGCTGCTGAATTTGGAAGGAAGAACAAGGAGAAGACAATGAATTAGAGTTAATTAACCCCCAATTCTATTTAATTATAAATTACCTTGCCAAGTCATAATTATAATTATTTAATTATTGGAATTATATGACATGGACAGCAATCACCTTGTCAAGTCATCAAATTCACAGCCACATGGAGGGGGACTCCAAAAATCCCAACTCTAGTAAATTAGAGGACCAAAAACCTGGCTTTTAAACTAGAGGGCCTTAAACTTCATAATTTTGAAACTAGGAGGACCAAAAGTGCATTTAAGCCTTGATTTAATTAGTTAATTATGGAATTAAAAAAAAATGCAACAAATATGGTTGTGACACCTCATCAACATTTAATACCAAATCACTAATAAGAGAGTAAGTTTTTATTAGACAATTTTAACCTTAAGATTAGGCATAATTTGGCATGGAATCAATTGTCTTAATGTGTAAATTATCATTATTTTAGAGTTTATATATATGAGAAGGGATCAAATTACACCCGAAAAGTTACACCATAAGTTACACACTCAAAAATGTCACTTCAGATTAATATTTTTTAAAATCAACCGTTAGATTGAAACATACCATCATATAGATGTTACCTATAAAGTTTGAGATTAATCTATAACAATTTACTATGTCATTGAACTACATCAAAATTAACGTTTTATGAAAGTTCATTTTGACGTTAATTTTTGGATATCTTGATCGTATAGTAAAACTTTATAGGTATGACCTATATGATGATATGTTTCAATTCAACGGTTGATTTTAAAAAATATTAATTCGAAGTGACATTTTTGAGCGAGTGTAACTTATGGTGTAACTTTCAGTGTAATGATCCTCTATATATATATATATATATATATATATATATATATATATATATATATATATATATATATATATATATATATATAGAGAGAGAGAGAGAGAGAGAGAGATCAAATTACACCCGAAGAGTTACATCATGAGTTACACTCGCTCAAAAACGTTACTTCGGATTAATATTTTTTTAAATCGACCGTTAGATTGAAACATATTATCATATAGATCATACCTATAAAGTTTGAGACTAATCTATAATAAGTTACTATGTCAATGAACTACATCAAAATTAACGTTACATGAAAATTCATTTTGACGTTAATTTTTGGATATCTTGATCGTATAGTAAACCATTATAGATTAATCGAAACTTTATAGGTATGATCTATGGTTCAATCTAAAATTGATTTTAAAAACATTAATTTTTATTTGAAATTCATCTCTTCTACTATATTGATCTCTCTATATATATATATATATATATATATATATATATATATATATATATATATATATATATATTAGATTTCGCTTTTGTTTTGTTTGATCTTCCAACAATGTTTAACTTCTCGCACGGAGTACCGACATACTACAAACGAAGATAGAAATTTCCGAATTTATTTTGTAGTGAACACCGACAAATCTTTAGTAAAAGAATATAACTCTTCAAATTAGAAATAACTAGTCCATCTTTCGAATTTAGCCTCTCTTTTTTTTATTTCCCATTATTGGCAAAAATGGTGGTTGCATTTATTTAGTTCTTCTGGACCACTAATGCCTGTCGGAAAGTAAATCTGGGCCAAAAGATGGAGAGGGTCTATCATATGCATAGCTGTTTCATTTCAATTCCTACCTACCTCAACATCGAGCCAATGACTAGGTAGGAGTATAGGTCATTTGTCTTAAATGCTACATTTATTTCAAATTATATTTGAATTTAATAATTTCGGATAAATTAAAATATACAGTGACTCTGGGTAGTGGCTTGGTACCAGAAAGTGGATTCAAGTGTAAATTGGAGTATTTTTTTACCAAAGGTCACGTACAAGACAAGTCACCAAATATCCTTGCAAAACTTGGTGTGAAACAATACTTTAGTTGTATTTATTGTGGCTGATTAAAACTTGGTGTATTAATTGAAAACAGATTAAAATACTCAGATTTATTTGCACAAAACTGGTAAAAATGCATATCAATAAAAATTGTGGCTGAGCCACAGATACAAACATATCAGAAACAAAGCGAAATGAAATTTTGGGAGGGGGTGGGATTAATTGCTCATAGAGCATACTAAATACCTAAATATATTATTGCACACAGTTATTGAAAAACAACCAAAACAGAAAATTATCCTTTGCTGTAAATCAAACACAGCCAATATGACTGCTGCTGAAATTCTCTTTCCATAAACCTTTTCACTTGGCAAGCTCATTACGGATTTGCTTGGCTGCTGCAACCACGTTGGTGAGGGCAGGCTTAACCTCTGAGTATTTACGGGTTTTAAGCCCACAGTCAGGGTTGACCCACAAAATGTTCTTCTCAAGCACGGCAAGCATCTTGTTGATCCTGTCAGCAATCTCTTCAGTAGGTGGTATTCTTGGGGAGTGGATGTCATACACACCAGGTCCAATTCCAGCACCGTAAACAACTCCTTCACGGAAGACTGATAGAAGCTTTTCATCAGAACGGGAGTTCTCAATGGTGATAACATCAGCATCCATATCAATGATGGAGTGAATGATGTCGTTGAAGTTTGAGTAGCACATGTGAGTGTGGATCTGTAAATATGAAAGTTTGTTATAACAATGTAGGAAAATAAAGGAAAAAATTGGAACCTAATACTTGAAAGGGTAAGCATACCTGAGTGGAGTCCTGAACACCAACATTGGTGATCCTGAAGGAATGGACAGCCCAGTCCAAGTAGTGAGCATGTTCTGACTTCCTCAATGGAAGTCCCTCTCTCAAGGCAGCCTCATCAATTTGGATAACACCAATACCACCCTTTTCAAGGTCTTCTACTTCATCCTTGATAGCCAAAGCAATTTGATAACAGGTCTCGGATCTGCAAATAGATTCACATACACCAGGTTAAAAATGCCAAATATATCACTTTTTAGTTATGTATGTTTAGCTTTTCCTGTGAAAAGGTGTCTAGTTTATACCTAGGTTGGTCAACTCTAACAAAGGACCAGTTGAGAATGGTGACAGGGCCAGTAAGCATTCCCTTCATTGGACGCTTGGTGAAGCTCTGAGCAAGAGTTGACCAGAAGACGGTCATTGCCTTTGGGCGGCTCACATCACCGTAGATGATTGGTGGCTTGACACAACGAGAACCATAGGATTGCACCCACCCATTGGCAGTAAAGGCAAAGCCTGACAATTGCTCACCAAAGTACTCAACCATATCGTTCCTCTGCAACAAAATGAAACCGATAATTAGTTATAGTACAATACTTGAATCAGCGATCTAAAAGAAGCAAAGAATAAAAGTCATAAGGAAATGATGAAAGCTGACCTCTGGTTCTCCGTGTACTAGGACATCAATATCAAGCTCTTCTTGAAGTTTAACAACTTGGTGGATTTCCTCCTTGATTGCCTTGATGTACTCTTCCTCAGAGATCCTGAGTAAAACAACAAGAATGAATAAAGGAATGCACAATGTCAAATAAACAAGGCAGAGAGATCCACAGTCACAGCATTATCTTACTTCTTAGCCTTAAATTCACGACGCACCCTCCTCAATTCAACAGTTTGAGGGAATGATCCAATAGTGGTGGTTGGGAGGATTGGAAGGTTAAGTTTCTTTTGTTGGGCATCCAACCTGGCACTGACATTGGTAGCACGGCGATGGTCAGAGCCCTTCAATGCAGCAGCCTGAGAGTTGAATAGAAAAGGTATAATTAATACCTCCACAAACACAAATAAACAAAATCAGTAGTTAAACAGAGGGAAGAAAAGATAAGCACTCACAGCCTTCTGAACAGCCTCGTTAGTCACTCTTGGAGAGGACTTTCTCGAAGCCTGAGCTGCAGCATTAGCAGAGAAGAAGGCCTGAAAATGAAAAACGCATTAACTCAGTGAATTATATCAAGAAACAAACAGGAATATGCATTGGTAAATAGAACTTTTTGACAGTTGCATACATTGCTAACCACTGCTAACAATTGTCTGACGTTTCTATTGACATTTGTTATTACTATTTCAGGCACTGGTTATTAATATTGCAGGAACCCATTACTTAATCCTGATTCTCTTGATGTACTTTTTATTCTTTTGATTTTCTTAATTGTGCAGTTATATTTTATTATTAAATGCAATACCATGATGGCAGTAAGAAAGAAATGGATATTACCTCATCCTTTTTGCCATTAAATGCATTAGCCAATGCGTTAACTTCAAGAACTTTTTGGGCAGCAAAAGCTAACCATGACTTAATTTCATCATCCAACTTGGTCTCGTTAACAAGATCCACAGCAGTGTGAAGAAGTGAGGTGGAGGTGGATACAACAATTCTCTCTGCATACAGTTTTAAAATTAGATACATCAAGTGACAAGGTTTACTTCAAAGACTCCAAAACTTTCTTATGTAATGAATGTACAACGTTCAATGAATACCTTTGCCTACAATGCCAGCAAGAGTCTCTAATGTCTTGAGAGAATCAGCAAGATCATTTGCCCAAATGTTCCTTCCATCAACCACTCCAGCAAAGATCCATTTGTCACTAGGAAATCCAGCCTTGATCAAATCAATAGTCTTAGCTCCACGGACTAAATCAAATCCATATCCATGGACACCACTCAAAGATGTAAGGGTCTTGTATGCTTCGGCAGTAAGATCAGCAAAGTAGGTCTCAACAAGAACATGCACACCAGAAAGAGCAGGTGTAAGTTCTGCATAAGCCTCAGTAAATGCTTGCAACTTGTGAGACTCAAGATCCAAGACAAGTGTGGGTTCATCAAATTGAATAAATTGAGCACCAGCTGCCTTGAGATCAGCAATAACCTCCCTGCATTCATAGTGAAGATCATGTTAGAAAAATAACATTAATATAATATAAGCCGAGGAAACAATAATGCCCCACAATAATTTAAGCTTCTTACTTGTAGACAGCAAGGACTTTGGGAAGCAGAGATAGGAGAGAAAAGGTTTTGTCAACTCCCTTGGCAGGTTTGGAAAGCAACAAGTATGAGACAGGGCCAACAAGGACGGGAACAGTTTCAACTCCAAGCTGCAAGACAATTCAAATATTCATTGTCGATATCTCAAAAAGACGCATAATGAGACACACATGTGAGCATAACATTACTTCGCCAAGCACCCACTTGGCTATAGTATACAAGAAAGGCACAAAATAAGGTAAAGTAATAATCATTTCTAATATCGTACCCATCACCCAAAAAATTTATAAATTCAAATCCAGATCTAATTAAAAATGTCCCATATACTAATAATATAAAAAACTAAGCTAACAAAGCAAACTGAATTTCAAAATATAAAAAACCAAAAACACATACCGCCTTGGCTTCCTTGTATTCTTCAACAGCCTTGTGAGAAGAATAAACAAAGTTCACCTCAGGGCCCAATTCTGGGACAATAAAGTGGCTGTATCAAGACAACACAAAACAAAAAGTTTAGTAATCAGATTAATATAACACAACAACCCACTTAACAATAAAGGGTGCATCACCGTCACGTGACTTACTAGTTGGTGTCAAACCACTTGGTCATCTCCATAGCAGGCACGGTAGCATTACCTCTAGCCATGGAGAAATAAGTATCAAACCCAATCTCCCCACCGGTCCATCCGTACCTCGGTGGAACAGCACCAAGAGTAGCAGTAGCATCAAGTACCTGATCATAGTAAGAGAAAGTGTTGCTTGGAATATACTTGATCCCAGCATCAGACATCTGTTTCCAGATGGATGCCCTTAGATCAGCAGACACCTTCTTCAAATCCTCAGCACTAGTTTTCCCATCCCAAAATGACTCCAAAGCAAATTTCAATTCTCTCTTGGGTCCCACACGGGGGTATCCAACAATATGAGATCCCATTTTTTCTGTAAACCAAATCCACTCCAAATTTCAACAACAACAACAATAACACAATAATAATATTCTATATTTCTATAATCCTTACAAGATTCACAAAACATGCACAATAAGCAACTATATGAGTTCAAATGAACTCGATCTCGAATATAGAGAATCAATTCAACGTAAATCAAGGTTCAATTCTTCGATCTAAGTGTGAACTAACGAAAATCACAGTTAATAGCAACGATTTGATGAACTACGAGATTTACAGATTCAGATCCAGTGGATCTACACGATACGAATCAGATCTAGAATTAACAGAGTTCATGAAAAGGTTTAGCAATGGATCTAGAGTAGAAAATGAAGTTGAATTGAGTAGAGTTGATTTTAACGTTATTATTAGGGAGAAGGAAAATGGGAAGACGGAAAGAGGGGGGGAAGAAAAGAGTCTCAGTACCTTGGGGTGTTAAGAGTAGGAGACTAATGTGTTCTCTGTGAGTCTTCTTCGCTTCTTGTTAAGGAGTAGCTTGAAGCAGAGAACAGAGTGCGAGCTATAAGGAGTGGGTTTCTTGGTATTTATAGCAGTTTTCACTCAGATCTGACTAGAATAAATTTAATACAATCACAATCCCACCTTCCTCTTTTTTTTTCTTTTTGTTTTTTTATTTCATGAATTCTTTATTTTTATTTTTTTCAGTAATAAATATTAGGTAAATTCTTAAATGAAGTATAAAAGGCTTTTTCTTTTTAATAAATAATAATAAATTAAGAAGAAAAAAAATTTAGATAAGAAAAATATTGGAGCTGATAACTGTTTGTATTTAGCCTAAAAAAGAGTGTTTTGTCTATATTAATATTAGGGGAGGTGAATAGTTGTATTTGTATTTGTAATACAACTCATGTTTTCTAATATACAACTCAGATGATAGCATTAAAATAGCTAGCTAATTTATTACAGTGAATAATTCATGGAACTATTTTAAATTTTTATAGTATTGCACATTTTAAGAAGTTATAAATCATTTTAAAATAAATAAATAATAATTTGATTTAAACTGTTTTCTTCAAACATAAGTAACAACGTTTACTTCAAAGACTCCCATTCTTAACTTGTTTTCTTTAAATTTAAAATTATTTTGAATATTTTTTTATAAAATTATTTTTTAAACAAATTAATATAAAAATTTATTTGATTTCCAAATATTATAAAATATATAGAAAAATAATAATTTAAAAAAATTTGTAATATCGTAAAATTATTTTTATAAAAATTATTTTCAAAATACTAATAACATAAATTTTTCAAAAGTAAAACAAATATCCTGCATTCCCTATATTCACTCTGTGCAAAAGTTAAAGTTATTTTGGCTCAAATTTAGTGTCTTAGAGTTCCAAAAAGTAATCTCTAGTTACTCATTTCATTCAGAGAATTAGAATTTCTTGTTCTTATCCATTTTACCTCTGAACTTCTCTAGTTAGAATTTAGACAAAATAACATTTTGATTCCTTAATTTTATCTCGAAGTCTATTTTTGATCCTTTAACTTTAAAATAGCGGTGGCAAAATAGATAGATTGGATTGATGTGAATTGGGTTGTTAATAAATAGATCAAAATAATTTATTAATTCATTATAATATATTAAAATTTACCTAAATATATCAAATTCAATATTAAAAATAAAATTCATCAATTAACAACATTTTAATGGTTGAACATCCATCGATCCAAAAAAAATATTTACTTTTTCAGTTATTTTTTAGAAAAATAATTTATTTTTAGTTTTCTTTGAAAAAAACAATTAATTTTTAGTTTTATTTTGAAAACCAGCTTTTCAAATAAAAAACTTTACGTTTTTAAAAAAAAAATTCAGTTTTTTTTTTAAATTTTTTTTATCAGTTTTAAAAAAAACATTCAAATAAAAAACTTTCAGTTTAAAAAAAAAATCAATTTCTTTTTTCAAAAAATTCAGAAGATATAATTAATTTTTCAGTTTTTAAAAATAATAATTTTTCAAAAAAAAAATTCTAGTTATTTTATTTCAAAAAAAAATCTTTTTTTCTGTTTTTTTTCAAAAAAATATAAAATTCCAGTTTTTTTTTCAAAAAAAAAAAATTCAATTTTTTTCCGAAAAAAGAATAATATTTCAGTTCTTTTTTCAAAAACAATATTTCCATTTTTTTTCAAAAAAAAAATTGTTTCATTTTTAAAAAAAAAAAATCCATATTTTTTTAAAAATTTTCGGAAAAAAATTATTTTTTTCATTTTTTTTATTAAACTTATTTTTTTGCATTTTTTTTTCAAAAAATTTATTTCCTTTTTTTATCAATTTTGTTATTTTGTGGTAAATAAAAAAAATTGAAAATTTTTTATTTTCAGGTTTTTTTCTATTAATAGTTTTTTTTTCAAAACAATTTGAATAATAAATTATTTTTTCTTTTTTTAAAAATTCTTTTATTTTAAGGATTTACTTTTCCAAAAAATTTAATTTCTGTTTTTTTTCAAAAAACATTCCCGTTTGTTTTTTCAAAATTTATATTTTTGGAAAAAAATTATTTTTTTTAATAAATTTCTAAAAAAGTATATTTTTCAGTTTTTTTATTTAAAAAATATAATTTCCTTTTTTTTCGAAATTTTATTTTAAATTTATCTGTTTTTTATTATTATGAAAAAACTTCTTTTTTTTTGGATTTTTCTAAAAATATTTTATTTTTATTTTAAAAAGTAATGGATTTATTTGATCTAAAGAATAATACATTTGATCATTAAAATGTGGTGGATGGATTGGATCAATCCATTAACTTATTTTTCATTTGGTGGATGAATTTTTTGGTGGATGGATTAGATGGATTTTGTATTAATGGATTCAATTGTCACGCAATCATGACTTGGTTTTACTCCAATGTGTAGATCAGAAAATAGCTGAACGAATCATGGAAGAATTACATGAAGCTGGATTTGGTACTCATTCTAGTGGACATACAACGACTAAGAAGATTCTGAGAACGGGTTACTATTGATCCACTGTGGAGGTTGATTGTTATCGATATGCTCAATCTTGTCACAAATGCCAAATATACGTAGACAAAGTGCATGTACCTCAAATTCCACTGAATATTCTGACCGCCTCGTGGCCTTTCACGGTGTGGGGCATTGACATGATTGGAGAGATCAAACCTACCGCTTCTAATGGAAACTGTTTCATCCTCGTCATTATCGATTACTTTACCAAGTGGGTTGAAGCATCCTCGTTCGCATTTGTTACCAAGACTATTGTGGCTTGATTCATCAAGCATAATCTTACTTGTCGGTACGGCATCCCCGAAAGAATTATTATAGACAATGGTACTAATCTCAACAACAAGATGATCACCGAACTCTGCACGTAGTTCAAGATAAAAGCATCACAACTCTTCTCCATATCGGCCAAAGATGAATGGTGTAGTGGAAGCCGCCAATAAGAATCTCGAGAAGATCATACAAAAGATGATTGCGACGTATAAAGATTGGCATGAGATGTTGTTGTTTGCTCTCCACGGCTATCACACTTCAGTACGACCATCTACAGGGGCAACCTCATTCTCTCTCGTATATGGTATGGCAGTTCTACCTATCGAGGTTCAGATACCCTCGCTTAGAGTACTGAAGGACGTAGAGTTAGACGAAGACGAATGGGTCCAGACTCGACTTGACCAGATAAACTTGATCGATGAAAAACAGCCCGCAACTATCTGCCATGGACAGATATATTAAAAACGAATGATCAAAGTCTTCAATAAGAAAGTCAAGCACCGAGTGTACCAAGTTGGCGATCTAGTAGTCAAGCGCATCATCCTACCACAAGGTGATCCCAGAGGCAAATGGACTCCCACGTATGAGGGACCATTTGTAGTCAAGACAGTATTATCCGGCGGAGACATGATACTAAGAACTATGGATGGAGAAGACTTCCCGCACCCTGTGAATGCAGACATCGTCAAAAAATACTACGCATAAACGAGACCCGCTAGGTTGACTGGCCTAGGCAAAAATAAGGGCATCCCGACAAATCAAAAGGGTTCGGGCAAAAGTTAATGACATATATATAAAAAAAAATGTACACCCGGCAAGTTGAAAACCTGCAAAGGCGGCTTGGGCAAAAAAGGGTATCCCGGTAGACTGAAAACCTGAAAAAGTGATCTAGGCAAAAGTTAGGGATTAAAGCGTACAATTATGTCTCGTCAAGGTCATCTATGTAACACCTGTAATTAATTAAAATAATTTAATTCAATATTATTGAGTATTTCCGATTAATTCGTAATTAAGTCGAAAATCGTGGGTGAAACGTTAAGTTAATGGTCAGGTGAAAATTAGTCGGAAGAAAAATATTATTAGAATTTAATTATTATTTTAAGAATTAATAAATTAAATAAGGTTGAATTATTTAGAAGGGTGAATTAGCATTTTAAGGGTATTAGTTAATAGACTCAATTTAAGTGAGTGACCCATTATTATTAACCTAAGTAGCATAAGAAGTATAGAAAATAAAATAAATGAAATAAGTGGCAGTAAGAAGAAAAGAAGAAGTCACGTAGCAGAAGGGAAAAACGAGAGAAAAGAGGAATAGGATTTCTAACAGTGTCCATTGGCTGTCTGAGATTGGCGTTTTTTGGTCGATTTTTCGAACTCCCTTCGATCCAAAGGTAAGGGGTGGAGTTCGATTACTATAATCAATTGTATGATAGTTTTTATGTGGGGTTTAGGGTTGTATAAAATTACTGTCAAGTTGGTATTTGTGATGAAATTGTGATGCTATGATCTTGTGTTGATATTAATCGCATTGTGTATTATGTTGTTTCTGCCTAATTATGTTGTTCATGCGTGATTTTGATATTGGTGAACCATGTCTGTGGAAAAAATTTGGGTTATGCATTGCTAAGGAGGCGACCGCCCCATTAACTTAGAAGGAAACGGAGACGATCTCCAGTAGGTGAGTGAGAGAAAGGGGACGCCCGTCCCACCAATTAGAAGGAATTTTAGTGTGGGCCCTACCAGCCAGGAGGCGGCCGCCTCAGGCTCCAGGGGGTGGGCGCCTCACACTCCCTTGTCTTACTTGTTCACGTGGATTAGGGGGTATGGCATAGGCATACTGATGACATCATAAATAAAACCCAGTAACAATGAATTTGGATAGTTAGAGAGGTATGGTATGTATCGTGCAGTATAACTAGTAGCAGGTTATGTATAAGTATAGCAGAAAATATATTAAAGGTAGCAGAATAACATTTCTAGCTGTAACAGAAAATAATAGCAGAAGATTAATTTAGCAAGCAACAGAATTGGTAGCAGGCAGTGTGAATTAGTATAGTAAAATGATCCATTAATGCAAGAAAATAATTTGTAGTGGCAGAATTAAGTTAGTAGAATTTATTTAATTAAGTAGCAGTACTGCATGAAGCCAAAAATAGTGCAGAAATTAGACTGTTAGTCAAATTAAACGATAAAATTAATTACTCGGAATTGGACGAAAATTTACAGGGCAGTTCGCGTATACGCGTAGTTAAATAAAGTTGGGTCGTTTGTTGATTTTCGCGTAGATTGCTATAAATTGCAGGTACTATCGGAACAAGTTGTTTTGTGTGACACCCCGATTTAATTCAGAAATTAAATAAATAGGAATTTAATTATTTAATTAATTAAAGGCTTGATTATTTATATTTTCGAAATTAATGGGATTAATTAAAGAGAAGAAGGGATAGAGGTGTGAGTTGTAATTAGGGGTGTGAGGAATAAATTACTCTACTCTTACTAATTACCATTTATTTTATTTTATTGGAATAAATAAAGGAACATTAAAAGGAATATATAAAGGAAAAGAAAGAAAAATAGGTCTTTTTGGAGAAAAGCTATTACACGTAGAATTGGAGAAGAGAAGAGAGGAAAAGCCGACGCCGAGAGAAATCGAAGAACATTACGAGGTGAGGGTGATTTCTTCGGTTAATATGCCTTATGGGTTTTGGGAATCAAATGGATAATTGGGTATGTTAGGAAGTTTGAATTTTGATGATTATAAGTTATAGAATAAAACCCTATTTTGTGTCGGTGTTTGGAATTAGGATCGTTAGTATGTCAAATAAATAGTATGGATGAGTAAACTATGTTGTTTGATGTTATAATGGTGTGAAATGATCATAATTTGGTGTTCCTAATGTCACAATCGTATTGGAAAGTGTGGAAATGATAAAGGATGCATAATCTTGTCAAAAGTAGCGAAAATCTTTGTTATAGGTCGGGAACCGGTTCCTGTGGGAGAACCGAGTTCCAGTGTTAAATGCAAAGGGAAAATTAGGCTCGGGAACGGTTCCTGTCTATGTCGGAACCGGGTTCCCATACAAAACCAGGAGCTCATTTTAAACCGCAGAACCGGTTCTGTATAGGTAGGAACCGGTTCCATGTGCAATTTTCAAAAATACTTAAACTTCAAAATTCATATTTTCCAAACCGTAACTCCGATTAAGTGCCGTTTTAAGATTTCTTAAATTAAAAATACTATCTTTTAAAAGGAAAAATATTATTTTGTTGAAATTATTTTAAAAAGTCGAGCTCCCGATTTTGAAAAATATGGATTAATTAAGGATAATGGGAAATTACTATGAATGGCCTGAGTTATCGGATGAGTACTAATGCTTACAATGTTGTGTTGATTATTCACTATGATTGAATGCGATACATTGGTGATTGGCAATAAGTGAATTATGTTGAGATCATAATTTGTGAATTGGTTTAGATTGTTTGACAAGTTGAATGGAGATTAGCGTTCATGTGATGTTTTCTTTCCTTGTGGTTTATTCATGATTGTATTGGTATCATGTGTTATTGTTATTATATACTGGTGATAGTCTTACTGATTGAAGAGTAAGCGTTTGGCATGTTTATGCTTTGTGATAATTTAATTCATGATTATGTTATTATCATGTGATCGATTGGTATTGGCGTTTATGTGGAATTATATTGTTATCATATTAGTTGAATTGATGTTGCATGCTTTTATGATGCATGCATGAGCATTTGTTAAATTGGTTCATTCCCATTGTGCGGAAGTGAATGGCATAGAGACTTACAGTGCGAGGTAGTGAGGCTAGATTCTTGACCCGGTGGTTATGGGCGAATCATGGATTGGATTCTTGACTCGGTGTTCGGGCGAATCATGGATTTACTGTCTTTCCACATGGGCGGTGGGTGAACTCGGTTCACGTTTGGTACCACATGCATAGAGTCGCATTGCATATGGGATTGTAACATGCTAGGATGGATTCGGTGTTGCAATTTCCATTGTTTGTTTTATCCATGTTCATTGTGTGCGCCTTGTGAATTGATTATGATTTGTGTTTGGTTAATGGATTAACGATCCGATTATTCTGCATTTAAAAGCGATAATGCATGTTATATTGAATTGAAATCTCACCCTTACTTTAACCATTTCGGATCCAGTGATTAGCTGCTTGGAGTTGGTGAGGATAGCTCTAGAGTCGAGTCAGTTAGTTAGTCCGCGTGTCAGTGTCGTGCTCTGGTAGATGTAACACTGGGGGAATGGTTGTTTGAATCCTTTAATGGATATTTTTAATGGTTTTGAATCATGTTTTGATGTTATGTCCTGGAATAATTATGGATGTTGTATTCGGGATCCGTTATGTTTCATTTCCGCTGTAAAACATAACCTTAAGTATGTGTCATTTAATGATTTTTCTTCAGTGAAAGCATGACAACTGTTCTGAAAAATATTAAAAATTGTGATGCCTCTTGGTATGTGTTATATACTCTGATTATTATTTATAAAATCGCGGGTAATTAGAAGGGGTGTTACATTTTGTCTCCGAATTGGACAATCTTTTGGGTTGTAGGCTTAAATGGCCAAAGTTGAAAGTTGAAGTTGATTGTGTTAATTATAAGTTGCGTTGTTGTTGAAGTTGTTAATTGTTGTTGAAGTTGAAGTTGATTATGTTTATTATAAGTTGCGTTGTTGTTGATGTTGTTAATTGTTGTCGAAGTTGAAGTTGATTGTGTTAATTATAAGTTGCATTGTTGTTGAAGTTGTTAATTGTTGTCGAAGTTGAAATTGATCGTGCTGATTAAGTTGATGCAGTTAATGCATGATTAAGTTGTTGTTGTTTTAAGTTGTTGTTGATGTTATGGTCGTTGTATCATACATAGAATTTGCATTACTAAGTTGACCTGGATTGACAATCTTTATGTTGGAGTTATGCTCACCACGTTGGCCTGGATTGACACAAGTTGAAAGTTGAAGGCTTATGCCTTGTTGAATGCCTCGATAACCTGTCATGATTTTAAGTTGGGAGTTTACTCCAAATGGATCCACATACATTTGCATAGTCGAGTCTCATTTTAGTTGCATTTTGAAGTTGTTGTTGATTATTACGTTGTTTTGTGGGATGTCGTATTTTGTTGATTGAAGTAGTAATTATTGTATGATTCTTTACCTTATATATGAATTATCATACTTTTGCTTATATTTTTCGATATCTCACCCTTTTCTTTTGTTTCGCCGTTACCTTTATACTGGTAACGTGCAGGTATCCCAGTCGAAGATTCAGTTGTCGTTAGTTCAAGTTGGGTAGTCGCTCTGATATGTAACACTTGGGGATGAACGCTAGTTGTTTAGTTGTTTTGGATTTGTTGTTGAATAACCATGTTGATACATGAAAAGTAACTGTTGATTTTAAAATGGTTTTAAATTTGAAAAGTTGTTATAACTTCCAAAGTAAATAATGTAGTTCCGCTGATTTATATTAATAAAGTTAAACTCATGTTGTTTAAGTTCATCCAAACTTATGTGTTATGTATCTGTGATAGCATGTTGTTGTTAAGTTGAATTGTAATACTCCAATTGGTTGTTGAAAAGAATTTTGTAACTCTAATTCTCTTAATAATTACCGGGGTAGAATTGGGGTGTTACATAAATGGTATCAGAGCAGGTCGGTCTGTCTGGCCAGTGTCGTCTAATGTTGTTTATTCCTCTGTATGCGATAAGTGTGTGGAACACTGTCGGTACTTGTTTCTTTTGGTTGACTGTTTGCAGGAATTAAGTTGAAGCTAGTGGGGGAGAAGTTTCGCTTCTCGAATGTGTTTGGTTGAGAGGCATCAGTTAGTATGTTGTTGTTGGCGACAGTGCAAGCATTATTGGAGCGTTGTTGATTCCTGAATTCGAAGGTAAAGTGGATTTAAGATTTTGGTCATTTAACGAGTTGGAGCGTCTTGAAAAGGGATGATCAAGAATTGTTAGGATTGACTTCTCGGAGGATGAGAATCAATGTAAGGATTATTGATGTGCAAGTGTGATGCAATTTCTTGATGTTTCAGAAGGTGACTGTTAAGTAACAAGGACAATTGCTACGGGATGGAATTTAGGGAGTCACTATGTTCAACGTTGCTGATGGATTTTGATGTTGCTGTTTAAATAGCCTTGCGTAAGATATGACGTGAGAGCGACGATTAAGTAACAAATTGTTGTAGGCCGTGTTGTGGGATTAGTGGTAAGTAATGAAAAGTTGTAAAGTTGTTGGGTTGGTTGGTTGGAATCTTTGAACCGCGGGTCATACTTGAAATGCGAGGAAGAGGATGTGATTCTAAGAATAAGAGTATTGGTAACGGTGTAAAGAAATTTTGTTCTGATGTTATCGTCAGAGGTGTATTAGTATGTAATGTAAGATGTCGGTGTTGGCATGCTCGGATAATCTTGGAAGTTGACAAATTATGATAATTTTTGTGACGTAAGCACAAATTTTAAAGGAACATCGTTGTAGTTGGTCATGACGGTTTACACTTCATTATGATCGTCAGATATCTATTGACAAATTGAGGACTTGATCACCCTTAATCCATTGTTGATAGTTGATGGAATCGTAGTGGAGGAAGTAGACTTACATTACTATCTTAATAGTACATTAAGTAATGGATTTTATCCCGTGGAGATATTTGCTTTCGAGTTGACAAGAATTAATAGAGGAACATCGATGAAAAAGTTGAGGAATATTGAACAATGCAGCATAGATGGTTATGTGCAAACTATCGTCGTAGAGTGAGAAATTGAGGACGTTGAAGGAAGATGAGACTAATTGATAATTATTAATTGTTTAGTTGATTGAGGTTTGATTGAGCACTACTCACTAAGGTGGATAATCAGAGTGGCGCAGCGGAAGCGTGAGGTGCTAGGGTGTGGTGGTTCTCGTAAATTTTGCGGATTCCCTAAGGATGTTATTATAGTTGTGAGTTGATAGTTCGTTGTGCGTATATTTGTTGAGTTAAGCTGTTAAGTTGACATTATAGTGATTCTACCTTCGTTGTCATGATGTTGTTGTTGGTTACCGTAAGTAAGGAATAATACTCCATAGTATGATGAGGTTGACGAAGTTGGCTATGGTGATGTCACTATGAGAGTGATACGACAAGATGAATAGGGTTGTTGGTGTCTCGCGGATGAATAACTTCGGAGTATGAGAGTAAGAATTGTATATGTGTTTTGGTGGGAATATATTAATGAAATAAAGACGCGATGTTGTACCAACCGAGTATGAGCAATTGAAGGTTGCTACTATGTTGTAAGACAATTATTTCAAGATGTTGCTAAAATGGTTGGCAAGATAATAACGTTTCTGTTGCAAGAGTAATTGGAAGATTGAAGCATAAGTATTGGATTTAAACTGTGATTGACTTGTTGGGTCGAAGGATTGGATGCGAATGCGGTGATAAGGATGGTTGTGTCGGATAGATTTTCGAGGACGAAAATATCTTAAGTGGGGGAGAGTTGTAACACCCGTAATTAATTAAAATAATTTAATTCAATATTATTGAGTATTTTTGATTAATTCGTAATTAAGTCGAAAATCGTGGGTGAAACGTTAAGTTAATGGTCGGGTGAAAATTAGTCGGAAGAAAAATATTATTAGAATTTAATTATTATTTTAAGAATTAATAAATTAAATAAGGTTGAATTATTTAGAAGGGTGAATTAGCATTTTAAGGGTATTAGTTAATAGACTCAATTTAAGTGAGTGACCCATTATTATTAACCTAAGTAGCATAAGAAGTATAGAAAATAAAAGAAAAGAAATAAGTGGCGGTAAGAAGAAAAGAAGAAGTCACGTAGCCGAAGGGAAAAAGGAGAGAAAAGAGGAATAAAGTTCCAAGCAATATCTATTGGCTGTCCGAGATTGGCGTTTTCCGGTCGATTTTTTGAACTCCATTCGATCCAAAGGGAAGGGGTGGGGTTCGATTACTATAATCAATTGTATGATAGTTTTTATGTGGGGTTTAGGGTTGTATAAAATTACTGTCAAGTTGGTATTTGTGATGAAATTGTGATGCTATGATCCTGTGTTGATATTAATCGCACTGTGTATTATGTTGTTTCTGCCTAATTATGTTGTTCATGCGTGATTTTGATATTGGTGAACCGTGTCTGTGGAAAAAATTTGGGTTATGCATTGCTAAGGAGGCGACCGCCCCATTAACTTAGAAGCAAACAGAGACGATCGCTAGCAAGTGAGTGAGAGAAAGGGGACGCCCGTCCCACCAATTAGAAGGTATTTTAGTGTGGGCCCCACCAGCCAAGAGGCAGCCGCCTCAGGCTCTAGGGGGTGGGCACCTCACACTCCCTTGTCTTGCTTGTTCACGTGGATTAGGGTGTTAGGCATAGGCATACTGATGACATCATAAATAAAACCCAATAACAATGAATTTGGATAGTTAGAGAGGTATGGTATGTATCATGCAGTATAACTAGTAGCAGGTTATGTATAAGTATAGCAGAACATAGATTAAAGGTAGCAGAATAACATTTCTAGCTGTAATAGAAAATAATAGCAGAAGATTAATTTAGCAGCAATAGAATTGGTAGCAGGCAATGTGAATTAGTATAGTAAAATGATCCATTAATGCAGGAAAATAATTTGTAGTGGCAGAATTAAGTTAGTAAAATTTATTTAATTAAGTAGCAGTACTGCAGGAAGCCAAAAACAGTGCAGAAATTATACTGTTAGTCAAATTAAACGGTAAAATTAATTACTCAGAATTGGACGAAAATTTAGAGGGCAGTTCACGTATACGCGTAGTTAAATAAAGTTGGGTCGTTTGTTGATTTTCGCGTAGATTGCTGTAAATTGCAGGTACTATCGTAACAAGTTGTTTTGTCCCTGAATTGGACAATCTTTTGGGTTGTAGGCTTAAATGGCCAAAGTTGAAAGTTGAAGTTGATTGTGTTAATTATAAGTTGTGTTGTTGTTGATGTTGCTAATTGTCGTTGAAGTTGAAATTGATTATGTTAATTATAAGTTGCGTTGTCGTTGAAGTTGTTAATTGTTGTTGAAGTTGAAGTTGATTTTGTTTATTATAAGTTGTGTTGTTGTTGATGTTGTTAATTGTTGTCGAAGTTGAAGCTGATTGTGTTAATTATAAGTTGCATTATTGTTGAAGTTGTTAATTGTTGTTGAAGCCGAAGTTGATCGTGTTGATTAAGTTGATGCAGTTAATGCATGATTAAGTTGTTGTTGTTTTAAGTTGTTGTTGATGTTGTGGTCGTTGTATCATACATAACATTTGCATTACTAAGTTGGCCTGGATTGGCAATCTTTATGTTGGAGCTATGCTCACCACGTTGGCCTGGATTGGCACAAGTTGAAAGTTGAAGGCTTATGCCTTGTTGAATGCCTCGATAACCTGGCATGATTTTAAGTTGGGAGTTTACTCCAAATGGATCTACATGCATTTGCATAGTCGAGTCTCATTCTAGTTGCATTTTGAAGTTGTTGTTGATTATTACGTTGTTTTATGAGATGTCGTATTTTGTTGATTGAAGTAGTAATTATTGTATGATTCTTTACCTAATATATGAGTTATCATACTTTTGCTTATATTTTTTGATATCTCACCCTTTTCTTTTGTTTCACCGTTACCTTTATACTGGTAACGTGCAGGTATCTCAGTCGAAGATTTAATTGTCGTTAGTTCAAGTTGGGTAGTCGCTCTGATACGTAACACTCGGAGATGAACGCTAGTTGTTTAGTTGTTTTGGATTTATTTTTGAATAACCATGTTGATACATGAAAAGTAACTGTTGATTTTAAAATGGTTTTAAAGTTGAAAAGTTGTTATAACTTCCAAATTAAATAATGTAGTTCTGTTGATTTATATAAATAAAGTTAAACTCATGTTGTTTAAGTTCATCCAAACTTATATGTTATGTATCTGTGATAGCATGTTGTTGTTATGTTGAACTGTAATACTCCAATTGGTTGTTGAAAAGAATTTTGTAACTCTGATTTTCTTAATAATTACCTGGATAGAATTGGGGTGTTACAATCTACTTACAGACTACACTACTATCAGCTTTAAATGGCGCAGATCAGTCCAATTACTTTCTTCTGGCAGCAAGGAGATGCGATAGTAGAAAATATATGAGCAATAGCATAGTTGAAACCCGACGAGATTGTTTCCACATAGCTTTTACTATTTTCCAAATGTTTCCGACAATTTCCTCTTACTATGATATTTGTCTCTTTGTACACAAACTGCCCGTATGATTTCCCTTTTCCAGTTCCCAATTTTATTTTTTATTTGTTTTGTTTGCATAAAGTCCAATAACTGTTTTGAATGATTATATGCATTTGACGATAAATATCTATTCACAAACATACGAAAAGCAAACAGATACAATAATTACTACGGGCTTTAGGAGTTGAGATGACAACCAAGTCACCAACACATCCTCACAGAGTCATTCTTACAAAGGTATATTCTTGCAGAATAATCTCTACAATCCCCACAGAGTCATCACTCCCTCGACAGAGACGAATCTTTCCAACAAAATTACTAATTTATCATCTTCTTTCAACAGTGACCAACACTTATACTCATCACATCAACTTCATCAAGTTTGTCCCTGAGCAGTGGTCCTATCAACATCATCACATTAGTCCACGAGTAGTGATCCTATTAACATCATCATGTTAGTCCCTACGTAATGATTATCTATATTCTTAACTCATCACATTAGACCCCGAGCACTGATCCTATCAACATCATCACATTAGTCCCTGAGTAGTGATCATCAATTTAGCACGTTAGAGTGATCATCAATTTAACACGTTAGTCCCCGAGCAGTGATCATCAATCTAGTACGTTAGTCCCCGAGCAGTGATCGTCTCAACTCATCACATTAGTCCTCGAGAAGTGATCATCTACATTGTCACGTCAGTCCCCGCGCAGTGAACGTCAACTTTGTTACATTGGTCCCCGAGCAGTAATCAATCATCAATCGACTTATTATGTCAGTCTTCAAGCAGTAATAGGTTATACAAGATCACATTATTCCCCAGCAAGATTCGTGCCCAAGATGTTCATCCCCAACTGAGTATCTCTCAAGATCATCATTCCCCAACAACATCAATATCCAGACCAGAAACTTTGTCAAATAATGCATCGGAGGAATCTACATCTCTTTTATCCTCAGTCAAGATCTTCATCCCCAAGCAGAAATCAAAGATCCCCAGTAGAAAGTTCCTATCTTCTTCAAGATGGATATGTTTTGAAATGCCACAACATCTACATTCATACATTATTCATAAAAGTCATAACATGTGCATATATCATTCATGAGCATTATCATATACTCACATGCATCATAATATGCATAGATCTAACCATATCCCTTTAAGTTAAATTTCCCGGCAGGTGAAAGTTATTTTCCAGGCAGAAGGTCAAAGATTAATGCCCGAAGCAAGACGGGAAAACCTTTTGAACGACCAGGCAGGTTTATCAACAAACATCAGGATACAAATTAATACCCGAAACAAGACCGGAAAGCTATCTACCTCCTGATGAATACTCATTTCGGATAAATCTAAGACGAAGGTTTATTCTGACACTCTCTAAATGGAATCTTTAAGCCCATCTCCGACTACACGTCGATATCTCCCCACCTGTAGAATACTGCATATCTGATTTAAAAAATACATACCAGTAATCTCATTCAAAGATGACATAGAGTCTAACGTACAAATCACTCCCCAGCATCAACTTCTCCAAATGGCATCTGTAAGCCCATCCTAACGCATCGTCATCTGACGATCTCATACCATACACCAGCGAGTGCAAATTTTCAGGTGTACTCGAGTGTTCAATAATCTTCTACTTTCAGGTCACGAAAGGAAAGCATATCAATCTAACCCTTCCGGTACAAGAAGATTGAATAGGGGAACTGTTATACCCCAAAATTTTCCCTCCTATTTCCCAAGTCAATCCACATCTCCATACTCAAGAATTGCTCAAGGGTTGACCAGATGAACCCTCTCCTAAGCAATCAACCCACAAATAGGGTTTTGATTCTCTAAAGTCAAATATGGTCTCCATTTCCTCAAGTGATCATCATACCTTCTCATATGTTTCAAGTCATCGTCATGTCAAGTTTTAAGCCTCACAACTCAAGTTTGCTCAGTCAACTGCTCATATGGTAGAAAATTAGTTGTATTTCATCATTTTTGGTCAACATCAATATTTTGAAGTTACATTCATCATTTGATCAAGGGTTGATAATGATTCATCAAGAAAACTCAAGATTTGATCAAAAGTCAAAGTTTCCAAATTAGGGTTTCTTGACAAAAAGTTAACGGAACTTTGACCAGGCATAAATTTCACATACTTTATCAGAATTTTTTCCATCAAATCTCATTTTGAATAGAATTCAATTATCTACAACTTCATGACTCATAAGCTTTGGCCAAAAATACTTCATTTGAGAGTTATGGATCAAGACATTATAGGTCCTTCTAAAAGTCAACAAAAAGTCATCTTTTTGCAAAGAAGTGTACATGAACATGGAAGCTTCAATGAGGATGAAACCAAAATTAGTGTTTAGAGGAAATCTTGAGATTTCTAAAAAGTCAAAGAACACTTCAAAGTGTTGAAAATGGACCAAGATACAACTTGTGCAAGTTTGGAAAATTTGAAGAAGTGCATGAAGAGAAATACTTAGCAAATTCAATTTTTTTTCCAAATGGGCCTAAGTTTTTGTGATCCAAACATGTTCTTAAGATTATCCATGACTCCTAAGTCTAATTACATGCCACTTTGCTATTTTTTTGATTTATTTTTTAATTAAATCACTAAAATTCAAAATTAATTAAAGTAAAATGCAAAATAAAGAAGGAAGGCGTGTGGGCTTGTATTCTGATTGTCTTGAGATCCAAGGAATGTCATTCAAGCTGGCAAAATGCATGGATATGTTTAAGGCAAAATTGAGCCAATTTTGGAAGATTTTGATAAAAAAATTCAATCAAATATTCTTCATTGAAAGAATATATTTTTCATTCAAGTCTTGACCTAATTCCACTCTTCTATATATACTCAATAAGATCAAACATCAAGAGGACGAATTCATGCAACCATAAAGATAGTGTTTGTGCTAAAAAATTTCATACAAACTTGCACCTTTGAGTTTTAATTTCCAGCCATTCTCAAGCAAATCCAAGTGCTGATTCGTGCTCCTGAGGTATTGTAGGGTAAGTACATGTTCAAAGTCATGGCAAAAACACCCTAAAACGCATGTACCATGAACTCCGATTATCTCATACATTTCAATTTCGTATTTTGCATTTTATCATGTTTTAGTTCAAACTAACATCACTAATGTGTTCGTGAGGTTTATTAGAGCAGGTTTGATCCATCATTTGCAAAGTTTAATGGCTAAATCGTGTTTCACCATCGTTAGGGCTTCAAGCTCACGAAGCTTCGGATCTAGGGTTACAGGCAGTTTCAGACCAAGCTAACCATACCATTGAATATGTAGCATCCTAATTACATGATCTGAGCTTTTGGTTTTTGTTTTTGATCGATTTTACAGGTTTTAGAATTTCCCCTCATCAGAGAAGACGATCAGACCACCGTCCATGGCGTTGCTGACTTAGATCAAGGGTTTCAAGGCATGCGTGGCGCTATTCTTTCACCTGATTGGCTCACACGATACAGACTGGGGGCCACGTTTGACTTGTTTTAAAATTCAAAATGAAACGCGCATGATACATATAATCCAATGGTTATATCTGCTTGACAACAAAAACGTGCAGCTCATATGCTGAAGGCGTTTAAAGGTGTAAAATTTTTAATATTAATAATGCATAATAATTAATCTTTCTCAAAGAATTTAGTTAAAATACATTAATAATATAAAAGAATTTTACATAATCAATACATCATATAGGTTAAAAAAATTAATTTTCCACAGACCTTTGTAAAATAATCTCAGAAAACTATTTTCTGTGAGAATCGAACACATGTTCTTTGTTTTAATAACTCAACTCATTATCACTGTACCATGATATTTCGTTTATTACATTCGCTCATGAATTTAATATATTATATATATTTTCCATAAACACAACATAAAATCAGATCTACATCTTCTTCCCTAATTTGAAAACCCTGACTAACCTTCCTTGCAAATCTACTACTGTATTTAATTATCAATTGTCACATTTTTGAATTCTCACTCTAAATACTTAGTTGATACAAGTTTACATAATTAAGAGGTTAGATCATCAGAAATCATGGATGAGCCAAATGAAAAAGAAATTGATCCACGAGAATCCTCTTTTCATTTTCCACGAAAATCCTCTCATTCATTCTTCCATACAAAATCAACTATAATAATTGTCATAAATGATTACTGATCGTACCTGATCAGACTGGATCTTCGATGACCCACAAATTAGAATTTGAAAATGATTAAAAGTGAGACGGGGGTACCTGCAATATACTCTGATGCCAAATTAAGAATCGGGGTAGAGTGCAAGTAGAAAGTGAGCAAAGAATGAATACCTGACCCTCTAGTGAAAAGGGTATTTATAGCCCTCAGTATTGGGCCAAGGTCCCCATATTTAGCCAACTAGGTAGGACCAACATGGAAACTGTCAGGATCTACTAGCATAGTGGATACTAGCACGTGGCCTCCATCCTGGGTGAACTATCCTAAAATGCCAGGAAGATGGATGTGGTCTTTTCGCTGTCAAGATGACCTCGTGATATTTAGAGGTGTTGATGGTGTTCCCTATGAGGATGAGGCTCCTCAGTGACCATATGCATGAACGCCCCCAACAAGCATATCCCTTAGTGATATGTGGGTGAAGGGTCCCCGACAAGACGTGGAAGAGACATCCATCTCCTAGTCATGGTCTTGTGGGGCACGTTTGAGACCTCTCCAGTGGTCGAGCAAGATAAGGATCTTGTCCAGCGAGGAGCTAAGGGCAGGTCTGGCCCAGTGAATGCCTTGATGAGTTTTCTCTGTGGTTTTACTGGATTGGGCCCTGTATGCTACTTGGGCTACATGTGCGTGGTGGCCGATCTGCTCTACGTGGTTGACGGTGATGGTAAGCGGATCTCCGACGGGGAGTAGTGTCGCGGGGTGTTATTGGTCGTGTAAATCGGGTAATAATATGTTAGTGATATTGCTCTGTGAATTTTCAGAGAAAAATTATACACATGATATGTGATAATAATATTCAGAGAATAAATTGAGTGAAATTTTCAGAGAATTTTACAAGGTGATATGTGATTTGTTAATAATATTTTAGGATTTTTTTATAAGGTGAAATTTTATTATAAGAGAAATATAATGGTTTTCAATAAAAAATAATGTTAGAAATTAGGTGGGAGTTGTTGATTTGTGAGTGAGATTAGATTTTTGAATAAGGGTTGACTAAACGAATATATAAACTTTTTGAGCGAATATAACATACGAATTAGCATGACACAATGGTAATGAGGTGATCTATTTGAGAGAAAGAACTTGTCTTTGATTCTCATAGAAAACAATTTTATGAGATGAGATTATTTTTCTATCTTTATAAAGAATATATAACATGTCATTATTTAAACAAAGAAAAATTAATACACAAAATAAATGTCACATAAGAAGATTTAATCAATAATTTATAGTGAGAGAATCTTCATTTTTTTAAAAGGAGAATCACAATAATTTTTTTAAGAGTGACAAAATTAAATTTTACTACATTGATAAAAAAATGACGTATTTAACCCTTAAAAGAAAGTGTTACAAAAATAACTATTAAGGGCAATGTTTAAGGATACTAAATAAAAAAAGACAAAATTTAGGTACAATTCTTTAGGTGTGTAATTCTTACTTTGATTCAATAAAAATATGACAAGTGTATAATTTTCTCTTACACATATGCAAATTACTCATATTTTTATACAAATTGCTCCAATTTTCACTCCTTAAATGATGTTTAAGTATATTTGTCATATTTTTATTGGAACAAAGTAAGAATCATACTTAAATAATTGTACCTAAGTTTTGTCCATAAGAAATATTCTTTATCAAAGTTGTTCATTCATAAAGTATATTTGGCCGAGGTGTGAGTTTGTATGGTCGGGTTACAGTTGATTAGACCAAGTAGAGTCGATGACTAGCTCGGCCTAGGCAATTATAGCTAGCTCAGCTCGGGCGTTACCTCGGTGATTAAAGGATGAAAGCGCCAAAATAACTCTTATGCGTTCTTTATAATTGCAGAAGTTATGGTTAATTATAGTTATGCATTTATGGTTAAGGAAGAGACATGATAGTTATAGTCAGTGATTAATGAGGTCCCAACACCTCTATAAAAGGGCTCTCGAATGAGGGATAAGCAAGACACATAGCTTGGAGCTCAAGGAAATTCACTTGCTGCTTCCAATCCCTAAATATACTCAAATAAATATTCTAGAAAGAACATTTGGCGCCCACCGTGGAGCCCCGGTAAAACTTTCATGGGCCACCGCATTAGATATACGAAGACAGAATGTCTATGTCACCAGAGCATGATCCGCCTCAGCCAGACTTGACGCAGTTGCTGGCAATGATTCATGTTTTGCGTCAACACAATGAAGCCTTGCAAGATAGTGTTCAGACTCTTCAGCAGAGGAGTCTAGATGATACTGAGTGGTAGGAGGTAAAACTTTTGGAACCTCGGCCTTTATCCCAGGCTATTTGGGATGATCAAGTGCCAGAAAATTTCAAACCTCCCGTCTTGACAACGTATGATGGAAATTTTGATCCTCAGGAACACATAATTGCTGCCAATAACATCATGGCTCTAATTTGAGCCAGCGACTCCTTGAAGTGTAAATTGATGGCAGGCACTTTCAGGGACTTGACACTAAGATGGTATATGGTCCTACCTCGTCTATATATCCTCAGCTATCAGGACTTCAACAAGAAACTAATTCAGTAGTTCTCGACAAATCATCATCGGAAGGTGATGAACACTTCTATTTTCAATGTTAGGCAGCTACAATCAGAATCTTTGAAAGACCACATGGCACATTTTAATGAGGAGACCATAAATATTTCTCACCCCAATCAAGAAATCTGTGTGGCAGCATTTTCAGTATGGGCTCTGCGTCGGGCAATTCAATGAGTCTCTAGCTCAGAAGTCGGCAAAGAGCATGGATGAAATCATCACCCGTGTGGAATGTTATGTAAAAGGAGAAGAAAAAAAACATGGAGAAAAGAGCTAGAGATGCTAAAGAGAAGGGGAAAGGACGTGAGGAACATGCTGGACAAAAAACACGTCCTCGTGATAACCCGCCTTCGAGAGAACGTCCCAGAGAAAGGCACTCCGAACAGCCATCTCGGTAGTTGGTTAGGTCGGATGAGACCTTTACTGCCTTGTGTAACACCCCTTCTAAAATACCCCGCGAATATATTAATTAAATCAGAGTAACACGTAAAACAAGCGATGTCACAATTCAGAAATAAATAAAACCTCAATAAACAGTAGCCATGCTTCACTGAAGGACTTATTAAAATAATCAATCAAATTGATATCATGTTTTACACAGCAGAAATATACCACAAAACCAAAACGGAATAAAACCAATTCATAATTGTTCCCAAAATAACTCAAATGACAAATGAATACTAAATAATTCCTCAATTAAACGTTCCCCAATGTTACAACCTATCAGAGCATGACAATGACACGCGGACACAAAATAACATAGCTTTAGAGCCATCCTCACCAACTCATGAGCTGCTAACTTTAATCTGAAATTATTAAAGTAAGGGTGAGATTTCTCATAATTAAGATGCATTATAAGTTCCTCAGACAACATAATGTCACAAGCATATTAATCCATCCATTCTAGCATAATTCAGATTTCAACACACAATTATAACCACACAATCCATTATGCACAACAATAACAACAAGAGAATTGTAACAATGGAAACCATCCTAACATGTTACAATTCTATGCAAATCTAATCTGAGCCTTAATGCATGTGGTACCAAAATGTGACCAAGTCACACGCACTGATCCATCATCACCCGGATACAGTAATCATCGATTCATCCATAATCATCCGGACACGAATCCAGCCTAACCACCCATCATCACCCGGGTACGGTTATTGGCAATACAAGCCAAATTCCACACAATGGGAATTAACTTCACCGGAATGCATATGCATGCACAACACCAGCATGCAACATTCAATCAATCTATGAATACACCAATTATCATAAACTGAATCAAAACTAAAACATGATGTCCTCAACGATCATGCACACAATCAGCAGCATAAACATGCATCCCATTCACAAAATCCTGATACAATCAAATGCCACAAGTACACTACTGCATATACACCAAGTATGCATTGAATAACAGACCACTCAAATCAGAATTCGACACATTTTCAAAATAATTTCAAGTTACAGGAAATCCCTTCATTTCATAAAATAGAGCATTAAATTTAAGAAACAACATCAAAGCAAAAGCAGACTTACGGTTTGAAAGTTATGAATTTTAAAGTTTGGAATTTTTCAAAAGTATCGGTAGTAAGGTTCCTCGAGGAGAACCGGTTACCAAAGTTCAAAAACACCCCTAGAAAATGTACGGGAACAGGTTCCTCGAGCGAAATCGGTTCCCAGAAGAAAAATCAGTTTTCTTTGGAAAAATATAACGTGGAACCCGGTTCCTCCCCAGGAGTAACCGGTTCATGAGTTCAAAAATGCCCAGTTTTACTAACTTACACATTGGAACCCAGGTTCTCCCACTGGGAAACCGGTTCCCACGACTCACAGAGCCAAAAACACCAGTTTTACAGCAGTAGATTTCCAAAATAATTTTACTATCCTTTCCAATCGTATCAATACATTCCAATGCAGTAGAATCACTCAACCAACATCATTAACATGCAATTTGACATACTTTGGTCATTCCTAATGACCCTATAACATACAAATCACTCAATTCTACACCATCCGACACAAATTGGGATAGTTCTACGAAAACTTAGAATTTCTAAATTGAGATTCTCTACATACTACGATCAATCCTATTGAAATCAAAACCGATAATACACGTTAATTTATCGAAATCACCCCTTATCTTGTGGGTTCTTCGAATTCCGGCAACTTTCACTCTTTTCCTCTTTCTTTTCTCTTCTCCAATGTTACGATTGATGAAAAACCTTCTATTCCTCTTTTTCCTCCTTTTCTCTTTTATTATTCATTTTATTATCCCAATAAATAAAATACAATTAATAATTAGGATAGGTAGAGTATTTTACTCGTCACACTCCCATTACTCCTCACACTCCCAACTCCTTCTTTCATTTATTTAATTAATTAATTCCAATAATTCCCAATATTAATAATCAAACTCTAATTAAATTAATAATTAAAAATTCTAATTATTTTAAATATTGAATTATTTGGGGTGTCACAACTCTCCCCTACTAAAAAGAGTTTTCGTCCTCGAAAACATACCTCGAACAAAGTTTGGGATCGAGTCCTTCATCGACTCTCCGGCTCCCAGTGACATTTCCACTGCCGGTCCTCCCAAGCTACTTTCACCAACTCTATTTCCTTACGTATTTGTTTCAACTTCCGATCCTCAATTCGCAGCAATGCTTCAGTCAAATTCTCTCGTACGTATATCATCACCGAATCTCATGAGGCGGATCGAAATGTACTTCCTCGGTGAGATACATGGAAAACATCATGCAAATTTGCAAGTGACGGCGGTAAGGCAATCTGATACGCAACCTACCCAATTCTCTTGGTAATCTGAAATGGACCAATAAAGCGTGGAGTCAACTTCTTTGACTTCAAGGCTCGACCAACACCAGTCATCGGAGTAACTCGCATAAACACATGTTCTCCTTCACTAAACTCAAGATCTTTCCTCCTCTTACGTGATAACTCTTCTGACGACTCTGAGAAGGTCTCATCTTTTCCTGAATCATTTTAATCTTTTATGAAGTCAGTTGGACAATTTCCGGCCCAATCACAACACTCTCTCCAGATTCATACCAACACAGCGGTGTCCGACACCTCCTACCATACAATGCCTCAAACAGAGCCATACCAATACTCAAAATGAAAGTTATTGTTGTAGGTAAACTCAATCAATGGTAGATAACTATCCCGAGCTCCACCTTTTTCCAACACACAAGCTCTTAACAAATCCTCTAACGACTGAATCGTTCTCTCCGTCTGACCGTCTGTCTACGGATGATAAGCAGAACTCAATCGCAACTTAATACCCAAAGCTTCCTGCAACCCTGTCCAAAACTTAGACGTAAATCTCAGATCTCGATCCGACACAATACTAGAAGGAATACCGTGCAAACTTACGATCTTCTCGACATACAATTCTGCCAACCTCTCCATCGGATAATCCATTCTTATCGGAATAAAGTGAGCAGATTTTATCCACCGATCAACAATAACCTAGATAGAATCACAATTCTTCGCTATCCTCGGTAAACCAGACACAAAATCCATAGAAATGCCATCCTATTTCCATTCCGGAACAAACAACGGTTCCATCAATCCTGACGGTTTTTGATGTTCGATTTTCGACTTCTGACAAACCAAACAAGCATACACAAACTCAGCAATTTCCTTTTCATTTCGTGCCACCAAAACAACTTCTTCAAATCATGATACATTTTAGTAACACCAGGATGAATACTCAACCCGCTACGATGTCCTTCTTCCAAAATACTCTTTCTAATATCGGCAACATCCGGAACACACACCCTATCACCAAATCTCATAACACCATTCTCGTCAATTCGGAACTCACCTCCTTGACCCTGGTTGATCAATGTCAATTCATCAACTAAACCAACATCAGATTTCTGTCCATTTCGAATTTCTTCCAGAATACCACTAGTCAGCTTCAGCATTTCCAATTTCACACTATTAGAAGTCGTCTCACACACCAAACTCAGATCTCTGAATTGTTCAACTAATTCTAATTCACGAACCATTAACATAGATATATGCAAGGACTTTCTACTCAAGGCATCCGCAACAACATTTGCCTTACCAGGATGGTAATTCAAACCGAAATCGTAATCCTTCAGAAATTCTAACCACCTTCTCTGCCTCATGTTGAGCTTTTTCTGATCAAAGAGATATTTCAGACTCTTGTGATCGCTGAATACCTCAAATCGAGAACCATACAAGTAATGCCTCCACAATTTCAAAACAAATACAACTGCTGCCAACTCTAAATCATGAGTCGGATAATTCCTTTCATGAACCTTCAATTGTCTTGAAGCATAAGCCATAACCTGCTTATCTTGCATCAACACACCATCTAAACCCATCAATGACGCATCACAATACACAATAAAAGACTTAGCCGGATTCGGCAAAATCAAGATCAAAGCACTAGTCAACCTCTTCTTCAGCTCTTGGAATCCTTTCTCACATTCGGCATCCCAAACAAACACCTGACCCTTTCTGGTCAACTTAGTCAATGGCAAC
Source organism: Vicia sativa (assembly GCA_021764765.1). NCBI lineage: Eukaryota > Viridiplantae > Streptophyta > Magnoliopsida > Fabales > Fabaceae > Vicia > Vicia sativa. The sequence continues at coordinate 153,731,237 of CM038795.1, read as the reverse complement.
GTTAATTTGGAAAATCCTTCAATAAACTTCCTGTAATAACCTGCAAGACCAAGAAAACTACGGATCTCTGAAGCATTCTTGGCGCTTCCCTGAGATACCGCTACCTTCGTAGGATCAACAACAATTCCATTCTTGGAAATTACATGGCCAAGAAAACTCACTTCACTTAACCAGAATTCACATTTGGACAACTTCGCATAAAGCTTCTTCTCTTTCAACAATTCCAATACAACTCGGAGATGTTCTGCATGCTCTTCATCACTCTTCGAATAGATTAAAATGTCATCAATAAATACCACCACAAACTTATCAAGATACAGATGAAATATCCTGTTCATATACTCCATAAAAACACCAGGTGCATTAGTAACTCCAAACGGCATAACAGAATACTCATAATGTCCATACCTCATTCTAAATGCAGTTTTCTGAATATCCTCCGTCTTCACACGAATATGATGATATCCAGACCTCAGATCAATCTTACTGAATACACAAGCTCCAACTAGTTGATCCATCAAATCATCAATCCTCGGCAAAGGATATCGATTCTTGATTGTAACTTTGTTCAACTGCCTGTAATCAACACATAATCTCATTGAGCCTTCCTTCTTCTTAACCAACAACACCGGAGCACCCCACGGCGAAACACTAGGACGAATAAACTTCTTCTCAAGTAACTCTTCCAATTGCTTCTTCAATTCAGATAACTCAGATGCCGATATACGATAAGGCGCCATCGACACCGGACTAGTTCCAGGAATCAAATCTATAGTAAATTCCACTTCTCTCTCAGGTGGCAATTCACTAACGTCTTCCGGAAACACTTCTGGAAATTCATTCACCACTGGCAATCCATCACTCTTTGCCCTTACCTCCGCTTCTATTGCATAATACAACATAAACACCACAAAACTATCCTTTACAACTAGGTTCATCTGCTTAACTGTCATAATCACGTCTTCGACACCAACCTCTTCAGGAAAAATAACCGTCTTCGCAAAACAGTTGATATGAACCTGGTTGAATTCAACCAGTTCATTCCAAGGATGATATCAAGTTGTTCTAACGGTAGGCACACTAAATCCATACTGAAATCCCTACCAAAAATCACAATAGGACAATTCCTACAAACATATGAAGTAGTCACTGAACCCGACGCAGGAGTGTCAATAACCATACTTCCATCCATATTAAAAATATCCAAGTTCAATCTTTTAGCACAATCCAAAGCAATAAAAGAATGTGTCGCTCCAGTATCAATAATCGCAATCAAAGGTATGCCATTAATAAAACATGTACCTTTAATCAACCGATCATCTGGCTTAGTCTCTGATCCAGACAAGGCGAACACTTTACCACCAGCTTGCTCCTTTTTGGGTTTTGTACACTGAGGACGAGTATGACCCTCTTCACCACAGTTGTAACAGGTCACCACTCTCACTCTACAATCATTAGCCACATGGCCGAGCTTCCCACACTTGAAACACTTCCTATCATTACTCTTGCAGTCCACCATACGATGTCCTGTCTCTCCACACTTGTAGCACTTAATGGAAGAACCAGAATTTCCCCCACTAGACTTCTTCCAACCACTGGATCTCTGATTATTCTTATCATAAGGTTTACCACGATCCATATGTTTCTTACCCTTCCGATCAACATACCCTCGAGCATTTGTTCGAGTGCTAGCAAGATCCTCCTCCAAAATCCTACTACAGTCTACCAAATCAGAAAACCTTCAGATACGCTGATACTTGATACCCTGCTTGATCTCATCACGAAGACCATTCTCAAATTTGATACATTTAGAAAATTCTCCATCTGCATCATTAGTGTAATGAGCATAATACTTCGCCAACTCAGTAAACTTCGAAGCATACTCACTTACAAACTTGTTGCCCTGCTTGAGCTCCAGGAACTCGATCTCCTTCTTACCCCGAATATCTTAAGGAAAGTACCTCCTCAGAAAAGCTCTCCTGACCACAATCCAAGTCAATGCAATGCCATCTTCTTCCATTTCCGTACTGGTAGCAACCCACCAGTCATCAGCTCCCTCTGCTAACATGTGAGTACCATACCTCACCTTCAGCTCCTCAGCACAATCAATTACTCTGAAGATCCTCTCGATCTCCTTCAACCACTTCTGAGCATCTTCGGGATCATGTGTGCCCTTGAACAATGGAGGATTATTCCTCTGAAAATTCCCCAATTATGCATCGGCACCAATACCGACTCCGGTGATTCCTCAACACACCGGCCAAGATTCCTAAGGCTTACAATAGCGACATCGTCTCTTCCGTTACCTCTTCCGACCATTGTTACGTAACATTACAAAACAATCTCATCACCAATGCAAGCGGTGTTACCTTGCACTAGTCGCATACAAAAGGGATAACGACACTAAGACACGACCGACTATGCTCTGATACCACTATTGTAACACCCCTTCTAAAATACCCCACGAATATATTAATTAAATCAGAGTAACACGTAAAACAAGGGATGTCACAATTCGGAAATAAATAAAACCTCAATAAACAGTAGCCATGCTTCACTGAAGGACTTATTAAAATAATCAATCAAATTGATATCATATTTTACACAGCGGAAATATACCACAAAACCAAAACGGAATAAAACCAATTCATAATTGTTCCCAAAAAAACTCAAGTGACAAATGAATACTAAATAATTCCTCAATTAAACGTTCCCCAGTGTTACAACCTATCAGAGCATGACACTGACACGCGGACACAAAATAACATAGCTCTAGAGCCATCCTCGCCAACTCCTGAGCTGCTAACTTTAATCTGAAATCATTAAAGTAAGGGTGAGATTTCTCATAATTAAGATGCATTATAATCCACCCATTCTAGCATAATTCTCATAATTAAGATTTCTCATAAAGTAAGGGTGAGATATCACAAGCATATTAATCCACCCATTCTAGCATAATTCAGATTTCAACACACAGTTACAACCACACAATCCATTATGCACAACAATAACAACAAGATAATTGTAACACTGGAAACCATCCTAACATGTTACAATTCTATGCAAATCAAATCACGAATGCATGTGGTACCAAAACGTGACCAAGTCACACACACTGATCCATCATCACCCGGATACAGTAATCATCGATTCGTCCATAATCATCCGAACACGAATCCAGCCTAACCACCCATCATCACCCGGGTACGGTTATTGGCAATACAAGTCAAATTCCATACAATGGGAATTAACTTCACCGGAATGCATATGCATGCACAACACCAGCATGCAACATTCAATCAATCTATGAATACACCAATTATCATAAACTGAATCAAAACCAAAACATGATGTCCTCAACGATCATGCACACAATCAACAGCATAAACATGCATCCCATTCACAAAATACTAATACAATCAAATGCCACAGGTACACTACTGCATTTACACCAAGTATGCATTGAATAACAAACCACTCAAATTGGAATTCGACACATTATCAAAATAATTTCAAGTTACAGGAGATCCCTTCATTTCATAAAATAGAGCATTAAATTTAAGAAACAACATCCAAAACGGCGCTCAAAACGGACTTACGATTTGAAAGTTATGAATTTTAAAGTTTGGAATTTTTCAAAAAGTATCAGTGGTAACCGGTTCCTCGAGGAGAACGGTTCCCAATCGATTTTCTTTGGAAAAATATAACGTGGAACCGGTTCCTCCCGAGTAAGGTTCACGAGTTCAAAATGTCGATTTACTAACACACCTGGAACCGGGTCTCCTGGAAACCGGTTCTCACAACTCACGAGCCAAAAACACCGCTTTCTGAAGTGGTTCTCGCTCCTCATGAAGTAGCTTGGTCAACTCTAGAACTTTCTTCTCGCTTGCATAACAAGGCTTCAAAGGTATCCTTTCTTCTTTGTGAATCCGGGATCGCTTGGTCTTCAAAATCGATAGGCATGTCGGGATGGAGAACAGATAGGGTCGTCACCTATAACAGTTCCATAATTCTTGGTAGAGCAGCGTGAATGGCATCATGAGATTTTGAGCTCGAGCTCGCACCCATTTGAGGTAAGGTTCCCAAGGAATGGAGTTCGGTGCCCCAAAGTCTTGGTATCGTCTTCTTTACCATGCCCCAAGCATGTATAAACCTTTCGGTAATCGGAGATCGTGATTGTAGTCGAACACAACATCACGGAGAAGCATATCATGCGGACCATCTTTTCGAGCAAAACCAAAGCGTAGAGCTAGAAGGGTTGTAAGTAATACCTCCCTTATACCAAGTAGTGGTACATTAGAATTCTCCACAACGCTCGATGAATGTGAAGTCCTTTTGAGAGAAAAGATTCCAGCGGATATCCGAATGAGAGAGTGACATCAATCTTTGAGACCATCTCAACCTTTGTTCATTCTTCAACGATGGAGGAAGGTGCGAAATAAACCACCTTGAAAGTAAGGACACAACACATGAGAGTTCCTTGTCGCTTAGTAGTGCAGTGTGGAGAGAATGTAGGATATCTCCAAGTAAAGTAGGCCTTGGATTGCGGGTAAGAAACAACTTGATGGCATTGATATCGATGAATTGATCCGAGTTAGGAAATAGAACCAAACCATAAATTAGCAAGGCCACAATGTTTTCAAATGCATGGAAACTCATAACTTTGAGGAATTCTCGGGCTTTCTTGATTAAGAACTTGGAAAGTAAACCCTTAACTCCACTTCTAGTTTCCCAATTGGCTTCGATATCCGAGCGCTTAAGATGTAAGGCGATGCAATGTCTTCGTGCCAGGAACCTTTTCTAGACCGGTGAATGGCATTTGATCAAGAATAGGTATCCCAAGTAGCTTAGAGAACTCTTCTAAGGTAGGAACCAACCGATAATGGAATGTAAAGCAATGGTGTTTCGGATCAAAAGCTGAATAGGACATGCATCATATCTTCTTCAAAACCGAGATAACCAAATCAAGCGAGATAACCATGTCTTTTGATGGTGAGCATGGTGGGAATTTACGAAACCAATTCTTTGAGTTGAGAAGGGATACCCGTGAAGTTGATTCGGATAGTCTTTCTAGAAGCCATAATCCTACAAAGCAGAGCAAAGATAAATCCTAGGTCCTTGAAATAGTTAGAAATGATATGCAATGCGAATGATGTCATGATGTCATGTTTAGCATACACAAACAATTCACACAATGAGCCTAGGGTTAAGGCTTGCATGAGGTATAGGTGATTACCCACCAAAAGTTTGAGTTGGTTCATCTGTCCTATAATAAGCGGGTTCTAGGAATCTCATATCATAGATCTTTCGTAGGCGCTTATTTCAATCTGACGGCCAAGTGGTCGATCGAAAATGTCCCAAAGTCTAATCTCAATGGCGTAGCATCGGTATCAACCAACCTCGGTCTACACCAAAGCCGGCCATCTCTACCTTCTAATGGCCAAGATGGGTCAATTAAGGTTCTAAAAGTTTAGTTAGCGCTTGATGACACCAAGAAGCCAAATACTTTCTTCAACTTGGGAATGAAGAGTATCGGGCCAACCAAAGTGTCATGCTAACGTAGCCATCATGTTGACCGCGTAGTTATACGTCTAACGGTCGCGATGATCTAATGCTACTTACCTAAAAGGAAACCCAGATCCGGGTGTAGGATCCCCCAACAATATAATACCCAAGCAACCCTTAAAGATAAAGCATACAATTCAAACAGAAAGCATTAAAGGTTATCTAGAAATCCCTAAGGCAATTTTCTCTTTTAGGATCAAGTCCCCAGCAGAGTCGCCAGTTCTGTAATACGGTGAACTGACTTTTAGTGATTTTGTATCGCAAATGTGCGGATAGCAAGAGTCGCCACCGACTTTTATTTTTATCCAATTAAGGGAAGGTAAAAGTAACAGAAAAAGACCTTCGTTAGATTCTGAGTACGGGAGAAGGTTATGAAAAGGGAAGGTATTAGCACCCCTTTCCATCCATGATTTATTCTACGGGCTCTTAGTTGCTCTAGATCACTTTTTAAAATTGCTTTACGTGTGTTTGACAAAATGTTTTGAAAAGGCATTTCGCTTTGACTTTGTAATGACTCATGTAGGAGTGTATACAAAGTGTTCTAAATGTTTCGTTTTGAAAAGAAAGTTTGAACTTTGAAAAAAGTGTGGTGTGAAAAGCATTGGATAAAGCAACTAAGAGACTTATTTACCCACTCAGAATTGGTCGTTTTGTTGTACTTCTACATTCCTTTAGAATAGCGCTAGCCATACCATTAGTTAGTAGGTAGCTCCATTCGTTGGATGTAAACGGGACATTCGAAGGGACATCGGATGGTCATAGAAGGCAACTTGTAGGAAGTATCCTAGCACATTCGAAGGGACTATCATCATTTTTCATAGGCGACAATCGAGGGTCAAGATCATGTATTCGAAAGCGACATCGTGGGTCTTATGATCTTTGTATCGAAGGGACTATGATGATTTGTTTGGAAGGCAACGGTGCTAGGATACCTCTACGTTCGAGGGACATGACCATTTGAAATCGAAAGGCATCGAGAAAGAATTACCCTAAGGGGTGCGTGTGTGAAAGAAGTGTGTCAAATTCAGATATTTTATCTTGAAGATTAGTGTGAGCTATGTCCAATTATTATCTTGCCATACACGCCTAATTACTAACAATTGATAAGGGTGCGGAAAGTAAAATGCGGAATGTAAAGTGCGGAAAGATAAACCTACGCTATTACATGGCTTTGGGGCAGATACATAATTTAAACTTGCGGAAAGTAAAAACCTAGATTAAACTATTACAACCCATGAGCAATTACATTATTGGGAAAAATAAAACGATAAAGGAAAAACGTCCGAATCGGTGCAACCTGTGAAAGAAATAAGAAATCGGAAAATACGATGAAATTGAAATAAGATGAAATGTTAGAAAAAATGCAATTTTTAATATGAGAAAATTAATATATGCTGGAAATAAGATAAATATATTAAAATAATTTTTTGGGATTTTTTGGAAAAGATTTAATAATTAAAATGCAATTTATAATGATTTAAATGCAAAAATAAAAATAAAATAAATATGCATGCAAAAATTATATTTTTTAATTTATTAAATTAAATAAAGGTTTTTATGAAAATAATGTAAAAAGAAAAAATGTTTTTGGTAATTTTTAAATGCAGAATAAAAATCGTGAAAACAATTAAAATAGCATGAAAATATTAAAAATAATTGGAAAATAGGAAAATAGAGTTTTGTAAAAAAGAAAAAGGGATTGTCTGAACCAGGAATCGAACTGGAGACATCCCCTTCAAACCTTAAAAACCAACACGCTGACCACTACGCCATGATGCACTTGGTGTTTGGTAAACCGAAATCAAATCAATATGAATGTACACGCGTCAGGGATATTTTGAAAAAAAAATCAAACACAGTCAGCGCGCGGGCCCCAGTTGATTTTGAATGGACGAATCGGAACGTTCCGTTGTGCCACGCCATGCTTCGCCGGTCAGAGAGAGTCAGCGACGCCGGAGCCCTAGCTCCGGTCGTCTTCTCCGGCCGTCCAACTTTTCAAACCTGCAAAACACGATGAATAAACAGGAAAAGGACACCCTACCCCCCTAAATTGGACCTCCTGAATCCAATGGTGATGTTAGTTTCAGTTAAAAACGCCTGTATAAAGCTACCCGATTCAAACAACCTTTCGAACCCTAACAATGGCAATAGGGTTTCTGGACGTTCAAGCTCACATGTAAGGGTTCAAACATGACCAAATGTGCATCCTGAGTACAAATATGCAAACAAACACGATTAAAAACACATGAATCGAAGAAATCAAAATTGAGAAAAATACCAGATCGGAGCAGTCTATAGGGCACGATTCTGGGTGTCTGGGCTTCAAGTAAAAGTTGATTTTGCTTGCTGGGATGTCAATGAGCAAGATTGGATGGCTGGATTGGACTGAAACTTGCTGGAAATTGGAATTCGATTTTCTCAAGTTTTGAGAAAAATTTGGCAAAATAAGGGTTTGGCTTGAGCTAGGGTTTCGTGTCGTTTGCTGGCTATGATGCTTGATATTTATAGAGAGGATTGGAAGGGAAAAAAGGAATGGAAAAGATTTGATTTGGAGCATTCAATTTTTTTCAAATAAAATCAATTTTCTTGAAAAAATTTGATTTCTTCTTCAATGCAAGATCAAGCACGAATTTGGCAAGTATATTGGGCTATCTTGGACTTCAAGGAACATATAAAATCAGCCCTTTTTGGAAAAAAAAAATATGATTTTCATATTTTATATAATTTAATTTTGAATTAAATGTTCTAAAATTCAAAATAAAATCAATAAAATAGAAAATTGCCATGGCCAAGCATTTATGGGTCAAGAATATTGTCATGAACAAGTTTGGATCAAAAGATTATAAGCCCATTTGGAAAATTTTGCATTTTGACCAAAATGTCCTTTTGTGCAATTGTCCAAAATTGCCCAACTTCTGAATAGTGTATCTTGCTCAATTTTCCACATTTTTGAGTGTTCTTGGACTTTTTGGAAAGCTCTAAGAGTCCTCTAACCAATGTATTTGGTCTCATCTCAATTGGAGTTACCATGCTCAATATATATTCAAAACAAAAAGTTGACTTTTTGTTGACTTTGAAAATGACCTGTAATGTTTTGAGCTATACCTCTCAAATGAAGCATTTTTTGGACATTCTTGTGAGACATGAAGTTGTAGAGAATGGAATTTCCTTCAAAACAAGAGGTGGTGGAAAAATTTCTGAGAAAGTATGAGGAAGTTATGATCAGTCAAAGTTCAGTTGACTTTTCACCTAGAAACCCTAATTTAGAAAGTTTGACTTTTGAGCAAATCTTGAGTTTTCTTGATGAATCATGATCAACCCTTGATCAAATGATGAATGTAACTTCAAAATGAGGATGTTGACCAAAAATCAGAAGTTTTGACTGTATGTTGACCACAGTTGACTTTTTGTCCAATACACTCGATTTTCAACCATCTGAGCAATTGTCTGAGGAAACTTGACTTGTGAGGCTTGAAACTTGACATGGAGAATCTTTAAAGCATATGAGGAGGCATGAGGACCATTGGAGATGTTTGGAAGCCCATCTTGACTTGAGAGATACCAAACCCTAGTTTGGGTTGATTGTCTAGGAGAGAGTTTGTCTGATCAACTCTTGAGGAATCCTTGAGTATGGATGCATGAAATCTTTTGAGAAGATGGAGGGCAAATTTTGGGGTATGACAGTGTGCGAAAATCATTTGGGTAGTCGGTCTTTGGCGAGTAAGATACTCCGGGCCGGTTACTATTGGCCTACCATGATAAAGGACTATATTAATTTTGTTAAATCCTGTTCAAAATGTCAAATGTTTGCACCAGCCATCCATACGCCGACTGAACTTCTTCATTCACTGCTCACTCCTTGGCCTTTTCATCAATGAGGGGATGATATCCTGGGTCCATTTCCTATAGCGCCTGGGCAGTTGAAGTTTCTCATTGTGGTCGTGGACTAATTTACTAAGTGGGTTGAGGCCGAGGTTGTAGCACGGATAACGACTGAGAGGGTACAACGTTTTTATTGGAAATATATTATTTGTCGATTTGGGATACCCGTGTCGTCGTCTCCGATAATGGAACACAATTTGCAAGCACCTCTGTGGTAGAATTTGTAAAGATCTCGACATCTTCAACAAATTTATTTCAGTAGAGCATCCTCAAGCGAATGGGCAGGCAGAGTCAGCTAATAAGATAATTTTGAAATCTTTGAAAAAGAAATTATACGACGCCAAAGACTTGTGGGCGGAACATTTTCATGAAGTCTTATGGGCATATCATACTACCATTCACTCAACAACTAGGGAAACTCCTTATCGAATGGTGTTTGGGGCTGATGCAATGATTCATGTAGAAGTTAGCTTGCCCTCTTAGCGGCACAATAATTTTGAGCAAGGCATGAATGCATAGGCCTTAAATGTTGAGGCTAACTTGGAAGAAATAAGGAACAACACGCACTTAAGGGAGACTGCAGCTAAGCAAAGAATAGCTTGCAGATACAACTTCAAAGTAAAACAACGAGGTTTCGAGGAAGGTGATCTGGTCCTAAAAAAAGTTACTGATCCCACAAAAAAATGGAAACTATCTCCTAACTGGGAGGGACCGTTCCGAGTTGTTGAGAAGTTGGAGAAAATAGCATACAAGCCGGAGACTTTAGAGGGAATCGAAGTACCTAGGACTTGGAATGTAACTAGTCTTAGGTTTTATTTTAGTTGAAGTGTCAGGGAAAAAATATAATAAATTGGTGTACTCTTTTCCCTAGGCAAGGGTTGGGGTTTTTAATGAGGCACTTTAAAAGCAAATATCTTGCGTAAGGAAACTAGGATGTAAAACAGGCTCCCTATCGAGTACCACCTCGGTGGTTCTCCCCCGACATAGTATGAGCGTTCACCAAAGAGTTCCCTGTCGAGTATCATTTTAATGATGCTCCCCCGGCATAACTCGGTGTCTCGCCAAGGTTCATCCTCGTCAGGGGCTCTGTTCCAAAATATTGTGTCTGTCAAAGGGTTCCTGCCGAGTATCATTTCAATGATGCTCCCCTGGCATAACTCGGTGTCTCGCCAAGGTTCATCCACGCCATGGGCTCTGTTCCAAAATATTGCATTCGCCAAAGAGTTCACTGCCGAGTATCATTTCAATGATGCTCCCCCGATATATCTCGGTGTCTCGCCAAGGTTCATCCTCGTCAGGGGCTCTATTCCAAAATATTGTGTTCGCCAAAGGTTTCCCTACCGAGTATCATTTCAATGATGCTCCCCCGGCATAAATCGGTGTCTCGCCAAGGTTCATCCTCGTTAGGGGCTCTGTTCCAAAACTTTGTGTTTTCCATATGGATTTCCTGCCGAGTATCATTTCAATGATACTCCCCCGACATACCCGATGTTGTCGCCAAGGTTCATCCTCGTTAGGGGCTCTATTCCAATACTTTGCATTCACCAAAGGGTTCCCTATCGAGTATCATTTCAATGATGCTACCCCTACATAACTTGGTGTCTCGCCAAGATTCACCCTTGACAGAGGCTCTGTTCCGAAATAAACGAAACTTCCTACCAGGCTTTGTCTCGGTTGGCTCCGGGTTCTATCTAGGTTGGTTTTTAATAAAATCAGGCTCATAACGTTGGATTATAACTCTTCTGTCGCCTAATATTCGGCTCAACGTTCGTACTAAAGAAAATGATTTGCTTAGTTGCACCATACAAGCATCTTTGGATATTTCCTAAAGTATTCGTCGGCTTTATAATCATCATGGGCTCTGCACATTGCTGCATCCCCAAATCGGTTTCATGCCACGACTCTATACCCGGGCTCTGCACATTGCAGCATCTCCGATTTGGCTTAATACGTGTTTAAACGTATCCAAATGTTTCATAAAGGCATCGAAATCTTCCACTCCGGTCGACCATAGAGTCGACTCGGGGGCTATGTGGCTGAACTATATTAGATGCTCAAAACAAGCTAAGTGCCTCTTATATAAAGTCATTGTGGCTTTTTAAGGAAGCCACTCAACTGGGGGCTGGTATACAAGCATAATAATCTTGTTTTTTGCACAAGTGCATATAGAACAAGTGAAAATTTAAAAACATACAAAATAAGAAAAGCAAAAGCAGTTTGTTAAACGCCTAGAGGGCAGTTGTCAAAGAGTTATACAAAATGCACCCACCAAAAAAGGTGACTAACAAAGACTAAAAACATAAGGAAAGTTAAAGCCCTTTGTCGGCATCAAGGTGGGAGGTATCAACTGTAAGTGGCTCTTCATCCATGGTAGCCTCATCATCATCCTCTTCAGAATCCACCAACTTTCCGTCCACGACTGTTTTGAAGAAATCCACGGCTGAGTTGTCTATGTCGGGATAAAGACAGGCTACTTGCTCTTTAGCCCGATCAAAGGCTAGATCGCCGGTATTGAGGACATCTGATTGTGATTTCTCCAGAGCTTCCTTTAGGATGACACAGGATGCCTCCGATGCCTTTAAGCTAACTGCCAACTCAGAAGTCGAGGTCTTCAATTCAGCAGTCGAGGCCTTCATGGTTTCAAGCTCTGTTTCTAAAGATTTTACCTTCTCTTCATTTTCTGACGCTTTGGTCTTCAGAAAAGAGTTGGCATCGTTGAGAGATTTCTTATTTTCAGTCAAACGTTGGATTTCCCTCTCTAAATCGGCATGTTTGGACTCTGCGGCATCCCCAGATTCGAAAAGCCCTCGTGCCAAAACGATACACCACACCAGGTACGAGATGAGTTTTTGAGTAATTTTTTGGGGACTGAGGCTCTTCACTTTATTAACATCCTCGGTAGCATTGAGGATGTCATACATCAATTTCATACCGTCAAACTCATTTGACCAAAACTTATTCTCGAGCGGGGCTTTGCTAGAGCTATCACCAGTCTCTCTCGTCATTAGAGTCGAGATCTCCCGATCGACTTGGTTGATCTCGTTGGTCATGATGGTTTTATGTCGTTTAGGTGTGTTGGCGGTAGAAACCTCTGCGTCTAGAGCACGTTTAAACGGGGAGGCCGTAATCACTTCAACCTCCTCGGCTATGGCCGGTTTAGGGCCAGGATTCTTCTTCTTCTTAGTAATCCTCATTTCCAAGCCGGCCAAGTCAGAGTTAGCCTCAGAGGGACCGCCAACATTCTTTCTCGCAGCATGCAATGCAGCCAACATCTTTTTATGTTCTTTAATAGAAAGATCGGTCATCTTGTCTGCATAAAATCAAATAAAAGCATGTAAGTAATCACGATAGATTGTTTCAACCACTAAAATGCTTAAAAATTATTACCTAAATAGGTCGGAATTTGCTCAAAGGGTAGGGGAAATAGGTCCTTAACCTTCATCGGTCTGAATGAGTATAAGACCTCAAGAGAATGAGCCTCAGAATCATTCAATTTATCATATTTAAATCCCGAAATAGGGAGGGGGTTACTTGTCCAATATATCGGAAACTTATGATGGCCGTCAGCACCGTAAATTATTTGAGGACACCGAGTACCACATTGGACTCGAAGGAAACACTCTTTAAAGCCTCTGTAGTTAGAAGTGAAGGCTTGTGAAAAGATTCTCCTTAGAATACCGCTGATGGCCACCCAACTTCCAGTATCCACACTCTTCACTTGAAAATATGAGAAGAAAAGCCCAATGGTGGGCGTGATAGTCAAGGCCTCACAAATCAGTTCAAATGCCTTTATAAACCCCCAACTATTGGGGCGTAACTGTGATGGAGCCACATTCAGGATCCACTCCTTTCGGCCGAGACATACAAACGTTATCACCCTCGATGCAAGGTTCCAGGATTACATCATCCTCATTCCTAGTTGAGGACACGTTTATCGAAGATCGGAGTTTTCCAATTTCCAACTCGTCCATAGTGCTTTTGTTAAAACGCAGAACTTATGGGTTAAAAGTCTGGCTGGTCTCCATCAAAATCTCCACTGAACCTGAAGAGTCAGGGTCAGAATCACTTTCAGTGGTTAGAACTTCAGATTTTATTTTGTTCATAACCCTGTTAAGTTCCTCTACGCTTAAAGCATCACTCATCTCTTGCATGCATTCCTCCTTCAAAATCCTACGTTCATCACTAGTTAAATGAACCCTATTTCCTAGATCACCATACTCTCTAATAACAACCATCTTTTGCTAAAGATTGTGAAAGTAAACAAAAAGGAAAAGAGGGATTACCTGGTCTTGATTGCGAATTTGTGGCAGAAAAATAAGTTCTAGTCGAAAGCAGCGGCGACAGTTTTGTAAGAGGAGTTGCGAAAGAAAAATAGGATTTGAAAAAGGAAAAGAGACGTTATGAAATAAGGGTTAACATGTTTTACATTTAAAACCCTTAACTATCATCATTACACCTAAAGACTATATGTGACTGTTGAACGGAAGGAGCGTGAAGTACACGCACTGATAACTTACTCACGCCCAACTAGTACCTCGACCTAAGAACTTATGATTCTTTCTTACCGAACATAAGTCTTTTTTTGTAAAAGTCATATGCTCGGGGGGATTATGTTCATTCATAAAGTATATTTGGCCGAGGTGTGAGTGTGTATGGCTGAGTTACAGTTGATTAGACCAAGTAGAGTCGATGACTAGCTCAGCCTAGGCGATTATAGCTAGCTCGGCTCGGGCGTTACACACTGATCGGCTAATTAAATGATGAAACTGCCAAAATAACTCTTGACGACACACGTTACTGTTTATAATGGCAGAAGTTGCGGTTAATTATAGCTATGCAGTTATGGTTAAGGAAGAGGCATTGTAGTTACAATCAATGATTAATGAGGTCCCAACACCTCTATAAAAGGGCTTCCGAATGAGGGATAAACAAGACACATAGCTTGGAGCTCAAGGCAATTCACTCGCTACTCCAAATCCCTAAATATACTCAAATAAATATTCTAGCAAGAACAAAAGTCGATTATTCCAATTTCAAATACATTAATTATATAGATTCCTAAAAATTATTACTTCTTTAAGCACTTAAATAATATTACATCTGTCCCTAAATATAAGGTCTCATTGAAAAAATTGCGAGAATTAAAAAAAATGATTAAAGTATTAAAATTATTGACTATTTTATATTCTTTTATAAATTTATCTTTATGAAAGAGAAATAATTAATGTACATATAAATATTTATTAAAGATTGTAAAAAGAAATGTAACATAATTAGGAATAAATTTGAAGAAAAAAATAATTAATGTATTTTAAAAGTGGAAGAAAATCTTATAATTAAGAAGACAAGAAGTATCACAAAAGCAATGGTTAAAATTTCCTTAACTCCTCCGCATGTTACCCACATTAAACGTCACTAGTTTGATAGGTGATCCGACAAACAAAAAAACAGTTACTATACTACGTTAGCAAGGGTTCGTAAAACTCCAACGTGCATGACACCGACACGCGCCATATCAACGACACATTCTGAATTTAGACGGAAAAGGAACAACTAAACGGAGACCGAAGCTGACGTAATGTTACGTTACGTGACTGAGAGTTTTTGAGAAGTCGGTGGGGGTTGGTCATGGGAGTTGGTGGAGAATTGGTGGTGGGCCCCACGACTCGAAACTGTTTGCACGATGTTTTTATAGTTGTGTTTTTAATATTCAATTCCCTAATATTTGATTAATTAATTTAATTATCATTAAATACCCGTAATACCCTTCTCCTACTGCAAAAAAAGCGGTTTGGTAGGTGTTTAAGCTGCATTTGTTTTGTCGTGCGATCATGCAATGGCTGCAAGAGTAGGTGGATATTAATACAAATCAACTTTATGCAATTTTTTTAAGTAATAAAAGTGGAAAACACTCCAAAAATAAATAAAATACAACATTAAATCAGCATTTGTAAACATACAACTTGTCACATGTAAGAATTTATTTTAAAGATTTTTAATGACAATATAGAGAACGTTTGAACGAGTATAAAGTTAAAAAAGAAAAGAATTTTATAAGTAAACTCAGTAAAGTTATAATTGTATAGATAAAATTAGATGATTTGTCTCCTAATAACTTTATTTCTTATTTAAATTAATATGTATTTATTATATTATTTGTATGATGTCCTATAAATATGATATATTTTATTGTATACGATTACATCGAACGAAATAATACAAAATTATTATATCTTTCTTCCTTTTATTCTTTATTTTTTTTGTATTTCATAACACGTTATCAGCTCCACCTTTTAGAAGGTAATATTTTTTTAGTTTTTTATTTATTATTTATTAATATTGATTAGAAAAAGAATTTATCAGTGATGATTTTCATGCATCCCAGAAGGATTGCATGAATAAAGCATCCATTAAGGATTGCAAAACAAATTATTCATGTAGTTCCTGAAGAATTTATCAAGCTATCTAAATTATTTATAAAATTTCTAAAGAAGGTTGCATCTATAATATTAACCAATCCCAGAAGGATTGGATCTATAATATTAATGAATTCCATAAGAATTTGATCTAGAATTCAAGAAAAATGCATCAATTATATCAATAATATTATCCAATTCAAGAAAGATTCAATGAATAATATTGAATATAGGATTTCATAAATAAAAAAAAAAAAAAAAAATTGTTATTCTAGAAGAATGACACAAATTGGATCTATAGTATTAACGAATTCTAGAAAAATGCATCAATTATGTTAAAAATTAGCATATCTAATTCGAGGAGGATTGAAAGAATAATATTGAATATCCTAGAAAGATTTCATAAATATTTTTTGTTATATCAATCTAAAAATTTGTAATTTTCTCATAAAATAATTGTTATTTTAGAAGAATGACACAAATAATTTTAACGCATTCTAAAAGAATGATTATATTTTTTTTAGATAATTGTTTATAAAAATAATAATTTTAACACATATGGATAATCATCCTAGAATGATGATTGTAATTTTTAGATCATCATTTATTAACTAATAATTTTAGCGCATCCGGAAGGATGATTATATTTATTTTAGATTATTGTTTATAAATGTTTATATTATTCTAAATTTTTTCCTCTAAAATTTGACATTTCTAATAATTAATGTTTATTTAGAAAGTTATCATTTTGTTCAATGTAAATATGAAACATGTTTCTGTTAGAAACATGTTTCTGTTAGAAACATGTTTCTGTTAGTAATTTAATGAATGGAGATTTTAAAATGTAGATTTATCAATTAATATTTTAAAATTAAAATTTTGTTATATTTGAATTTTTGTGAATATAAAATTTATTAATATCTACTTTTTAACGTGAGTAGAATATATATTATTATGGACTATGCATATAATATTTATATTGTGAAAAACCATGTATACATATTTAGTATTTGAAATATATGTTAATTTCTATTTTTAATTAAGTTTTTGAATATATATATATATATATATATATATATATATATATATATATATATATATATATATATATATATATATATATATATATATATATATAATATGATTGAGGTAAACAATTGAAAATGAAATAGAAATTTGGTTATAAATTTAGTATTAATGTATATAATTTTGGGGAATTTATAAAATTGTAAAATATTTATGAGATATCATAAATTATTATATATGGTAATTTTGGATTAATCATTATATTAGAATGATGTGATAATATTAATGAAAGTGATCTTATTAGAATATATATTTATGTGCAATAAATGAGTATACTTGTGATTTAACTGGTGTTAATTGGAAGGTTGATGTTTAATTTATTTAATAAGTTTTGTAAAATATTTTATGATGATAAAATTAATACAATAGTGATAATTAAATATACATTAGCTAAAAATAAATAAATATATAAGTATATATATTTATTGTTTATCCAATAAAACTGGTGAGTGAAAGTCATTTAGAGATTGATGATTTATTTGTTTATTTAGAATAAAACATTTATCACTTTATTGGAGATGGTAGAATGAAGAATTAGTATTTATGAAAATTTCCTTCTAATTATTACAATAAGTTTTTATGTCTGTTTTGAATTTTCTTTTATAACAATAATAAAGTGTGTTTGCTGCTTGTTAATTTACATAACTTGTGTCTTTAAAGTACGCTTATAACACATCGTTAAATTTTTCTTATAATGAATAGTGACATAACACTAGTAATGAAGATATGTGCCTTGTTGATAATGCAACTACACACAATTCTCAAGAATAAAATATATTTCTCTAATTTAGTGAATCGAAAGACTGATGTCAGTACTATATTTGGCACCTCAGAAATAATTGAAGGCTCCAGAAGAGTCAATGCATTGTTATGTGGAGGAACAATATTGCACATCGATAATGCATTATATTTCCACAAGTGTCAAAGAAATTTATTAAGTTTTAAAGATATTCTCCTAAATGAATACCATGTTGAAAGAGGAGATGATAGAAGTATTGAATATCTTTGTATTATAAAACATAATTCAGACAAAAAATATGTAATGGGAAAGCTACCAGCTTTTTCCTCGGTCTTGTACCACACTTACATTAATACAATTGAAACACATACCATTGTAAACCAGAAGTTTACAAATCACACTTAAGTTTGTTGTTGGCAAAATTGATTGGGTCATCTCAAGTGTATTATAATGTGAGAATTAGTTTTGAAGAACCAAAAGTTTCTTCAATCAAACAAAATTTGTGTGTTCCTAAATAATTTTTTTTTTAGAAATTGAGTTTTTATGACATTAGTTGTTGCATCGACTAAAAGATCATGCATATTCTACTCACAAGTCACAACCAGAAGATTGTAAAATTGTTTTCTCAACTAATTAGAGCCAGATCTTATTATCTGGATTTTTCAAATTTTTTTTATAAGTATCACATATATTATTAAAATTGATATTGAACATCATGTAGCATATGTTCATAAAAATGTACTTGAAGATCCATACTTTAGACGTCTAAAGTTAATTGTATGGTTGATACTTGTGAGATCACAAATTCTAAGTTAAATATTTCAAACACACAAAATACGAATATTGAGAAATTTATTCGTATTAAGCCAACAAATTAGTATATGTGCATTCTCCTCTTAACTTACAAATTGTTGTAGGTTAATAACCTAATGCATCTCATCTAAGTAAACTTTTGGATGTGTTGAAATTATTCAATTGCTCTAGTATAGTATGCTAAGATGAGTTTTAAAAGAATGTTGAGAAAATTCATTTTATATGAATATCATATTTGAGGTTTATTTTGGTCCGATAATTGAATATATGCTTGAAGCCCAGTAGGCTGATTATCAATTGATAAATTAATTTTCCCAACATTAGGGGGAGAGAATAAGCAGCTCAGAGTGTGAACCAGAAGTTCAACAGAACAATTTAAAATAAAATATTATTATATTATTTGATCCTCGAATTTCAAAATACAATTCATTTGTAAAATCTATGAAACAAAATATCAGCTGCTAATACTCCACTCAAAGTGGATTTTTCTATTGTACAATCTAATATTGCAAATGAGTTGTAGCCGCGCCTGAAGCGTGGTAGAAAAGTTGGTTCCAATGTTAAAAGTCCTCTACCAAGAAAAGTAACTAAAGTTAAATATGACCCAAGTGAGGATATAAATATTCTAAGGGAATATTGACATAATTTATTTTTCAGTTCCAGAAGAACTAATCAAGTACTTGAAATATCAAATAAAGAAATCTCGATAAATTATGTCATGGATGAAATAGAACGGAACTAAAATTAAGATAATCAAATAAAATCGACATTGACAATGTATTTATATACTATATAGTGCTAAAGATGATAAACGATAATGAGGATCGTGAGACAAAGTCTACCAAAAATTATAGACAAAGTAAGAATTGATCGAAATGAACAAATCATGAATCAAAGTCTATCAAAGATAGTAGATAATGTGACCAAAATGAACAGATCTTGAATCAAAGTCTATCAAAGATTGTAGACAAATGGGAATTGACCAAAATGAATATATTCAATTGAAGAAGAATTAAACTCACTTTACAAGTGACTTGATTTTGGACCTGTAGTCCAAATGCCTCAAGGTGTAAAACCAATGGGATATGATTGAGTTTTTGTGAAAAAGCAAAATATGAATTGTATAAAGTTTGATTTGTTGCTCAAATATCTAAGATTTATTTATATGAAACATACCCACCTGCAGTGGATTTAATTAATTTTTCAATATTTGATTAGCCTTGAAGAGCATGAAGGGTTTAATATGAATATGATGGATGTTGTGACATCTTATTTATTCGGCTCACTTGATAGTGACATTTACATGAAAATGCCTAAAGAGTTTAATATATCATAGACACATAATTTTGGATATGGAGAATGCTACTCCATAAAATTGAATAAATCTCTCTTTGGGCTGAAACAATCTGGACGCATATGGTTTAATCGTCTTAGTGAATATTTGCATAGAGAGGGGTATACAAATAACTTCATTTGTCCTTGTATTTTTATAAAAAGATCAGGAAAAGAATTTGCAATAATAACTGTCTATGTTGATGACATAAATATTATTAGAACTCCTGAAGAACTTCCAAAAGCTATGAATTGTTTAAAGAAAGAGTTTGAGATGAAGGACCTATGAAAGACAAAATTATGTCTAATTTTACAAATTGAGCATTTGGACACAGGAATATTTATACATCAAGAAGGCTATATAGAAAAGGTGTTAAAACGCTTCTATATAGACAAATGCCACCTATTGTCTACTCCAATGGTTGTTAGACCATTATATGTAGAGAAAGATCCTTTAGGCCTCATGAAAAGGATGAAGAATTGCTTGGTCCTGAAGTACCATATCTTAGTGCGATTGGAGCACCGATGTATGTTGCTAATTATACACGTCCTGATATATCATTTGCGGTCAATCTATTAGCAAGATACAATTCTTCACCTACACTAAGACATTGAAACGAAGTCAAACATATACTTTGTTATCTTAGAGGTACAATAGACATGAGTCTGTTATATACCAAAGTACCCAAACTCGAATTAATAGGTTATGCAGATGCAGATTACTTGTCAGATCTTCACAATGATAAATCACAAACAGGTTATTTGTTTACATGTGGTGGTGCAGTTATTTCATGGAGATCAGTGAAACAAACAATAGCAGCAACTTCATCTAATCATGCAGAACTTTTAGCAGAGGAAAGTCGAGAATGCGTTTGGTTGAGATCCTTAATCCAACACATACAAAATACTTGCGGTTTGTCTTCGAGAAAAATAAATTTAACGACCATATATGAAGATAATATTGCATGTATCACTTAATTGAAAGATGGTTACAATAAAGGAGACCGAACAAAAGATGTCTCTCCAAGGTTCTTTTTCACTCATGATCTTCAAAAGACCGGTGATATAAACATCCAAAAATTTCGTTCATGTGGCAATCTTGCAGATCTTTTCACAAAGTCACTTCCAAGTAGAACTGTTAGTCAACTAGTATAAAAGATTGGTCTTCATCCTCAAAGAAATAACCGTCCAGCTGAGGGGGAGAAATAAAAATATTTTAAAAGGATATTGTACTCTTTTCCCTTCACTAGATCTTTTCGCACTGGGTTTTTTCTAGTAAGGTTTTAACGAGGCATATCCAAAACAAACATCCAGGGGGAGTGTTATGAATAATTGGATGATTTGTCTCCCAATAACTTCATTCCTTATTTAAATCAATATGTATTTATTATATTGTTTGTATGATGTCCTATAAATAGGACATATTTTATTGTATATGATTACACCGAATGAATTAATACATAATCATTATATCTTTCTTTCTTCCCTTTATTCTTTATTTCTTTATATTTCATAACAGTTTAGTGATATTTATAATTTTTTAATTTTTAATTTTTTAAAACTATATCATTTGATATATATCTATAAAAATATATTAAAAAATAGAAAATAATAAAATATGATTTTTCATCTAAGTTCAATATAATATTTGGTGTAAAATATTTGCGAGTGAAAAAATATATTTTTATTCATATTTTAAAAAAATAATAAAATATTAGATATATACATAAAAATGTTTTACACAAAAATAAATATATAAATTAAAATAAAATACTACTATATTATTAAAATATATGAAATATGTTAAGAAAATTAAATAAATATTTTTTATAATTAAAAGTATGTGAAGATAATGTTGACACATGAATGAATTTTTTTTTTGAATTAGATAAAATAATATGAAAAGAATTATAAAAATGTATGTTTGAATGGATAATTAAAAAATAATGGGTTATGACCACTTTTGCCTTCTGTCATATAAGTTATTTTTGGTTTACTTCTTTGTAATTTTTTCTTTTTAAAAGTAATTTTGCCATTTTAAAATACTAACATTTTAGTTCTAAAGTCAAAATCCGTAGGTAAATCTATAGTTTTCTTGCGAATTTCTTTCAAATTTATGTGCGGATTACCTTGTCATTTTAAAAACCTAACAATTTAGTCTTTAAAATCAAAATTCGCAGGTAAATCCGAAAGAAAATCTGCATAAAACCTTTGAATTTTGATTTTAAGGACTAAAGTGTTAGTATTTTGAAATGACAATGTCATTTTTACAGAAAAAAATTACAAGGGGTAAACCAAAATGGCCTATATAGTCGGGGTAAAAGTGGTATTAACCCAAAAATATTTTATAATATGATAGTATAAATTTGAAGATACACAATTATGTATAATTAAATGAACCAAAAAATTATTATAAAATTACTTTCCACAACTTCAATAAAAATTCTTTAAATTATATTTTTATTCTTAAAATAAAAGTTACTTATTTTATAAGCAGTTTGTTCTAAATATTATTTAACTCTACTTCTTCTTTAAAATAGACGATAGGTTAAGAAAAAGTCAACGAGACGATACTTAAAATTAATTATTAATTTTATTTAATAAATGACTCAAATACCGCACAAGAAAATTAATGTATTTTTTTACTTTTCAACTCACTAAAATTATAAAACAAATTAAGTATGTAATACCTATACTCGAATATAAAATCGATGTAATTTTTAATCAAAACATTTAGAATGTAATATTATAAAAGAACATGTTAAAATAAAAATCTTGTATGCTTGATCATAAGGGCGGAGCCAGAATCAAAATTCAGGGTATTTCCGTAGTGAAAGTAAAATATATAAAAAAATGTATAAAAAATTAATGACAAAAAATATGATAATATTACTTAATAAAAATATACTAGTATGTCAATTACAACTCAAAAATAAAAAACATTCTAGTCTAATATACCAGTTGAAAGATAGACAAATCCTTGAAGTGCTACCATTGTTGTAATCAAAATGGATATTTCCCGTTTTGAGTATAATATACCAGTTGGTTTTATCAGTCAAGGTATCTAATAAAAATTGCATGTTAAAGTTATCAATAACAGGTATAGGTTTCAATTTCACTGCATTACACATGACCTATATAAAAGGATAATTCAAAAATCAAAAAATCAACTGATGCCCAAATTTAAAGACATATAAGGGGATTAGTTAGGGAACTCAGACAACATAACTTCACCATCAACAAGATAAAAATGACAATACTTTAGCCCAACCAATTACTCTAAGTGATAATATCATAGTTTTTTTAATAATTTTTTTGATTATAAGACTTTAATAACATAAAATATTTCTATGAGGAAGACCAATTTTAAACTCTAGCTATTGTAAGTGTAATAAAATGTAAAAGTATTGCAGTAAGAAAAAAGAATGAAAAGAATGCAGTAAGAAAAAAGAATTAAAATGTGCATACTACAAGTTTTGATCTCATGACCTCTTATATAAAAGTCCAAAATTAATACCATCGGGACAAACTTCTCTATGTTTAGGGTATTCCAAGGAATAACCTATACCCCTCTAGATCCGCCCCTGTTGATCATATGCAGGTCTAATGTGGATAAAATATGGGTCATGCTAATATATACTCTAAAGATATATATTAAAGATATTATAATTAAAAAATATATAAATATAATTAAATGTAATAAAATTATATTTAAAATTTTAAAATATTGAATGCACGCGATCCAAGAAAATATTTGTAACAAAATTTTATTAACTTGTAAATCAATCCTTCTTCAACTCATGGTCGTTGAACTCAGGTTTCCCTTCTTCGTCAACAGATGACGAGCGGTACTCGATCTTCATAATTTTCTAATTGTCACCATACAGTAGGAGCTTCTGCAATATGTATTATAGATCTTCAAGAGGAGTGTACTCGTTGATCTTAAATTTTCGGGATGGTGCACTGCTGGTAAAGTGAACATTTCCAACGTGTCATTTAATGTTCATGCTGGTTTTTGTGTTTTGGTATGAAACAATATGACAAGTGAGCTTATTTATAGTAGTGTGATGATATTATAGACTACACAAATCTTATCTGCTGACAGAGAATGTACACAAGATGTAGCTCTGGAAACACCCTTATTCTTTTTTTTTTGGAGATGCATCTCTAGAAATTTCTCTGGTATTAAAAACAAAAACAAAACAAAAACAGAAGCAACTAATTGTATTGAATGCTGATATTTTTGGACAAACTATAAAATGTTTATATTCCACATCATAATACATAACCAAAATTTCATATACAATAAAATTATAAATAATACTTAAATGATTTGAAATAATTGTCACCTGCCAAATCTATAGGTGGTACCCCCTTTGACTTTTTCTTATTTTTTCCTTCTATTTCAATGTTGTTCAATTTGGTGTACTCTTGCATCCTTTTAATAAATTGGTTCAGCCAAGTCTCAAATTGGATTGCATAATGATTCATCCACTTTGGTGATTTAAGTGGTACGGGGCATCCCAATTTCAAATACACTTGAAGAAAATATCACAAATTTGAAACTCATCCAACACATATGATACAATCATTAGGATTTGGTGTTGGAGTTGTGTGCAGTGGAAAAGATTTCCGAGAAATCATATCTTATAAGATTAATACACGCTCTCTCAAACACAATTGCTATGAGATGACCCATCTCAGGGAAGAACATATATTTTCCCTCTGGTGCATGTCCACTAACGCAAGGTACAAGAGCGTGATAAATTTTTTCAACTTTCTCTTTATTCTTGAGCACCTGTGTGTATAATTCTCTATTTCTCCTCAATTCTCTGATAAGAGTATCACATACAAGTTGGTGATCTTCTTCCCCTTTACCTAACAAACCATAAACAACTCGAAAACCACAGTTACCGTCACCCCTAACATTAACGACCCATTCTATGTAATTATGCATAAAAATCAATATCTCCTCGATGAATGCTATTTTTGATGGAGGCGGTGTAGGAGGTGGTTTTCTAATGCGAGCTCCTTTAAAAACACTTTTTTGAGACTTTAGAGTCGGTGAATCTAATTTTTTGTTGTCAACGTGTTCAAAATATGATGGACTCCTCGTTGTTGAATTGTCACCTAGTGTGAGTTTCATCTTCTTAAGTGCTCATTTTGTTTTTACCAGCTGATATGGTGGTTTCAAGAATGTGGTTTTCGAGAATAAAATCTTCCTCAATTGCTCTTTGATGTGGAGTTTTGTGTTGTCATCGGCTTTCAAAATCTTTCTTGTATCGCTTCCCGTTCAACTAGGATGGAGATATTTTATTTATCGTCTTTCATAAACCCATCATCTTCAAAACTGAGCCTCTTCCAACGACTACAAACCTCATCCATTTGTATTGGGCAATCCAGGTTTCACCTTCTTAGATATGACACAAGCACATGGGAGATCATATATTTTCATAAGTGTGCAACCATACTTTGAGCTATTAGAACCTACATTATAAGCTTGTTTGGCTTCGTAAAAAATATAATTCATAGGTGATCAAGATATGTTGCTGACCAAATAAGAATATAAAGTGTTTTCTTTGAATCTGTGTTCCAACACTGTGATACTAGGACCAAATGATGTTTGTATATCATTATACTGGTTTAGTATCATTTGGTTGACATATTCCCAATCCGCACACAAATCACCCTTACTAATTTTTCAGAAAATCATGAGCAGACTCAACTCGGTTTGTTGTTGTATTTCTAAGGTGCATAACCTGATCGGTCCAAGCACAAACAATCTTCTCATTTACCTAGTCCAAAATTATGGTTTCAACAAATTTCAGTAAATCAAGATATTTCACGCACACCTTCCTGAAATGTATAACAACATAAACATATAACTCTTTTGTAGATGCATTTATTATAACATTCCATGCATCCATAATTTTCTCCATAATAATGTCCCCCTTGACCAATTTTCCATCTTCACCTACTATATGTTTTGTCCCTATCGTGGGTTTAACACGACTTCTCACATTCTTAGTCATGTGATACCTACAAAGTAATGCATAAGAAATGATAAATACCGTTGCAACTGAATTCATTGATATGGTATCCCAATAGGTAACAATGACTTTCGACATATCTTCTTGGTCCTTCAACATTGACTGACAAACGTATGAATCCCATGCAAAATTGTCTTCTTTTTCGCACTCTAGAAATGCAAATCAAACATAATATGTTTTCTCAATCGACATAACACCAACAATTTCCAATAATGGAAGTTTGTATTTGTTGGCCTTATATGTTGAATCAATGATAAGCATAGTGGAAAACATATTGAACAATTTAATGGAATTAGAATGAGTCCAATATATATCTCTTACTGTTACTTCATCCTCACATGTTCGGTGCCTTGAAACATAATTTTCATCACTTCTTTTGAATGTCAATTTCACAAATGCACATCTTCTGTTCAAACCATTATTAAACCTTCTGATCACAATAACGAACCCTAGTTTCGTGGCCTCTGTATGAATCCACTGTAGTATGTCATCACGAAATTCACACTCTTGTTCATTTTCAAAATGGTTCTAGATATCTATCTCCTTAACTAGGAGAGGTGAAACAACTATAGACACAATGGGTTTGGGAGTAACACAAGGATGCATTATACTTTATGTATAATAACATTTAACTAAGAAACATCCATAGCAAGGAATAAGTTGCTGGAAAATAAGCACAAACAAATACCGAAAATTTATATATGGTCCAGTTCATTGCATACCTGAAAGTACAATTTTGGTATTAGCATGAACTTTTTTTCCATGAAGAACCAAATTAATGTGATGAATGAAAGTTAAAATGAGTGAAATTTACCTAAATTCCACTCCATTTAGCTCATTTTGATATGATAAACCACAAGAATGAAGATTTGGAGTAAAAAACTTGATTGAGAATAGAACGATTTTTGGAGAGGTTTATAGAAACTTTTGGAAACGAAGACGATCATGTCGGTTCATGCTAGTTATTGGTTTAAGAAATTTGACTTTTGATTTTCCCAGAAATACACTACCGGTAATATCTAACATGAAAACATGGCAGAATTTCCAATTTCCCACACTAAATAACGGGGAATACATTTTCGATCCCATCGCGTGTATACATCTCTTGGATTAACTAAATTTTAACAAAAAAAGGTGCGCCCAAGAGATACACTTTCGAGAATGCAAAGGCAAAATTGGGTTTCATAGGGTGTTTTCAATGGCATAGGGTGTGGTAAGAAATCCTCTAAAAAAGGATCACCTAAACGGGTAAGGATGAGAAAGCGACCTTCACATCCTAATGAGCCTATAACCCAAGTCTAAATGTAACACCCGATTATTTAATTAATTATTTAATTAAATATTTTTGGTTAATTGCGAATTATTTGTTGAAGTTGTGTTCTGTCGTGATATGGTGCATGGCGATATAAGTTGATAAGCCTCTAAGTTAATTATTCGGCCGATTAATATTAAAAATAAAATTAATTGATTATCGATAATTATAATAATATTGGAATAATTATAATATTATTTGGGCTTATTTAATTGGTTGTAATAGCAAGAGTGGGAGGTGTTAAGATATGAACCCGTTGGAAATAATAATAATATTACTATTATTTGATTAAGTAATATATAAGTTATTTTGGAAAAATAAGAGGAAGGATGTATCAGTACGTGAATAAATTGGAGAAAAGAGGAACAAGGGCTTCAGAGGAAAAATTATCGTCGGGAGAGATTTGCAAACCGAAAACCAAAGCGAGATCGAACCGGAAACCATTAGAGAGACCGTTAATCCAGGGTAAGGGTGGGGTTCAATCTCTATAACTGGATTTATGATAAATTGTATGTGTGATTAAGGTTTATGAATTCTTGCCATGGATTAATTGTTGTGTATGGATTGTGTTGATGAAATCAATTTGTTACTGTGTTGATTGTCGTTGTTGTACTGACTGTGGATATGAGAATTGAATGGAACCGATTGATCATATTTTTCTATGTAGAATAAGAATATGTTGTTCTGGCATAAAATATTTGGGATCGAAGCTGATAACATAGGAAATTGGGTTGAAAAAAACTATATTGAGGGAAAGCTGTGACGACCGTCATAGAAAGCCCTACCGAGCGGCAGGGAGTGTGAAGAGGCATGTGTTGAATGGAACATGGTGTATTAGGAGGGAATATGCCGTTCGACATACTGTGTGCAGGAGGCACATGGAGTTTTGTCTTTTTCTACCACGTCTGATATATTTTTTTCTTATGCTTGTTATATTTTGTTTTGTCCTTTCCCTTTTTCTGCCAAATAGTAAACATATATTTTGACTTAAGAAATTCTTATAAGATTTAATGGTTTAACTGGTATAGTATTACAACATCACTTAATTTAATTATGAAGTAGTATAATCAATATTTTGGTAGCCGAGAATATAATAGTATTAGGAGTAGCTGTTTTAGTAATTTTAGCAGAAAAGTATGTTAAGTTGCAGATAGAATAGTGGAGCATTGTAGTTCATGACAGAGATATAATGTAGTAGTATTTTATAGTTAATTTCAGTGAGTTGAATAAAAAGGAACAGTGGAATTAATAATAATAGAGGTCGATGGAAATAGTACCTAATAGTAACGTTACTAGTTTTAACCGGTAAAATTGTTTAACCGAAATAGTTGAAATTTGGTAGAAGTGATTTCGTAAATAGTTGTAGTTATTTTTGATTGGTTGATGTATTGGAACTGTGTCGAGTATGTTGAATGTAGCATGTGTTTTATTAATAGTAAGTTAAGTAGTTGAATGAATTAAATGATTTAGTAGGAAAATCTTGGTAATTAAATAGCAATAGTAAATAAATTTTTTTAGGCGTAGAATCGTCAAGGTTAATTTGTGTAGTAATTATTGTTGTTGTTTGCTTGTGATGATGTTATAAATTATGGATTTGACAGGTGATGATGTATTCATTTAAGATGCCTATATTTATGGGCAAATATATGTTGTAGGCCTATGGCCAATGTTGAATGAGTTGATTTGTTCCGATTTATGGACAAATCGAGTTGTAGGTCTTATGACCAACGTTTATAAGTTGTTTTGCAGTTGATAAAATATTATGTTGTAGGTCTATGGCCAATGTTGAATTGTGGTTGACTTGTGGTTATGTTGTCGTTGTTGTGTGTTGTTGTTGTTGTTGCATTGTTGTGACTTTGTTGTTGAAGTTGATGTTGCATGACATACATTGCATTATTAAGTTGTCCTGGATTAGCACCACGTTGACCTGGATTGGAAAATTAGCGATGAAGGCTTATTCCTTGGCCTTGATGGCACCACGTTGACCTGGATTGGAAAATTAGCGATGAAGGCTTATTCCTTGGCCTTGATGGCACCACGATGAAAGTTGAAGGCTTATGTCTTGTTGATGCCTTTATTATTTGAAAATTTCTAAGTTAAGAGTTCTGTCCCAATGGTACCACATGCAGATGCATTATATTGAGTCATATTCGGTGTTGTTTAATTAAGTTGTTGCTATGTTGTTGTTGTGTTGCATAAGTTGTCGTTGTGTTGTTGAATTATGATGGATTATGTTGTTTGAAGTGGTGATTTTGTATGCATTAATTCTAATATAGATTTTATCATACACTTGTTTATATTGGTTGATATCTCACTCCATTTGTTGTGATGTTGCCTCTATTTGGGTAATATGCAGGTAATGAAGGATGAAGATTTAGTTGTTGTTAGTTTGAATTGGGTTATCACTTTGATACATAACACTCGGGGGGATGGACGATAGTTTTTTTGTTGTTTTGATTATGTTGTTGAACATATGAAAGTATTTGTTGACTTTGAGTTGATGTCAAGTTGAATAATGTAGTTTCTGCAGCTTAATATTAATAAAGTTGATTCGTGTTGTTTCGGTTCATCCAAGTTTATGTGTTATGTATCTATGATAACATGTTGTTGTTTAAGTCGAATTGTAATACTCCAATCGTTGTTGAAAAGAATTTTATAACTCTAATTTTCATAATAATTACTGGGGTAGGATTAGGGTGTTACAAGTTGGTATCAGAGCAGGTCAGTCTACCCGATTATTTAATTAATTATTTAATTAAATATTTTCGGTTAATTGCGAATTATCTGTTGAAGCTGTGTTGCGTCATAATATATTGCATGACGATATAAGTTGATAAGCCGCTAAGTTAATTATTCGGTCAATTAATATTAAAAATAATATCAATTGATTATCGATAATTATAATAATATTGGAATAATTATAATATTATTTGGGCTTACTTAAGTGGTTGTAATAGCAAGAGTGGGAGGTGTTAAAATATGTGCCCGTTGGAAATAATAATAATAATAATAATAATAATATTATTTAGTTAAGTAATATATAAGTTATTTTGTAAAAATAAGAGGAAGGATGTATCAGAACATGAAGAAATTGGGGAAAAGAGGAACAAGGGCTTCAGAGGAAAAATTATCGTCGGGAGAGATTTGCAAACCGAAAACCAAAGCGAGATCGAATTGGAAACCGTTAGAGAGACCGTCAATCCAAGATAAGGGTGGGGTTCAATCTCTATAACTGAGTTTATGATAAATTATATGTGGGATTAAGGTTTATGAATTCTTGCCATGGATTAATTGTTGTGTGTGGATTGTGTTGATGAAATTAATTTGTCGCTATGTTGATTGTTGTTGTTGTTGTACTAACTATGGATATGAGATTTGAATGGAACCGATTGATCATATTTGTCTTTGTAGAATAAGAATATGTTGTTCTGGTATGAAATATTTGGGATCGAAGTTGATAACATAGGAAATTGGGTGAAAATACTACATTGAGGGAAATCCGTGAGGACCGTCACAGGAAGTCTTGTCGAGCGGCAGAGAGTGTGCAAGAGGCATGTGCCGATTGGCACATGGTGTATTAGGAGGGAGTATGTCGTTCGACATATTGTGTGCAGGAGGCACATGAAGTTTTGTCTTTTTCTGCCACGTCTGATATATTTGTTTTCTTCTGCTTGTTATATTTTGTTTTCTCTTTTCCCTTTTTCTGCCACACAGTAAACAAATATTTTGGTTTAAGGAATTCTCATAAGTTTTAATGGTTTAACTGGTATAGTATTACATCATCACTTAATTTAATTATGAAGTAGTCTAATCATTATTTTGGTATCCGAGAATATAATAGTATTAGGAGGTAGCTATTATAGTAATTTTAGCAGAAAAGGATGTTAAGTTACAGATAGAATAGTGGAGCATTGTAGTTCATGACTGCAATATAATTTATTAGTATTTGATAGTCAATTTCAGTGAATTGAATAAAAAGGAATAATGGAATTAATAGTAATAGAGATCGACGAAAATAGTACTGAATAGTAATATTAGTAGTTTGGCTTAATTACACTTTGGTCCCCCTATTTTCCCTGTTTTTAACTTTTGGTCCCCTCATTTTAAAATCCTGAGTTTTAGTCCATTTTTTAGTTTTGTTATTTACTTTTGGTCCCCTTACCAATTTGACTCCCATTTTTTATGACTTGGCAGGTTGACTGATGACATGGCAGGGTCCATGTTGGCAATTTATTTTCCATGTTAAAATTTAATTTCCATGCTGGCATTTATTTTCCATGTCATTATAAATAAATTTAAAATATTAAAAATAGGGAAAACAAATGTCATTATGATTTAATTTCCATGTCCCCTTACCTTCATTGAAACAAAAGCTTCTTCAGAAAAACAAGTGTGATCGTGTTCTTCATCCACAATGTCGTGTTCTTCATCTCAATGTCGTGTTCATCCGAAAACAAGTGATGCCGTGTTCTTCATCTCAAATCAACAAGCTCCCGAAAATAAGCGGCGCGTGCTTTGCCGTGTCCTTCACTTTCTCGTCTTCGTCACGCCGTTTTCATCTTCTTCATCTTCTTCAACGCCGTTTTCTGACATGGCCAAACCTTCTTTTGTTTGCAGGTATTTGTTAGGTTTTAATTTCGGTTTGGTTGAAAAACCCCAATTCTTGTTTTTTGATAAGAGTTGAAAAACCCCAATTCATGTTTTTTGATAAGATTTGAAAAACCCCATTGTTAGCACTGTTTAGGGTTTGGCATTGATGATGTTTGTTTTGTTTGTATACGCTAGCTGAGGATCAATTGGTTAGACTTAGAGTACACCATAGGGGCCGTTTGGTTTATCATCCAGAGAAGTCGTATGTTGGGGGGACTACTTCAGAAATGAATTGGGATTGGGATGTGGACCTAATGTCCCACATGGATATTGAAGGTTTGATTAAAGGTGAGGGGTATTGCAATATACGGTGTTTATGGTATCGGGACCCTAAGTTCTCATTTTCTCTTGGACTTCGGCCTTTGAATAATGATCAAGATGTGTTAAAGTTCGTGCAAGATGTTAGAGGGTTTAAAGTTGTTGACGTTTATGTTGAACACAATGTTGAAAAGTCAATATTGAAGATGTTATTTTTGAGGATGTTGATGTTGAAGAAGTAAATGTTGAGGATTCTGATGTTGAAGAAGTAAATGTTGAAGAAGTAAATGTTGAAGAAGCTAATTGTGAAGATGTAAATGTTGAGAATGTTGATGTTGAAGAAGTAAGTGTTGAAGAAATCAATGATGAAGAGAAGAATTGTGAAGATGTAAATGTTGAGGATGTTGATGTGGAAGAAGTAAATGATGAAGAAGTCAATGATGAAGAGAAGAATTGTGAAGATGTAAATGTTGAGGATGTAGATGTTGAAGAAGTAAATGTTGAAGAAGTCAATGATAAAGAGAAGAATTGTGAAGATGTAAATGTTGAGGATGTTGATGTTGAAGAAGTAAATGATGAAGATGCTAATTGCAAAGATGTTACTTTTGAGGATGTTGACGTTGAAAATTGTGATGATGCAGATGATTACGAGGAAAGTGATGATAGTGATGATAGTGATGAGTGTGACTTAGGTCCTGATGTTGGTGTTGATTGGACATTGTTCTTCAAACGCTTCAGAGAGAAAATTTCAAGAAAGAATGATATTTCGATGTTGAAAGTTGTGATTCGGATGAACTTTATACACCACACGCTAGTGATGACGAAGGTGATATGGTAAGGTTTCAAAATTTAAAGCGCCAAATTTGAAATAGGGATGATGTTTAAGGATAAGATGGATCGAGATGCCGTAAAAGAATATGCCTTTGGAGAATAAGAAGAATCTCGTATTCAAGAAAAATAACAAGAAGAGAATGGTTGCTAAGTGTATGGATGGATGTCCATTTCATTTAAGGTTTAGCATGAGAAAAGCAAATCAGTCTTGGCAACTTGTTAGTTTCACTGATCAACATAATTGTCATAGGACAATCACGAATAGACAAGCAAAAACGGATTGGTTGGCTCGCAAATTTGTGTATATATTAAGACACACACCTGAATTGAAAACTAAGGGGTTGATTGCAATAGGTATTGAGAAGTGGGGGGTTAAGTTATCAATGAATCAAGCTTATAGAGCCAAGAAAAGAGCAATAGAGATGATTCACGGTGCTGGTCGGGAACAATTCAAACATCTTAGGAGCTATGTTGAGGAATTGCTAAAGTCAAATCCTAATTCCACCGTTAAAATTGATGTGACAACTACATTGGAGGGCCCGTGTTTGAGCGAATATCGTATGCTTGGAAGCATGTAAAACAGCATTTGTAACAACTTGTAGACCTCTAATTGGTTTGGATGCTTGTTTTCTAAAGGGGAGTTTGGAGGTCGGTTGATAGGTCTGTTGGTAAAGATGGAAATAATAAGATGATACCAATAGCTTATGCGGTCGTGGAAGCTGAAACAAAGAATTCGTGGCAATGGTTTCTCAAGTTACTACTTGATGACTTACAGTCCATTCAACCTAAGGGGTATGGATTTATATCCGATCAACAGAAGGTATTTACTTATTAATATTTCTTAACAGAATTGTCATTCACTTACTAATGTTTCTCACAAAATTGTCATTCACATAATGTTGGCGAATTGTCATTTACACAGAATTGTTGAACAGAATTGTCATTCACTTACTAATGTTACTAAGAATTGTCATTTCATTTACTACAGGGTCTGGTTCCAGCTATTCTAGAGACTAGCCAAAATGTTGAACACAGATTGTGTGTTAAACATTTATATGGGAACTGGAGAAAGAAATATCCCGGGGAACAATTGAAGGAAGCTTTATGGAGGGCAGCAAGGGCTACAACAGTCCCTGGGTGGGAGAGAGCAATGAGTCATATGAAGGAGCTTTCACCTGCTGCATGGAAAGACATGATGGTTGTACCTGCTGCATGTTGGAGTAGGTCCCATTTCAAAACAGACACACACTGCGACTTGCAAGTTAACAACATGTGCGAGGCTTTTAATCGAGCAATCTTAGAGTATAAGGACAAGCCAATAATTACATTGTTGGAAGGAATAAAACATTACATAGCTTAATTTCCACTCAAAAGGATGTTATCAGTAGGTACAAAGGTGTTGTAAGTCCAAAAGTCCAAAAAATCTTAGAAAAGGCAAAGAGGGTTGCAGAAGAATGGATTGCAACATGGCATGCAGATGATGATTTTGCTATATTTGGGGTTTCGAATGGAGTATCTACATATGCTGTCAACTTAAAGCAAAAGACATGTGCTTGTAGGAAGTGGGATCTAACGGGAATACCGTGTTGTCATGCTATCGCTTGCATATGGTTTAACAAAAAAGACCCAGAAGAGTATGTTTCATCATACTATAGGTAACTCTATTATCCAGGAAATCTACTTTGTTGTGTTGGCAAATCATTGTACATGAATTACATTAAACCAATACAACTTGTATTTGTGTGCAGGAAAACTACTGTGTTGGCAACTTATAGCCATATAATCATGCCTACCAATGGTCCAGATCTATGGCCAACTGATGTTAATCAACCAATCAACCCTCCAGTCATGAGGAGATCAATTGGTCGTCCGAAGAAAAATCGTAACAAATCAAGTGATGAGCCGAGATACCAAAATACATTGCCCAAGAATCTTCAAACTGTTACATGCAAGAAATGTGGGATCATGGGACACAACGCGCACATGTAAAGGAAGCGGCTGAGAGAACAATTCAAAAGGTGGCGTAAGAAAATTAAGAAGCGCAAAGCAATGTAGAAGTGGTTATAGGCCAGCGCCAAAACAAACTCAAGACTAGATGCTTAGTTTCTTAAGTTTATGCTATATTTTGTCTTATTGTTTTGATCTTGGTTTATATACCTTTGGTTTATGTTGCTTGAATATTAGAATACTTGAATCTGGTTTAGAATCGATATATCGAATAATGTTATATCGAATACTTATTGCTTATATTGTGTATATTGTGGCCATTGTGTAAAGCGTATTCGATATATCGAATAATGTTATGATGTAAAGCGATTGTGTATATTGTGAAATGTGTGCGGTATATCAATGTTATTTGCAAATGGTATATCAATGAAAACGGTATATCCTTATTTGCAAACTAACACCAAAGCCTCGTATATCAATGTTACCATACTCTTGAACAAGGACAGTGCTATTTTAGTGCATGTAATTCTTGTTACAACATGATACAAATACTTGTAAATTAGAATAGATAGTGTAACACAAAGGAAAAATATATTGTATGCTCTTCTTAATTGCATGAGATAATAATTTGAGTTCCATCTTATTTTGTGATATTCCAAGTGTATATCGCATTAGGTCCGATCAATTAAGTTGGCGCTTCGCAGCAGATAGTGAGGAAGTATTTTGGAGAAGCATTGGTAAAATGACTTACAAACCCGAGTGCTAATAATCCAATCCCATTTTAAGCATGTTACTTAGAACCACTCCTGCTCCTCCACAATATATTGTACTTTTGCCCATTGAAAGGAATAAGGATTTTGCGGCAAGAAGTGCTTCCTCGGATCCCCCAACCTGTGAAAATCCATATCTTGTTCATTACTAATTTTTTTTGCCATAAACACCAAAACTTGGTGCAACTGTTTTGGAAATGTTATGTGATTATCATACAAGGCGTCACATACAATGTCATGTGATTATCATACTAGTATTCTTCTGGTTTCCATGATCAAATGCACGGTCTTTAAACCTAGATTGATTACTAAGGGTGTCTTGGTGTCATGCATGCCTTAAGACAGAAGCGAAGCGTTACCATAAAAGTAAGTGTTCCACCTGCGCAATTATACTTCGAGGCAGAGCATCCAACTTGATAGGTATTTCCCAATCACCTACACAATGCATAATCATTCGGTACCACAACATTAAAAGAAGTAAATAAATCAGCATAATATACACAACAAGTGGAAAGATATTCTCATAAAATTGTGAAGGAATTTTCATGAACGAACAATTACTTGCTAATGTGTATGATATATATATAAGTTCTATGGTGCTAGAAAGAATAGCAAGTTCCAACCTGCTTATGAGTGTGTAACAGACGCTCCTGATAAGTGATAAGTCGACAAGTCAAAGCAATCAATGACACAAACTTAACCAACAAGTTCGACACATACACGAATCTCTGAATTTTTCGGATCAAAGGAACTTATCAAGCGAGAAAGGGAAATTTTTCTTACTTGGTATTCCAACAAGTTCGACACATGGTGATGATATCTTGGAGGAAGCCAACAAAGTATTCCTAGGTTGCAAAGTGTAGTTAGCAAAAGTAAACTCTCAAATATTTAGTTTGGTTATTTGAGCAACAGACAATTTTAACAACAATTTAAGTTAACACATTTCAAATAGATTGTTAATGGATATACCAGGTGTTGAAATTCACCGACCACAAATTCGAATGAGATCAACCAAAGTTTTATGTTGTTAACAACCTCCAAATTTGTGGTTCACGAGTGGAAAGTTTAATAAGCTGAAAGTTTAATACAAAAGATTCTTTGGAATCCACGGTGGTATAAAGCTGGAAGCCATGCGACAGAGCTTACTTCAGGATATTACAACTTAAGTGACAGAGATGGATACCGTCCCATATCAACGATGTTCTCTAGGCATAATGCTATTTTGAATTTCACATGTCTTAAGCTGCAATATAGGTCACATGAGGAAACCTTAAGAGTGTCATGCTTTATAATGTTGAGGGGATGTAATAGTTTTGGTCTCTCTAGCATTGTATAAAATTAGGCGGTGAAATGAAAATATAGTATTATATTGCTTGAAAAGTTATTACTAGATTATCTGAATCGGTAAATTTTAATTTTTGCTTTACTTGAGCAAAGATTCCTTTGAAAAGTACGACTTTAATGATAAAAGCTTGCAAATGTACAATCGACAACGGTATATTCCTTCTTCCTCTAGTGCTACTCGAATATTTAAAACAACGAATTGCATCTTATCTTACACAGTATCATGTGGTTTTACAGGAGAAGATGGTGGGCACCATATATCTTGGAGGAAGCCAAAAGTTGAATTTCTAATTTTTAAGTATAACTACAATGCTGACTAAAAATCATTTGTTATCAGCATGGGTGGTAGAGATTGATGAGCGTACTGCTACCATGATTGCTAGATGGTAGGGCGTTGGTTTCACTCATGCTGTGATGAACACAGACAACATGAGCATTTTGGGTCTTACTATTGATTATACTGGTTTATATCACATTGAGAAATGTCACAGCCAGCGATGCTAGTGTTGCTAGTCCAATTATACTGGTTTCGAGGAAGACCTCGTGATCGTGATGAATAACAAAATGATCAGCAGGAACAGGTCAAAGCAACTTAGAAACACATGGTTGATGCATGAAGAAGGATCTTTCAAGAGTTTTACATCATAACAATGTTAATAGCTACAACCACAACTCTGGTAATCTCAATTTGAAACCATGACAACATACTGTTACAATATGTTGATCTAATGAAACTTTCTTTTGAAACTAACCTGCATTCTAACTAGCAACATTCATAACCGAACTAATGGAACTCTCTTTTGAAACTAACCTGCATTTTTTCCTAATAAAAATGATCCTAAGTAGATTATGACAACAAAAAAATTCACCTAACTCTAGATAGTTAACCAATCAGAATGGTGGCTTGATCGAAACTCTTGTATAAATTATGCTCCTCAGTTGAAATACGAGCAGAACATCAAAATAGGTTGCCTCCGAGGCTAACATCAGTTAATTGAACAAAATCCATTACATTAATCTCAAACAAAATCCATTACAATAATCTCAAACAAAATCCATTACAATAAAATCCATTACATTCATGGGACAATACAGACAAATCCATTACAACTACAACAAAATTACTTAATGCTAAGGGACTACAACACAATTACTTCAACACAAGTACAAATATCACTAACAGTAAAAACACAATTGTTAAACCCAAAACAAATCTCAGATATTTGTTCTTCTTTTTCACAGTTTCTTCGAATTTCTTATTTTCGCTCATCGCTTCCATAAGCTCATCATTCCGGTTTTTCAACGATCTAATAACCTCTTTTGCGCGAAAACTCATCTCTTCGTCAAACCATTCAAAGTGGTTACATCCTTTCTTTCTCATGACCTTAAAACCTCCACACCCATAAAACCTTCTTCCAGGATTCTCATAGGTCCATGATGTCATCAATGGTGATTCTATGTCACACCAACATGCATTTCCTCTTTTTCTTAAATTCGTATGGTTTGATGAGGCAAAAGAAAACCTTGAGGAATCCATGGTTTGAAGGAGAAGAAGAGATTAATTACAAATGAAATGGAAAGAGAAGGAGAAGAACAAACGGTCGTGAAAGAGAAGAACAAGACACTGATCGTGAGAGAAGAAGAAGAACAAACGGTCGTGAGAGAGGAACACCCTGATCTAGGGTTCATATGCTTGTTTTGTTCTTCCCTATTTTTAATATTTTAAATTTATTCATAATGACATGGAAAATAAACTGCCAGCATGGAAATTAAATTTTAACATGGAAAATAAATTGCCAACATGGACCCTGCCATGTCACCAGTCAACCTGCCAAGTCATAAAAAATGGGAGTCAAATTGGTAAGGGGACCAAAAGTAAAGAACAAAACTAAAAAAGGGACTAAAACTCAGGATTTTAAAATGAGGGGACCAAAAATTAAAAACAGGGAAAATAGGGGGACCAAAACTGTAATTAAGCCTAGTAGTTTTAACTAGTATAGTTGTTTAATCGAAATAGTTAAAATTTGGTAGAAGTGATTTCGTAAATGGTTGTAGTTATTTTTGATTGGTTGATGTATTAGAATTGTGTCGAGTATGTTGAATGTAGCAGGTGTATTAGTAATAGAAAGTTAAGTAGTTGAATGAATTAAATGATTTAGTAGGAAAAGCTTGGTAATTAAATAGCAGTAGTAAATAAAATTTTTTAGGCGTAGAATCGTCAAGGTTAATTTGTGTAGTAATTCTTGTTGTTGTTGTTTGCTTGTGATGATGTTATAAATCATAGATTTGATAGGTGATGATGTATTCATTTAAGATGCCTCTATTTATGGGAAAATATCATGTTGTAGGCGTATGACCAATTTTGAATGCAATGAATTGTTCTGGTTTGACAAATCAAGTTGTAGGTCTTATGACCAACGTTGATAAGTTGTTTTGCAGTTGATGAAATATTATGTTGTAGGCCTATGGCCAATGTTGAATTGCGGTTGACTTGTTGTTATGTTGTCATTGTTGTGTGTTGTTGTTGTTGTTGTGACTTTGTTGTTGAAGTTGATGTCGCATGACATACATTGCATTATTAAGTTGGCTTGGATTGACACCACGTTGGCCTAGATTGGCAAATTAGTGACGAAGGCTTATGCATTGACCTTGATGGCACCATGATGAAATTTGAAGGCTTATGCCTCGTTGATGCCTCTATTAATTGGCAATTTCTAAGTTGGGAGTTCTTCTCCAATGGTACTACATGCATATGCATTATATTGAGTCGCATTTGGTGTTGTTTAATTAATTTGTTGCTATGTTGTTATGTTTCATAATTAAGTTGTCGTTGTGTTGTTGAATTATGATGAATTATGTTGTTTGAAGTGGTGATTTTGTATGTCTTAATTCTAATATATCATTTATTATACACTTGTTTATATTGGTTGATATCTCACCCCTTCTGTTGTGATGTTGCCTCTATTTGGGTAACGTGCAAGTAATAAAGGATGAAGATTTAGTTGTTGTTAGTTCGAGTCGGGTTGTCGCTCTGATACATAACACTCGGGGGAATGGATGATAATTGTTTTGTTGTTTTGATTCTGTTGTTGAATATATGAAAGTACTTGTTGACTTTGAGTTGATTTCACGTTGAATAATGTAGTTTCCGCTGCTTAATATTAATAAAGTTGATTCGTGTTGTTTTGGTTCATCCAAGTTTATGTGTTATATATCTGTGATAGCATGTTGTTGTTTAAGTCGAATTGTAATACTTTAATCGTTGTTGAAAAGAATTTTATAACTCTGATTTTCATAATAATTACTGGGGTAGGATTGAGGTGTTACACTAAACATGCATAAAACTTAACATAGTTGCACTAACAAGGATAACCTCGAATGTCACCTCTACCATCCCACCCTTTATGAGAGGGAAATTACTAATTGATATATGTAATTATATTTGCATTGAGTACAATAAAGGTGACCTTATCTAGCAAGGTCAAAGTGGGAAAGCTCGTTAAGAGAGCTAACACTCGCTAAGTGAGGTAAAGCAGTTTAAGGTTGACGTGGCCTAAATCTTCATGCTGAAAAAGGTCATGAGACTTTTAGTGGCTAAGCGGGATCAGGATTTCTTGTCTAATATAAATACCATTCAAAATAG
Organism: Vicia sativa; assembly: GCA_021764765.1. Taxonomy (NCBI): domain Eukaryota; kingdom Viridiplantae; phylum Streptophyta; class Magnoliopsida; order Fabales; family Fabaceae; genus Vicia; species Vicia sativa. The sequence goes on along the minus strand of CM038795.1, from coordinate 153,690,599 downwards.
AACCAGAAGAAGACTTATCATTTTGCGAAGATCGAAATACAAAGAGAAACATAGGAGAGTCAAAATTAGAATAACTGAAGATGGATACACAATAATCATCGAGAAATTAACATTGATGCTAATTCATCTCTCTTTTTTTCATTTGTACAAAGCTACCATGACAACGAGTAGATAAATCTCTCTTTTTTTGGGATTAGATGTAATTAACCATACTCGTATGTAGCTCTTTTGATCATTGTTATATATGAACTAGTTACTCATTAATATTGATGTTATCCTTGTTTCATTGTTTAACTTTATAGATTTGAACTCATATTAAGAAATGTTGTTTGTATATCGGCTTAGGATAATCATGTGCTAGAAGCTAAACTCTAAAAATAGATTTGGATCTAACCATAATTTAACCATAATTTAGACATAATTTAGACATAATCTAAAAATATGAGTATCGTTCGTTAATTCTAATGTATTGATTACTAGGTTGAGAGATTGTCGATTGAATAATACAATTGAACTCTCACCATAATTTAGACATAAATAATGTTTGCGATTCATACTTGATAATATTGATCAATAGTTAGGATCTATATAAATGATTAGGAAGATACATGTGAACTATATTAATGAAATCTAATATCATCAAGCTCATCATTATGTTAACTTTATTACGCTTTACCGTTGTTACATTTCTTTCATTGACGCAAACAAATCTTTTACAATCACCTCACTTAAAATCATACTAACCGTTGAACAATAGTAATATTGCACTGGTCCTTGTGGATACGATAAACAAAATACTTACTTTTGATTACACTCATCACTATTGCGTTAGGTATTCATAGCTCTGGTTACTTCCCAAGGGATGCCTACATTTGGCCTACAAACCCGACCACATATAACATGACTTTGATCCATTAGGGAATATGGTGAATGACTCGTTCCTTCAATATAGAAAGTGTAGTTAGTTAATCAACGAGACTTGAAATTATTCAGATATGTACAGAAAAGTCCCATTACTTGTTGGAATGTGCTTGGTGAGCCAATGCCTATAAAGCAGAGGGATGTGAATGTATCATCCCATGTTTGACATGTGATTGTCCTCCCCAAATGTTATTAGTCCTCTTTATCATACTTACGAGATGAGGGTTAATGGGTCAAAACTATTGATACTTGTTGGCCATGTGCTATAACATAATGGGTTGTAGTCTCTCAATAATGATATATTTAGCGAAATGGTTAAATAAGAGGCATGAAAATTTATAACCCCTCAACCACGAGGCTTGTAATGGAGATATGTTGAAAAAATGACTTCAAGCACAAGAGGGATGGTGAATTATGGTATTTAAAATTCATGATTAATTTTAAAAATTTATTTACTTAAAATAGTAGTTTGTGTTAGTATTTAAATAGTATAGATAAAAGTAGCAAAAATAAATAAAATTGAGAAGATAAATGACAGAAAATACATAAATGAGTTAGAAAGATGGTACCGAGATTTATAAAGGATTGGCTTGATATTGACCTAGTCCTCTCCCCAACAGATATTCTTAAGAGTTTTAATAATGACTTGAATTTTTATAGATTATGCCTACAAACCTTTGTTACAATTGAATCGAGAAATTTTACACTGTCATATCCTCCCAACCAAACAAGAATTTTATCATGGGTTGAGCTCATGAACTGAGTATAGATTTTACCCGCTAATCTCAATAATTAAACAAAATTTTTATCGAGCCGAGTTCTAGAACCCAATAGAGATTTTTAATGGTTTATATATAGAACCAAAATATAACCCACAAGATAATCCCACTCTTTAAATAAACAAACAAGGGAACGACGCCAATACAAAATTTCTTCACAAGTAGTTTTCACTCATAAGGCACTAAGGAAACTTTTGGTGAAAGAAAATTATTAAGAGAGGGGGAGAGTAATAAAATAGAAAGAAATAGGAAAAATCGAAATTCTAATGTATTTATTTACAAATGAGGAGAAACCTCATTTATACAGGAGAAAAAATGGCTTACAAAGGAAACAATTCATGGAAGTTTTAATGAGATAACCAATTAGCCCAATCGATTATGACAAGTGAATAATCGATTAATCAAGCCACAAATGAACGTATCCGATTTCTACATATTTCCAATCATTAAGAGACTTGTTCCAATCAATTTTGAGCATTACAAAGTGAAATAATCAATTATAGAACTATGGCCAATGGATTATTCATTCGTAAAATAGCTCCTACTTGATCAGACAATTTCTAAATCAATTGGCTGCACCTTTAAGAGAAATTAGTTGACATTTATCAAATCAAATAAGAACTCCATAGTTAAGTGTGCTCGACTTGGATTAGTGTTTGGATGGGTGAAAGTATGAGAAGTTTTCTGAAAAGCGTGTGAGTGAGGACAAAACATGCTGAAAAGAATCGTGTTGGTTTATGAGGTCGACAATCTTGAAAGTATTCTAGGATGTGATAATCCACACCTCTTCTATTACTTTGAAGACAACATAAATAATATGTTACACAATGAGAGGAAAGTAAGTGAACATAGATGGACATAACAAGGGTAATCTTCAACTATATCTAGAACATTGTAGATTCAACAAAGAAACACGCCCTTGATTTTGTTTGATTAGTCATGGGATTGTGAAGACACTATGGTGTAGAAATTCTAGATAACCATCACATCCAACAAATACCTAAGATGGATTATGCTTTTATTGCACAATATTGTACAAGTTGCAGAGAAATGATGCCTTCACCACCACCAGAGCCCCATGTTTCACATACTGGCCTCAACATGAAGCTATAAACTTTGATAGCATAAATAATGTTATGAGATATTATTTTTCATATGGTTGGGATGTCACTAAGGTATACCACATAGATATATTTTATATTAATAATTCACTAGATAGGTTGCAATTGAGGAAGCAAGAACCACAAGCTATATTCGAGCCAATACCTACTCCGGACGAGTTCATTAGCTACTTGAGTTGGCCTACTAATAAGTTGTTCTTTTATGAGTGGGGAAGTGGTGATATGAGTTGAAGTGGATTAATAGGAGAGTAGTCTCAAGCAGGTGATGATGAAGAGGAATGAAATCAAAGATAAGATGATGAAGAAACTATTAGTGAGAGCGATTGACCATTGTTGCATTTGTGACATCGTTGTGAAGTTTTTACAAACTTCCTCAGTTTAATTGCAGTGTTTATTGAAATTTTTTGATTGTTTATGTTGTTATTTATGTAGTAGAAGAACTAATAATGTCCATGCACAATGGACTTGAGTGTGTTGGTCATTTTGTACTAAGTACATGAACACACCAAAGGCGATTTTTTTTTTGGAATAACCACTTTTTAAAAAAAAATACAAAAATAATCAACTTTTGAAAAAATTTACGCAAATAACCAAGTTTCAGGACAAAAATACAAGCAGGAGCCATCTCGGATGGCTCACCTATCGAGGCGAGAGCCATCCCGGATGGCCTCCCTTCTAAATTTGCCCTAAAAGCCATCTCGGATGGCGCCTTAGTGTAAAACACAAGGCAAAATCCGAGATGGCGCCTTAGTTTAAAAAAAAAATTTCAATTTTTTTTTTTATAAATACACACTCATCCCTCCTTCATTTTTCACATTTGTTCAACTTCTCATCTCATATTCTCTCTGACATTCTCTCTTATTCTCTGTATCTCTCTCTTTTTTTCTACCATGACATCTCCATACATCCATACGAGGAGATGGATCGTTGTTTTCTCGACCACAAACCTCCAATGAAAATGAAATTTTGGCACATATTTACCATGACCAAACCGAAAAAGAGTTGATGCGTTGGTTAGAGGAGAAATTGAAGATGGTGATGAAATTAGAAGGATTAGGAGGAAGCGAACAACCATGAACTTATGGTCAACCTCGAATTTGGTTGGAGGAAGTCAAAGCAGACGTCGGCGTTATTGCGATGATGTATGGTTCCGATGAGATTGTTTTGTGGTTGTAGTGTCTTAAATAAATTTACGTGTTGTTGATGCGTCATAGTTCATGTTGTTGTTTCTTTTAATCGTGTAGTTTTTAATTTTGTTGTCTCCGTATTGTTGTTTCTTTTAATCGTGTAGTTTTAATTTTGTTGTCTCCGTATTGTTGTTTCTTTTAATCGTGTAGTTTTTAATTTTGTTGTCTCCGTATTGTTGTTTCTTTTAACCGTGTAGTTTTAATTTTGTTGTCTCCGTATTGGTGTTTGTAATAAATGCGAATTAATGGAAAGAAGAAGATTTGTTACAATATTAAAAGTGCGGATAAATGAAATACAAATTTTAGGATGTTGAGGTTGTATTGGGGACAATTTTTCGATGTGTCGGATTGTGACATAGATCACACTTTCTTTCTAGTTTATCAACGTCGTCTATTTCGGTTGTTATCGTTTGCTCTTGGGACGACCCTTTTTATTTCTCCGCATTTGGTATTATGCCAAACTACTTCCCTTGTCGGGCCAATAATCTGCTTTTGCTACTGGTTCGAAGGCATTGTTGTATACGTTGAGCAAGGTCTGAGACTTGTAAATTGGAGAAAGAAGCACTAGTGCATCCTGATGAACATGTGCACACGCAGCAATGACATGAGGCGGGGCATTGAAGGCTGAAATTTTCCACGATCGCACCAAGGATGGTAGTTTAACCACATACTCTTGTCTAGGCAAACCCTCATTGTGGTCGATTATCTCTTTGACAATGAAGTTATGGTTATGTCGGTCGAATCTTGTAACAAGATGAGTGCTAGCTTTGGCACTCTCGGCCTTAATAAATTTCATGCAACTTTCACTCCACACTTGTCCGGATTGTACCACCGCGTTCCACTTTTCACCTCTCTCTGCAAACAAGGAGGTCATTCTAAAATATGTTGTACTAACCAACGCGATTATTGGGAGTGCTCTTATGCCTTTGAAGGCCGTTCATTGATTCGACTAGATTTGTTGTCATGTGGCCCCAACGCACTCCATTGTCGTATGACCGTGTCCACTTTTCCACTGCAGTTATCAACCCGCACATGCATCGGGTTTTCCAATCGATCATTGCGATAATATGTAAAACTGGTTGTGTTAGCGCGTATCTGCATTCATATGATTTTCGAAGGCGGTTATCTTTGATCTCGCGCATAAAGTTTTGAGCGATGTGTCTTGCGCAATAAACATGTGTGAGCGGTGGGTCGTGCCAACCGTTGGCGGGATTGTTATACACTCTCAATTGAGGCATATGCCGGAAATTAGACAAAGATCACGTTGTGGTGCTACGTGTGTTCGAAGATGCTTTAGGAAGAAACTCCAAGCTGCTCGGTCTTCTACAAGAGCATAGGCGATTGGGAACACGTTATTGTTGCCATCACGTGCCACGGCCATCGATAGGGTGCCCTTGTATTTCCGTACAACCATGTTCCATCTATCTGTATGATAGGTTTGCAGTGTGCAAACCCAGTGATTCAAGGTCGAAAAGCCGAGAAAAGTCTAATGAATATACCATGTCCGCTGACACAAGTACCGTCTTGGGAAAACGCCGACGTCGTCTCTAGAGCATAAAGCATTCCGGGAGCATCGTTCGCGGTGCATTCATGTAGCGAGTAACTCTTTATCGAACCCTCCCAATTTCCGTATATTTGCTCGATAGCCTTGTTTTTGCCAACGAGGCCTTTCTATCGAGGGTATAGTTGTATGTTGTAGTGATGTGGGATATTATTGTTTTCACCTTCAATGAAGGATCATGACTAACAAGAGGTAAGATTTCTTGACAAATGAGATCATGACTCAATTTCCGGTGATCCTGTGATTGTGTGGAATTAACACAAGTGTGTTCCGTCATAGAACCTATCACCCAGGAATCACTACGCAATCTATACGATGCAGTTAGATGGAAGTTACACTCAGGGTGAGTACATATGATTCTGTATCTCTCTGCTGTTCGATCCACATGAAAGTCATAGTTGTTTATCATGTGGAACTTTTTTATTGCTCGGACGCAATCTTCTTTTGAACGAAATTTGTCTTTGACTTTCAAATTTGCATCGGCACTTGAGGTTGTAGAATATATCGGATGAATGGTCATCGTGGACATGTTCGGTGGTCATATACGGAGGTGGTGTGAAGATCTGATGTGGAGGAAGTTGGCTTTCTTCCTCGGCCTCTGATTCTTCATTTACCATGATGTTGAACTGCGTCTCCTCTGCTTCCTCTTCTTCGTCTGCAACATCCACCTCAGCTTGTTCCTCCTCCGTAGGATCGACCCTCTCGTGTCTGGAACCTGACGTACTTTGAATCGAGTCGTGCCAGAATATTCATGATTACAAAACATGTTTTGCGGATCTTCGTCGTCTTCACTACGGTAAAATGTTACTTGGTTCTTACCGGTAAAAGCAGGATGTTGGTAGAAAATGTTTGACGTCGGACCTCGCGAAGTTTGTTCTCGAGTCTTTTTGAAATATGAAAAATTTGCATTGCTATTTAGACAAAATTGGAAATTTTCGGTGTTTACATACAAAAAGCGGAGACCTCATTGTATGTCTCGCCATTGAAATTTCGGTGATAACATATTGTGGTACGGATGACATTTCGATCGGGGTTTGAGTGTTTGAAATTAGGGTTTTGATTTGATTAGGGTTTCGATTTTAGTGTTGGAAATTAGGGTTTCGATTAGGTTTTATAATTGAAAAAAAATCACATGCGATCTAGGGTGGCTGGGGGCGACCTATTTATCACTAGGTGCGTAAAAGCCAAGTTGAATGGCTCCTATGTGTAAAAACACAAGGGAGGCGCCATCTCCTTTGGCTTTTGCGGGCCTAGTCATAAATAGGTGCCACGTAGTGACACACTAACTGCATGCATCTGCTGCCACCTAGGTGAACCTAGCTGCCACCTAGCACAGCACAAGCCATCTAGGATGGCGCCTTAGTGTAAATTTAAAGGGAGGAGCCATCCCTTGGCTCCTCCTTGACAAATGTCATCCATGCATGCAAGGCCCAACCACCTCATTTATTCCTCTCTTCTTGAATCACCTATAAATATGGCTTCTCATTTGTGTTTTTCCATCACCACCACTCTTCACTCCTCCTCTATCTCTAATACAATTCTCTCTTTCTCAAATAAGTTGTAGAAATTTCAATCATGAGTCTCTTGACTTTGGGAGAATCGAGGAACAAGGCGAACATTGCAAGTTATGTAAGTATCCTTTCATTTTTGTTTTCATTCTTTTTCTTGAATTTTTTTTGTTGTATTCTTTTTTTATTACATTTTAAATATTATTTACACTTTCTTACACAATTTATTTCCACATTATCTATAGGACACGAAAAAATTTAGATGTCGCTCACATCACTATGTTGTTCCGATCCGTTCATCGTTCCATACCTTGAACATGCCGGTTTTGAGAGGTTATTAAAATCTCCAACTACGATCGACTCAAAGTTCATTCTAGCATTGTGTGAAAGGTGGAGACCCGAGACACATACATTTCATCTACCTATAGGTGAGTGTACCGTCACACTAGAGGGCGTGTACATGTTGATGGGTCTTCTATCGATGGCAAGGCGGTGAATGGTCCGGTATAACAACCTAACAATATTTGCGAGGAGTTGTTGGGTAGAGATATGGTGGAAGGTCCTACCATGAGGCCAAGGTATATTTCTTTCAACTCTTAGAGTATTATTATTCTCTTGTTTTGGATGAAAATTCCACCGAAGAACAAAAAATAATAAAAATTAGAAACTACATTATGTTAATGTTTGGTAGTTTTTTATTCCCGAAACAGGAATAGTGTCAATTTTATGTATTTGAATTTACTTAGAGATGTCAATAAGATAGGAAGATATAGTTGGGGTTCATTGTTCTTGACTATACTCCTCGTTGTGTAAAAATTGTATGAAAGACACATCAACTTTCAATGGATGTGCTTTCTTACTTCAAACATGGGGTTGGTGGAGAATGCAATCACTCAATCTCGTCAGCGACCTACCGTTCACTTTTCCCTACGCAACAAAGTAAGTACATTGTTTATTTATTAAATTTTGTTTATATCTTTCACATATATAAAATCCTAATATATTAAATGTTAATTCATTTAATAAATGTTAATTCATTTATTAAATTCCCCAACCAACCCAACATTCCACCAACCATCGTCGTACCAAACCCCCCACCATTCATATGGGTACGAGACTCCTAACATCCAATTTCCTTTTTACCCCACACATTCATAGTCCACATATACAGATGAGGACTGCTATAGTCCTCAAATGGACCCTAACCCCAATGACGACCAAGCTTGAGAACATGGGGACACGTTTATATGGCGGTGCAACAAGCAATGTAAATCTTGAGGCATTCATGGATCCGATCTCATTCACTACGGCGACCATCAACCCATGATCGGTCCCATCGACCCAACAACAACCGGATCGAACCTCGCACAGACGAGTTAGTAGAGGGCGTGTGGGCCGGTGGTCATCTGAGTCCCGGGTCGCCATGAATGAACTTATGTAATCGCTTTTTGTTGTAATCAAAATTTATAATACAAGATTTATTTCACAAAATTGTCGTGCACTTTAATTTAAATTGAAAAAAAAATAAAATTTTTAAAAAAATTGCACTAAGGCACCATCTCAGATGGCTTTTCCCTTGTGTTTTACACATAGGAGCCATCTGAGATGACTAGAAAAAAATGAAGGGCGCCATCTCCTTGGCTCACACGATTTTCGGTCAGGAGGAGGCGCCATCTCCCTTGGCTCCTGCTTGTATTTTTGTCCTGAAATTTGGTTATTTGGGTAAATTTTTTCAAAAATTGATTATTTTTATTTGTTTTTTTTTAAAGTTGGTTATTCCAAAAAAAAATTCACCAAAGGCTCCAACTTTTTTTTTGAATATTTTGATAATAATATTTTGTCTACCTTGAAATTTTATGTGCACATGATGAGGAAATTGAAAAATAAAAAATAGGTACATGTGTTGTAGCGTAGGGCTTGTTTGGCGAGCCACAAAGAGCGCTTAGCACACTTTGCTGCACAAATTCGGCCAAGCAAAAGGTTTGGGAATAGGCGAGGTCATTCATATTTCACTCATTATTTTGTTGCATGAGAATAAGCAAAAAATTTCTGCTGGGGTGAAATGCAAAGAAGATCAAACTTAGTAACCGATATCTATTTAATTTAAATTGTTTTTATGATTAAGTGTCAATTTTTTATTTTTTTAAAGTATTAATGTTGAAGGAAGTTTGCATGAAGATGGTTCCGATGATGATTTGAACAATCAAAATGCATGGAATCACAAACGATAGGTTGACAATAAAATGTCAAAGAATAAATAGAGTGAAAAAGGTTTTATTCTCTTTAAATGCTTCATTCATGATTAAGTATATGGATATATGTGAAATATAACATGATTATGAACTCTTTGTCATATTCAAAATTTTATTTTTCTACTTTTTAGTGAAAACACGTTGACATAAGTCATGAATCATAAGCCTACCCAAGTGACATGTGTGCAACCTCATGTTTTACAAAAAATAATGAGAGTAAACATGTATGCTAACAATATAGACTTCACATCAGTATTTCTGTTACTTGATATACTTGAAAGTCATGAATATGATCAAAGCATAATTTTTTATTGAGTGAAAAATACTTGACCTAAAAAGCCTATCTTGTGCCTATCTTGTGAGGGTGTGAATATTTTGACATCCTTTGAGCTTTAAAATGATTTTTTATTCTTTTTAAATGGTATAATCCTTAGCCAGTTTAAATGAAACACAATGTTCACTACCTTATGTTAAGGATATGAGGGCACATAAAAGCAAGATTTTTTTAATTCTTTTTAAATGGTATAACCCCTGGCCAATTTAAAAGAAAAACAATGTTCACTATCTTATGTTAAGGATAAGAGGGCACGTAAAAAAAAGGGTATTTAGAAATAAAAAGTTGGGGAGAAAAAGAAAAAAAAGTGTTTTGAAAAAAGAAACTTAAAGTAGTACTGGTGAAATGAAAGAAAAAAAAAACTTTGATATAATAATTCAAAAATCAAAAGTCAAGTATACAAAAAAACACCAAAAGAAAATGATGGTAAGGAAGTGGAAATAAAAAAAGAGATTTTTTGAATACTTTGAGCTCTCTTATCTTTAGGTTTTTGAATCTAAAGAAAAATCAATTTTTTCGGTAAGCCCAACCACATTACAATCAAAAGAAAGATCTTAGTGATCCACGATTAATGATATATCTCATGATACTATTTATATGAAATTCAAAGCATTTATATAGCTCATGTTTTGTCTGGTTTTTGAGAGAAACACTAATCAATAAGAGATATTTAACGAGATCATAATTTTGATGAATGAATAATTGTTGATCTAGCCAGGTTTTTAAAATCTTACTTTAGTCAAGAAAATAATCCATCCTTATACCATGGTTTATAAATAGTCACAATATTGATTATGAACTTGCAATTGAAATAATATCATGTCATAAAAACAATTTCAAAATTCTTGACCTAAGACAATCAACCTTTGAAACTTGCATTCAAAAGATTTACGAACTATTTAATTGACTTTGTTTAAGGACAAACAAAAATATAAGTTAGGGAGAGTTGATAAGTTCCAAACTTACGTAAAATACGCAGGCATTTATTAACTTATTTTACAAGCAATCAGTATGAAGACTCCCAATTTTTCTATAAAAATGATAGAACACTTGTTTCGACTTTTCTAGTATGTATTAACTGAAAAAAGGTAAAATGGACTCGAAAAACTTGATTCAGCATGCAAAGATCAAGCCAGAGAAAACTATGAAAATCAAGACTTGCAAGCCCATAAATGGACACGTTAGGTGACCTCGGGAGGCCAGATGGCACTTTTAGGTTCAAATAATTCATGGTGAAGAAATGTTTTATGGACTAAGCGTAGAGGTAATATGTTTTGTGAGTCAAGGCGGCTAGGGCCACCTGCTAGACATCTAGCGTTGCTTAACTCTGAAGAAAGTAGACTCATTAGGCGCAAGGGAAATGCGCCTAACAAAAGCCCAAAATCCTTGCTTATAAATAAACGCTTCCAATTCAATTCAAAATGAGTTTTAGTGGAGTGAGGTAGTACAAAAGGCGGGAGAATAAGAGAAATAGTTCGAAGGTGGAAGTGTTGCTCAAGTGATAGTGCAAATAAATTTTCAAGACCAGCTTCGCAGGATTACCGATAGAACTACGATCACTAAGCATATCTAAAAATGTCTTTGTTGGGATGAGATGTAATCATTATATTCATGTATTAAATATGTCATGGCGTTTTATATAAGTCTTCTCAAGCTTTTACCATTTGACTCTTTAATCTTAATGACTATTTTAGATTTGCTACATAAAACTTGTTTTCATGACATGCCTTGACATTTAAAAGGTGTTTGTCATTACTAGATCAAAGATAAACATATATTGGATACTAATGCCTAAACATAGGGTTAAGTTCAATATTCACACGTACTGTAGTGGGATCAAGTAGAGTCTTGCTTCTTTATAACTATTGGAACGTAATGCTTTGAATTAGTTAATAGATCGAGATATAGACTATTAGGTAATGCACTAGTCTCACGACATTGAGACCGATAAGAGTTACAAATGAGAGCAACATATGGTAATATTAATAGTTGAGTAAAGGTGCATATTACTGACCTATTATTATGCATGATCAATACGTAATGATGAAATCTACCCCTAACAAGATTTCTTACTGGTAACACCAAAATCTCCATGTACTTTATATATTTTACCTTATGTCATTTATTTTTTGTCAGTTACTTTATCACATCAAAAAAATATAAAATCCTTCTCTACTTAAAATATAAAAAACTGTTGAACGGTCTTTGAAACCACTAGTCTTCGTGGATATGCTAATTGTAAAACTTACTTTTCTGCGTAAGCATAAATTGTGAAAATGAATTTGTTTGATTGATTTTGTGTGTTTTAAAAATGAAATGTTCAAGAGATATTCATAGGCATAACTCATCTTTATGATCAAAACATCATGGCCTACAAAATTTAGTCATGATTTTGCTTCATTCAACTATTCTCGCGAACACTAATGTATGTTATTCTTGTTGTTAAACTTATTAACATAATTCTACCTCTTAAGTTTAGTCTGACACTGTAAGGTCACAAATCTACCTCTTAAACTTATCAACATAATTTTAAAACTTGTCAGAGTTGCTCAAAAGTAATTTTAAAATATATCAAACTATCATTCACACTCTCACAACTCTAAACAACTCAATAACAAATCTAAACTCATCAAAGAACCCCAAAATCATGCTTCATACTAGTCACACATTATTTTTGAATAATTATTTAAAATATTAAACAGAGTCAAAATCAAGCAAATGAATATGTTCCGAAAATCTTAGAGAGTTAATCTTGAAAATATGATTTTTATTTCAGGACTTAATACATCAACCAGTCAAGTTTAATCAAACAACAAGAACGAGTACTTGCATCAAGCATAATGTTTTTCTTGACTTCATAATGCCACCAAAAATTATATACTTATGAGAAAATTATGAAAATTTCGAGTTGAAAAGATCATTAAATCCTATTTCCAACGCATCTGACCTCGTCCAAAACGGACTCACGAGACTCCAATTACACTTGAAACAAGATGAATAATGCATGACCGAAATCGCCAACGTTTATGGTATAAGAACTAGAAAACCACTATTGTTGTAGCACTCTTAGACCCAATTTCTCCACTTAGACATAAATATTATCACATTATCTTTTTAACACAATTGACGGGGCCTCAAACAGATTTACAAAGCTTAAGATGTGCACGAAACAAGTTGATCAATACTCTTCTATGTTTTCATGGGATTTCCTTTCGAGAATTTCACTTATAAGCTCATTTTTTTCAACTTACACTTATTCGAAACACACTCTAACACCCAAAACAACTAATTTTGAGTTTCTAACAAAGTAAGCCAAATTACCACCATAATCTGATCACATACTTATCAATTAACATCAAATTTAACTATTTAACAACTATGATCAATAATTTATATACTTTAACAATCTCCTAAAACCCTGAAACATCAACAATACTGGAAAATACATGAACACGCCAAAACATAATTTTATTCACATATTAACACATGAAATTTAACACACACAACAACACAAATTCACATAGAATAATCAAATTCAATATCACCGACAAAACCAATTATTCTTATTAGAGGTTAAGGACTCCTCTACCCTACCCTTCATGCATAAGTCCTTATTATTAAAAGTTATTTTTAACTTTTACCTTAGATTTCTCTTGCAATTTCTTCCGAACTTCTCCAATGGATTCTCTTCTATACCCAAGCCTTCTCTCCTATGTTGCCTCTTTTCACATGTTCTGTCAAACTCATCTTCTAATTTTTTTACTCTAGAAAACTTAGGGCCTGTTTGAAATGTTTTTTAAAAACTCTATTTTAGTTTTTGAAAATTTAAAAATTAAAACCTTGTTTGAATACAATATTTTACAAATGTGTTTTTAAAAACTCTTCTCCATTTTTCAGTTTTTAAAAGCAAAAAACTGAAATAACTAAATTGTGTTTTGATTTTTACTTTTCAGTATTTAAAAATTAAAAACAAAAACTATTTCAAACAGGTCCTTAGACTCTCTTTGGTTATTTCTAATATACCCTTAAATTTCTCTCTTATCTCCACCTTGCCCTCCATATGTCTACATTTCTATTTTCTCTTTAATTATTTATTATATTTAAATAATATAACCAAATCACTATTTTAATTAATAATAAAATAATTCTAATATTCTATCTTTCTCTAATTACTCTTCGCACCCTAGCATAAGGCCACACACCCTCATTATCCTCCATATTTATTTAATCATCCATACATACTAATTAAATAAATACATAAATTCTTATTAAATCAAAATAAAATAATTAAAATAAATAAAATAAATTATTAAAATTGGGGTCTTACACCTTCACAAGTGATCCTATGTGATTAACACCTAATTTGATAAGGATATGCGCACTACCATCTATGAAGTTGATGGAGATATCACAATCCTTAATGAGACAAATTTAAATTAGTTCATATAGAATAACACGATAAAGTAATAATCTCAGTGTTTTCTTCACCACTAACTGAACAACATTGAGAGAGTTAGAAAAACACTTGATATTTTTAATTTTAGATATGTTTGGTTTAAAAACAGAGGATGAGAGAAAAATGAAGAGATTTTAATTAAAAATATGTTTGGTTCTCGAGGAAAGAGAAACGATTTTATCAATAATTTACATTTTTTTCTTATGATGTTATATAAGTTATATGATATTGAAAGGTAAAATGTTTATGTATAATAAAATATCTAATGTTGAGTGATTAAAATGTTATAACTTATCAAATAACATTAAAAAAATTGAGTAAATTTGATTCAAATTATTACACTCACACAAATTAAAAAATGTGTTGATAACACCTTTTAAATTGTAATGAATTATCTAATAAAACAAATATATAAAATAACTTATCATTAAATATTAACAAAAAAATAATAATTATAACTACAACTTAAACACAATTTAAAAAATAATTTATTTTATATAAAAGTAAATATAATAGAATGCATAACAAAATTATATAAAAGAAAATTACTTGAAAGAAATAATTTATTTTATATAAACAAAAAAATAGCAAAATAAAATAAATTTACATAAGTAAAAAAATTATAAAAAAAATATACGTAAAATAATTATAATTTATGTTAAGTACAAAAATTCAAAAACAATTTGAAGGTGAACTTTTTTTAATAAATTTAATGGAAACAATAGAAAAAAATAACACAAAAAGAAAGCCACAATACACAAAAAAAAAAAAAAACTTTTTGAAATATTAAAATTAAGTTAAAGATAATTTAATAAATAGAATAATTTTTAAATATTAATATTCGTCTTCCTTCTTTTTTCCCTAAATCCTTCCAAATTTAAAAAAATGTAAAAAAATATATTTTAGAAGTTTTGTCCCCTCTCCTCTCTCCCCTTCCTTCATCTTTCTTTCTAAAATTTTGAACCAATTGTATTTAATTAGATACTTTTCTTTTCATTCTCTCTCCTCCATCTATCCAAACCAAACACATGCTTATAATTTATAATATTTTTAATTGTAAATAAATTATAAGTATAGATTTTAAATTTATTATATTAAAAAAAGTATTTATTAAAGTTATCTTGTAATATTGTAACTTTGTAATTGTAAATAAATTATAAGCAATATTAACTTTGAAAAACCAAGTTCTGATTTTTTAAGTAATTTTAAGTAACTTATATAATAAAAAAATCTTTTCACTTTACTATAGTTTTCCTCAATTTAATACTAGCATCTATCCAACTAATTATAGGTGGAAAGATTTTGATGGTTAGTCTAATTGGAAAAGCACCAAGAAGATGTTGAATAAAGGGATCCTACCTACCCTTTTCCAATAATAAAATATGTTGGTAAGCATTGTCTACTATATGTACCAGGAATAGAAAAAAAAAAAAACTTTATGAGAAATCATATCCTTCATTCTCATTCTTCTTTTTCCTTCATTTTTCAAGTTTTTGCTTTTAGCTTGGTTAAACAGAAAGATAGTATAGTTGCATTTTTGGATTGACTTCTACAAATTTCAAAAGTGTTTTTATTTCTCTTAAACTTGAAAATTGTTTTTTTCATTTGGAATTTTGGATACTTTTTCAAAATTAATTTTTTTCTTCCAAAAACAATTCTACTAGAAGCTATAATTTATAGCTTTTGAGATTAGTAAAATCAATTTTATATTATTATATATTATTTTTTATAATTATTTTTAATTTTCCTTCTTTATCCTCTTTAATTTTCATTAATTACTTCATTTCTTTTTTATTTGTATTATGATTTATTATTATTTTGATAATTATATTATTCAAAATCAATTTTGATAAAATTATTAAAACAATATTAATTGATAACAATCACTTCTATATTATTGTATCCAAATATAAATTAATTCTACTAAACTCAATTCTTTTAAAATCAATTTATTAAACTCAATTCTCTCAAAATCAATTATGTCTACTGTTAATCCAAACACACCTTAAAAATGAGTGGATAAAAAATAAGTTTTATTATTGGTAGAAAATTGAAGAGAATGATTGAGAACAATTATCAATCAAAATGGTTTTTATGTAGATATCCACTAATTCACTTTTACTCGACTAAACATGAAAGAGTTTTTTTTTTTTTTTTCCTCTTAATTTATTTAAACTTTTCCTTCGTATCAAAATACATTGCAAAATGAGAGTTTAAGTGGATTAACAACTCTAGCAACTCTAGAGCACACCACATGCATGACTAGGAATAGGGTCCTCTAATATAGTAGAAGTTTTATTTATGTGTCACGGTAGTTATATGTAGATATTACTTTCACAAAGTAGTCATACTATGATGTCGTTTATGCAAACTTAGGATAACGAGCATCTTCATATCATTATACTATTTATATGTAATAAAGTGCCAAATAAATTTGATGTCATCCTATAGTAGGGTTTTACGATTATATCCATTTTTGACTGAGTTGCTTGAAAGCTGAAGTACAATTCGTCTGTTATATTCCTCTATTGTAACATTACTCTTTATTATGTTATGTCATGTCAGATCTACTTATAACGGAGCAAAGAGACACTTTAAAATTAATTTAAAAAAAGTCATGTTTGTTTTTGTTAATATTAAGGTTTAATACCTTTTGGTCTTCTTGTATGCTTGAGATACTTTAAAATTAATTTAAAAAATAACATGTTTGTTTTTGTTTATTTTAAGGTTTAATACCTTTTGGTCTTCTTGTATGCTTAATTTTGTGGTTGGCTTTGGTAGCTTAATTTAAAAATATACATTTTATTATTTTTTAACTCTTTAAAATATATTATGTTAATTATTTTAATTAATAAATTTAACTATCAATTTGTTAAATTTTTTGTCATTAATTAAACAAAAATAACTAATATAATAGTTTTGAAGAGTTAAAGAATTAATATAATAATTTTTATAAGTTAAAAAATTAAAATGAGCTTGAAGTTAACATACGATATACAAAATTCAGTTTAAAATTTTTAACTTTTTAATTCTATTAGTTTAAAATTCAGTTTTTTTGATCAATCTATTAATATTTTTTAGATGTTTTCGTCCCCTCAATTTTTATAGAGGTGACAGTGACGTGACATTGATGGCTAGGATAAATAATAAAATAATAATATTAATCAATATGTGACATTGATGACTAGGATACTCTTTCGGATTGACCAAAATAGTCTCATATTGTTTGAGAATCGAGGCTAATGATGATTTATATACAACATTCACACTCTTTTATCAACGAGGTGCCTTTTCTAAAGGACAATGTCGTAGGGATCCTCACATCCAAAATGGACAATACCCCGTAGACATAATATTGCAAACTTGAGGTTGATCGAACATTGACGCTAGAATGAGGGGTTTAGCTCACATGCTCACATAATTTGATATCAAACTCTTGAAGTTATGGTGAATTCAAAAGTCACTAGATTTGTCAAAGTCATTGCTACAAGTGTTGAAGCTATTAGAACTCATCCTCCTCCACCAAAGATGGATGGTCCAACCTTAGTAACTTCACCACGATCCAACATCTCGTATTTGGCTCCTCAAAGAATCAACAAATGAGCATTCTAAGTTATCCCAACCTCTCAAACTTTTCCCTCGCTTTATCAAGGTGAACCTTCAGACCAACCTAGTTTGCAACCTCTGGTACCTAGATAAGATAATTCTCAACCTCTAACTACTACAAGCCACTATAGGCATGTAAAGAGCCAATAACCTATTGAATATCATGTATAACTTGGTGCACTAACAAAACTCTAATTTCTAGGAAGATATGATCTTAAGAATTGAAGAAAACTTACAATATACCCCTTAGAGAGATGACAACATATGAGAAACGGCTTTGCACGACAGTTACTCCGCAATACCCAAGCCTATCCTTACCAGGTCGACCATGCCACGTGAAGTTAATCCATGATCTCCAAGCTGCAATCGAAGTAGCGGACACCATACCTCTCATTCCTGCTCTAGGGGAAATTTCTTGGTCATGTTATATCACAAGGAGGTGTAGCGGTAAACCCATCTAAAAGTTGAAGTTGTTGTTATTTATTGGGAAAGGCTAAAGAATGCTTTAGAAGTTATGAGTTTCCTAGGATTGGAAGGTTACTATAGGAAGTTCATTAAGGGATTATCTTAGATTGCCTTACTAGTGACTCAACTTACCCGTAACGAAATTCCCTTCAGCTTGGATGGAGAATATGATCAAATTTTCTTCAAGTTGTAAGCAAAGTTGACTACTGCATCTGTGTTGATAATTCCAAATCTTAATGGACCTTATGAAGTGTTTTGTGATGCCTCAAAGAAGGCATTAAAAAGAGTGTTAATGCAAAGTGGTCAAGTTGTAGCATATGCATCTTGACAACTAAAAACCCATGAAAAGAACTACTTGACACATGGCCTTGAACTAGCAGATGTTGTGTTTACTTTGAAAGTGTGGCGTCACTATCTTTATGGATTGAATTTTGAGATGTTTAGAGAACACAAAAGCTTAAAATACCTGTTTGATCAGAAAGAGTATAACACACGACTAAGGAAATGGATGGAATACTTGAAGATTTTTATTTGAAGTATCATCCGGGTAAGGCTAATAAAGAGGATGATGCATTAAATCGGAAGGACATATACAAAGTGAAATTA
Source organism: Vicia sativa (assembly GCA_021764765.1). Lineage (NCBI taxonomy): Eukaryota > Viridiplantae > Streptophyta > Magnoliopsida > Fabales > Fabaceae > Vicia > Vicia sativa. The sequence continues at coordinate 153,671,803 of CM038795.1, read as the reverse complement.
ATGATGTTAGAGTATGATTTGTTAGAGAAATTTTGGAATCTTAATCTATAGTTTTCATGGACTCAGAAAGGTGTATTGATGGGAAATATATCACTTATGATTTGAGGGAAAGGATCCGACAAAGTAAATTGGTAGATAATAAACTATAAACGATGTCAATTCACTGAGTTTCACTAGTGCCAAGGATGAAGTTCTTTTGTTTAATCAAAGGGTGTGTGTTCCGAATGATACAAAATTAAGAAGATCGATCTTGGAAGTGACACAAAAGAGTATGTTTACTATTCATTGTCATACCCCAAAATTTTCCCTCCATCTTCTCAAGACATTTCATACATCCATACTCAAGGATTCCTCAAGGTTTGATCAGACAAACCCTCTCCTAGACAATCAACCCAAATTAGGGTTTGGTGATTCTCAGATCAAAGTGGATTTCCAACATCTCCAATGTTCATCATGCCTCCTCATATGCTTCAAATGTTCTCCATGTCAAGTTTCAAGCCTCACAAGTCAAGTTTCCTCGAACCATTGCTCGGATGGTTGAAAATCAATTGTATTGGACAAAAAGTCAACTGTGGTCAACATACAGTCAAACTTCATGATTTTTGGTCAACATCCTCATTTTGAAGTTACATTCATCATTTGATCAAGGGTTGATCATGATTCATCAAGAAAACTCAAGATTTGCTCAAAGGTCAAACTTTCCAAATTAGGGTTTCTTGAGGAAAAGTCAACCAAACTTTGTCTGATCATAACTTCTTCATACTTTCTCGAAATTTTTCCACCACCTCTTGTTTTGAAGGAAATTCAATTCTCTACAACTTCATGTCTCACAAGAATGTTCAAAAAATGCTTCATTTGGAAGGTATGGATTAAAATATTACAGGTCCTTTTCAAAGTCAACAAAAAGTCAACATTTTGTTTTGAAGATATATTGAGCATGGAAACTTCAATTGAGATGAGACCAAAAAGGTTGGATAGAGGACTCTTAGAGATTTCCAAAAAGTCCAAGAACACTCAAAAATGTGGAAAATTGAGCAAGATACACTATTCAGAAGTTGGGCAATTTTGGACAATTGCACAAAAGGACATTTTGGTCAAAATGCAAAATTTTCCAAATGGGCCTATAATATTTTGATCCAAACTTGTTCATGACATTATTTGTGACCCATAAATGCTTCGCCATGGCAATTTTCTATTTTATTGATTTATTTTTGGATTTTAAACCATTTAATTCAAAATTAAATTATATAAAATATGAAAATAAGATATTTTTTTTAAGGAGAATGATTTTATATCATGCTTGAGGTCCAAGATAGCCCATGATTCTTACCAATTTCGTGCTAGCCTTCACATTGATGAAAAAATTAAATTTTTTCCAATATTTGATTTTATTTGAAAAAATATAAATGCACATTCAAGATCAAATCTTTTTCCTCTCTTTGCCATCCCAAATCACTCTATAAATAGCCAGCAAGTTCACAAGACAAAGGGACGAAACCCTAGCCCTATACACAGCCCTCACTTTGCCAAATTTTTTCTCAAAAGTTGGAAAAATCGAATTTCAAATTGCAGCAAGTTTTAAGGCAAACAAGCCATCCAATCTTGTTCCTTGACCTCCCAGGAGTCCAAAGCAATCCTTGCTCGAAGCCTAGCCATCCAGAATCGTGCCCTTGAACTCTCACCGGTTTGAAACTTTCTTAATTTTGATTTTCATGTTTCATGCATTGCTAATTGTTTTTGATTGATTGTATGCACTCAGGGCACTCATTAGATCGTGACAGTCGTGTTACATGTGAGGTTTCACGTATAAAACTCATATTGCCATTATTAGGGTTCCAAGAGCTGTGAGATTCGAAACTCAAAATCCAGGCCATTTTAGGACACGAGGATAGCACCATCGTGCTCACAAGGATCGAAATAGTCGACCTGGGCACTTGTTTCGTTTTGAATGATGCATTTTTCAGGCTTTTCAGGTTGATGCTTGCCGGAGAAGACGAACGAAGTTAGGGCTCCGGCGTCGCTGACTTGGTTGACCGGCGAGGAAGCTGGCGTGGCAAGATAACGCGTTCCGATTCGTTCGTTCATAAGTCAATGGACCCCACGCGTGCTGACTCGTTTTCAAACACATCCAGGACGCGTCATCACTTATATTCAAATGATTTTGTCTTTTCCAACACCAAAAGCCAAGTGTCCCAGTGGTTAAGGCGTGGCATGTAGAAGATGCTCTCAAGGGTCATGAGTTCAACCCCTGCCAGGACCGGTTTTGCTTTCCTTTTTCACCAACATTCATATTTTCTTATTTTTCTATATTTTCATACTTTTTAATATTTTTGCATTCATTTTAATTTATTTCAATAATTTTTATCATGCATTTAAAAACACCAAAAATATTTTTCCTTTTGCATTTATCTTCAGAAAATGTTTATTTAATTTATAAAATTAAAAAATATTATTTTGCATGCATATTTAATTTTATTCATAATTTTGCATTTAAATCACTTTTAATTAGTTTTTAATTATTAAATCTTTTCCAAAAAATCCCAAAAAAATATTTTAGCATATTTATGTTATTTCCAGCATGAAATATTTTTCTCATTCAAAAATTTGCATTTTTACTAACATTTTCCTCTTATTCGATTCCTCTCGTATTTTCCGATTTCTCATTCTCTTGCAGGTTGTCCCGTTTCGGACGATTTCTTTTTACCATTTTATTTTTTTCAAATAATGTAACTGCTTATGGGATGTAATAGTTTAATTAGGGCTTTTATTTTCCGCAAGTTTAAATTATGTATCTGCCCCAAAGCCATGTAATAGCGTAGGATTTATCTTTCCGCACTTTATACTTCCGCATTTTAATTTCCGCACCCTATAAACTGCTAGTAATTAGGCGTGTATGGCAAGATAAAAATTGAACATAGCTCACTAATTTTCAAGATAACATATATCTGAATTTGACACACTCTTTCACACACACACCCCTTAGGGTAATTCTCTCTCGTTGCCTTACGAATTCAAATGGTCAAGTCCCTCGAACGTAGAGGTATCCTAGCACTGTTGCCTTCAAAACAAATCATCATAGTCCCTTCGATACAAAGATCATAGACCCACGATGTCGCCTACAAATACAAGATCTTGACCCTCGATTGTCGCCTACGAAAAATGATGGCGGTCCTTGAATGTGCTAGGATACTTCCTGAGTTGCTTTCTATGACCATCCGATGTCCCGAATGTCCGTTTACATCCAACGAATAGAGTTACCTACCAACTAATGGTACGGATAGCACTATTCTAAAGGAAAGTAAAATAACACGAAAACGACCAATTCTGAGTAGGTAATAAGACTTTTAGTTGCTTGCTCAAACAAAATGCTTTTCACACCTCACACTTTTGTCAAAGTTCAAACTCTTTTCAAAACAAAACATTTCCAAACACTTTGTATACATTCCTACATGAATCATTACAAAGTCAAAGCGAAATGCCTTTTCAAAACATTTTTGTCAAACACACAGAAAGCACAATTTTAAAGTGATCTAAGAGCAACTAAGAGCCCGTAGATAACTACGGATGGAAATGGGTGCTAATACCTTCCATTTTCATAACCTTCTCCCTTACTCAGAATCTAACGAAGGTCTTTTTCTTTACTTTTTACCTTCCCTTAATTGGATACAAGAAAAGTCGGTGGCGACTCTTGCTATCCGCACATTTGCGATACAAAAACCTACAAAGTCAGTTCACCGTGTTACATTCATCCAGGTTCATTGAAGATGTATCAAGACTATAAGAGAGATTATTGGTGGCCTGATATGAAGAAGAATATTTCAGTATATGTGGTTGAATGTGTGGTATATCAACAAGTGAAGATTGAACATCGAAGACTAGGTGGATTATTGCAACCATTGGATATCCAGAGTGGAAATAGGATAGCATTTCTATGAACTTTGTAGTGGGGTTATCGCGTACTCAAGGTGGTTACAATTTGATTTAGGTGATTGTAGATCGGTTAACCATGTCGGCCCATTTCCTAGCACTGAAGACCACTTACAAATCTAGTCACCTTGCAAGGTTATTAATTTTAGAGATTTTAAGGTTACATGGTATTCCATCTAGTGTTGTATCAGATAGAGATCTGAAATTCAATATTTTGGGAAGCGTTTAAAAAATGGATGGGATCAAAGTTGTGCTTGAGTACTTCTAACCATCCTCAGATGAACTGTTAAACCAAGAGGATGATTTATACTTTGGAAGATATGTTGAAGGCATATGTACTTGAAAAGTGGAGCAAATTGGAAAGATATTTATATCCTTGATTGAGTTTACATACAATAATAGTTTACATACAATAATAGTTTCTACTCTTTATGGGAGGAGATTTTGAAGTTCTCTTTGTTGGTTCGAAGTTGGTGAAAGGGAATCTTAGGACCATAATTATTCAAGAGCCCCTGGAAAAGATCAAGATGATACAAGAGAAGATTAAAAAGGTCTAAGATCGCCAAAAGAGTTATGCAGACCATAGACAGAAAACTATAGAGTTTAGAGAATGTCATAATGTATTCTTAAAGCTTACTCCAAGGTTGAGATTTAAATGACCTTTTAAATCACAGAAGTTGAGTCTAAGGTATATTGGGTCATATTAGATTATTGGGAGAATTGAAGAAGTAGGTTACCGTTTAGAATTACCACCCTCAGTCTCTGGTATGCATGATTTATTTCATGTGTCTAAACTTAGGAGATTCATTCATGGCCCTCTTTAGCCTATTCTTCCATATATTTTTGAAGTAGAAGTAGAATTTTATTTCAAACCTCAACTAAGTCAGATCCTAGATTATGCATCTAAGACATTGAGTAATAAAGAAATCCCTTTTGTCAAGGTTGCTTGGGAAGAATCGCATCCAGGTGAAGCTACTTGGGAGTTAGAGTCTGAGATACAAGAAGCTTATCCTTATCATTTTTCGGTGAATCTTCAAAATTCATTTCTTTAAGGGGGAGATGTTGTAATATCCCATATCCCCATAAATGCTCCAATTGTTGTCAATTGAGACCAACTGTGTTCCTATATGCTCTATTACTTGCCAGTTAAATGCAAAACTAATAATTGAACACGAAAAAAAGATTGAATAAGAGAAAAAGAGTAATTACAATAACAATAAATGCAATAAAGTAAAGTGAAAACACATAAGTGAATATAAACTGCTTCGAAGATATAATTCACATGTACCTTCGAAGATATAATCACTGACACCTCACGTCGCACGTCGATAAGTGCTTAGATCTCCCATAACTACTTTTGTCATGATTTCATTTGTCACCTATCAACATATCTTTGGATCGGTGCTTTATACTTAGAAAATATTGTCTTTAATCATAACCCCCGTCAACATAATTATTTAGCCCGAAACAACCTTTCATCGATTGCCATTTTCAAGATTGTGAACATGACTCAAAATGACTATCTTATGTCTTATGAATTTGTTTTCGAGATTCTTCCCAACCATGCCTGCCATGTTGGCGAAACATTTCAACATAACTATCTTATGTCTTTACTTATTTAATAAATGATAATAACAGTTAATGTTTCCTCCAACGCATCATCCTTTGTTAACATTTTTAGTTGGAGTTTTCAAGCTATAAGAAGTAAGGCAATTTAGCTCACATGCGTTATTGTATTATTGTAATTATTTGAGTTTGCATTCTTATTGACTATTTTTAAAACTTACTTTATTTTGATTTTGAAAAATATTTAAAATTAATTATACCTAAAAGTTTGAACTTTAAGTAAGACTTTTATTTAATTTATTTTTATAAATATTTATATAATTTTTTTAAATTTTTTGTATAATTATAAAATTTGTGTCAAATTTTTTTTTGAACTTCACTTAAGATTGTTATAAATTTTTTACTTTGAACTTTATGTAAAGTTATAAAAATTTTAATTTTTATAAATTGAGTTAACAAACCTATTCTACGAGAAATCCACCAATTTGACCAATTATCTGGTGAGATCGGATCAATAACCTGTTAAAGTTTTAAGAATTATAAATACTTATAAATGCATGCGTAGTTTTTTCTCAGGCTTGCAACTTTTGTGAGAGGGACAATATATACTGAACAGAGAGAAAGACTTGGTTGGATACAAACTCAAATATTTAGAATGGTACACACAAAATCTAACAAAAAGAAAAAGATAAATGATCTCATCACATTATTTTATATTATTTTAAAATTGTTTTTAATTTATTTAATTATATGAATGTGCCTAAATATAAATATTTATGTATCTATGTTAGCATTTCTTTTGATGAAAACTAATTTGAACAAGTGGAATATAAGTGAGATTCGATTGGGTTTTACGACCACTGTCGGCACCATCACAACTGTCGGTGGTACAACCGCATTTTGAGGCCTAACAGCACACGTGCTGCGGGCCCTGCTACCAAGGAATGCTACTCTCGATCTCGAAATAACAACAAGAGACGGTGATCTATATAAAAAATGAGGAAATTAGTGTTTTTTAAAAGTCTAAAAGTGTATTTTTAATGGTGTAGTGTTTTGTTTCAGAAAAAATAGTCATTTCTTATAGCCATATACTTTATGAATTTAGACTACGATTGATAAAAATAACAATGAATTGTTAAGCTAATAATTGATAATTTAAACTCCACCGGTTTTTTTATAATTATTTTTTTTTAAACTTTTTATAGTATCAATAGAATTAATGATTGTTGTTATTTTTTATGTACAATAATAATTTTTCTTTTATCTATAATATTTTTAACTTTTTATTGTTTTAATTTTTTTATTCTCTCTAATAAATGATTAGGGATAATTTTGACAAAATTATTACTCACTATTTTGATATTTGAAAGTAATAATTAAAAAAAAATAAAATTATTTCACAAAAGTGACAATTATAAAGAAACAAAAGGAGTAATTTATGAATGATAATTTATAGGCTAAATTACTGTTTTGGTCCCCTTATTTTGCTCTTTTCATGATTTTAGTCTCCCTATTTTGTTTTTAAACACTTTTGGTCATCATTCCTACTTTGACTACAAAAAACACTTATGAATCACTTTTTAAACACTTTTTCAACTGGCAGAACGTTCAAATGGGGTCATCAATATATTATTGAAGAAAGTTAACGATTGTCAGAAGTAACACATACGCGTTTTTTGTAGCCAAAGTGGGGATGAGAGACCAAAAGTGTTTAAAAACAAAATAGGGGGACTAAATTCGTGAAAACACCAAAATAGGGAAACCAAAACTGTAATTTAGCCTAATTTATACAACCTCCGTTTTTTATTATAAGTCATTTTGGATTTTTTACACGTATTAAAAAAAATTATTGTTGTATGAAAATTAGAAATTATGAAGGTTTTTACAAAATTATCCTTCATTAATGATATGTAAAAGATAAATTCAAATAATTGAAAGAAGAGACACTTACACGACCAACTTGGAATCCGACTCAGTCCACAACTTATCCCAACCTTTGCTCATTACATTCTCTATAGCAGTAACGGTGGCCAAAAACTCTGCCATAGTAGAAGAAGGCCAAAGGAATATGTTTGCAAACACCAAAAGGAAATTTCCCAGATTAGCCCAAAAAAACTACCACAACCAGCAGACGAAGAATTGAGAACTTACACCCTGTCCTAATTGCATTTTACCTAATCGAGACCAGAATTTAAAATCTTCCATATGTACCCGATTGGGCGAGTGTAAACCTTTAATTCTCACGAGCTCCAGCAATAACGTTAAAGTCATCTATGATTCACTAGGGGGAACAAATGACTAGCCAACATGAAAGATAGGTCTGACCAAATATTCCTTTGATTAAGGTGGCAATTAGAGGCATAAATAACCGACAAACCAACCACAATATCATTCACATTAACTAGTAAGGAAACATGTTGTTTAGAATTTGAGATCACCTTAGGGTTCTAGTATTTGTTACACAAGCACCACAAATTAGGGGGGTAGTTAGGACGAAGATTAGTAGAGAAACATTTTAGGCCAAGAGGATTATTAAAATTGGAAGGGAGATCAATTTGATTCATCTAGGGTCCGACAATAAAACAAAAGTCAGGTTTGTGAGTATTTATGAGGTTTTTCAGAGCCAGGCTATTTAGGGAATTGGCCAATCCCCTTAAATTCTAGGATATGCCCTTCATTGTAAAGGCATGAAAGTATCCTTTTGGAGGTTGTAGATTTGTTCTTTGTTTTGGATTTTGCGTGGCTCTCTTTTTCTGAGCATTAGAGATTGCATGTTGGAAATCAGCGGGTTCGTAGTTGGGATCTTCCTCAGATTCATTGAGAAACTCATCATCCTCAAGCTCATCTAAATTCTCCCAAGACTGCTTCAAGAAACCTTTAAACTCCTTCTCCTTATGAATTTAGGTGCCCTTAACATGTTCTGTTCCATTAGAGCAGCTAGCGAAAGAACCAGAAAGATGCTAGTCGTAATCCACAATCTATTCCAAAATGGGACCTCTAGCTTCAAACACTAGGTCATGCTGAATAGGGTTAGGTTGGTTGGTATTTGTAATTAACTCTACTTTCGTATTAAGGTCTTGTGTCTCCTTGGTAGACTCACTAGGTATGGTGCCTAGAGAAGGGACAATATTAGCATCCTCGATGCTAGCATGATCAGAGTTTAATGCCCCGTTATTGACACCTCCATTTTGATTATTATCCTTATTTTTCTCCTTGTTTACATTTTGTTGTGGAGGTTTATCCACTATATTATTTCCTTTAACCACATTCATAACTATCCTCTTCTTGCACGTATCAAAGGAACGATCAATCAATTTACAGTGAGAGTACAAATCGGGGAACATTTCATACTCAACATCAACAAAAAAAGAAGGAAGTCACATCCTTTTCACAAGGATTTTATAAGCAAGCTCTTTGAGAAGGTCAATATCCACCAGAACATGCACAAAGTGCCCAAAAGCATGGTCAAAAGCTGGTTTGCTTGAAGTTGAGTTGATATGAAATACGTCCCTAGACTGTTGGCTATAGCCAAAATTAGCTCCGACCTCTAATACTTTTGGGAGAGACCATGGATTCTTACCCAGACTTAAGCAGAGGTATGATTCATATTTTACGTAACAAAATCTTTTGACCAAGAGAAAAGCTTAAGAATACATGAGTTTAGATTCCGAGAGTTAATGGACCTTACCCTCTGAACATCTTCAAAAAAAAAACTCATGAAAACATTTTCCTAGAGAAGTGATACCCTATTTGGTGATGGTAAACCACTGAGGAACAAGTTTGGCATAGACGCTAGCCAACGTGAGAGGTATGCTGCCCTTATGCCATAAGATTCTACAATGAAGATTGTGTTTTCACGCTTTGAGCCCAAGCTGGTATTCTTCCTTATAGATAGTTATTGAGATTATATCCCTCTTCATACATGGAACATGTAGCTGATTTTGGTGAATAACAAAAATATTACGGACAGTGTCTGCAAAATACCTGCAAAATACCTGGCTTTTTCAATCTGGGGAGGAAAAAGGGAAAGATTAAAGGTTTAGGGTGATACCAAAATAACAATACTTTATGGGAAAAACTCATGATGGTTGAAAGAAGCCATAACTTTGGAAGGAAGATAAGAGGATTAGGTCGGATAAAGATGCGTCGCTTCATCTTCAATATCAATAGGTCGGATACACAATACTTATATGGATCTTTGCCCTAGCCCTTAACAATTAGCATAAGAAAAGGGCGAGAACAAAAGACCAGATACCAAACAAAAGGATCACCCCCGATCGTCATAATTTCAATCTTATTCTCGACTCTTAGAACATATATTATTATTATTATTATTATTATTATTATATATTAAAATAGTTTCTTTATATATTTTCCACATAAAATCAATTTTTCTACATCAAATTATTTTTATTACATCACTAATAATTTTATGGGTGTGTTTATTTCAAAGATTAAAATTACAATCCCGAGAATGTTATTCTCGAAAACATTATTCTTGTGAACACTTTTTCTATCTTTATGTTTGATAAATAATTCAAAATTTCAGGAATGTTTATAAAATATAAGGTTAAATGCACAATTTTCTCCTACAATATAGACGAGTTTTGATTTATCCCCATTTAAAAAAATATTTTTTTAATTACCCCTATAATTTTGGGTACCCTAAACGTATAAATACCAGGGGGATAAATAAATTTTTTTTACCGGAGAATAATTTTTGCCCTTAGGGAGCAACATATTTGGTATTTTAAAGTTTCAAAGAGGTAATCCAAAAAACAATTAAAAGGATAAACCAAAACTCGCCTATATTGCAGTAGGAAATTGTGCATTTAACCCTAAAATATTTGTAATTTAAAATTTTAAAATAAAAAGTTAAGAAATTATAAAAATAGAAATGAAAAGTTATTAGTGGTTATATCGTATTTTCATAGGAATATAAGATTCTCATCCTTTAACATGAAAATAAAAAATTAAAAAATTATAAATACTTGAAACAAATATGAAAATGCAAAAAATTAGTGTCACATTCCTAAAAATAAATTAGGAATCCATGAAACAAACTGCACATATGTGGTATATTTTTCTTGCAATAACTTTTTAATTATATAATTAAAAAAATACAAAAATATATTAACTTAATAACTACTTACATATTCTCATAAAAACTTATAAAACAATACTGCTATTTTCTTTTTCTTATAATATATCTAAAATAATTTTAGTTTAAAAAAATGTTATACGACTCTTTCATTTCATTATTTTCAACAAAGAATAATTGTTAATTTTAATATTTGATATTAAAATCACTTTGCAAAAAATCAAATACAATATAAGATCCGCAATTTTACTATACAACTTTTATGTGAGATATTGGGTCGAACTCTATTGTGTCGAAGGATGCTAGAATTGTTAGCATCGAATTGGGCATGTTTGTTATGTCCAATTGGTTAAGTTAGCTTGTACCCTAAGTTAGCTTGTAATGGGTATTTGTGATAAAAGCCCATTAGTTTAGGATGTTAGGTTTATTATAAATAGCATACTAGTCTCTCATCATTGTATACTGCAAATCCTAATTTAGGGTGAGAGGGTTATTTGTTATTCTTGTATACTTGTAATCTTGTTTTGAAGATAAAGGAAAGAATAGCAGTTAATAACCAATCCTTGTGTTCATCGTGTTCTTCATTCTTTTTTCCCTACCTTGAGCAACAAAGTTATATTTTGTTTCAAGGCATCCGATTCACAACAAATTGGTGCGGTGAGCATGGAGAAGATGCCTTCGACAAAGTATGATATTGAAAAGTTCACGGAGTGAACGATTTCGATGCGAAGATGAAAGCCCCTTGGTTCGATGGGGTTGTTTGGAAGCGTTGAAGGAGTCGACCATGAGCGAAGAGTTGACGGCAGAAGAAGGCAATGATAGAGAAGGCCCACAGCGCAATTTTGTTGAGCCTTGGTGATAAGGTTCTTCGGTATCAAAGGAGACGACGGTAGGGTTATGGGTGAAACTTGAAAGTTTGTACATGACTAAATCGTTGGTGAATCGACTCTACAAGCAAGCTTTGTATTCATTCAAGATGATTGAAGACAAAGTGTTGGAGCGATTGGATATGTTCAACGATTCTTGATCTTGAAAATATTGATGTGAAGATTGATGATGAAGATCGCTTCTGCTGTTGCCCGGATCACATGCCCACTTCAAAGAAACTCTCTTGTATGGAAGGAGTCCCGACCTTTGAAGAGGTTAAATCACCTTGTATTCTAAGGACTTGAATGAGCGAAGAAGCATAAACCTTGACGGTTGGTGAAGGTTTGCCGTTAAAGAAAATTCTTGCGAAAGGATAATAAGTTCGACAAGAAGAAAGGTAAAAGTCAAAGTTTTATAGTGGTGAAGCATCCGGTATTCGATGCTATCATTTAAGAAGGAGGTCACACAAGAATAGTGTGCCCGAACGCGTGAAAGATCATGGAGGAAAGGATAATGGCAATGGCTATTGTTCAAGATGATTTCGACTCATCCGATGTTCTTGTGGTTTCAAGCAAAGAACTCGTCGAAGGAATGGATTATGGATTACGGTGCACTTGGCACATGACTCCAAACAAAGACTTGTTCGAGGAATTATGTGATCAAGATGGTGGATACTTGGAAACAACAAAGCTTGCAAGATTGCGGTATTGGATCGTGAGATTCAAACTCCATGATGATTCAATAAGGTTATTGAAGTCGTATGTACGATTGAAGAGAAATTTGATTTCTCTTGGTGAATTCGACAAGAAAGGATATGTTTTTCAAGGAGAGAAAAGTATCCTAAGAGTCATGAAGGGTCGAAGGAAGTCTTGAGAGGCGTGAAGAAACAAGGCTTGTATACCCTGTGGTGAAGTTGTAAGTGGTTCGACAAATGTTGCATCCACGAAACCTTTGTCGAAGGCAATCGCACATGAGATTAGGCCATCGGTGAAAGGGTCAGTCGAATTGGGAAAACAAAATTTGCTTGGTGGAGACAAAGTCGAAAAGTTAAAGTTTTGTGAACCACATGTACTTGGAAAATCTTGCAGAGTGAAGTTCAACAAAGGCAAACAAAGAACACATGGATCCCTTGATTACATCCATGCCGATCTTTGGGGCCGCAAGGTGTCCATCACATTCGGAGCAAGGTATTTTCTATCCATAGTAGATGACTATTCCGAAAGTTATGGGTATTCATTCGAAGACTAAGGATGAAACTTTTGAGAATTTCAAAGGTTGGAAGACTGTCGAAACCAAACCGAGAAAGGTCAAGAGGTTGAGAAGACAATGGTCTTGAACTTTGCAATGAGGCATTCGATAGCTTTTGTGCTGCCTCTAGTATTGCAAGACACAGAACTACTGCAGGCACTCCACAACAAAATGGTTTGGTTGAAAGGTTTAATCGAACCATCTTGGAGAGTTAGATGCATGTTGACTAGTCGGATTAAAGAAGGTGTTTTGAGGTCGACAGCAACATATCTGATAAATAGATGTCCTTCGACTGCGTTAGATATGAAGACACCTGAAGAAGTTTGGTCGGGACATCCACCAAATCTCGACAAACTGAGAGTATTTGGCTGCGTAGCCTATGCTCACATTAGGCAAGACAAGGTCGAACCTAGAGCTCTCAAATGCATGTTCCTGGGATACCCTGAGGGAGTCAAAGCTTATAGGCTATGGTGCCTAGAGTCAGGTCACAGAAGGATTATCACCAGTCGAGATGTTGTTTTCAATGAAGCTGAAATGGCTTTCAAGAAAACGGATGATGTTGGTCGAAGTGCAAGTATCTGACGAAGATCCGGAGCAGTAGATTCTGTTGAGGAGCATGTTGATGTTGAATTGCATATCCGGATAAAGTCGAAGAAGCGATGATCTGATGAAGTTGAGGAAAGCTGATGACTATCTATTGACAAGAGATAGGACACGAAGAGTCATCAAACCACCTCAAAGGTTTGGGTATGCAGATCTTATAGTTTATGCCTTAATCTCTCCAAGTGAGGTTCTGGACGAAGAACCAAGAGACCATAAGGAAGCTATGAGGAGTCGAAATAAGACTGAATGGCTGAAGGCCATGGATGATGAGATGAAGTCTCTTCATGATAACAACACTTGGGAATTGATCAAGAAACCTCTTGGAGCCAGTTAGTCACCGTAAATGGATTTTCAAAGTTAAGGAAGGAATCGAAGGAGGCGTCGAAAGATACAAGGCAAGGTTGGTTGCAAGGGGTTTCACCGAAAGAAGGTATAAATTTCAATGATGTGTTTTCTCCTGTGAAGCATAGGTCCATTCGAATGTTGCTTGCCATGGTGGCATTCGATCTTGAAGAACAGATGGATGAAGATCGTTCTTGTATGGTGATCTAGATGAAACAATCGATGAGGCAACTGAAGGGTATGTCGAAAAGGGAAAGGAAGATTATGTGTGCAAGTTAAATAGATCTTTATATGGGCTGAAATAATCTCCTCGACATGGAATAGGAGATTCGACAAATTCATGACACGCATAAGTTTCGTTAAGTCGATTCGACCACGTGTTTACTTGATTTCGTCACAGTAGTTCATTTGTTATTTTGTTACTTTATGTTGATGATATTCTCATAGCAAGTAACAATGTCGAAGAGGTAATGAGAAGGCGTAACTCAATAAGGAGTTGAAATGAAGGATCTAGGAGCACTTCGAGATTCTTGGAATTGACATTCAAGAGATGAAAGCGTCAAAATTATGCTTATCTCAAGAGGCATATTTCGAAAGATTCTCGAAAAGTTTGGTATGTCGAATTCAAGCTGTTGTGACTCAACAAACCCTCAATTCAAGTTGAGTATTGATCAATGTCCCGATCGAGGTCGAAAGGACTTATATGAATAGCATCCCATATGCTAATGTAGTAGGCTCTTTGATGTATGCTATGGTTTGTACTAGACCCGACATAGCATATGCATAAGTCTTGTGTACATGGTGAATCACGAAAGGCTCACCGCAAGCATTGAAGTGGATTCTAAGGTACATAAATGGGTCTCTAACGAGTCTTAATTTATGGTGGAGCCTTTGGTGAAGAAGCAAACAATCGAAGGATATGTCGACTCGATTATGCGGGTTGTATGGATTCGGAAAATCTATTTACGGATATGTTTTCACTATGTTTGGTACAACTATTAGTTGGAAAGCAACACTTGAAGGTTGTTGCATTATCAACCACCGCGAATATATTGCTTTAAGTTGTGAAAGAAGCATTGTGGCTTGAAGGTTTTGCTAAGGGCTGAAAATTCAAGGGAAGTTATCACCGTTAAATGTGATAGTCAAAGTGCAATACACCGTCAAGAATTCAGCCTATCATGAGCGAACCAAGCACATTGATGTGAGGTTGCATTTCGTCGGAGGGTAATCGAGCGTGAGAAGTCCAAGTTTGAAGGTTTCGACGGATCATAATCTGATATGATCACCAAGACATTGCCTAGTTGCAAGTTTTTCCATGCGATTGATAAAGCGCATGAAGAAAACTAATTAGTTAGTTGATAATAGAGTTTGTTCAAGGTGGAGATTTGTGAGATATTGGGTCGAACTCTATTGTGTCGAAGGATGTTAGAATTGTTAGCATCGAATTGGGCCGTTTGTTATGTCCAATTGGTTAAGCTTGTACCTAAGTTAGCTTGTAATGGGTATTTGTGATAAAAGCCCATTAGTTTAGTATGTTAGGTTTATTATAAATAGCATACTAGTCTCTCATCATTGTATACTGCAAATCCTAATTTAGGGTGAGAGGGTTATTTGTTATTCTTGTATACTTGTAATCTTGTTTTGAAGATAAAGGAAAGAATAGCAGTTAATAATCAATCCTTGTGTTCATCGTGTTCTTCATCCTTTTTTCCCTACCTTGAGCAACAAAGTTATATTTTGTTTCAAGACATCCGATTCACAACATTTTACATATATCTTCTTTTGTATTCATTTTGTTTGTTGGTTTTATTTTACCGTATATGTGAGATCTTACTTGTTTTGATACTAAACAATGATAGTGTGTATCGGTGTTATTTGTTTATTACATTCTTCTGAAAGTATTTCTTGCAAAATCAAGTTGATAAAACTAAAATGGTAGCTGTGTTTTTTTTTATGTTGAGAATCACAATAATCATTTTCCTTACATTTTTCAATTAATTGTGTTTTTTCCCAACAATTTTAGATGAAAAAAATACAATTTAATAGTTATATATCAATAACATACTCGAAATTCTACTCATTACAATATTTTATTCTTATTATAAGAAATATTTTCATAGATATGAATTTAAAACTCATTTTATTCTAACAATACATCCAACTAAATATACTTAGTTAAATGAATATATTTACCAAAATTCACCATTTTCAAAAGACAAAATCACATATTGAGTTTCTATTTGAAGTCACAAACTCAAATTCTAACATATGCAAAAAAATATTATTTCAAATATCATTTTTTAATATTAGAATAATAATATTTAAAATTTAATAGTCATATATCATTTATATAAAATAATTTACTTTTTGGAGAGACAATTTAATTCTATCCCAATAAAATCATATGTAAAAAAAATATTTTAATTATATCAATTGCATGTCATATTTTAATTTATATTTATATAAGCACTCTGAAACCATGGAGAAAAATATAAAATATTTTATTCCAATATCTCTCACATCTTTTTCACTTACTTGAAAATTAGAGTATTTGTATATATCATCACTCCCCGTTCAACAATCCACAAAGTTCACTAGTCTGTTCGTCACCACCAAGTGCAATTCATTTTATTTACTTCAACCTTTTTGTTCGGATAAATAACACGCTAAGTAAGAAGGGCCTATGATTTCCTTCATTAAAAAACCACACACTTTTTTCAATGGCCCCTAGGAAGAAAATAATAGAAAACAAACCCCACCACGTCGAAAGGGCAATAACTACTTGATCACATGAACCAATAAAACAAACCTAAAAAAACATCCTAACCACGAAGACCAATAGAGAACTATCTATACAAAATTTCATGTTACGCATGTGATAGAATTTAGATAATTTGATAGATACAAATTATAATATATATTATAATTGTGGTAGATCATAAATAAATTTTGTAACTTTTATGATTGATGAGATTCTTATAGGAGGTAACGAGTATGAGAGGATTACTATCTTCATTTTAGTTTAGATTTTTATTATATGTTAATCGTCTATGAGTTAAGACTTAAATAAGAAAACAGTCGAGAGAAAAGATCTCTTATTGGACTTATATGAATGATCAAACTCATCACGATCCCATTTAGAAATAAAGGGATAATCAAAAAATTTATTAATAAGTATTTAATAATAATGTGTTGGAAATCCACCACAACCTATGATGAATTTCTACCAATCTTGATGAACAAGATTGATCACCACACAATGACAATGAGAAATATCGAGAAAGAATGAATAAGAAGAAACAAAGAATTATTTTCTGCAGAGTTTCTCGCTGCCCACAAACTGTTGAAAAACTTTATTATCCATTTTGCTACTGCAAATACTGTGAATGAATTGAATTACAAAATTAAGGGTTACTCCATCTATTTATAGATTTAGGTTAGCTTGCTTCCTAAGCTAAAGCCCAAAACTATAAAAGCCCAAAATATTTATTTGGAACTAAATCAAATCTATTATATTCTAGACTTAATCAAATCTATTTAAATCTAAAACAAATTTAATCTGTCGAACCGTAATTTCGACTGGGCACCCACCCTTCGACACACACAGTTTCGACACAATCGAATTACAATTTAACACACCACCTAATTCATTGTGTCTAAACTATCTACATTCATCATTGATCTTAGTCTTCGAAATACTTTGACTTGCACACCCTTCGTCATAATGTCTGCAATCTGATTCTCAGTTCTGCAGTGTTTAAAATTTATCTTTACATCTGCTACCTGCTCTCAAAGATAGTGGAACCTCATTTCGATATGCTTGCTTCGACCATGCGCTATCGGATTCTTTGCCAAGTTGATAGCTGACATGTTGTCGTTCTTCATGGTAATTGCTCCATGATTTTTTCCTGTAATTTCTTCGAACATATTCATCATCCAAGTTGCTTGACATCCACAAAGAGAAGCAGTTGTGTATTCTGCTTCGCATGATGATAATGCCACAATTGGTTCCTTTCTGGAACTCCAAGCAACTGGCGCACCACCTAACATAAACACATATTCTGCTGTAGATTTTCGATCTTCAGCATCACTACACCAACTCGAATCTGTGTACCCCACTAACTTGCATTCTTTTCCTTTATCAGTTGTAGAAAACAAAATGCCATTGTCGAGAGTTTCTTTCAAATACCTCAATATTCTCTCCGTTGCTGCTAGGTGAGACACCTTTGGCTTTTGCATGAATCTACTTACCATACCAACACTGTATGCTAAGTCAGGCCTAGAATGACAAAGGTATCTTAAGGACCCAATAAGTCTTCTATATTGGGTTGGGTCGACATCATTCTCTCCAGGGTCTTTTGACAGTTGCAGTCTTGGTTCTGCAGGTGTCGAAGTCGAATTGAACTCTTCCATCTCAAATCTCTTGAGAATTTCTCCTGCGTATCTTCTTTGATGCATCATCAAACCTCTACTAGTCTTGTAGAATTCAATGCCAAGGAAATATGAAATGTCACCAAAATCAGATATTTCGAATTCCTTGCTGAGATCTCCTTTGAAGTCTTCGATCTCCTTCTTACAGCTACCTGTGATTAACAAGTCATCGACATAGAGACATAATATAAGAAATTTACTATTGCTTCTTCTTACATATACTCCATGTTCAGTTGTGCACTTCACAAATTCCTCCTCCCTTAGAAATCTATCAATCTTCTTATTCCAAGCTCTTGGAGCTTGCTTCAATCCATACAGAGATTTATGAAGCATGTACACTTTCCTCTCTTCATTATGTTTCACAAACCCAATTGGTTGTTTAACTTAGACTTCTTCGTCTAAGGGTCCATTTAGGAATTCACACTTCACGTCCACCTGACATATGTGCCAACTGTTTATTTCTGCTAAACCAACAATCAATCTGATTGTTTCGATCCTAGCCACAAGTGCAAAAATATCATTGAAGTCAATTCCTTATTTATGGAAAAATCCTTTCGCCACTAGCCTTGCTTTATGTCGAGTTACTTCCCCTTTAGGATTCATCTTCACTTTGTATACCCACTTGACATCAATTTCCTTCTTGCCTTGAGGAAATTCGACAAGTGACCAAGTGTTGTTGTCTTCGATGGGTTTCGCTTCTTTGTTCATTGCTTTCACCCACTTTGAATCTTTCAATGCTTCAGCTGCATTTATAGGTTCGACATTTTCATAGAAAGCATAATGTACCAGCTCACCTTCGTTATCAACCACATCATCTGATGTAACCTCACAATCTTGCAATCTTGCAGGCATGTGTCTTATTCTTTGAGGTCTGCTTGTACTTGTACTTGGTTGATCTATAACTGTTGGTTCCTCTTGTCGAACTTCTCATTCGACTTGAGTTTCTGGTTGTTCAAGTAAGATTCTCACTGAATATTTCTTGACATTTTGAGTCCAATCCCATTCTTTCAGCTCATCTATGATCATGTCCCTGCTGATCATAATCTTCTTGTTCACTAGGTCTAACAACTCGTAACCTCCTGCAAATGATATCCTACTAGAATCATTTGACTCGACTTGTCATCAAGTTTTCTTCTCAGCTGATCTGACACATGTATATGTGCAATAGATCCAAATACCTTCAGATGAATCAAACTAGGTTTTATACCAGACCAACATTCTTCTGGAGTAATTCCTTCCAGCTTCTTTGTCGGACATCTATTCAAAATATATGTTGCAATCGACACAGCTTCACCCCAAAACTCTTTAGGTAAATTCTTGTCTTTCAACATACTTCGAACCATATTCATGATAGTATGATTCTTCCTTTCTACAGTCCCATTCTGCTATGGAGTGTAGGGTGGCACCACCTCATGCACAATCCCTTCCTTTTCACATAACCTGTCGAAATATTTCGACACATACTCTCCACCACCATCAGTTCTCAAAACTTTGAGCTTTCGACCGCTTTGTCTTTCGACCATAGACTTAAACTTTGAAAATACCTTGATCAGTTCACTTTTCTTCTTGATTAGGTAAGTCCACAATTTTCGAATGAAATCATTTATGAACGTGACAAAGTATTTATTACCTCCAAGTGAATCCACCTGGATTGGTCCACATACATAAGAGTATATGATTTCGAGAACAACCTTCGACTTGCTTCCTGCATCCTTGCTGAAGCTATTCTTGTGTTGCTTTTATTGCACACATTCCTCACACACTTCATTTGAAATGTCAATTTCTGGAAATCCTGAAACCATATTTTTTCTCTTCAAATCTCTGATGTCTCTGAAGTTGAGATGGCCTAGTCGATAGTGCCATATTCGTTCATCTCTGCTTATTGCAGTCGAAAGGCACTTGTGCTCCATCACATTGAGTTCGATCTTGAAGGTTCTATTCTGGGACATAGGATCCTTCAAGATTAACCTTTCATTCGCGTCGACGACTCTCATCATCTTGTGTTCGACAGTCACCTTGTAATTCTTTTCGACCAACTGCCCTATACCAAGCAAGTTCCTCTTCATGCATGGAATATACAACACATTTGAAATTATTTCCCTTTTCCATCTTTTCTCATGATCATAACATCTCCAATACATTCATCTTCTAGAGTATTATCATTTGCAAATTTCACCATGTTCTTCATTGAGGGATTTAGATTGACGAACCAATATTTTCTTCCAGACATATGTGATGAGCATCCTGAATCCAAGTACCATTGATCCTTGAATTTATCTTCATCTCTTGTTGGGACCATCATCAACTTCTCTTCTTCTTCATGCTTTTCAAGATTTGCATCACTTTCTTGATTCTTTCGCTTCTCTAGACAATCACCCAAATAGTGACCATACTTTTGACAATTGTAACATTGAGTGCGACTTTTGTCAGGATTTCGACCACCATCTATTCCTCTATTTGCAACACCACCTCTTTGGTTGCCCTAGTATGGTCTTCTTTGATTCGACACGTTTCCTTCGTTCTGGTTTCCTTTGCTAGTCGAATTGTTGTAACCACCTCTACCTCTGTCGAACCACTTTTCTTTGCCTTTGGTTTCTTTTGTTGAATTTCCCAGCAAAGCTACATCACTCTTTGTCTTGCTTGCAGCTCTTTCATTCATTATTTGTTCATGAGATTCAAGCGTCCCTTGAAGCTCTTCCTTTGTCAATTTATACAAATCTTTCCCTTCTTCGATAGCCACCACCACATGGTCGAACTTGGGAGCCAAAGATCTCAAAATCTTTGAAACAACAACTTTTGTTGTTAATGCTTCTCCATATATCTTGATTTGATTCACTAGTTTTGTAACCCTAATGAAGAAATCAGATATGCTTTCATTGTCCTCCATATGAAGCAATTCATACGTTCTCTTGTCAGTTTGTAACCTCACCCTTTCACCTTTTCTACGCCTCCAAAAGATTTCTCAAGAATATCCCAAGCTTCTTTTGTAGATTTTGTATCACTAACATTTTCGAAGTTGTTTGGGCTCAGACATTGATGAATTATAAAGAGAGCTTTATAACTCTTTTTCTCTGATTCTGTGTGTTCTTGTTTTTCTTCTTCTGAAGCGTCTTCTTCAAGCTCTTTTACTCCATCCTTTACAAGATTCCACAGACCTTGACAATGGAATAAAACATTCATCTGCTTGCGCCAATTTTCAAAGTTATCTACTTTCAGAATTGGAAGACTTGCTGGAGAATTCGCATTCCCATAGCTCACTACCATCGTCAATTCTTCTTCTACGATCGTTCTTGATTGTTCTTCCCTTGAATCAAAACTAGAGCTCTTGATACCAGATGTTGGAAATCCACCACAACCTATGATGAATTTCTACCAATCTTGATGAACAAGATTGATCACTACACAATGACAATGAGAAATATAGAGAAAGAAGGAATAAGAAGAAACAAAGAATTATTTTATGCAAAGTTTCTCGCTGCCCACAAACTGTGGAAAAACTTTATTATCCACTTTGCTACCGCAAATACTGTGAATGAATTGAATTATAAAATTAGGGGTTACTCCCTCTATTTATAGATTTAGGTTAGCTTGCTCCCTAAGCTAAATCCCAAACTATAAAAGCCCAAAATATTTATTTGGAACTAAATCAAATCTATTCTATTCTAGACTTACATAAAATCTATTTAAACCTAAAACAAATCTAATCCGTCGAACCACAATTTTGACTGGGCACCCACCCTTCGACACAAACTTTCGACACAACTGAATTACAATTTAACACAATGGACCATAATCTATTTATATCTATTAAATCTAATGAATCACATAATTCAATGACACCTATCATAGTTACAAGTTGTTGCTTTGACACTTCATCATCCATATCATCTAAATTTGTCACGTCAAATATATTCCTATGTGGCAATATCTAAGAATTTATCCTCACTTTAATAAAAGATATATTCTCTATTACTAGAGGTCCCCGGTTCAATACCCGATAACTACAAAAAAAATCTATTAAGTTAACAACTAAATAGTAATAACTTTAATATATACTAATTTTATAATTCTTATAGAATACTTCATTTTTCTTTTGCAATCTTTTCATCATTGTTAATATATTTGTGAAAGATAATATTGATTCTATAAGTTTAGTTAATATAGTCAAATGGTTTAAGTCAGTATAATACAAATTTTATTTTAAAAAATTACAAATTTATATAAGTAATTAAGAACTTACAAAAGCTTAGATTTTAGGTGAACATATACAGTAAGACCCAAAAAAAAAATTAAACTTAAAAGATTAACTCTAAATAATTAAAATATGTATAATGATGAAGATTTAACATTTTTAAAAATATAAGAAAAATTATTAAACAATCATTGATTTTTCCCCACTTATTTCACATTTATAAATTCAAAATAACAATGTCTTATTTATCATTTTTGGAATTGAAACATAATTTTTTTAATTTCTTATCCTCTTCATCTTATCTTCTCAATTACAATATATTTTATATTAAGTAAGATTAAAATCTATATAATTCAATACTACAAAATTTCATCAATGCGTCCCGCGCATTGCTTGAGTCTCAATCTAATTTATATTAATAATAATCTATTTAATCTAAATCTTAAGTTATCATAATGACAACCTTAGACACAATCCTAACCTTATTTCCTATGTGGCATTATATTAGAAACTATAATCTTATGTGACATATTTTAGAATTTTAGATATCTATCATTTTTTAATAGTAAAAGGATAATAATAATAATAATAATAATATAATATAATATACCACTACCACATTTATAAGTAATAACAATAATAATATAATATTCAATTACCACTATTATATTTTATTTTTCAAATTATCATTTTTTTATATAAAAAATCTTTAATTCTCAAGTTAATAATCAATAATAACAGTAGTAATGATAAAAGATAATACAATAATCAAGCTAAATATCTAAATTATCTTATTACTCTAATTCTCACATTTTTATAAAATAATTCTATGATTCTCAATTTATTATATAATTGTAAAAATATAATAATAATAAAATAATAATAATAATAAAATAATAATAATAATAATAATAAAATAATAATAATAATAAAATAATATTAATAATAAAATAATAATAAAATAATAATAATAATAATAATTTAATTAAATAAAAATTTGTATAATTATTATTGTTATATTATTTTCTAAAAATAGATTTATTACATAAACCTTTAAATTACTTTTTTATTTTATTATTACATTATTATAGTTTTGAATTAATAAATTGATTAATTGCTATTATTATTAATTGGTAACAAATTTGTATCATAAATCTTTTGAACTACTATTTTATTTTTTTATTTACTCATACATTAATGTATAAAATAATTTGTCTGGTTTTATTCCACCACACTTTTATAATTATTATTTATTCACTTCTATACCCAATTCACTTATTCACTATTTTTTAGGATTGACATCATATTAGAATTTTAGATTTTTATCACTTTTTTAATAGTAATAAATAAACAAACAAATAATAATAATATATACCGCTATCACATTTATAAATAATAATAATAATAACATAATATTATTGTCAAAATGGTGAAGAAGAAGAACTCTCTCTCTCTCTCTCTCTCTCTCTCTCTCTTCTCTCTCTCGGGGGTGGGGTAGACCGAAGAAAATAGTGTCGCCGCCGCATCCGGAATCGAGCAACTATGACAGTGACGATGGAGTGGAGGTGACAGAGGAGGATACACTTTCTACTATAGAGGTGTCTGAGGCAGTGATAAGTGCCAAAATGTAGTTATTTTGTATATACATTTTGTGGCACTTATCCGTTCTTTTGTTGATATTCTTCGAATAAATCCCCCGCTTTTAGTATAAATGTGTACATAGTAGAATAATTGAGTTTTTGTGTAAATATTGTATCATTTGATAGTTTTTCATCTCTTTTATAGGTATTCATTCATAATTGGAGCATTGAGTAATAAAGGCCAAAGGCTAAGCTTCAAGAGTGCGATTTTGCACAATACGTCATCGAATAAAGCTCAAATTCAACACAATAAAAATAATCAATTTGGTTGATATTTCTTCATGGTTAGATAGAGCATTGAATAAGCTTTCTACCGCTTCAAACCGGGCTCAATTCAGAGTTACGGTTCTCAAGATAGAGCAAAAATAAAATGCTGAAAATAGACGGCGCGCGAATACGCTAAGCTGCGACAATTCTTTAAAAGGGCTAAAACACATTTTAGGATGGATTGGGTATTTTTGAGTCCCAACACCATCACCTTCATATTTTTGATAGATTTGCTTGGAAAACAACATTGGAGCTTGCATTTTGATGATTGGAGGTGGATTGCTCTTCGATTGGCTTTGACAACCAATGTAGATTTGTGGTTTATCTCTTCTCCTCTTTGTGTATTTCTCTTTTGTTGGGTTTGTATGTATTTCTACTCATAACTCTTGTATATTTATCGCCTTTGGCTTGTATAAAGTTTGCTTTACAATTTGTGTCGGTGATTATCTTGGGTTTTACTTTATGTTAGGGTTTGAGCTTTGCTAGGGATAGATTGCTTAGATTCTTACTTAGGATGATTATCATTAGTTTCGAATGCTAGAAATGGGTTTAGAGCTAACATTCACTATAGAGTACCGAACTTAATGCCTCTGGTGAAGTATGCCGGGAATGGGTATGTAGGTGACGATTGATTCTATGTTGTTGAGATATGCGGGAATGGATATTGAGATGATTTAGGAGGATTCTCAATTTGGGTTAGAAATAGCTTAGATTGTGAGAGGTATGTGATGACAAACGAGTATCGTAGTAGAGTATAACATGGGTGGTAGATTTAAGTCTCATGACGGGTAGTTCACATTCGTCCAATGTTGTCTATCTTTTATACTTTTGTTCATTTACTTTTTGTCTTTTATTTTCATTTCTTTTAATCTCAAACTCATTAACGGTAGAATTGTCGAACGACGAATCAATAACCAATCTCTGTGGACACGATACAATATAACCTAACCGGTATATATCACCCGGTAAAAATAATACCAACTGTTTGCTTGCCGCTATACCGCAACAACAGGCAGAAGAGATGAATACGGAGACTACGTAGTTGGGATTAGGGTTGTCCAAAATCCCTAATTCTGTTCCACAACTTGAGCAAAACAAGGAAGTGAAGAAAACCACGACAGAGGATAAATTGTGGATTGACATCATTCGTGGCAACCAGAATACGGCGAATGGGAAGCAAATTGGATTTGTGGCTCCAAAAATGATTGACGGAAAGAAGATTGCGAGCATTGAAATTGAAGATGTGGAATCAGAGTTGAAATTATAGGGAACTGCAATCATCATGTATGTGATTGGAGTAGACCTTAGTATGAATGCTGTGAAGAATTACATGGTGAAGACATGGAATTTTGTGAAGCTCCCGGAGGTGTATTACAATGATGAGGGGTATTTCATCCTTCAGTTCAACTCTATGAAGGATAGAGAGGAAGTTCTGATGCATGGCCCATACTCCTTTAGAAACATGCCTATGGTTCTCATGGATTGGAGGCCATATTTTGTTATGGGGAGGGATATGCTTCAAACCGTTCCAGTTTGGGTCAAATTGCCTCAATTGCCTTTATTTCTTTGGGGGTGAAAAGAGTCTGGGTAAAATTGGAAGCTTAATTGGGAATCCAATTTTCACAGATGAATGCACTACAGGAAAATTAAGAGTTACATATGCGAGAATTTTAGTGGAAATTAATGTCACACAAAAACTTTGCGAGGAAATCAAAATAGTAGATCATGAGGGGCAGGAAAGGCTTCAAAAAGTTGAATACGAATGACGCCCTAAGTAGATGTCAGAAAATTGGTCACGTTTGTAGCTCTGAAGTCAAGATTCCAATTAAACCATGGATGGTGAAACCTACGAGCAGCACTGAAGAAGAGGAGATCAAGACTCCAATTAAATAATGGCTTGTGAAACCTGCTAGAAACACTTCAGAAGAGCCTTGTAAAACTGGAGAAGAGAACCAGGATGGAGAAGAAAACCAAATAAGCTTTCAACCTGAAGAGTAGATGGGTATTCAAAATGAAAATAAATGGAAGGAAGTATCTCCGACCCTCAAGCTCGAAGCTTATTATGCCACAATGGTTTTGGAAATCTAGATGTTTGGCAAGACTCTAGGTTTCATCCATGGGGTGATCCATGATTGTTTCATGGAATATCTGAGGGCTAAATAAAAAGGCCAAGCTTAGCGAGATTAGCTCCCGTCTTTCAAAGTTTGACCCTGAAATCTACATTCTTTTGTAAACTCGTGAGAAAAAGCAAAATGCTGAGAAGTGTAGACAAATTCTTGGTAGTAAATGGCAAGTGATTGACAACTATGAGCATCATGCCAATGGGCGTGTTTGGATTTTTGTTGACAAGTCCAGGATGATGGTGAGGAAGTGTATATGCTCTACTTATTTCATTCATTGCAGTGTTCATGGTATGGATGGAAGTTTCCTGTATTGGCTCACTGCCCTGCATGCCTCCAATCAGTTGGATGATAGAAAGAGGATTTTGAAGCATATTGAGACTTTTGGCAAAACCCTGATGGAACCCTGGTGCCTGATTGGAGACTTAAATAATGTCTTTCATTTTATGGATAGGCTTGGGGGAGACAGGTTCAAGAAGCTGAATTCATAAATTTAAGAAGTATGATGATTAACACTAATCTATTTGAAGTAGAAAGGCAAGGAGACATCTATACTTGGTTCAATAAGCACTCTGAGGGGGCTATATATTCCTGTATTGACAGAGTTTTGGCTAACCTGGTCTGGCTTCAAATTTTTGCTGACTACAAAGTTCTAGTTATGAATGCAGGTGTTTCTGACCACTCCTTACTTTGCTTAAAAAACTCCTCAAGACAGTGTGTTCAGCTTCATCCTTTCAAATTCCTAAACCTAGTCACTGACATGGATGGCTACCAGGAGGCTATCCAAAATAAATGGCAGAAACGCATTGGTGGTGATGGTTTGTCCATTTTGTGGCGAAAGTTGCAGAGAATTAAACATGTCATCAAGCATATCTGCAAGCCTCTGGTTGGATAAAAGCTCAAATTATCCAGGCCAGGAGGAGACTTGAGGATGCTCAGAGTTGCCTAAAGCTGGACAGATTGAATAGCAGGAAAGTTATTGACACGAAGGAAGCCACTGAAGATATCATGACATTACAAGACTGGGAGGAAAATATGCTTAGATAACGAGCCAAGATTAACTAGATCAGATTAGGGGATGGCAACAATGCTTTTTTTCATGCCTCCTTGGAAAACAAATTCAATGTACAGAGAATTAGTGTTTTATGGACTAAGGATGACATTATGCTAAAAGACCAAACTGCTATTGAAGATTAAGTTCTGAGGTTCTATGGCAAGCTTATGGGATATATTAGTAATAATTTGACTAGTGTGGACATTAGAGCTATCATGAGAGGGAATCAGCTGGACAAAAATAAAAGGGTGAGCCTGGTGGAGCCAATGAGGATTGCTGAGATTGATCAAGCTCTAAAAGACATCAGTGACTTGTCTTCTCCAGGGATTGATGGCTTTGGAGCTAAAATTTTCAATGCTTCTTGGAGCATTGTTAAGGAGGATGTCATGAATACTATTCTGGAGTTTTTCAACCATGGGAATTTTGATAGGAGATTCAACAAAACTCTTGTGACTCTTATCCCCAAGCATGCTCAAGCAAAGAAAATCCATGATTACAGGCCCATCTCGTGCTGCACAACAGTCTACAAAATTATCTCAAAAATCATGGCTAATAGATTGAAATTCGTGCTTCCTAGTATTATTAGTAGGAACCAAACGACTTTTTTAGCAGGTTAAAACATCCATAACAATATTTTGTTGGCTTACGAATTACTTAAAGGGTATGGAAAGAAGAGTGGTATGCCTAGGTGCATGATCCAAGTTAACATCCAAAAAGCCTATGATTCTGTAGATTGGGAAGCTTTGGAGACCATCTTGATTGAATATGGCTTTCCCAAAAGATTTGTGAAGTGGATTATGCTGATAGTAAACACGGTTTCTTACCATTTCAAAATCAATGATATGGTTTCGAAGAATATGGTAGAAAAGCGTGGCCTTAGACAAGGGGATCCTCTCTCCCCTCAGATGTTTGTAATCATAATAGACTACCTCCATCGTAAGCTGCTAGACTTGAAAGTTGTTCCTGATTTCAATTTCCACATCAAATGTGAAAAACTGGGTTTAATTGATATTGGTTTTGCTGACGATGTTCTCCTATTCTCCAGGGGAGACATTATCTCAGTTCAGCTGCTGTTGGAAAAATTCAAAGATTTCTCTGACTCTACAGGGCTGTTTGTTAATTTGAGTAAGTGTAACATCTATTTTGGTGGCATGAATCAGGATGAAATTGCCTCCATGCTTACTCTTACTGACTTCAAAAGAGGGCGTCTTCCTTTCTGTTATTTAGGCATCCTTATGAGTAATAAGAAACTGTCTAATAGTGAGTGTGTAGGGATTTTGGATAAAATCTTGGCGCGGGTGCAACTCTGGATTTCTCAACTCCTCAACTATGCAAGGAGGGTTTAATTATTGAGCAGTGTGGTGTTTTCGACAGTCAATTACTGGCTTCAGTGTATTCCGTTGTCGCAGGGGGTTATTAATCGTATCAATGCTATTTTGAGATCCTTCCTTTGTACGGGTACTAGTACCATCTCTTGGAAAATCCCGATCGCCTTGAGTAAAGTTTGCAAACCAAAGAACAAAGAAGGCCTTAATCTCAAGAATCTTAGAATTTGGAACTCTGCTTGCCTTCTCAAGAACCTATGGAATCTTTGTAGTAAGGAAGATAGTTTGTGGGTTAAGTGGGTGAACACATATTACATTAAAGGCAATGATATCATGAATATTCCTTCTCTCCCAAATGCATCTTGGATCCTACAAGGTATATTAAAGAGAAAGAAGTTGATTCAGGGAAACAGGTACTGGCAGCAAGCTATTGTCTGTGGCAGATTCAAAATGAATCACATGTATAACAACCTTATGGAAAATCTTGAGGATGTCCCTTGGAGGAATTTTTTTCTCCGTAATTATGCGTGCCCTCGTGCAAAGTTTATTACTTGGCTGGCTTTTCAGAACAGATTAGCGACCAAGGATCGGCTGTATAAGTTTGGTTTTGTTGATAATAATAGTTGTGTTTTCTGCAGTAATGTGGAGAGTATGGACTACCTCTTATTTTCCTTCCAAATCATGAAGAATATTTGGACTGGGGTTTTGAATTTTCCCAACGTTAAGCATGCTCCGAAAGGGTGGATTGTTGAGAGTAAATGGATCATCCAGGTTTGCAAGGTGAAATATTTGAGGATGCAAGTTTTGAAAATTGCCTTTACGAAAATTGTCTATGCATGTTGGTTGTACAGAAACAAGGAAGTTTGTAAGATAGATAGAGGGAACACTTGTATAATGGATGACATTATAGATATAGTAGTTAATAGAGCTTGGATGCAAGTCAAGTATAGAGAGAAAATTGATCACCTTATGGTGAGCTAGCCTTTTGTTCTTCTAGTTCCCTGATGGACCCTAGGGGTCGCATTGTACTTGATTGTTTTTTTTTGGAATATATATATATTATTTATTTAAAAAAAACATAATATTCAATTATCACTAATTTTTTATTACTCCAATTCGCTTTTTTTTAAAATAAAAAATCTTTAATTCTCAAATTAATAATCAATAATAATCATAATAATAATAATGATTTGAATAAATGATCAGAATCGGAGACAGCCGAAACGGTTGATGATCCTTCGAGCAAGTTGATATTGAGGAGGGGATGGTGTACCTGCAAGGCACTCTGATGTTAAAGTAAGCAAATGTTCAAGGAAGAGGGTAGAAAATATTAGGGTTTTGAGTGTAAGAAAGTGATACCTTGCCCTCAAAGATATGAGGGTTTATATAATGATCTTAGGTGACTCTCATTGATTGCTATATTTGGGCCGAGATATGCGGGCCCATGAATATAGCCGTTCGAGCTGACTAGGTCAAAGTCGAAGTATGCTCGTAACTAGCCGTTATGTCGGGAAGAAGGGGGCATAACGGGCATGGCCCTCGACGGGGAGAGTTGGCCTGATCTGCTTGACACCCGTCGAGCAGACGGGTTCTGGCCATATGTAGAACAGGAAGATGAGACCCTTTGAATGCCTTTTAGTCTGTTCGACATGCTATTAGGCTCGAAGAGATGTCTTGTCCAAAAGCCATTCGGGCAGTCCAGAACAGTAGCCCCCCAAGTCGTTGCTTCTAGGCACATAAGTGATGACTTAAAGCTAGCCTGGACATTGAGAGGGGAAAGTGCGTTTGATGGCGCTTTTCATATGCGTTATAGATGTTTTGTGATTTTTACGAGGACGTGCTCGTACGTTATTTATTCGTTTGTATGCTCATAGTTTTGAGCTACCTTACAAGTTTGTTTTTGCATAGTGTTCATGGGGTTTGCTCATTTAATGTATGTCTTCACTAGTGTGGGGTGACTTGTCGAAGGGTGTCGGTTTGTTTACCGGGCTTGATTTGAAACTCAAGCCCTGATTAAAGACCTGAGATCGGTGGCATGAACATCCCATCACGAGCTAGGTGTTCTACCGGGCAAGGTACTTAGACAACGTGGCTCGTTTGAGTCCCCGTGTCGAGGCTAAGATCTGGCTCATTGTATATGTGGAGCGAGGATCCCTTAATGCCGTATTTGTGGCGCATCGCTGGTACCGGGGTGCGCGCTTGGTGTCAAGCTCTTGATGCTCGGATGGTATTCCGAGGCATGTCGAATGTTCGTGCCTTAACTATAGTATTGTTTAAGTTTTTTTGACGTTTTATGATCGAGCAAGTTCTTCTCTATGTAGGTTTTTGAGATAGTATGCCCCTTTTCTATTTTTACTCGGATGCCAGGCAGTTGTGTTCGCATGGAACATATGTCTGCCTGACATTTATGTTTACGGGGAACATATATCTTCTAAGCAGTTGTATCTAAGGGGGACGATTTGTTTATGTCAGAACATGTGTTAATCAGTTGTATATTTTATGTTAAAATCCTATAAATAGGATTTGACTAGCTGTATGTATTTATAGAAATTATTGGCTCTTAACTATAAAAGTTGTGAGGGCAATGATGAGTGTTTATTAAGAATTTCCATTTCTAGATACATTGTATTATATTAGAGAGCACATGATGCTCTATTAGTAATAATAGAAAAAAATTATCTTTGTCAGTTTACGCCCGCCCGTCGGGGAGGCTGGCGAGGTCGTTTGTGTTGCAATATCGAGCATAATTGGCTGATTCCTTCTCCTCGTATTGGATGTATGTATAGTCCTTGAGGAGGAGGGGATCCATTGTTTCCGCTGTTTTAATGCCAATTGCTTTTGCAAAATCTATGCGGGAGCGTAATCCTCGTTCGAGCAAGTACTTCTTTATCTCATCGGTCGTGGAGACTTGGACGGCCTCTTTGTTGAACCACTTGATGTATGTTCGGAGAGGTTCGTCTTCTCCTTGTATGATCGCTTCTAGCGAAGCCTCTGTCTTTGTGTAACGGCGAGAGGCAATGAACGACCTTGAGAACATCTTCCCCAACTTCTTCCATGAGGTGATGGAGTCGTCGAGGAGGCTTTTGTACCAAGACATTGCCCTTTTCCTCAGAGTTGTTGGGAACAATCTGCACTTGATGGCGCCCATAACGGCTCGGTAATCGAGCAGGGCGTCAATATTTTCGATGTGCTCGTCAGGATCAATAGTGCCATCATACTGTCCGAGCTTCGGGAGTTTCTCCAACCCCGAATGGATGGGAATATCCATAATTTCCCGACAAAGAGGACCATGATGTTCATTTTCGTCGCTTCGACTTGGAGAGAGAGAAAGAGAGAGAGAGAGAGAAAGAGAGAGAACGGTTGTTCTTGATGCGCTGGGGTGGAGAAAGGTTTTGGTCGCGGGGACACGTGGCTCGCTCTTAGTTTTCTTGTGAGAAGCGGAAACCCTATTCTTCCGAGGAGGAGTATGCTCCCTCTTCTTCTGGAAAAAAAAAGACTGGGATGTTCATGGGTTTGATTCCGACCAGGTCTTCGTGGCGAGGGACTATGGGAACCGAACATCATTGTTATCTGAGATAGAGACTGAGAGTTGTTCTTTTCGAGGGTCTCTATGCGCTGATCCTGATGGAGGATAAGATTGTTGGTGTGATTGAGGGAAACAAGAGTGGTGCTAAGACTGGATCGTTGCTGGTACCGAAGGAGGAAAGGTGACGATGTTGTGTGCATGTCATCCCTATTATGCATGAAATCCTCGAGATTAGGAGAGGCGTTGTTCCTGTCTGTCTTGCGGATAAGCGAGGGGACTGTCTTGCCCAAACCGAACAGATCGTTGCTTTCAGCCATCTTCTTGGAGGTGTTGAGGTATCTTTGGTCTTCTGGATTCTTGATGAGGAATGAAGACGGAGAAGATAGTTTCCACAGACGGCGCCACTGATCTAAATAAATGATCAGAATCGGAGACGGACAGAATAGTTGATGATCCTTCGAGCAAGTTGATGTCGAGGAGGGGGTGGTGTACCGGCAAGGCACTCCGATGCTAAAGTAAGCAAATGTTCAAGGAAGAGGGTAGAAAATATTAGGGTTTTGAGTGTAAGAAAGTGATACCTTGTCCTTAAAGATTTGAGGGTTGATATAATGATCTTAGGAGACTCTCATTGTTGCTATATTTCGGTCGAGATATGCGGGCCTGCGAATATAGCCGTTCGAGATGACTAGGTCAAAGTCGAGTGAATATGCTCATAACTAGTCGTTATGTTGGGCAGAAGGGGGCATAACGGGCATGGCCCTCGACGGGGAGAGTTGGTCCGATCTGCCCCACACCCGTCGAACAAACGGATTCTGGCTATGTGCAGAACAGGCAGATAAGACCTTTGAATGCCTTTTGATCTGTGCGACATGCTACTAAGCTCGAAGAGATGTCTTGCCCGACAGCCATTCGGGCAGTCCAGAACAAATAATATTAGTAATAATAATAATAATAATAATAATAAAAGATAATACAAAAATCAAGCAAATATCTAAATTATATTATTACTCTAATTCTCACATTTTTATAAAAGAATTCTTTGGTTAGCAATTTAATATATAATAGTAAAAATATAATAATAATTATTATAATAAAATAATAACAATGATAATTTTTTTAAATTTAAATAAATATAAACATCATTTACACATAGAATTTATAAAAATAGATACAAAAGTTTTAATCAAATAATAAATAAATTAATTATAAATTTCTATAATTATTGTTATCATATCATTTTCTAAAAATAAATTTATTACATAAATCTTTAAATTATTATTTTTATTTTATTCTTTATCTAGGATCATTCACTCACTTATTACATTAATATACAATTTTAGTTAACAAATTGATTAATTACCATTTTAATTAAATGATGATAAATTTGTAATATAAACCTTTTGAACTACTATTTTATTTTATTATTTGTTCATGCATTGATGTTTAAAATATTTTGTCTCTTTTTATTCCTCCACACCTTTGTAAATATCTTCAATCTCACACTTATTATTTATTCACTTTTATATCCAATTCGCTTATTTACTATTTTATAGAAATTTTTACCATGTCTATTATCGGCAACGACTTCAATTAGAAGTTCTTCTTCCCTCAGTATGTTTTATGAATTTGCGTATTTTAAAGTGTTTCACAAATAATTTAAAATATAATTTGTAAGTTAGTTTATCTTATTATTAAATCTCATACTTAATTATTCTATTCTAATGTAAAACATATTATATGTTTTTGCAGATTTAATGGTAAAATATTTCAAGAAGAGACAATGACAATTATATTGCCTTTAAAACGGACACATGGAAGAGATCGAGGTAAATTTGGATAGAAAATAATCATGTTCGTCCGAAATATTTAGTAAATTCACTAAGGTTCTCAAGAATAAATGGTTAAATTATATCTTAAATATATTTTCTCGCGTACATAGAGGAAATAAAATGTACAAGGACAAATTAGAAAACCATAAATATTGCTGCATGAACTCCAAGATTTTAGATTCTTCTAATTTAATTTATCTTATGAGCTTTGATTTGTTTTTATTTATTTTTTATCTTTTATTTTATTTTTCTTCCATTTACTAATTTGGTGGGTGAGATCTTTCTATACCATTATTGTAATTTTCTCCTTCCTTTATTTCAGATTGAATTTATAAAAAAAACATTATATGTATTTGTGTATATATGATGTAATTGTGATTATTATGAATTATAATCTAATTGAGAAGATGACAACATATATGAGATAAGTAGTATTGTAGCATTGTATTACTAGAATAATATATATATATATATATATATATATATATATATATATATAATTTTCATGTATCTCAGTTGTATCATATGCTGTAATAAATACTTTATATATATTGTATTTTTTGTATTGATTATTCAGTTTTAAATATAATATAAATAGTGTGGTAGACCATAAAATATGAAATATATGAGATAAGAATATATTGTTTATAATAATTTAAAAAATAGTGAGTGGAGGAAATAAATGTGCATTTAAATTGGAGGTGACAATTTGAAAACAGGTCGGACTATATTTCTTAGTTCAACTATTTCTACTTCTTTCGTTTAATGATCGATCACTATTTCCACTGCTTTCTGTACTTATTTCGGTATAAATTTGTCAAGTTGGTAACATTTTGGTTCATTGTTTTTCTTGTTTTATCTTAGTTTCATTCTAGTTTGCAAAATGTTTCTTTGTGTGGAGTTTTTTAAATTTCATGTTTATTTCGATGCTTTTGATGGTTTGGATTGTTAGTGTGTGACAGCTCAGGTGCATATTGAAAATCAGAAGTCGGTGCACGCGAAGAGAGGAAAAGCTCAAGTTCAGGGGACCTGACACGGGACGTGTTAGGAGAAGTATGAAGGAAAAAGGAAGACAAGTTCCAGGGTAAGGACACACGCGCCCGTGTCACTTGACACGACCCGTGTCAAGGCAAATGGAAGAGGGCGTGCAGGGGCAAAAGCTGACACGACCGACTCTATTTTAACACATTAGAGTTGAACGGTCGTGTTACGGTTTTCTAAATAACATGTTATTAAGGAGTTCACTTAGGACTAGGGTAATCCTATAATAACCAGAATAGTTCTTGACAATTGATTGCTTAACCTCTTTACTAATGTAAATGGACATTGAAATTAAGAAAGAAGGTTAAATATTTTTTCACTAAGGAATTAGGAAAAAATAATATTGAGAACCGCTAGATCAAAGGTGAATGTTTTTACATGACAAATTATACACTCACCCTAGCATATTAGAATCAAACAAAAAGTCAAATCTTTATTTTGTGTTAATATTACGTTCAACAAGGATTTATTCCAACCAAACTTAAAACTATTGCTTTTGTTCAATTGAATAAATCATTACACTAAGTATATCCTACATAATTCTCGAGAACGATACTTGGAGAAATTCCATTATTACTACATCGGTAAAAATAGTACACTTACTAGTTTTCCGATCATTTAACAACATGTAATTCCTCGAAGATAGAAAAAAAATATTTAGTTCAAAAATATTATGTAACTTTTTTCCAAAAGACAACATTTTCTTAATTCTCAAACAAATAGCGAAGTAAGCTTTTACAATAACAAATATCAAAATTATTATTTTACTCATTAAAAATCATATGGAATCTATATATAACTAATTTTCCAAAATCAAAATTTGTAAAACTAAATAAATTAAAATAATCTTAAGAAATATATGAACTAGAAGTTTAAAGATTGGTATGATAAAATATTATAATCACATTATTCTAACGGCTTATAATAAATATATTCTAACTCTTATTATAACTTGCTTTCATGTGCTTATGCAGTAATATATACAATATTGTTTTAGATTTTAAAATACAATTTATTCAAATATTTTAACTACATAAGTAGATTATTATTAAAAAGATTAATATTTACAAAATAAAACTATAATTTATTAAATCAAAACCATAATGTACATATAATAATTTTTTTCTATAAAATAATCTCTTACATATATAATATGAAGAAGTAAGATTTGAATATATTTTTATTTAAATAACCTACAATATAATTATTTATACAAATAAATATTTAAATATCAACTATTAGAAAAAAAATGTAGTTTTATTTCTGATATATCAGTGCGAAGCACATGACAACGATCTAATTTATATTAATTGATTATTTTTAATCTATTATTAATTAAATAATTTTTAAAAATTGATTTTATGAACATTGTTAGACAAAGTTTCTATATTGAATGGATTCATGTTGGAATCGTGAATGAATAAATTTACATATAGTATTCTCAAATGTCTTTAAGTTACTATGCATGAATACTTAAGATAATTTAGCTTATACTCGAGTTTACAGAAGACAGATGAAAACTTGAATGTAGGAAAGAAAATCTAGAATTTTTATGAAGAGGATACATGTTTTTTGATGTGATTTATGAATTCAAAATTATTAATTTATTGGTCATGTTGGTGTTGTTTCACAAGAATGCGACCCTTGATGAAACAACATCCTTTTAGCAACATTTTTGCCAAAAGTACAGTTTCACCTACAAAACACTTTTCAAGAGTTACATATTTTCGTTCCACAACACTTCACGAAGTGTTTCCTTTTTCTAAACTCATAATTCAAACTCAAGCAAGGCTCAAAAAACCAGAGCAACAACCATTTTCCATATGTGACGACTTTCCACCACATGTCGACTGACCTCTGACCACCGGAGTGTCAATGGTGCCGCGAGTAGCTCCAAGGTCGATCCTGACTTTTTAGAGGCCCGAGGCAAACATAAAAAATATACCCTAATAAAATTTTGAGTTTTTACTCGCCTCCAAAATGAACAAGAATTTCGAAAATAATACCAAAAATATGAAATCTTGGTTGTTTCTAACAACAAAAAGAATTTCAATGCGGATAAAATATCCTTTACAAATTATTAAAGAATTCAAAATAACAATATGATTAACTGAATTAAGAATGATAATCTTTTAAGGGTCTTAATTGCTCCAATTTCTAAGCAAGAACCACATTCTCAAAAAAAATGATAGTTGTGTTTTCTCTTATTTCAATTGTGGAAAATTAATTCATACAGATAAAAAATATAAGAGTAGGCATAAACCATGTCCTAACTCTAATACGGATAATTTTATTTCGATTATTAAAAAAAGAATAAATCAAAACACGAATGACAATGAATTTGCAAAATTAATTCGACACATTTTTTTGTTTGGCTCATGCTGTTGTAAAGAATTAAACAGTTTTTTCTTTAACTCATGAATAAGTAAAATGAAAATATTAAGTATCGAACCACACTCATTAAGATCCAAAAACAATCAATAAACCACTAAGCTACAATTGTTGAGTTGTTGATAAGTTTTGCTAAACAAAATATATTTTATGATTACAATATTATAATTTTTTAACTATAGTTCCAAAAATTGAGGCCCCCACTATTTTGAGGCCATGGGCTGTGGACCTGTTTTCCCAGTCCCAGGGCCGACCCTGAGTAGTTCAATTGTTCTGATGCATCGTGTCTAAGTGCTCACGTGTTGCCAATAGCAAGTCTACACCCACACCCTCAGACTCACT
Source organism: Vicia sativa (assembly GCA_021764765.1). NCBI lineage: Eukaryota > Viridiplantae > Streptophyta > Magnoliopsida > Fabales > Fabaceae > Vicia > Vicia sativa. Next base: position 153,633,991 of record CM038795.1, on the reverse strand, counting down.
CCCAAAGTCGATGTCGTCAGCGACGACACTGTCTAAGGGGTGTATGGAGGAGATAAATGACATAATGCTCGAGACCACCATATTTGTCTATGTATAACTATATCCTCTTTTGTCCTTTTGTTGAGTTAATAAACATAATTATTTATAAAAACTTTTAATTTGAGTGTCACTTTCTATGTAGGTTATTTCCCATGCATTTATTGATATTTACTCACTTCCACTTTTCTTATTATTTTGGAACACAACCATGGACATTTATTGTTCATAAATTACAACAATCCCCCCTTGTTCTAATAATGACAAGACTAATTACAAAAAAAGAGAAGCAAACAATGTCAATACTCTTAAATATCTTTCAATTTTGAACTTAACCTTAATAAGAACAACACAAAGTCTAATCAAAATGTTAGGGAGCAATACTTTTTAAACTATTATCCTTTGTGATAAGACCAACGTTACTTTACATACATCCTTTAATAGTTATTTGCCTACATCGTTTGCCTAGCACTATTTATGGCCATGTTGTAACACCCCAGTTTTATTAGATTATTTCAATTTTATTGTTTGAGAATTATTGGTGAACTTGAAGTACTTTTATTTAATTATCGTGTGTGAATAATTAAATAAATAAGAGGATATGAGGGTGTGTTTTATGGATAAAGGTGAGAGAATGAGTTGTGAATTGCTGGAGTTTATAAGTAGTATTTTAATTAATTATTTAAATAAATAAAAAATAGAGAAATGTAGGCTTTGGGGCTCGATTGAGATTACATAAAATAGAGTGAAGGAAGGGTGAAACTGTTAGTAAAGTTAGGAGTGAGTTTGTACTAGACTTATCCTAAGTATATAATTAGAGACTAAACCTAGAATTAAGGGGTTTTTTCATTTGCACGTGAATCCAAAGTTTGGAGAGAAAGAAGCATAGAGACTAGAAACACAAGTGAGAGAAGGAGAAGGCTAGGGATTAAGTGAAGAACCTCAACCAAAACCAGAATAATCTCAATAAAGGGTATATACGTGAGGGGTAGGAAAGAAGAGTCCTTAACCTCCAATAGGTTTGATATAAATGTGTATGTTTTGTTGTATTTCTATATGAATCTGAAAATTGGTGAGCCATTGATGCTATAATATGTTTTTCATGATGAAATTTGTGTACCTTAGTGGTTGCAATTTTCTTTGGATGTTGTGTTATATATTTCATTGATGAACTTTTGAAGATTTTAGGATGAATATTATTTTAAGGGAACAAGGGTTTTAATGTGTTAAAATTGATGAAATAATGTGTTATGAACATGTTATAATGAGTATTATAAGTTTTGGATAATAAATTGGAGGTGAGAAGTGATTTTGAGAGATTCCAAACAGTCTCCAAAGAAAAATCATAAATTATGCAAGTTGTAGGTCTATGACGGGTGTCACGTCTGTGACACCTATGGCGTCATGCCCTTTGAAGCGATGATGACTAGGCCGTCACGACTCCCAGTTACATGTGATGAAGCAGAACGTCACAATTGTGACAAACAGACTAGTTTGGATGCTGATGACGAGTGCCATAATTGTGACTCTCATGACATCATGGCTTTGTAGTTCATGCAGTAAGTCTATTTGAGAGTATAAAATGAATAATCTAATTGTTTTGTTATTTAAGTATGTGTTTGACTACTATTGGGACTGTGATGATGAAACATAATTAAATTAAAATTAATTAATCGAGTAAATGTTTATTGATGAGAGTTTTGATGTTGTGTTGAGTATAAGTTATGACAATGTAATAATTATTGAGAATGTGAATTGTGATTTTTGTATTGTTGCACGTATGAGTTAATAGTTTAATTAAGAGAAACTATTTAACCTTGAGTTGCATTGATATTAATATCTTATTGTTGTTGTGTGCTAATCTAGAGAGTTGGTTACATGAGTTGTCAGTGCATTATGTTAAAGGTCAGAGAGGAGTCTTAATGCATTGATATTTATATGTAATGATTCATGCATCATTTGAGTTGTGTCAAGAGGCATGTTTGCTAATTTGGAGATGGGACAAGTGGTTTTTCCCAAGTCCAAGGAGAGGGCTTGGATCTTTGAGAGGGGGTTCACGAGTTCATAGAGAGGACATGGTTCTTAAGAGAATCAAATGTTGAGTTGATACTATATTCATATGCATCGAGTTGCATAGTTGTGTTGTATTATATAAATGATTTGTATGCATAATGTTGATTGGTGTGTGATTGTTGAGTTAGGTGTGAGAATATTTTATGAGACGCTGTGATGAAATTGTTTGTATAATGTGTTTTATATTCTACCTTGCAATATATACCACTTATTTTATCGATGTGATTTCTCACCCTTTTTTTGTTGTTGTGGCCTATGCTCACCCGGGGAGTACAAATAAGCAGGTAACAGAATAACTGCTTAAACCAAGAGGATGGAATGAGGTTGTTTTTCCTTTTCTTCTATTTTACCTTCTATATTACGCACTATGATATGTAATAATAGGCGGGCAAGCGATTCTATATTTTTATTTCTATTGTGTTAATTAGATAGTTGAATGTATACTCTCAATGTAACGCCCCGATTAATTTTTTAATTATGTAGATAGAAATTATCTGATAATTGGTGTGCTGAATGGTGTGTTTTAACATTGCTTGGCATGGGGTAGTGTCAGATTTAATGTTGTTGGGAGAAATCTAGAGTTATTAATTTGTTGGTGAATTATTAAATTTGGAAATAATAGAATTAGAAATTTTTACTAATAAGTTGATTGTTATTTAAATAATTTAAATAAAATAGTTAGTAGAGATATGATAAGGAAAAGGTGGTAATTTTAGTGGAATAAGTGAGGACAGAAAAGGGAAACCAATATTAGAGGTCCTAAGGGTAGATATGACTATAAGGTGAAATAAGAATTATAATCCTCATTAGTTGCATCATAAAAACAAGGAAAAGTAGAAGAGAAAGAGAAGAGAAGGAGAAAAGGATTAGGGCAAGAAGAGGAAGAACTCCATTATAAGCGTACTTAGAGCAACCTTCAATCTAAGGTAAGGGTGGGATTCCAATTTTCTAAAGGATAGTATAATCTTAGGTATGTGGGATTTGTTGTATGGTTGTTTTGTGTGATAGTGTTGAATGATGAATTGATTCTATGGTGATTTGTGAATTGATGAAATTGGTGTAACATTGTGATTTGAATTGTTGTGTATAATGTGGGTTAATGATCTCATGAATTAACATGTTTTGATGTATGGGAAAAAACTGATTTTTGGGTGAAAATAGGGCAATCCCATAGCAGAAGAAAATTCTGGTTTTTGGCTTTGTAACAGTGAAGTAACTGGTTACTTCAGGATGGTAATCGATTGCCTCAGAAACTTTTGGGGATTTTAGTTACTTGTTCAGTGAAGTAACCGGTTACCATTCTGAGGTAACCAGTTACCTCGATAAAAATTTGGAGTTATTGGTTACTGTTTTAGTGAAGTAACCGATTACCATCTGAAGTAACCAATTACCTGAGGCAAAATTTGCATAATAGAAGCGTATCAGGGTTGAAGTAATCGGTTACCATCCTGAGGTAACCCGTTACTTCACTGAAGCTGACAAATTTTCAAAACTTGGAAAATCCATAACTTTGCGCACGGATGTCCGTTTGATCCACCATTCGAATCGCCATAGATCTGAGAACGTTGTCTATTATGTAAAAATGTCTTCCAACACAGTAGTTAATTATTTTATGAAGTTAACCTCTTTTGCAAAAGTTCTTAATTGTGTGTTATAAAGAATTGTGTGGAAATTGGTGATCGTGTTGCGTTGTATTGTTGTTGTTGTCTTACAACATGTGGCTAGAAATAGTAAGACATTGATGATGATTGAAATCAATGTATTATGTTGTTGAGTTGCATGATTATGTCTCATACACCCATATTGCATTGTTGTTGTTGTTGTTGGCTCAAATCCTAGATGGAGTGGATACGAGCGAGGTGAATACATTTATTTCCGTTTGTTGATGGCTCTAATCCTAGATGAAGTGAATTAGTAGTTAAGTGAACCAATTGTTCACGAAAATTGTGACCCCAATCCTAGATGGAGTGGATTCGGTGGAAATCTCGATACCACATGCATTGTGTCTAGGTTGAGTTGCATTCCATAATTGTTATTGATGTTGATTGTGAATTGTTATATTGCACGATTTATGACAATTGTGTTGGGGTGATGAAATGCTTGAACACTGATAATTATACATGATAATTTTGTATATCTTTGATTATACTGTTCTTTATATTGTTGTGATATCTCACCCCTTTTGTTGTTATGTTTCCTTTACATGGGTAACATGCAAATACTTAGGAGTAGCTCGAGTAGCAGAAGTCGAAGAGGTTGCTCTTCTTTTTAGTTCGAGTCGACGTTATGCTCTGATACGTAACACTCGGGTTGGGGATAAACGTTTGAATGTTTATTTTGATTTGGTTTTCTGTTGTTGATTTCGATTGGAGTAGTTTGGACTCCAGAATAATTAATTGAAGTTGTTTTGTTGAGAATTGAAATATTTACGTTATTTCAATGAATTTTTGATTCAGACTATGTTATGTTTATTCTAATCATGTGTTATGTATCTAATTGAATGGGCTGTATGGTTTTTAAAGCATGTGACATCGTGATTTATGTTGTTTGAAATTTTAAATTTACTCTGATTTTTGTATAATTGTGCAACGTGGAAGTCAGGGTGTTACACTCAACATTTTGACGCTTATGTTGATTTGGCAGAGATTCCTCACCTTATTGCTTTGACTTTTTTACAAAGTATTTTTATGAGACTTAGAAGATTTTTGAAGCATGTTATTTGATAATTCTACTACAATGATACCCTAAGCGAAGGTGAACATGTGATGACTGATGTTGAATGATTTTTTAAATTTCTAAGTATTACAAAACATATGTGAAATATCTTTGATTTATTTATTTTAATACGCGAAGGGGAATTAGGATGTTACAATAGTGGTATCAGATCAGGTTGATCCATCCAACCAGGTTATCTAATGTTTTGGTACCCTAGCATGCGACATGTGCGATACTCATTTTTTTTCTAACTGCTTGTTAACAGAAGCGAGATTGAAACAATTGAGGAAGTAGCTTTTGCTTCTCTGAAATGTTTGAGATGTGGAGTGTTGGTTCAACGTGCCTATGATTGCAAGAGTAAAATATTAGATACAATTTCTTAAGAGTTGTTTTTAATATTTTTCAAAGAAAATATGACAAGTATATAATTTTTTCCTAAACATATATAATTTTCTTTTGTTTTCACTCCATAAATATATTTAAGTACATTTATCATATTTTAATTGAAAAATAATAAAAACGACACTTGTCGACTTGTATATAAATTATCTCCTTTAAAATAAAACATCATTCATTATTTAAATACAATAAACATTACTTAGATGTAAATATTGATGTTAAAGATGCTATCAAAATAACACTATTCCTTAGATTACTTATATATTTAGTGGGCACATGCATAGTTTGTTTTACTTTATAAACATATAAGACTCAAACAATTATTAAATATACTTCATATTATATAATATATTTAGCTTGAATGCATGAATTATTTAAGAATGTGAAAATGAATAAGAATGATCAAATTAAAAAAAATATTGAAATTAAATGTGTCAAAAATTAAATTAATCACAATATATATATATATATATATATATATATATATATATATATATATATATATATATATATATATATATATATATATATATATATATATATATATATATATAGGCACATTTTCCAGAAATACTTTTTTAGAAAAATACCTAAAATTATTATTTTTGGATAATTTATTTTTAAAAATAATTTATAAATCTTTGAAAGAATTGTCCCCTTAAGGATACATATTATCTGTTTAGTTTTTATTTTTATTTTGTTTAAGTAAACAAAATGTGGTCAAATATATTCTTTGCACAAGTAAAGCATTCGGCCAAAAACTTTAAATAATTTTAATTTTCTTGGAAAGTGAGAACCAAAACCTAGAAAATAAGTTTTCAAAATTCTCAAATCCTTTTTTAAATATTGTAGATCAATTCTAGTTTGATGTTATGGAAACTATAGATTGGTATTAAAGTAAGTAAATATGAATTTCTTAACAAACCTTGGATGAAGAAAACATGTTTAATATGCAACTTCAACTTACTGCTTGTTTTTGTTTATGGAGGAGAAACATATCAATGCATTTACTTGAAGCAATATATGTTGGAACTTAATGAATGTTTTGGTGGGATATATAATTCATGGAACTCCAATATTGTACAATTATATTTTAATAAAATAAACAAAACATCACTTTCATGTAAAAGCACTTTTTAAGAATTCATTTTTTTGTACTTCATATTAATTTCCCCTCACATTACTTTACGCTTAAATTATTATTTGAGATCTTAAAAGTACTTAAGTGGAAATCACACAAACTTGGTCAAATCGTCACATTTAAGTATTAACCAACCAAACGCACACTTTAAATAAGCCATTGAGTGTTGTTTGGATTATTTGGAATTTAAGTTCAAAATGATGACTGGTAGTAGGTGAAAATAAACTCATTAGGCATGGAAGTTCACACACAAATTATTTTTGAAGTGTTGATTTACATGTCATCTATAAACCTAAAGCCACCAACCTAAATTTTGACCCTAACCATTGATTGTTACGTTTTACTACTACGACCATACTAAAAAAAGTCATTTTCATGAAACATGTTTTTCCAAACTATGACTTTTAGCCATCTAAACTGTTTGATCTTTTGTTTAATTCCCAATGTATGGCAAGTTGGAGTATATATATATTTTTTCTTCTTCTTCTTGACAACTTATATTTAAATTTGAACATTTGACCATGCTTTATTTTTTTATTTTTAAATTGATACAAGTAATTGTTATATAACAACACCAGAAGAATGAAGAAGTAGAATGGAGAAAAAGATAACCAAAATAATTTTATTTAATTGATATTTTGGTCTAAATTTACCTTGTCTAATTAGACACGCACATGTGTTTTATATTTGGCTATTTTTATGAGTTTAATTTTCCTGCAATTATGTCACGGGGATTAGTTTTTTTATGTAGCGGCGCAGACTCATTATTGTAAAACATTATTGTTCTTAATTAAAATTCATATTCACAATTAGCCGGTCTCGGACCGATGTATGATGATTCTTTTGATTCAAACAATAACTCATGGTCAGAATTTGTGATTTATTATCTTGATAGAAAAATATATCCTTAAATATTTTGACATGGAAGTTAGTTAGAGGCAACTGATCACTAGGCATAAGGGTCGAATATCCTATTGAATTTAGTCTAAATCATAACTCAACATACATGTACACTAGTTTGGATAAAATAAAATAACAATCCATAATTTATTGAGCCAATTTAGTTAAAACCTCCGATTAAGGGTCTCTTTGATAATACCAAAAAATAAAAATTTAGTATTTAGTTTTTAATTTTTCAGTTAATATCAACAAAAAATTTTGTTTCATAACTCTCATTTAATTTTTAGCTTGTAGGTTTTTTATTAGCTTTTACTTTTTTTATTTTAAAAGTTATTTGAAGTAGAGCTTGTTGGTTTTTAACTTGTGACTTTTTATTTTATTTATATCTTTATTATTTTAAAATATATATTAAAACTATCAATTTCTTAATTAAAAATAACCTTTTATATTATTTTATATTTATCAGCTAATATAACAGAGAATTTATTAAACACTCAAACTAATTTATCATGTAACAACTATCTGCTACCAACTATAAATCATCAGTTACTAGCTATAAGTCATCAGCTACCAGATAATTTTACCAAATAGAGCCTAAGTTGTATAGTGAGTTATCCAATTTTTTTATATATAATTATTAATGATATGTCATATTTTTTCTTAATAAATAATTTAGCATATTGTCACTATTTTTCTAAACATCAAATGTATAAAAGCACGGTAGAATCTATCATAAAAATATTTATAAAAATTAAATGTACATTAGAGTAACATGTAATATCTATCTATTTAATCTAAATTTAAGGATATCATGATAACAACTTACACACAATCCTAACCCTATTTTAGATGTGACATACTCTACTTATTCTAAATACAACATCACATCAAATTAGAATTTTATTTTCTATTATCACTTTTTTTTAATTCTTCACATTAAATCATTACATATATCACTAAATCCAATATCTTTATTATTTAATTTTAAAACATAAATTTTATAATTGTTATAAATTTTAAATATTCTTTACGAAAAATATGTCACTTTTGATTTTAAAAAATTATATTTTAACTATAATATTCATGTTTAATAACAGTTATAATATATATAAACCCTCCTCCTATATATATATATATATATATATATATATATATATATATATATATATATATATATATATATATATATATATATATATATATATTCTTGCTAGAAAAACTATGTAAATGTGTTTAGGGATTTGGAGGCTCAAGCAATGTATCTTGAATTCCAAACTATCGAATGTCTTGCTTATCCCGTTGGTGAAAACCCTATTTATACGAGTCCATGAATCTTGCAGTCGGAGCATACTAGTCATGGCCTCTCATATCCACGTAATTATGGTGCCTTTAAGGCAAGTAACGTTTGCCGCCTCTACCATACTCGGCCCGTATTCCATCTTCATATCCCTATTTGTCCGAGTTGCATACTCGACTCATACTCTGCCATTATCTCTTCCATCCTTATATCTCGGTTAGGATTTTATGTATGATTATAAGCTCCCAAGCACATGATTTCATGCCTTGAAGTTTGTGGTCGATAAGGAACATAAATTTCGGCCAAGATATACGTCGGTTTTTGATGACCTGTAAGCGCGTGTATTACATTCCCTAGTTTTTCTGAACAGTCACCTACCCTGTCATAGGTATAATGATCACCATAGTGGGTTTTAAATGCCAACACGCTACCTCTTCATTTTCCCCTTTAATAATGTTCTTTTCCCCTTTTTGAAAACATATTTCCTTTTTCATTCCTCTCCACGAAACCTCTGTTGCCGCCTACAAAATCTGAACTTTTCCAACTCCTCTAATCGTTTTTTCCAAGTATTCCTTATATTCCTTCCATCTTTCTCTTTATTTTCTCATAGGATGGTGGTTATTAGAGAATGCAACGGTTTAGGTCATAGGAAACATTTGAATAATGATGAAAGTAGAGCCTTGGGGAGGAACGGATGCAAGAGATGAGAGATGCCCTAGGGGTAGAAGAACTAGAGAGGGTTATGAACAAGATTAATTCTGAAGTTCTAACTTCTGATAGTCATTCTGACCCTGAGTCTTCAGGTTCCGTGGAGCTACTGATGGAAACCAGCACACCGTTTAGAGCGGAAGTCCTAGGCTTCAAACAGAGTGTTATCAGAGATTTAAAGATCGCAACGCTCTGTTCTCTCTGAAATGTTTCCTCCATAGGAAACGAATATGACGTGGTTCTTGAAGCCTGTGAAACTGAGGAGTGTGTTTGCATGTCCCAGTCTAAAGGAGTAAACCCTAGATGGTTTTACTTTTATGCCGGGGTTTTGGAAGAATTAAATATTAGCTTCCCTTTTACCATCTTTGAATCTGTCATACTTAGAACAGCAAACGGAGCCCATTCACAGCTTTTCCTGAACAGTTGGGTTTTCATAAGAGCCTTCAAATTAATTTGTAGGGTTATGAACATTACTCCGACTATAGGGCTATTTTTCTCCTTCTTTGAAGTAAAGATCGCAGACTCTAGAAGTTTGGTAGCTTTAAATGGTATCCCAAAAAGGAGCTTCCTTCAAGCCTATACCTCAAATTTCAAAGGCTACAAGGAACGTTTTCTCCGAGTTAGGTGTGATCCTCGGTGTCCACAGGTCATCTATGGCGCTGATGGACACCCCATATTTCCTTTGTACTAGACAAGTAACTCACTCCCTATCTCTGACTTTGACTATGATGTGTTAAGCGACTCAAAAACTCAGTCTCTTGGAATTTTAGACTCCTTCCAGTGAGGGCAAAGGTGAAAGAACAGTGTTTTAATGCTTGTCAAAAACCTATACGTGAAAATATATCATGCTTGAAACTGGTGCACGTGAGGAACATAAAAAATAAGCAAGTTTCTCAAAACAGACTGCATGAGCCGACTCATGGAATCTTAGGTCGGTTCAAGAAAAAAAGTTTTGGTTTGACAACACTCGGGAAGGCGCACGCCTTCTCCATGAGTCGAGTCATCATTCTGGGAAAACATGTGACTCCTCTTCAACCGACGCATGCCCTGTTTTTCACAAGACATGAGTCAGCTCATAAGGTAATGCGTTGACGCATGCCTGAAGACACTCTCACCCACACCGCTCCGGAAGGCGCACGCCTTCTGCATAAGCCGGCTCATCGCTGATTTTTCTAAAACTTTCTGCTATATTGTTCTATCATTGGGATCACATATATTTGTTTTGACTTTTATTTTTGGTGACAACAAGAAAAAGTGAAATATTGACACAAGAGTTCTTTTCATCTTTAACCTTTCATCAATCATCAACAATTACACACAATCATTCTTGTTGGTCAAGGTTTTGGGATTGAGTTGATAACGTCCAAATTGAAAGTGCAATTTAAGATTTGAGTAGAGATCTTTGTGGGTTTTTTCTTGAATAAAACCATTGGGGTTTTCTCCTCCAATATTCGGGGTTTTAATCACAAGTCTTTGCTTCATTAAATTCATCCGAGCTAAGGGATTGGAAGACCGTGAGTTGTTCAATCGGGTAACGGTAACTGGAGGATTGTGAAGAAATATTTGGGGCCAATTTCTAGGGTTCAAAATCATTCAAGGAAGAAAGGGATTTTGTTCAAGATTTGGCATACTTGATTCATCTAGAATCTAGGGAAGAGAAGTGCAACATATAAGATTCATCAAGTTACTTTGAATTATGGTGATTGCATCTTCTCTTACAAAATTTGCAAAATTAATTTCATAATCCTAATTCTAGATTCTAGAATTAGGGGCATAGTAGCCCACGCGAGGACGACAGGGTGAACTGTCTTAACAAATACTGTGTCCATTTTAGTTTTCCGCATTTTATTTCTATTTGCTTGAATTTGCGAGTTATAAATTTTCCACATTCATACAAAATAGTTGTAGTGATAAACTTGATTTTACAACACATATAACATTCATTTGAATATCTATAATCACTACAATTTGATATTAACCAAACCTTGTGTAGTATGTACACCAAGTGTTTGGTGAATTTACAACTCAAAAATTAGCTTTATCTTCTCCGCAGCTAATTGGTAATAACTTGTACCTTGTTAAATTTGCTAAAGATATTCATCATATTCAATTTTAGTTGTGATTCTATTCTCATCATTTTCATCAAATCGGTTCGCATATCCGATCTTTCCAATATGTAAAGTTTAGACGATTAGATTTAGGGTTGTCGCTCTCTGATACAAACTATTTTTCAAAAAGCTCAAAATTTTTAAAAGTGATCTATTCAACCCCCCTTCTAGATCCGTCACTTCGTTTAAAACTTCCGTTCGATCAGAGTTAGAGACTTATTGTCGCTACCTTATGATGAAATCCCAGCTTTCTAGGGTAAGTCTCTTTTTATGCCTTGCCTACACGCCAAGTTTCATTTTTACTGACTAACCTTTTTTCGTGTTTTTCCACATGCAGATAAGATGACTGATTTTCCAGTGAAAGAGCAAAAAAAATTGATGGCGGCAACTCGTGCTGCCTGGAAGGGTACTGGTGGCCCCTCTGAGGCCAAATCAGACTTAGCCAGCTTAGAAGTCCGTGTGCCCAAAAAGAAAAAGACCACGGGTACTAAGTCAAGCGCGCTGGAAACAGTGGTGATCTCGACATCTCCAAGCAAACGCCTCTTGGAGACAGAGCTGACTGAAGAAAATATCCCAAAGAAACTCAAAACCATGATGACCAATGAAGTGAACCAAGTTGATTGGGAAGTCTCTACTCTGATGAGAGAAACTGGCGATAGCTCATCCCGTCCCTCAACTGAGAACAAGTTCTGGTCTGCCGACTTTGATATCATAAATTTCCTATACGACTACCTCAACGTTACCGAGGATGTGAACAAGGTGAAATAAAATTTGAGACTAGCTATGTTCCAAGTCCTAGGAATTTCTATACCCTCCAGAGTCTTTAACTTGTAAGCACCATTATTGAGCTTCTCTAGTATCCGGAATGGACCTTCCCAGTTGGGACATAGCTTTCCTTTCTTCGTTGGATCCGTAACCCTTTTGAGAACTAAATCTCCGACTTCAAAGCCTCATTATTTCACCTTCAAGTTGTAACGTTGTACCAATCTTTGCTTGACAACAATTTCTCTAAGATGAGCTATATTCCCCACCTATTCCAACAAATTGGCTTCTTCATTCAACCCCTGATTGTTAGCTCGTTCATCAAAACTCTCCCGCCTCCATGAGGGTAAATTCTCATCCACATGGATCATAACATCGGCTCCGAAGACCATTCTGTAGGATGTTTCATGGGTTGTTGAATGAATGATTGTGTGGTATGACCATAACACTTTGTGAATGTGCTCCGCCCATAGTCCCTTAGCTTCATCCAGTTTCTTCTTTATTGCATTCAATATTACTTTGTTGGCGGACTCAGCCTGACCATTTTCCTGTGGGTGCTTTACCGAGATGAACTTGTTTATAACTCCCAGGTCCCTACAAAAATGAAAAATATAAGCACTTGCAAATTGTGTTCCATTGTCTAATAAAATGATCCGTGGGAGTCCGAAGAGACAAATTATATTCCTCCAGTAAAAACGACGTACTCTTTCCGCTGTTATCCGGGCGACAGCCTCGACTTCCACCCACTTTGTGAAATAATCGACAGCTACAACAAGAAATTTCAACTGTCCGAGAGCCACGGGAAATGGTCCGAGAATGTCAGCCCCTCACTAATAAAAAGGCCACAGAACCACCACAGAGACAAGAAGCTCAATCGGTGTGTGGATGCTATGTGTAAACGTTTGGCATTTTCACAATGAGTAACAAAGTGAGTACAATCCTTCAACATAATAGGCCAAAACTATCCAGCACGCAGTATCTTACTGGATAGAGATCGACCGCCAACATAATTTCCACAAATACCTTCATGAACTTCTTTTATTACCAGAGTAACGTCCTTCTCGGACACGCAACATAGCATAGGAGTAGCTCTCCCTATCCTGTAAAGTTTATTAGTGATTATCACAAACCTTGCTGAAATCTTTTTAACCTGTCGGGCCCCTTCCTTGTCGCTAGGTAAAATATCCTGTTGAAGATACTTAATGATGGGAGTCATCCAACCGGTTTCCTCCTCAACCGCAAACACCTCCTCTTTTTCAATACTCGACAATGTTAAAGTCTCTTGGATCACAGATTTATTCATTTCTGACCCCTTAGTGCTAGCCAGACGAGCTAAGAGGTCGGCTCGGGCATTATCTTCTCTAGGGATATGAAAAATACCAAACCCTTCAAACTTCTTACAAAGTAATAACGCCTGTTGGACATACTTCCTTCCACCTTCCCGGTCACCAATTGTGTATTTGCCTGGACAACCAGATGAGTTACCCCAACCTCTAAGGCCAACTTCAGACCAACTATCAGGGCTTCGTACTCTGCCTGGTTGTTACTTGTTTGAAAACTGATCTGCAACGAATATTCAAGCACTATGTCTCCGAGGCCTTCCAAGACTATACCGACTCCACTACCTTTCAAATTTGACGATCAATCAACGGAAAGAATCCATCTCGCTGCTGAATAATTCCCAGGTGGGGAGCTGAATTCAACCATAAAATATGCTAGGACCTGAGACTTTATACTGATGCGATGAGTGAAATCAATGTCATACTCGGACAGTTCCACTGCCCAAGACACCATTCTTCTGGCCAGATTCGGCTTTTTAAATATCTGCTTTAGTGGAAAGTTTGTTCTTACCAAGATAGGATGCTCGTGGAAGTAGTGCCTTAGCTTTCAAGTTGTTGTCACCAAAGCTAGGGCCAAACGTTCAATTTTCTGGTACCTTAACTCTACTCCTTTTAGCACTTTACTGACAAAGTAAATCGGCCGCTCTCTGGACTCTCCTTCTTTTACCAACACGAAACTGATAGCGTGATCGGACCAAGCGAGATATAGTACCAGCTGAGTATTCTCCTTTGGCCTAGTGAGAACTCGAGGAGTTGATAGGAACCGTTTCACCTCCTGGAATGCCTACTCACACGCATCAGTCCATTCAAAATTCTCCCTCTTTCTGATATCTGCGAAGAAATGAATTGACTTGTGACCTGCATAAGATAGAAAGTGAGACAACGCTGCCAACCAGCCAGTTAGTTGTTGAACTTCGCAGATTGTAGTCGGGCTCCTCATGTCAATGATCGCCTGACATTTTTCCTGATTGGCTTCTATTCCCCGGCTTGTCAACATGAAACCCAAGAACTTGCCAGCTTGTACCCCAAAAGTACATTTATCCAGGTTCAGGTGCATATTATACTTCTGAATTGCTGCAAAAGTTTCCTCTATATCAATAACATGCTTGCAGTCAATAATAATCTTCACAACCAATTTATGGAGCGAACACCATGTCCATGAGCCTCTGATAGGTCGCGCCGACATTCTTCAAACCAAACGGCATTACCTTGTAGTTATAGTTCTTTCGATATGTCATGAAGGTTGTTTTTGAAGCATCTGCTGGGTTCATTCTTATTTGATTATACCCCGAGTAGGCATCTAAAAAGATTAGGAGTCGGAACCCCAAATCCCAATCAATCAGCCGATCAAAATGAGGTAGTGGATATGGATCCTTTGGACATGCTTTGTTGAGATCCGTGAAGTCAACACACATTCTCCACTTCCCCATCTTCTTTTTGACCATGACCACATTGGACAGCCAGGTTGGGTATTGAACTTCCCCAATAAACCCGACTTTAATCAGTTTCTCAACCTCCTCTATAATAGCCTTCCTCTTTTCACATCTAGGTCAAGGGCCATGTGATGGCACATAACATCCTATTTGATCCCGACATATCAGCAGGTTTCAAAGTAAAGAGGTCCAAATTTTGTCTCAGAACTTGGATTATCCTGGCTTCTTCCTAAACAGATAGTTGCGTTCCTAAGTGAGTGATCTCTGAAGGTTGGGAACTGATATGTACCTCTTTCGTCTCCTCCTGGGGAGTCAAGCTGTCTTCCTTAGGATCCTCTCTAGGATCAGTATCCACCACATTAAATTTATGGTCCGCCGGTTCTTCGACATAAACCGACCTCTTCTTAATTTTCATGTTGTCCTTGTAGCATTTCATGGCCAAACTCTGATCCCCCCGGACAATACCATCGCGGCCCTCACCTAATGGATACTTCATGGTGAGGTACAATATTGACAAAGCCGCCTCGAGGGCGTTGAAGGATGGTCTACCAATGATGATATTGTATTGTGAGAAAGCATTAACCACCAGGTATCGGACCCAAACATCCTTGGAATTTTTGTTTGTCCCAAAAATGGTCAATACTGGGAGATGGTCCAACACCTACACCTGTTCGCCAAAAAAAACGCACCACGATTCCACTGAACATTAACAAATCCTTGGGGTCCAAATCCATCCCCTTAAAAGATTCCCAATACATAACATCAGCTGAACTTCTCGGATCAACCAATACTCGCTTCATACTCCAGTCTCTTATCTGCACCTTAATGACCATGGGGTTGTTTTCATGAGGTAGAATGCCTTTCGAGTCCTCCCGAGAAAAATCTACTATCCCGGGATCATCGTCGGTTGGCACAACCTGAGCCACGTGCATTACTCCTCGCGTGTATCTCTTCCAGGCTAAGTTGGTGGATCCGCCTCCAGCGAATCCACCTGAAATGGTGTTGAGCGTATGTCGGGTTAATCTTGCTTCACGAACCTCCTCGGCTGTCTTACCCTTCTTTTTTGATGGAGAGCCTGAAGCTTCCTCTCGTTTTAGTGGCGGGCTATGCCTGTCGTCCTGCCCCAGGCCGTATTACACGTAGGACAACATCTTTCCCCTATGAATCAACTTTTTTTATCTCTCTGCGCAACTGAACACATGCCTTCGTCGTGTGCCCTCTGATGCGGTGATAAGCACACCAAGCTTCCAGATTTTTTCCCATGACAATATTTGTCGTGTCAGGCTTCCACGGTTTAGGAAACAAATTCAAATGGTGTGAAGGTTTCACCCGGCCTTAGGGCCTGACGTGACCGTGGCGGAGGTCGCTTCTCCCGGGTACGTTCTCGAGACGTTGACTGATCCCAGAATCGGGTCCTCTGATCTGAGCTATCGTCTCAACCCTTTCCTTTCTCTTTAGAATCACATGTCCTCTTTTCCATGTTGCTCTCTTCACCTTTTACGTAACACTCTGCCCGGGTGATAACTTCATCCATGCTTTTAGTCGGCTTCTGAGCCAATGACTCGTTGAATTGACCGGCTTTGAGCCCATGCTAAAACGCCACCACAAAGATCTCTTCATTAGGGTGGGAAACCTTTAAAGTCTCCTCATTAAATCTAGCCATGTAGTTACGCAGCAACTCTGCTGGAAGCTGCCCGACACTAAACAGCGAGGTGTTAGCTACCTTCTGGTTACGATTTGCAGAGAACTGTTAAATTATCTCTCTGGTAAAATCTTGGTAGCTTGTCAGGGAGAGTCGTGGCAGGCCTATGTACCACCGTAGCGCAGATTCCTTGAAAGTACCAACCATTAGCTTGCATTTCAAGGAATCAGATTCCCCTATCAACACCATGGAATTATTGACTGGAATAATATGCTCCTGAGGAACAATCTTTCCATCATATGTCGCAAGAACAGGAGGTTTAAAATTCTCTGAAACGAGATCATCCCAAATAATCTAGGACAAAGTAAATCGTCAATCATGTCCAGCAACTGCGCCAATTCTGGCGGGTCAGTCCCTGGAGGTGTTATTGACATCGCGCTTTCAACTACTGTGTGGTGGTCTGGGATACTCTTGCTAGAAAAACTATGTAAATGTGTTTAGGGATTTGGAGACTCAAGCAATGTATCTTGAACTCCAAGCTATCGAATGTCTTGCTTATCCCGCTGGTGGGATCCCTATTTATACGAGTCCATGAATCTTGCAGCCGAAGCATACCAACCATGGCCTCTCATATCCACGTAACTGTGGTGCCTTTAAGGCAAGTAATGTCTGTCGTCTTTATCATTATTTCCTTTGTAACGTGTGTCATCAAGATTTTAAGGTGGCAGTTACACTCCTTTTAAAGCTCTGGGCTGTCTATAACGGTGTCGGGCTAGATCATGGCGCTTTAGGGTATGTACTCGGACCATACTCCGCCCTCATATGTATGATTGGCCGAGAACCATACTCGATCCATATTCTGCCTTTGTATGCATGATTGGCCGAGAACCATACTCGGTCTGTATTCCGCCTTCATATGCCTATTTGTCCGAGTTGCATACTCGGCTCATACTCTGTTATTATTTCGTCCGTCGTTATAGCTCAGTTAGAATTTTATGTATGATATATATATATATATAATATTAAACAATAATAATATCTAAATTCAATGTCTTTATTAAGAAAAATACGTCACCTTTGATTTCTAAATCCAATGTTTTATTGTTTAATTTTAAAACATAAATTTTCCAAGTGTTTTAAATTACAAAACTAAAAATATGTCAATTTTATATGGCCAAATTTTCACATTAAAATTAAATCTTCCATAATAATTATATGTAATTCATATTATCACTATCTCAATTAGACCTCATCAATTTTCGTTAATTGATTAAATTTTTTGTTTTTGAATAACTGTAATTGTATTATTTCAAAAAAGATATAAAATACAAGCCGATTGCTCGGATCCAGCCTCCTCAAAAGACAATAGTAACTAAAAAATCTCTATGATTAAGGCATTACAAGGCTAATAATGTGTTCTTTCAATTTCTTATTATACCATCCTCTATAAATTATTTTCCTCTAATATCGTATCAACTATCTTTGTATTATCCACACTATTACCGTAACACATGTCATTGCGGTACTTCCATACCACATACACTGTCTCAGTAACAACCAACTTAAAAAGCATCGGTTGCTTACTTTTGCCCCGAGCGGCTAAAAGAATCCGCTCTAGTTCTTCCTTCCAATCTTTAGGTTTTCTCTTAATTTGCATCCAATACAGGACACTGGACCTTATCCTACCGAGTTCCTCACACCCCAAATAGCAGATGGTTCTGAGTTTCTTCCTCTTGACAAAAACAACATTCTGCATTATCAATCAAACCAAACTTCTTCAATCTAGCTTTAGTGGCTAGTCTTCCATGGCAAGCTAGACATAAAGTTATCAAAGCTCGTGGCCTAGTAAGATTATGACAAGATTATACCATGGAACTATTGGATCATCGGTACAAAGCTTTCGATACAACTCTTTCATACATAACCTACTGTAACCCTGAAATCCCACCCATGTGATGTTGAAATCTCCCAGATTATCACGTTGTTTAAGAATATTTTTCACAATCCAAGAATTATGATTCTTAATAACAACATGTATCAGATCATCTTTCCGCAAATAATATGCATGGATCCATTTAACTCATATGCTATCAGATTTGCCACTTATATTCCAGAACAGTTTTAGCATAGTTACTCTATTCCACAACTTGAGGTCAATAATATCCAACCCACAACTTGGGCAGCATTCTGATTAAAATTATTATAAATACATTTTTATCTTTTAAACATAAATAATAATTTCGAGTAATTATGGTCATTAAAATTAATGTATATATATATATATATATATATATATATATATATATATATATATATATATATATATATATATATATATATATATATATATAAAGATTTTGTCATGATAAAAAAAAAATATCAAAAATTATTTCTTTTACTTATATTTTTAAAATATATATTATTTTTTCTTTTAATAGAAATTTATCTTATAATTTAACAAATAATTATGAATTACAATTGATTTTTTTTTTTTTTACTGAAAATTTAACAAAGAATTATCTACTACAAATTAATATATTTGTCAATTCTACCATCAAAATTATAAAATTTTAAGCTTCATATATTATCTTTAATATATAAAATTATGAAAAATATGAGTTACTAAATATTTACTAAGTGTTACAATAAGTAGAAAAACTGAGTGGATTTTTGAAACTGCCAAATTAAATTTATTTCATGGTATACATAATTTTAATCATAATTAAATTTTCGACAAATGATATACGTTATATACTCATGCCACAATTATTTTTATATTTTTATGTTAAATATTTTTATTTTTTTATGTTAAATATTCATTAATCATCAAATCGTTACTATTGTTACATATAGATTTTTTATTTCCTATTTTAACTATTTTTCATTCAGGACTACTATATTGATCTGCTTCTGTCATTTTGTGCTATATGCTCCACATTATATATTCTATTTTCTTTTTCAAAACCACATTGATAAATATATTTCTTCTATCATTTGTGCTATGTGTTCTTCATTATATGTTATAATTTTTCATTTTCAAAGCCAAGTTTAAAATATATTTCTTATATTTATTTGTGTTACGTCCTTCACATTGTATGTTCCAATTTTATGTTTTCAAAGTCGAGTTCGAAAAAAATATCCACTTCGAAACTTTACTCTTGCAATTTAAAATTGAAAACTAAAGGAATAGATGATGGAAATCCACTGAAAAATATATAAATGGTTGATACTTATACTATGAGGTATTTTATTTATTATATGTCTCATTCACTGTCGATACTTTTATTATAATGTTTTCATATTATCAAAAAGAGTGATCTTAATTAATTCTTATTGATATATTTTTTTTATTTTATATGAAATATATGAAAAAAATAAAATGCATCATTTATAAATGATAAGAATTTCATTGTTTTCTCATTAATTAAATACTAAAAAATTAGCTCACTTTTTTCTTCGGTCATAAATTAATATTTATTATTAATACCACATTTTTTTGTTAATATAACTTTCATTTAGATAGTATATAAAATTTTAATTATATAATGTGACATTAAACATAAATTTTAGAATGTATTACATATCACTGATGAAAATTGAATTCAATCTTTTATTAAAATCTAATACATACTTATATTCATACAAAAAATACATACTTATATAGTTGATTTTATAAATTACAAAAAAATGTCAAATTTTCTATAGCCAAACTTTCACATTAAAATTGAACCTTCCAAAATACTTATATGTTGTTTATACTTATCACTGTCTCAAATTAGACCTCCTCAATTCCAGTTAATTATTTAAAATTATGATATATACAATTTTATCATTTGGACATGAATAACAATTTAGATTAATTATGATCATTAAGATTAATATATACATTTTTTTTCATTTAACTATGAAGATTTTGTCATGATCAAAATAAATAAAAAATCAAATAGTTTTATTGTTGTGAAACTTTCAATTTTTTTACCAAAAAAATATATATTAGAATTTAATTTTTTTACTTATATTTTGAAAATATATAATATTTTTTCTTTTAATAGAAATTTACCTTATAACTTAACAAATAATTATGAATTACAATATTAATATTTTTTTTTTACTTGTAATTTAACAAAGAATGATCTATTACAAATTAACTTATTTATCAATTCTACAATCAAAATTATAAAAATTTAAGCTTCATACATTATCTTTAATATACAAAATTATGAAAAATAAGAGTTAGTAAATATTTACTAACGGTTACAATAAGTGGAAGAATTGAGTAGATTTTGAAACTGTTAAATTAAATATATGTTAATGGTATAAATAATTTTAATCATGATTAAAATTTTGGCAAATAACATATATTTTTTGTTTCCTAATGTAATTATTTTCCATTCAAGATTACTATTTATAGCATTGATCTGCTTCTATCATTTGTGCTATAGGTGTTCCACAATATATATTATAATTTTTTCTTTCAAAATTACATTGATAAATATTCTTCTATCATTTGAGCTATGTGTTCTACATTATATGTTATAATTTTCCTTTTCAAAGCCAAGTTGGTAAATATATTTCTTATATATATGTTACGTCCTCCACATTGTATGATAGTTTTCTCTTTTCAAAGTCATGGTTGTTAAAATATTAAATTAGATTTATTAAAATAATATATTAGATTAGGTTTGATTTAATATTTAAATATAATCTAAGTAGTGTACACCCAAGTTTAATTAGGGTTGTATATAAATAGTCATAGTCTGTATCATTATTTGTACAATTGAATAATACAAATCTATATTTTCTTTATTATTCTCTCTTTCTCTCCTCACTAAAAGCGTGTCACACACTAACAAACTGGTATCCAGAGCCTCTGATTATTGTTCTTGATCGAGTTTTCAAGAATTTCACGTCAAATATCGTGTTTCTAGGACAAGTGAATCAACCGCTGCGAAGATGGATAGTAATAAGGGCATTCCGAATTCTCTTACAATGCTTGATGGCAACAATTAGATACGATGGAAAAAACAGATGCAATCCTTGCTTGGCTTCCATGAAACCCTAGAGGTGGTTACCGACGACGTTCCTGCGTTGGCTGCAAATGCAACCGAAGCACAAAAAAGCCCACAACAAAGTTAAGAAGAAAGATTGCAAGTCTGCTTACTGCATTCAAATGGTTGTTGATACTACTAATTTTGACAGAATCTCTCATGCTGAAATGGAGAATGAGGCATGGGATATTCTGGTGAAGTATTACGATGGAGGTGAGAAAGTCAAGTTTGTCAACTTAAAAGCCTTGCGTCGACAATATGAGTTGTTGTCGATGGGAGAAGATGAAAAAGTTGTAGAATATGTGTTGAAGGTTCAGAAACTCGTCTATCTCATGAAGGATTGTGGTGAAACCATAACTAATAAGATGACAGTTGAGAAGGCAATGAGAACGTTGACCTCTCACTTTGATCACGTTATCGTAGTTATTCTAAAATCTAACAAACTTGAAACCACTAAAGTGGAAGATTTAGTTAGTTCGTTGTTGGCGCGTGAGATGAGGATTATCGAAAGGAAAGGAGTTCAAGACTCGATACAGGCTCTGGAAGCTCAACTATGGAAAAGGATGGTGGTTCCAACAAATTCAAAGGCAAGTTCGACAAGACTCTGGGCAAGAAACCTTGGTTGAATCCCCACAAATATAAGGTCGAAGATAGATTTTCTGAATCCTCGAAAAGGGGAGGAGGAAACCATCGAAAGGACAAAGAAGATAAAAAAGGTGTGCAATACTATAACTATGAAAAGTGGAGTCACATAGCCAAGAATTATTGGTACAGAAAAGACAAGGGATCGACAAATAAGGACGAAGGAGAGAACTTTGCACGCCAAGATTCAGATGATTTTGAAGGCGGTATGGTGGTTATGGCTGTAGTTGCAGATATCCACATCGAATCCAAGATCTGGTTCCTCGACTCAGGCTACTCGAATCACATGATTGGTCGAAAGGAGTGGTTGGTAGACTATGATGAGTCAAAGAAGAGCAAGGTAAAACTTGCTGATAATAGTTCATTGCAAGCAGATGGTACTGGAAACATAGTTTTTCAAATGTGTAATGGAGGGAAAGTTATGATTAAAGATGTGCTCTATGTACCTGGAATGAAGTGCAACTTGCTAAGTGTTGGATAACCGGTCGAAAAAGGTTTCTCAGTTGTTATGAAAGATGGAGCTTTGAAATTGTTCGACACCAAGAAAAATTTGGTCTTAAATCTTCGTTGTCGAAGAACATGACATTTAAGACTATGATCAGTTCGACAAAAGTTCAATGTTTAAAAACTGTTGTTGACCACAAGGATAGTTGGTTGTGGCATTTGAGGTTTTGACATTTGAATTTTCGATCACTGAATCAACTGATTACTCAAGATATGGTTATTGGAATTCCAAGTCTTGAGATGCCTAATAAACTTTGTGAAGGCTGTTTAGTTGGAAAGCAATCCAGAAATTCTTTCGTTTCAACTATGCAAATGAGATCATCATGCATTCTCGAAGTGGTACATTCAGATGTATGTGGTCCATTCGAAGAACATACCATTGGTGGAAACAAATACTTTGTTTTCTTTGTTGATGAGTTCAATCGAAAGTTGTGGATCTATGTGATCCAGAGAAAGGACGAAGTATTTGAAAACTTTAAGAGATTCAAGATACTTGTCGAAAACTAGAGTGAGAAAAGGGTCAAAGTTTTGCAAACAGGTGGAGGTGGAAAATATACTTCGAAGATGTGTGAAATGTTTTGTGTAGAACATGGTGTTGATGATGAGGTAATTGCTCCTTATACGCCTCAACATAATGGAATTGCTGAAAGAAGAAACATAATTATATTATATATGGCAAGATGCATGCTAAAGTAGAAGAATTTGCCAAAGTCTTTATGGGGAGAAGCTGTTTCGACTGCAGTTTTTTATTTTGAATAGGTGTTATACTATGATTTTGAGGAACAAGGTTCCTGAAGAAGTTTGGAGTGGCAAACGACCATTAGTAAGTCATTTGAAGGTGTTTGGCTCTATATGTTACAAGCATATTCCTGATGCGAGAAGTAGGAAGTTTGATGACAAAAGTGAACCTACGATTCTGGTAGGATATCATAAAACTGGTGCATACAGACTATTCAATCTAATTAATGAGAAAATTGTGTTGAGTATAGATATTGTGATTGATAAAAATTCTGCCTGGCCATTGATGAGCTATGGTTTCGATGAAGAAATTAATGAAGTCGAAGTCGAAGAAATTGCTAATATTTCAGTCGAAGACGAAGAAATTGCTGACATTCCTGACAATGTCGAATTTGAAGAAGGTGTGGCTAGCATAAGTCATAGACCTCAACGAAATAAAGTTCTTCCAACAAGACTTCAGGATTATAAAGTAATTGGTGATGATGAGGTAACACCAGATAGAAATTTAGTTCATTTTGCTTTACTTGTAGCTGTTGAACCAATCAACTATACTGAAGCTTTGAAGATTAATAAGTGGAAGTTATCTATGGTCGAAGATTTACAGGCAATCGAAAGAAACAACACATGGGAGTTAGTCGAATTTCTAAAACATACAAAAGCTATCGAAGTAAAGTGGGTATTCAAGTTGAAACACAATGCAGATGGGTAGATAGCAAGACATAAAGCAAGATTATTAGCTCGAGGTTTTCTTCAAAGAGAAGGACTTGACTACTCTGAAGTATTTGTTCCAGTAGCAAGATTGGAGACTGTTCAACTAGTGGTAGCATTGGCATGTAACCAAGGCTGGTCGACATTTCATCTAGATGTTAAATAAGCATTTCTGAATGATCCTTTAGAAGAAGAATTTTATGGCACACAACCTCTTGGGTTTGTGATTCAGAAGCAAGCGAGTAAAGTATATAGGTTGCACAAAGCGCTCTATGGTCTCAAGCAGATACCTAGGGCATGAAACAAGAAGATTGAATTATACTTAGTCAAATTGGGATTTGTAAAATGAAAATTAGAGTACGGTGTCTATGTTCAGGTTGTAGCACAAGATATAACAATCATATGCTTATATGTCGATGACTTTCTAGTAGCTGGAAATAGTTTGAAGAACTTGTCGAAGTTCAAAGAGCTGATGACGAAGGAATTTGAAATGTCGAATTTGGGAAAATTGTCTTATTTCCTAGGCATGAAATTTAAAATAACGAAGCAAGGTATGATGCTACATCAAAGGAAGTATGTCAAAGAGATAATCAAGAGATTTAGAATGGATGATTCAAATCATGCATCCTCACCTGTCGAACCAAATGTGAAGTTGGAGAAAAATGGAGAGGAAGATAAAGTTGATGTAACTTTGTTTAAGCAAAATGTGGGATCTCTGAGGTATTTATGCAACATTCGACCTGATATAGATTTCGCTGTCGGATTAGTAAGCAGATATGTGAGTGTACCAAAAGTGTCACATATGAAGGCTGCATGAAGAATCCTGAGATATCTGAAGGGTTTGATAAACTGTGGAATACTATTTCGACGAAATTATGAAGATAAAAAGAAATAGTTAATTGTTTTTCAGATGTTGATTGGTGTGGAGATAAGGAAGATCGAAGAAGCACAAATGGATATTTCTTTCAAGTATTCGGTGCCTCAATCTCATGGTGTTCGAAGAAGCAACATGTGGTGGCATTGTCATCTTGCGAAGCTAAATATATAGCAGGATCGTATGTTGCATGTCAATCAATTTGGATTAAATCAGTACTTGAAGAAATGGCTGTCGAAGTGAAGAAACCTCTAGTGTTGCAAATTGACAACAAGTCAGCCATAAATCTGGCAAAGAATCCAGTTCTGCATGGAGGGAGTTAGCATATCGAAGCTAGATTTCACTTCCTAAGGAAAAAGGTAAATCGAGGTGAATTTGAAGTTAGACATTGGTCAAGTGAAACACAGTTGGCCGACATCTTCACCAAAGGATTGAACATTGACAGATCCTTGAATTTAAGAAAGAAATTAGGAATAGTTCAGATTGACTATTTTTGAAGACGTTTGACAACTTGGATTATGGAGGGTGTTGAAATATTAAATTAGATTTGTTAAAATATTATATTAGATTAAATTAGATTAGATTAAATTTAATATTTAAATATAATCTAAAGTTGTGAAAAATCCACACTCAATTAAGGTTTATATAAATAGTCATAGTCTGTATCATTATTTGTACAATTGAATAATATAAATCCTTATTTACTATATAATGTCTCTTTCGCTCCTCACTAAAAGTGTCTCACACGCTAACAATATTCGTAAAAAAGTATACACTTAGTTTTTTATAATCTTAAAATATATAAATGATTGATACTGATACTACGAAGTATTTTCTTTATTACGTGTCTCATTCACTATCGATACTTATATTATAAAGTTTTTATATTTTTAAGAAGATAGATCTTAATTAACTCTCATTAATACCATTTTTAATTTTATATGAAATATATGAAAAAAATAAAAGTGTATCATTTATATAAATGACAAGAATTTTATTATTGTTTTCTCATTAATTAAAAAAATAAAAAAAAATAAGCTATTTTTTCATTCGGTCTTAAATGTATGTTTATTATTAATACCACACTTTTATGTTAATATCAATTTTATTTAAATAGCATATAGATTTTTAATTATATATTGTGACATTAAGCATAAATTTTAGAATCAACTACATATCATTATTAAAAATGGAATTTGACCTTTTATAAAGCAGAGTAAGGATCAGAATTCAAAGTATTCTAGTGATAGAGGGTTGAAAGAAGACAGAGTAAGAAGACAAAGTACATGATAAAACTTTGTAATATTAAAATTGCGTGCTTATAAAAGAAAAGAAAGTTCCTATATATAGGGATACAAAGACTTACTATTTAAGCCGGTACAAGCTACCTATGATATCCGGTTACAACAAACAAAAAATGAAGTATTATTGTCGGGTACACAGTGAGTCTCATCGACACAATGACACATCACAAACTACAAAAGCTTTATTATAAAAAGTAGAGTCAATTGTTGTCACCTATTGCTGTCTACCAAGATAAGATTCTTATCTTCTTTGTCTTTAGCTTTTGCTTTTTTTCAAGATAAGATTATTTCTTATCTTTGTATTATTCATTGTTGTTGCTCTTGTCTTGTCTTCAAGATAAGATTCCCTCTTATCTTTGCATTGTTTTTACTGAAATTTCTTTGTCTTGGCTTTTTCTTTAGCTTTTTGAGCCATAGATTGGATCATAGCATCCCAAAAATCTTCAGCTGTAGGGTCATCATTTTGAGCCTCACTAGCTAAACCTTTAAAGGTGTTGAAATCCATTGATCCCATAGACAACTGGTCTTCATAAATTGAATATCATCTCTTGAAGCTTGAGATTGAAAAGTATTGAAGAATTGAGTCTTCATATGATCTAAAGTTTTGACCATAATTTCTTCTTCTGTTTCATTGGGATGCTTTTTTTGGAAGAAATTATTTAAGTTTCCCATAGAAATTTGTTGAGAATTTTTGTCTTTAACATTGTTATTTTTATCCTCAGCCATTACAGACTTAATTTGAGATTATTACTTTTATTAGTGTTTATTTAAGATTTTAAGAAAAAGTTGTTTTTAAATTAGATGAATAAAAATAAATAATTTGTAAAAATAATGTTTTCATTTTTTTAAAATCTAAGTTATATTAGATTTTAATATTTTCATTTTTTTTTCCAAATTTTTCATTTTAATTTTCATTTTCACCCATTTTTCAAACTCTTCACTCTTCATTGAAACCTTGCTACTCGTTTTCATCTTTCGCTGAAACCCGTTTTCATCTCTCTCTGAAATATTTCATCTTCACGCTTCATTGAAACTCAACGAATCTCATGCATGAACACTTATTTTCACCATTTTCACCGAAAATCTTTGCTGAAAATTACGAGACTCTTCTTCAAAGGTAAATTCAAATTCTCAGATCCAATCTCGATTCGTCGCACTTCGATTTTTTTGTAGCATTTTTTTCTCTGCGCTTCGTTTCTATTGTTAGGTAACGATTAACGTTTCTAATTGATTTATATGCTACTGCTTTTTTCTTGAGATCTGGTTGAAATTGGTGACATTTGCTTGAATCGATTTGTGATGGATTTGATTAGATCCTATTATTAGTTTTTGTTTTGGAAATTTGGTATTGAAATTATTGAAATTTTGATTGAACAATAAAAATAGGAAGATCAATCAAGTAAGGGAAGGTATTTCGCAAACAGGTACCAGTCGTCTGCTACAAACACTTACCCACCCACCTTCTTCCTCTTCTCCCTAGCTCGAACTTTCCTCTTCTACAGAATACATTGCTTGATGACTTTCTTTTCACTATTGTATAGCTCTATGCCATCCTCTAATTTTCTCAAGCATGTCACGCTAACGTGGCGCGAGATTTGCTGGAAAAATTGGAAGCATTTACCATTAGTTTTACTTTCTACAAACGGAAACTATTACTTAGTAACTCTAACAGAAAATGCTTACAGGAACATTAGAGCACGTCACATGGGGATCTACTACAACACGTGTCCATGACAGTAGCCCCTTCTTACCATCGCCCGCATCTACGCGGATGGAATCATCGTCCACTTCACCTATCTCCCTGCACTCATGTTACATGGGGAACACACAATTAACATGCAGAATCAAAAACATATGACATGTATATATATCTGCAAAATGTTTCAAACAAGTATGTCTTACCTGGTCGAGTCGGACGATATGCATATAACCTCATGTTGCACCTTCTCCTTTGGAGCTTCAATGTCAACCACAGTATCAGAGGTGCCTTGAACCACCGTGTCGTCCTTACGATCCTGCCGAGGCTGCTCCTTTGGCTCTGCAGCACCAGGCACCTCTCCTGCAACATCCTCGACTGCCACACACCTCTTCTCTATGCCCAACCCTCTTCCCTCATTTGCGGAAACAGTTTCAATGGACCCCATTACTCCACCGCTTGCAGAACCACTCTCCAATTCATCTACGTGAACTTCCCATGTCTAGTGAACAAAACGCCTTGGATTGATGAGTTTCAGTTTCCCTTTCTTCTCGGCTCTACTCTCATATTTCTCGAGTATGTCCCACGCCTCCTGGGTTCGTTCCCATGAGGTTTTTTGCTCTTCCTCGGAAGGGATCCTTCTGCTCCACAAAAAATAAAAACACGAAGGCATTCAGACCGAACCTACCATCATCGATGCGGCTACATATATTGAATCACAATAACTTCAAATGCGTAACATCTACTATTTGTAAACCGTAGCAGTTGACTTTCATTGCTAACCCTAACCCCTAACACATCGACGATCATGAAATCGACAACACCTTTATAACATATATCGTCCTACATTACCGTACTAACAAAAAAATAGACATCTTGAGGATCGCTTACCGTGGCTACTCGACCATTGTCGTCGTCGCCTTAGTGCAGAGCGAGATCGCTGTACACACGAGTGGTAGTTTCAAGTACTTTGCTTCCTTGTCAGTTACAAATATCCTACTTTCACTTGCCTTGCCTCGGTAGCTACACAATCACCCCACTATCTATTTTCACACTTAGTGTGTTTTACAAAACCATTTCCGTTATATTTCTTTTTTCGCTTGGTTTTCCAAACATTTGTTGGGTTTATTTTCTTTCCAAAAATTTTACTTTATGGCCCAATAGAATCTATCTTATGAATAGGCCCAGCTCTCATGTATTTGTTTTTTAAATTTTTTTTTACTACTTTCACATAATTCATGCATATACCTTTTGTAATTTTTTTTACATTCATTCTTCTAAGGTATATGTAATTTTTTTTACATTCATTCTTCTAATTCAATTACATTTTTTATTTTATTTTTTTGTTATGCCAATCTTCTTCTTTCAACGGATGACACACTCTCATTATATTTACACTCATAACCTTTTACATCTGATTTAATTATACGGTACTTTCCTGTACCGGTGCGGACGCATGAGTTTCCCACTAATTAATAAATAGAAATAATAGGTTCCCAAATGTGTAATGTGGTGTTTTCTCTTTGGTTGTTGGGTTTTACTGGGGATGCTTGATTAGAAACGTAACTATGGGCTTATTTTATTTATTTATAAAATTGTTTCAACGGGTTAGAGTTTATGAATTGTATAGGTTGTTTCTTTAATCGAAGATGGGATTAGACTCTACATCTTCAATTATAGAGTTTATGTATTGTGGCGCTGTTACTGTGGATTATGGCCGAAAAACCCGCAACATCGGTTGTTTCTTAAATTATACAGTTTATGTATTGTATAGGTTGTTTCTTTAATTATATACTTAATGTATTGTGGCGCTATTTGATAATACTGGTCCACGCAAGACATATATAATCTGCTTCTATAAAGTATCTTGTGGAACATGTTACATACGCTTAAAAGAGTTTATGAACATCATATGCAATAGTATTGAACACACTGCTGTTTTATTTGATCCACATTCGGCCGCACTGATAAGCTATTTCAAACACTTACACAAGTACTTATATCATAAGAGAAGCCTGATTAAGTTATTGCAAATATCCTTAATTATGTTCTCATGTGCAGCTTTTCTAGCAAACTATCATTCAAGTTCGGCTGCAATAGTGACATTCAATAATCGGCACTATGATTTTCCTCCTTGGTCCATTCTTCTGGCGAAGCCGTTCATGTGTTTAAGTAACTTGTTTTGGTTCTATATATCACCGATGCCATCAGAAATTGGATTGAGTCGGTTGCTGTGATCCCAGTTGATGGAAACAAAGGCCCGCTGATGTCATTTTGTTCTTGTTTCTGTTCTTTTGAAGATGAAACTTTCTTGATTTTGGATGAATAAATTTTCTTGATTCTGGATAAAGTTTTCTTGATTACATTTTTATTGATCTTATCATAGTTTGTTGCAGTTACTACAATGGAGCTTTGTTCCCAAACTCCATCACCTTCATGCTTTGCTATTTAGAACTTAGACAACAACAATGGAGTTTGGAGTTGGATGATCTGGAGTGGAATCTCTCGTATATTGGTGTTGACAAACAGAGAAATGTTTGGTTCGTCTTCTTGTCTTCTCTTTGTAATTTCTATTTGTTGATTTTTGTATGTAACTTTACCAATTATATGTATATTTATTGCTTATGACTTTGTATGAAACTCATTTTATAAATCAATGTTTAATTATTACTTTCTTTATTTGGGTTTGGGTTGTTGTAGAAATAGATGGTTTGAATTCAAATTTAAGTAGAATTTCTATTACGTTTTAATTTTAAAGATAGATTAAAGTTTGGTATTCATGTGGGTATTCACTACGCCAAAAAATACATTTAATGGTGTTTTTTAAGTCTTTAATAGCGCTTTAAAAGCTATTAAAACTATTAAAACTTCCGCTAATGTATGGCTGCTCTATATAATAGCTCTAATAAAAATATAATTTTCAATAATACTTAAGTAAAACTGCTATCATAGCCTAGTTTTTCTTTCCACTTCTTTAAGATGATTTGATTGGTAGCGCTTTCGTACAAAGCGCTATTAAAAATACCTTATGTAATAGATTTTTTGGATAACACTATCATAGATTATTTTTATTAGGAATTAAAAGAAAAGCCCTATTAAAGGTACCTTTTTCTTAATAAAAGACAATATATTTTTTTCAAAAAGTGAATATAAACATTATTTCATATCAGACTTGATAAAAAACTATTGGTAAAAAATGAATAACAAACAATACAAATTAATGTTCTTTTATGATATTCTCCATCTCATGGTAATTAATGATGAAACTTATTTGAAACAAACCAACCACCTACATCAAAAAAAAAAAAATCTTAAAAATAATACCATAATATCAGTACAACTTTTGTACACATATTCATACTACAAGTTGATTCTACAAAAATTTAAAGGAGATTTCAAACAAAATATAGATTCACTCTAAAACTAAAATGATTCAAGGATGACCTTACCAATAGTGTTTCACCGTGTTTTTCTTTTCTCTTTCTTTTCTATTTGGATTCTTCATAGACAAATGAAACCCCCTTCCTCATTGGATAACTTGTGGCTAACATCATACAAGCAACAACTTTGGGATCGAGAGTACCACTGTGACCGGTTTTTTCGACACAGAATTCGCTTGATCCAAGCAACAATTTCGTGAGAAATGGATTTTCCGGCTTATCAAGGTCGAGGACACCGAATTTGAGACAATCGTTGAGTGGGTGGCCGGCGGGAAGAGGAGTGTAGTGACTGGTTCAGAACTTTAGATGTTGAGGCGGTCGTAGTTCTTGAGGAGTATGGGCCACTCTGATGTGTCGACTAACATTGCCCCGTTGGTTGTTTTTACTTTTGTTGCTCCATTAGTTCTTCTTCAGATTTGGAGATTAAGTCTTGGAGCGTTGATGTGGAAGAAGTTGAGATTTGAGATGTCGGATCCCATGATTGCGTCTCTTGGTGTTCTCATGGAGAAGGTAAATGGGTTTCACACAGAAGGTTTGTTGAGGTAAAGGCGAGCTTAAGAGAACTGAGTTTGATAAAGTTCAGTGTGAAGTAAAAAATATTAGTACGTCATTTTTATTTCAAAGAAAATAACAATAACATTTGGATTTTTTCGTTAAAGAAATATTATATTTGCCGTCAGTATGGATCGAACAATGATAAAAAATACGTCGGAGACCCGTGCTCCCGCACGAGTGAATTTTTTGATGGTGTTGTATTGAGTAAATTAATTATAAGAAATAAGTATATAGATTAAAATGATGATGTTCTATATGGTATAAAATAAGTAAAATAAATTTACGAAATGAAAATAAAAGAAATGTTATAGAAATGTCAATTAATTAAGACTAACAATAGTAATATTACAAAGTAAACTACATAAATGTTTAGGCACTTTCTATAGGTTAATGAAAAATAATAAATAAAAATCAAACAACCTAATTAATGGTAAAAAACCATAATGTGATATTACATAGTCAAGTCAATAATTGTTTAGGCCTTTGTAATGGGTAGATGCAAAATAACAAATACATATCAAAAACCGGTAGAAACATTCACCACATTGAAAACTATTCTAACCAACCTCTAAAATCATGAATTCCGTGGGAGCACCTGGAAATTAAATAAACCATGTAAGTAGGATGATTAAGAAAGAAATGCAAGGTTAAGTTTCATCAAAATAGAACCATTCAAATATAAAAGTCTAACCTATTAAATATTTTGGAAGACTTCTTTGAACACAACATTAGTGGTAGTAACCATGGCCTTTTTTTCTTTGTCATGAATAAGAATCCTAAGACCTTTTTTAGATTTAACCCTTGAGATAGCGACATACAATTGACCATGGCTAAAGACTTCTCTTGGTAAATACAACCCGACATGGTCTAGTGATTGGCCTTGTGATTTGTTCATTGTCATAGCAAACGAAACTATTATTGGAAATTGGCGTCTAACCAACTTAAATGGCCACGGTGATCGCGAAGGTGATAGAGACATTCTTGGAATATATATGATGTTACCTATATTCTTCCCAGAAATAATTTTGGCTTCAATGACATGATTGGCAAGCCTGGTAATGGTGAGTCGGGTTCCATTGCATAAATCCTTCAGATTGGTCCAGGTTACGCAATAGCATGATATTAGCACCCACTTTCAACTTGATAGAATGATTTGGCAATCCAGAAGTTTTGAGAGCATTTAGAAACTCAGTCGTAACATGCTCATATGCATCAACGTTTGTAGCATCAGATTTGTCTATGGAATCACTGCTAAAGTATTCTTTAACTTCTCCTACAAATATAATAGAATTTATTTAATCACCAAACATGTATATAAGAGCAAGATGAAACAATTACTATACATATCATACCAACATGTTTACTTTAAATGATTACAATAATTGAATAAGTTAAAGTTTATGATTAATACCTGGAAGAATGTTTGTGATGTATTGGTTGATATCATCAACGACTTCAATTGTAGAACCAATTTTTGAATAATATAATATGGAAACGACTCACTCGCAAAAGGATCATATTCACTATCATTATCCGAGTCGGTCATAAAATCCAAATTGACTGTGGGTGTAAAAATTGGACATGTAGTGTCCGTATGCGAACGGTATATGTGGAGGTAGGAACCGGTTTAGTCAGGGAATCATGACTAAATCTGTCGGCATTTGTATGATCTGCATTGAGCAAATCTGAACTGCTAACAGAATTAAAAAAAAATTAAAAACATGTAAGTTTGTTATAAAACATGAAATTTGTTTGATTTGTAATCTGTTTGTTATAAAAGATGAAATCTATTTGTTATAAAACATGAAATCTGTTATAAAACAGAAATAAGGATATGTTATTCATAATAAAGCATGAAATCTGTTTGTTGGTATATTCATGGATTGTATACGGAAAGGACGATTCAAATTCATGGCGAGATCTGGTACACCTAATGCTTTCTTTGGCCTGCCACGACCTGGTCTCGGAATGGGTGTGTCGCTGTTATAATCACATTGCAGAAAGTAAACATCAATAGCAGTGACAGATGCAGTATGAAAATCTTGAAACTGTTATTTGCAATGGGATGAATTTTAAATCGCGACTTTGTACAATAACGGAGCATATAAACATCAATAGCACTGACAGCAATTGCATAAAATGTCTTACACCTAGATTACACTATACTTCCACCAGTGGAAGTTATATTGAAAAATTGGTTTTCTGGTTTTTGACACTTTTTACACTATACTTCCACCAGTGGAAGTTGTATTGAAAAACTGGTTTTCTGGTTTTTGACACTTTTTACACTTAACTTCCACCAGTGGAGGTTACCTTAAAAATCTGCTAAAAACTGGTTTTGTCAATTTTTACACTTAACTTCCACCAGTGGAGATTACCTTAAAAATCTGCTAAAAATACTTTTTGTTAGTTTTTGCACTGATCTTCTTGGAAGCTACCTTTAAATTTGTCTGAAAGCCTTGTTTTTGTGAAAAAATTTCTAAACTTTGATTGATCGTATCTTTTGATCCGTGACTCCTTTTTGGATGCCGTTTTGGGCGTTGTAAAGCTAATTAAATGTTTTATATGATAAAGTGATGAAATGGGCAGTGGCCGTTTTGGTATGCGAAGTTTTTATACCGGTAAAAGTTCTATATGTAATATACTTGTTTAATAGGAAAATATGTCTGAGTCTTGTGGATCTAATACTTTTCCAAATGCAGAAAAGAAAACAAAGAAAACTCATAAACGTATAGTTTTGATTTTCTGTTTTTAAAAATGATTTTATAAATTTGTTTTAGAAATTTGTTTTTAAGAAAAATAATGAAATAAAATATGTTTGGTAGCTCTGTTTTTAAAAATTGTTTTTAAATCACGACTTTGTACAATAACGGAGCATATAAACATCAATAGCACTGACATAAAATGTCTTACACCTAGATTACACTATACTTCCACCAGTGGAAGTTGTATTGAAAAACTGGTTTTCTGGTTTTTGATACTTTTTACACTATACTTCCACCAGTGGAAGTTGTATTGAAAAACTGATTTTCTGGTTTTTGACACTTTTTACACTTAACTTCCACCAGTGGAGGTTACCTTAAAAATCTGATAAAAACTGGTTTTGTCAATTTTTACACTTAACTTCCACCAGTGGAGGTTACCTTAAAAATCTGCTAAGAATACTTTTTACACTTAACCATGAATGTACTGCTAACCTATTTTTATATACGAAGCAAGTTCAATAGTACGCAAGTAAAACACAATTATTATGGCGCGTTATTAATTGTTATTTATAATTGATGCTTAATCCTAATATTTGACTAAGTTGAAATTAAATAAAGGGTCTGATCTATGATTTTGACTACGAAATATACCGAATGTAAGGAAAAGTAAACCTGATATTGACATTGGCAGTTTGTGTTTGGATCGTCTCATGAACAGAGGACTTTCGAAATGTTTTGTTACAATTCCTTGACCTGACAATTAAATTGAGATGAATTAGAGCCCCAACACCATTTCATTTATATGTCGAAACAGGATGTTTCATTAAAATATGAAACTTACATTGGATTATGAGAAGTACTTCCAACTTCAAAATTGTTATTGAGTGGGAAATGATTGATTTGTTGTGCAGCTCCCATTTCATAAGTTTGCCCATATTTAGGCGTCAAGTTCTTAGAATTCGTCGAAAAACTGGACAACAGATTTTTCCCAACGGCTTGTATATTGGAATTTTTCATACTTGGCCTAAAACCATGTTTTGATAGGCTAGGTTCAGATCCCTGTAACAGTGGGCTTAAAACAGCAATATGATCTCCTAAGCGGGCCTCGAAATGTTGATTTTGAATTGATAGGGTAAGTTCGGACAATGGTTGTCTTA
This sequence comes from Vicia sativa, assembly GCA_021764765.1. NCBI lineage: Eukaryota > Viridiplantae > Streptophyta > Magnoliopsida > Fabales > Fabaceae > Vicia > Vicia sativa. The sequence continues at coordinate 153,598,066 of CM038795.1, read as the reverse complement.
ATTTGTAGGAGTTTGGAGACACAACATTTGAATTATAAAATCTTCCAAGCTTAGGTCATTGTCTTTGACGCTTAGAACGATTTTCCTTTAGAATAAGCGATCGTTTTTCTCTTGCTCGTTTGCTCGATCCGTTGGGGTCAGCCTGGTCCATTCTAGAAGCAATAATTGGGATTAGTATAGACGCATCAATGTGGATATATATGATTATACACAACATTATAGCAGCTACTAAGTAAACAGTTTATAATAACATTGCCATTTATAAGATTCCTACTGCCTATATAAACGAATTTAGTATAACAGATTATAAGTAACCAAAATTATTGCAGTTAGTAAGTAAACAAATTATAATAACATAAATTCACATTGGTACCTCATATAAGTAAACAAAATTGGTACGAATTATAAGTAAACAAAATACTTGCAGGTAGTAAGTAAACAAATTATAATAACAACATAAATGCACATTGATACGTCTCTTCAAAATTTATTGCAGCTACTTACCAATTGGAACATAACATTTATGAACGTTTTTATATAGGTGCAGCTACATTAATGGGTAGATAGCTTGCAAGCTCAGTGGTATTTATATGAGGACATCAGTGCAATAGTTATGTGGAGAAAAACTGTTAACCCAACAGAGAAACTCATAAGGTCGAAGCCATGAGGATTGGCAAAATCAGAATCCAACTATGTTTGAGGATGATGTTTTACGACCAGGTTAGTGTCTAAAATACTTCTATAACCTTTTTTACATTGTTATAGAATAAGAACAGCTAATAGAAAAGTTAACAGAATACCTATGCAATCTTAGAGAATTGTTAATAGAACAGTTAACACGCTAAGAATAATAGATACATAAATTGTAAAACTACTTCACCTACTTGCAGCATGTTATTAGATACAATAGATAGATTATTTGTAGAAGAAAGACCTGGTTGCAAGGATGATATATATCACAGAAGCAATGGAACTCTTTCAACGAATCTCAGAAAATGGTGAGGAGGATTGTAATCTACTAGAAATTGCTGTAGTTACTGGAACAGTATAGTGAGAGAGAAATTTCTGGCATTGAGGAAATTTTCTGGAACAGTGTAGTTACTGGAGCAGTTTAGTTACTGGAACAGTTAGTGGAATTGTTATTTAGGTTTGAAATTAATTATTGGATAACTTGAGGATCAACTTGCAAAAAAATAGTTCCATAAATTATTATATGAGTTAGATATATGTAGTCATGTAGGAGTTTTCAAATTAGGTTGGGTTAGAACCATGTAGTTTCTTAAAACTAAGGATATTGCAGATTTTGCTTCCTGTAAATAATATTTTAAGCCTGTCAATGGTACTACAACCCTGCTCGCATTACTTGTAAAAGGAAAATAAAAGTGCATGTCATTTCAAGCTTAAAAAGAAATGCACAAATAATATGACATACCTTTGCATTTAAGGTTGAAAAGATGTTGAGTGTGATACATACAGTTTCCAAGTTGCCTTCTGTTAATAAAAGACCCCACTGCAACTCTATTTATGTTCCCAACATAATATAGCAGTCAAACCTATTAAAATCCAAAAGATAACAACATTACATGGTAAAAAATAGCAGTAGGCAGCAGCTATTAAACCAGTCTGGTAATGTGGTCAATTTTAGTCATAAATTATGATTTTTGTTGCTTTAACATAGGACTGCTAATCAACTGAAAAATGGAAGCAGGGTAGTAACAGCAGGATGGAAAAAAAAGACTCTTGTGCAATTTAATAAATGGAAATCAATAATTTTGAGGCATACATAACACTTGCAGCAATGTATTGTCTGAGAGTTCAAATATTTTGGCCTGTACATAAAGTAATTTAAACATAAATATGAATTTAAACAGGCTGCGTTTTTGTTTACTTACAGTAAGAAAACAAATGCTTGGTATTCTTATATGAGACATATAAATCTTGTTGACATTCATAACAAAAAACCATAAATATTAAGGTTTGAAATCCTCATTTGCATTAATACACTGTATATTGGTCATCACATAATCCATTTCTAAAACTACTGAACAAAAGTCGACAATAGTCGAACGAATCCATAACAATATTCAAGGAAAAAAGCACAAAGTCATTTAGTAGATTTTAAGTAGAATAAAATGCATGACAATCCATACACCCAACAAAGTCATTACATATGAAATATAATTTAAAATCTTACAAAAATAGGGTGTATGGATTTGTTGAACAAAAGACATAAGGGTACTGGATTTGCTACACTGGAAATGAGGACCAGTAATTCACTCTTTCTTGACATGCTTCACCTTTTTTACTGGCTTTCCCTTAGTGGTAGATTGTTTAGGAGTGAGTTCTTCAGCTTGCATGACTTCATTAAGTGATGTTGGAACAGCAACCCTCTTGGCAGGTGTATGACCTGAGCTTGCAGAAGGACTCAATGGATGGTTAGTAGCAATTGATGGTTAAGCAGAAATTGATTGTTCAGCAGAAAGTGTCTGTTAAGTTATGCATATAAAAGAATGACATTAGTGTATAAGATGAAATTTGATTTAAAGTACTTGTAAAAAAGATAGAAAGTCATTGGGCATACGATAGGTTCGATAGGATCAACTGCAGGTTCAGACGGGGTGACTGCCATTAGTAGAGGAGTTGAGGTTAAGTAGTTCTTTAACTTGTTATAAACATTCTCCTCATTAAGTATGGCAACAATTGAGTATTGTTGGAAGTTGGACTGGTATTTGATACGGAAAGCCATGTCTCTATTCAACAATAAGTCGAGGTGAGCAGGCCAGATTTTAGGATTGTCCTCGCCAGCCTATGAAATAAACAAATTGTTGAACAGACAGAGTAAGAAAAATGTAGAACAGTGAACTCAAATTCATATGCTATTAAGATATAAGGTACTCACATCCTTCATCACTTGTCGTATTTCCCTAGCCGACATTTTGGTATATGGAATACAATCCTTATCCCAAAAAACGAGAGTACCCTTTTGGTCCTCATATTCAACTTCAATTTCAATTTTGAATCTATAACAAAATAATAACAAAGACATTATAGCAGTTGATGTTAAAGATGAAACCAACAAAATACAAATTATTAATAGAGAATGCTTACTTTGTGATAGGTTCAACATCTCTAACTCCACATTGACACTCAAAAGTATCGCCTGTTGACTTGTTAGAGGCCCTGCAGCCTAGGCAAGACTCAAAAAACCACCCGAACCTTGAAGCCTTGAAGCGTTTGGTCGTGCCAATAGTTGTAGCATAAGAATCCTAATCGTGAACATTTTATTATGTTTGTCAATCATTAAATGACTCATAATGACATATGTTGTGAAATATGTTACAAACAATGCAGATACCTTGCCTCCTTCATATATGTCTCGAATACACCTGACTTCTTGCGGGCTAGTCCAGCTTTGGTTATTCGATTGAACAGATGAATCAGAAGTTAGTGGCTGAGAAAGAGCATTTTTGTTTGGCAGGTTTGTTGTACCAAAACTGTATTGGGGAATAGCGTTAGGGAATGAGACATATTAAATAAAGGAAACTAATGACAGTAAGTTGATATTTGATACGTAAAAACCTGGATTTGAATGCGTGAACTTGGGGGTGGTCCAGGTTAATGTGAAGTCTCGATCCGTTTCAAGCATTAGAAAGACTCGACAAACCAGTAACTGCAGGTTTGTGTACACATGATATAATTAGTAAATAATCTAATTTGAAAATGAGTTCAAATACACTATGCCCTACCTCCATTGGGCTTACACCAAGCATGAGTCAAAATGATAACAGTAGGGCCAATTCCTTATTAGGTGTAGTGTAGTTCATCAATTTTAAGTCATCCCACAATGCGACTTCGATGGCATTTCCTTCTACATCACGTAAAGTGATGTTAGCACAAGACTTCTTGTCATTACCGCCCAATTGCGTTCTAAGTACTTCTTGAAAAATTCCAATGACATCTACTACGGAAAAGCTATTTTAAATGAATTCATGCAAACAAAATAATGTTTAAATAACAGATAGAATAATATCAACACTTACCGTACCACAAATCTGGCTTGAATTTTCCAGCAAGAAAGTTTTCGATGGGATGCCAGTTGAATGTGTGAGGCGGTATTTCTGGAATATCCTTCTTTGTCACTGTAGTCCCTCCATTGAAGATAAGCCTCAGTTGGTTAGAACAAACTCTATAAATCCCATCATTTACAACAGGCTCACCATTGTACAGAATATAAGTGTCGTGTTCTGTGAGTTGGCTACTCCAATCGTTCAAGTCACAGCTCCGAGTAGTTACGTGAATTTGATTGCCCTAAGAATGAAATGAAAAAGGGCCATAGGTCAATACATGTGAAAATTATAGATGGTCAACACATGTGCAAATTTTAGTTCTGATTGTATTTCAATACCTGTGCGTCCTGAATGACCATTTCAAGATGTTGTTGTCCTGCCTTCTCCTTAACAATCCATGGGTCACCAACCCTGATTTCCATCTTCCACACCTGGTTTCCTTTCACCAGGTCCTTGATCAGAATGGGAGCCCTTGACATATCTGTCAAATCCAACACCATCAAGAAGACAAAGAACATAAACACAGAACAAAACACACCAACAATAAATCGGTTAGCAATAAAGAAAACACCAAGAAGCATGAAGTTACACTTTTTATGGATGAAATCAGTTAACAAGAGCAGCAAAACACGAACAGCAAAACCAAGAAGCATCAAGTTAAACTTTTTATGTATGAAATCGGTTAACAGCAGCAAAACACGAACAGCTAAACCAAGAAGCATCAAGTTAATTTTTTTATGGTTGAAAGACGGTTAGCAGTGGAACACGAACAACAAACACAACACAGGAATAGTTCAAGAGGAAGAAGGATATGGCAATGAGAAATATACCCGGTTGCAAGAGGAAGAAGCTGATATGAAGTGGAGGAAGAAGGTGATATGAAGCGGAGCAAGGGAGCTTCGGAAGCGAGCTTTTCTTTGGTCAGTGAAGGAAGCAGGAACGCAGTGAATGACACAGGAAAAGTTTACGAGATGAGTAAAGGTAGAGGGAAAAGTTAAGATGGAAAAATTATAAAAATATGATGGCCAATGAGAGGCAACCATTTGGCAAGAGATTGAGGATGTAAGGTAATTGGAGATAGTATTTGTTAATTAGTAAAAAGGGAAAATGTCTTTGTTAAATATTTGGAAGACAAGGGTATTTTTGGTAGAAAGGTCAATGAATTAGTAAATGTATGTTAGTAGATTGGTGAACACTTATAATAGCGATTTTGCGAGAAGTGTTATTAGAAGGGTAGTCTTTTGTTAGCTTTCCACATTAAATTTATCTTTTTAATAACATTTAATATCACCCAATAGAGAAGTCCTACTACATATCCCTGTTTAATTTTCTTCATAGCACTTTAAAGAAAAGTGCTATTAAAGGTTAAAATTGTAGTAGTGATTGATTCTTAATGCCTCCGTGTTGTTTTATGTTATGTTGAGAGATCGTTGACATGAGCAATACGGTTATTAGCTTGCTTTGTGTTAGAAATAACCTTCATGTGAGCGATATGTGATGATGTTGACGAGTATTTTAGGTTACGTACAATTGAGTGATAGATTTAAGTATTTGATAGGGTAGACGAAATGTAAACTCGAGAGTTCTCTGTTGTTCGAAGAATGAAACTCTTTTTATGTTTATAATTTTTAATTCCTGCACCTTACACTTTAAACCCATTTTAGCCCAAACTCATAAATGCAAAATTATCGAACGATATGAAGACGGTATGATATGACCTATAAAAATACTTACTTTTGTGTGTCGCTTTACCTTTTCAGCAAAATGGCGTCGTTGCCGAGGATTGCTGTTTTTATTGGGTAACATTGCGATAGTTTCTTTGTTTGTGAGTTTTGCATATAACATCCATTTTCTACCCCATAATAAATATAGCATACATCAGAGTAATTTATCATGCATCTCAAAAAGGGTGTCACATTTGATTACACAACATCTAGAAAATTCAAATTGCGTACTAGTCATGATCATAACACGTATTCAAATTCACGTTTTCTCATAACAAATACGAAGCATGCATCTCACAGCCGAATAATTAATTCACCAACAAAATATAAATAATTGAAATCCCATACCAACAACCATATCACCAGTACTAGGCACCAAGCCCAACCATCACATAATCTCATACATATCCAGATAAAAGAGAGTGATTAACAAATATCTCTCAAAACAAGTTATAATATGAATTCAAATATAATCCCCCGTGTTACATAGACCAGAGCAATGAGTCGCTACCTAAGGAAAGTAGGTAAAACTAGCTAAATTTCTCCATTAGTCTCGTGTGAAGCACCACTATCCTCGGAACCTGCACGATGTCGCATAAAACATCACATACAACAGAAGGGTGAGAATTGACATCATTATCGAAATGTATATAAATTGGAAGCAATATAGAAACAAGCATCTATTAAAGAATTCTCCACACTTCATGTGATATTCCATAAAACATGATTTCCACAATCCAAGTATCAAGAATATCATTATACAAACATTCCAAGTATAATATATCCATATTTATCGCATATAGCATAAATATCACCGATACAATCAATCAAATGATTCACATAACCAATTATTACATTTTCCAACATACAACACACATTATTTAATTACACATGAGACATTAATGCAATGTGACTCATGTGTGTGGTACCATTGTGAACATCAAGCTCACCTTGCTTTTGATTCAATATCTAGAATCAAAGTCATGCTTCCGATCCAGACAAGACCAAAGTCCACCAATATGAACACATAGTTCACTGCCTCTATTTCCACACAACGATCAAAGCAATCAATCGGAGTACAATCTCCCCATGAATGCATGTGCAATTTAATCAACAACATATGCAATTAAGATTATCACCAACATTAATTATTCAAGCATACCACAATAATTCAACACTTTGAACTATCCCCTTTTGGCACAAACATCATGTTTCATCATCAACAAGCAATACACATAGTATTCACTATCACCACATAACACAAATAATATATAGCATGCAAGTCAACACATGTTATTCCCAACAATTCACAAAAATACAACATACATATACTAAATTCAAGTAGCATATATTCATCGAAATCGCATCCAAAACCAATCCAAAACTCATTAAAACAATTATTAAAATTCATGTAAATTAATGATAAATCATAAGCAAGCAATCCCCTAAACCCTTCATGCATAAACAAAGAAATCATTTTTCTGAGTTCAAGTATCCGCGCTAAGCGTCCCCGCACCTGCTCATTGGCCTCGCGATTATGCAGAATACAGTGAAACAGCTTTGTCCCACTACGAATTTCTCCCTCCAAAACAGTTCTAATGCTCGTTTATCACTACCTATTTATATCTTCAAATCTAGTTTTCCTCATCATAAACCCTAAATTCTCAATTCAATTTGAGTTAACTAAAAACCTAGAAATTGAAATACCCAATCCTATAGCATGTTACTAATCACTACCCAATCACATACAAATAAATAATAATGAAGATTCTCCCCCTTACCTCTTTTAGATTCTTCCTTTAGGGTTTCTCCTCTTCTCTTCTCTTTTCTTCTTTTCCACCAAATGATAGTTCTAATCTCTATTTTCTCACAATCCTTACTAACCAGTAAACCTCATTTGGGCTTGGAAATTAACACCTCCCTATTACTTTCTACTCATAAACCCAATTATCCAAATAACCACATTTTCTGCAATACAAACAGTTACTCATGAGAAAATTAACGCAAAAAAGGGCTTGCAAAGTGGGACCACTAACGTCACCGAGAACCTTACCTTTTTGAAGTTTTTCAATGGAGTTGTCTTTGTCGTTGAGGTCGTTGTCAACGATTATCACTGAAATAGCAACTGGTTACGCTCAGATGGATGAATCAACGATGAAGATTGACATTTGAATTTTTGGAAATTAGGTTTGGAAACGATTTTGGTATGAAATTAGGTTTAGTGGATTAATTTTGGGTTTTTGTTTTGTCATCTACCCCAAGGGTATTCCTGTCCAAGTCATTTATGTAATACACACGTGGAGTTAATAAATAATGAAAATATCATAAAAACATTGGCACATAAGCAATTTTAATGAGTTGACCTGACAAAGGTTTTATGTGTAACTTTTTTCAAAACTTGAGGTCATTTATGTGACTTTTTTTTACAGGAAAATTTTTCGTAAAGACCCTATATGGCAGGGGATAAAAAGGTATTAACCCTATTTTTTATTAGTATGATATATTACGTAAATTTTATATTAGATGATAATAATTTTTTAATAATATCTATTAGTTTGATATAATCTATTTATTTTTATTATTTCAACCATAATCAATCACTCTCATTTTGTAATATTAACTTTTAATATACTATATGTTATATATTATATCAAATCTATGATTTATTTGTAGCTTTATAATATTAATAAAAATATAATGTATACTTTGGATATTCAAAAGGCGATCTAAATTAAACCGCATAAAATTATATCGGATCGGATTGGATTTTTTTAATATATCATCTAAAATCAAACCGAACCACAACTAAATTTATCTTTGAATCGGATGGATTTTTATCTTAAAACCGATCCAAACCGAACCGCAAACAACTCTAAAAACAATATCACCGTGCTTAACATAGCAACCTAAGAATGTCGAATAAGGTATAGATAATCCAATGGAATATGTGTAGCAAAAGAAGATAAAAGGAATATAAATATCAGATTGTAATATTTTTTATAAGATGATAAAAAAACAAAATCAGGGAAATTTTTACATGAAAGTATATTTTTTATAAGATGATAAAAAAAACAAAATCAGGGAAATTTTTACATGAAAGTAGATATTACTAAATTTCCGACACTCACATAGACTACGCACAGATCATTTTCTAAAAACTTCATCTCCTAATAAATAATAATAAATTTGAAAAAAAAATTAAAACAGTTTACACATTAAGTTTTTACATTAGAAATATTAATTTTTACATTGCATACTAATGTAATGGAAGTAGAAGAAGTTTATGGCCAAACAAAATCCACACACACCCTTGAATCAAATTCCAATGAATTATTATCAATCACTATTTCCTTATTTTTCAACGGTTTTCTCTGAGCAGCAGTAGTAGAAGACGAAGGAGAAAGGGAAGAGAGAGGATACGCTGCTAGTAGAGCTGTAGCACCCCTCTCATGGATCCAAAGAAGGTCTGAAAATAAAAGTATCAGCGAAGCCATTACAAATAAGATTCAAGATTAATTGTATGATGAATATGAAGTTTGTGGTTTTAGGATGAAGATTTTAAAGTTATATATATATATATATATATATATATATATATATATATATATATATATATATATATATATATATATATATATATATATATGTGTGTGTGTGTGTGGATTCTGGTAGCTGGAACTGCTGTTTTGTTTGCATAAATAAGTAATATAAAAAAGAAACTTTGGTTTGTATTCTATTCTATTCTACTGAGTTGTTGTAGTTGCCGCCGATTGTTTTCTATGTATGTTGTTTACGACATTTATATGGAAACTCAAAATATTGATATATAGTTGATTCAGGCTAACAAGTCATACAACCAAAAATAATTAAATAAAAGAAGTTTTGAGTTGTAAAAAGTAGTAATTTTCAAGTTTTTAAAGATTCCGTTAGCTCGAAATTTTTTAAAGGAATTAAAATAAGTCATCATAATATATTTTAATTAAATATATAGATTTTTTATTGTGGTTAATTCATACTGTTTTAAGAATATAGTCGGGGTATGTTACATGACTGGGTGTGGCTATATTAGTTTTGATTAGATAGACTAATTTTGTATAAGCACAAAGGTCTAAGATAAAAGTAAAATGAAAGGAGAGGGAGAAAGAAAAGACGACTTCGACAATATGAATGTCGATAGAGGGTCTTTTTGTCTAAGACTCCGACTAATTTCAAATCATCCGTAGGACTTCCGTTTATTAATATTGGAATTGAAGCTGACTTAAGACATTCTGCAATCGAACTCCTCCACTTCTCATGAAATCTCAAATTTTCCAAGATACAATCCAAAAAGCTCGAGTCTACTGAGTAGTATGTTTTTTCTAAATCTACTTTAAACATGAGAGCCTCTTTATTCTTCCGCCTAGTCTCATCCACAATTTCGTTTGCGATCAAAATTCCATCCAAAATCTACCTATCTGCTAGGAATGCAGATTAAGGGTGTTTGTGGTTCATGAATTGAATTGAACTATATCAATGGTTCAATCCAATTATTAAAAATCATTTTAATAAAAAATAGTTAAACTGTTACAATTTATAACTATTTCAAACTAATTTATAGTTTCAAAGTTTAATATATTTTAATTCGTTTCAAACTAGTTTTATTGAAAAATACAATTATTTCGGTTTTTCTTTAGAAGATACAAAAATTTATTTGAATTTTTCGAAAAAAAAATTATTCCAAATTTTTCTTTCAATTTAAAAAAGAAATATATTTCTGTTTTTTACAAAAAAAAAAAATTATTTCAATTTTATTTAATTTATTTCTCGTAAAAAAAATTCCAGTTTACTAAAATTTAAGATTTTTTTATTTTAAAAAACCAAATTTACAGTTTTTGTTTATTTTATGGAAAAAAAAATTTCAGTTTTTGTTTTTTCAAAAAAAAATTGTTTTCAAAGTTATTTTAAATTTTCGGAAAAAAGATGTTCCAGTTTTTCTTTTTCAAATTTTTTTTTTCAGTTTTTATTATTTTTGGGAAACCAAAAAGTTTTTTATTTCAGTTTTTTAAATTAAAAAATTAAAAATTTCCAAATTATTTTTATTTTTCGAAAATAATTTTTTTTTCAGAAATTTTTTTTTCCCAAATTCTATTTTTTGGAAAGAAATTTCAGCTTTTTTTATATTTCAAAAATATATTTTATTAGTTTTTTTTTGGAAATTCTTTTTCCTGTTTTTCGAAATATTTTTTAATTAAATATTAATTTATATAATTAAACCAATTTATAATAAAAACTGGTTTTAAACTAGTTTAAAACTGAATTTAAATTGTTTTAATTAAATGGTTCAGTTTAGTAACCATTTAAATGTTCTGTTTTTTTATGATTCAATTCAATTAACCATATTTTGAATACCCCTAATGCAGACTGAGTTTCTAAAACTATATTCCCCAACACTTTTTTTAGACGGTTCGCCAATACGTTTGCTATCACTTTGTAAATGCATCATATCAATGTTATCGATCTAAAGTCTGATAATTTCGAAGCATTATTTACTTTCGGAGTTAGAGCACCTCCAGCGGTCTGTTTTGCTATTGGTTCGCCAGCTGTCCAACGGAGCCTTTGTTTTTGCTTTCCAGTAAAGTCCCCCAGCTGGCAAACGTACACAATACAAGCAACGGTTAGTTTTTCATTTTTTATATTAAAAAATTAAATTCTTTTCTTTTTTTTTAATTTTTTTAACTTATTTTTTTTGTTTATAAATATAAGTTTCAAATTATTTTACCAACACAACATTTTTTTTACTTCTACTTTCTTTTAAATTTCAAATTCCTCTCTCACAATTTTATTATTTTACTCTTCAACTTTAAATTTTTTTCCAACTATTTATTCTCATTAGGACAAATGGATCCTAATCAATTTCATTATCAACAAGCTATGTTCAATTTCATGCAAAATTATCAAAATCATAATCCTCAAAATTCTCAAATTCCATCGATGCCAACAAACCCCGCCATATTTTTTCCATCACCAAACAATCCAAATATGTATCATATACCTCAAATGAATTCTAATAGTATGGAATTTTCTACCCAAGTTCCACCATTTTCTACTCAAGTTGGTACTCAAGTCGTTAAAAAAAAATCTCGAGAGCAATTTACAAGGGATGAGGATATACTTCTTATCCAATCATGGCTCAATGTTTCAAAGGATCCAATTGTGGGAGTTGATCAAAAGGCTGAGAGTTTTTGGTTAAGAATAGCTGCCAATTATGACCAGTATTGTAACACCCCCTTCTAATTACCCGCGTTTTATAATAATAATCAGAGTATTTAATCGTAACCAAGAAGGCGTCACAATTTTTAAAACATTAAGATTTCCAAAACATGTGTCATGCTTTCACTGAAGAAGACTTATCAAATAATTAATGCAATAGTTATGTTTAACAGCGGAAATGTAACATAACCAAAACTTCTGAATACAACATTCACAGTATTCCAGAATAATAAACGAAAACCGGAATCAAAACATTAAAGAATTCCAGGGTAATAAGTCAACATAATTCAAAGTCATTCAAAAATATCCAGTAAAGGATTCAAGCAACCGTTCCCCAGTGTTACATCTACCAGAGCACGACACCGACACGCGGACTAACTGACTGACTCAATACTAGAGCTATCCTCACCAACTCAAGCGACTAATCACCGGATCGAAAATGTTGAGTAAGGGTGAGATCTCAATTCAATATAACATGCATTATCGTTTTAGAATACAATAGAATAAAAGATACATTAATCCGTTAACCAAGCACAAGTCATAATCATTTCACAACACACTCACACAATGAACATGTACATAATTCAAACAATGGAAATTGCAACACCGAATCCATCCTAGCATGTTACAATCCCATATGCAATGCGCTCTATGCATGTGGTACCAAACGTGAACCGAGTTCACACACCGCTCCGTTTACATGTGGATAGATGTAAATTCATGATTCGCCCATAGCTATTGGGTCAAGAATCCACCTCACTACCTCACCTCCGGGTAAGTATATTGGCTCAACCGGTTCGCTTCGCACAATGGGAATGAACCAAATCAATAAATGTATATGCATGCATCATAAAAGCATGCCATCATCATTTCACATATCATGATATTAATACAATTCACATCATGTCAATTCACCGTATCTCATTCAAATCAAAATGAATAGCAATTATATAACACACAAGATCAATACCTCATAGGTAACTCATACCATTCATAATAGTTCACATTATCTGAATTACTCATTCTTTCAAAAAGTCGGGAGCGCGACCATTTTAAAAATAATTTAGCAAAATATATTTTCTCTTTTCAAAAGGTAGTATTCGAAATTTAGAAAATAACGCCGAAAACGGCACTCGAATCGGAGTTACGGTTTAGAAAATATGAATTTTGAAGTTTTAGAAAAATTGGAAAATGAACATGGAACCGGTTCCTACCGAACGGAACGGTTCACGGAAGTTAAAAATAACACGCCCTGATTTTGAATGGGGAACGGTTCCGTCATATGAGGAACCGGTTCGAGTCTATTTTACCCGCCGCAACTTAACACTGAACTCGGTTCCTCCCAGTGGAACCGGTTCCCACGACTGTGATGACAATTTTACTAGTTTTTGACAGCATTTTCCATTCTTACTCATTCCCAAACTTACTAATACGATTTGGCACATTAGGAACATCAATTCATCGTCATTTCACACCATTTTAACATCAATCAACATGATTTATTCACTCTCATCAATCACTTGACATACTTATGATTTCTAATCTCACACACAAATAGGGTTTATTTCCTATAACTCATAATCATCACAATTCAAACTATCTAACATACCCAATTATCCCTATGATTCCCAAAACCCATAAGGCATATTAATTGATCGAAACCACCCCTTACCTCGCGATGATCCTTCGATTCTCTTGGTGTCGGCTTTTCCTCACTTTTCCTCTTCTCTCCAATTTCACGTGGAAACAGTTTCTCCAAACAAAAACCTATTCTTTCTTTCTTTTCCCTTTTTATATTCCTTTAGTTGTTCCTTTAATTATTCCAATAAAATAATTAAAACTTAATAATTAATTAGTAGAGTGATTTACTCTTACACCCACCGCTTACTCGCACACCTCACACATTTCCTCATTTAATGACCCAATTAATCCAAATAAAATAATACTTAGAACTTCATTTAATTAAATAATTAAATCCTCACTTAATAAATATTTAAATTAAATCGGGGTGTCACAAGTATCGTGGGCAATCGCGGGAAAAGTTAGGGGGGCAATTAAAATGCCGATGGCATAGAATAAATGGTTTGGTTCAAAAATTTGTTGGGTGTTACAAACAAGCTGTTAATGGAAAGAAAAGTGGGACATCAGATAACGATATCATGGCCTCTGCACATGCTTTTTTTGCTCAGGATGAAGGTACAACATTCAATCTTGAGTACGCATGGCGATTGTTAAAAGATGAACCTAAATGGATGGGAGAATCGATTGGAAATTCTTCAAAAGTAACAAAGACTTCTGCTAGTGGGGCATCATCGGCTAACTCAGATACACCTTCAAGTTACGAGTTTAACTCATCATCACCAATGGAGCGTCCAATGGGACAAAAAGCAGCAAAAAGGAAGGGTAAGGCAAAGGAAATTCCAAATGCAACACAAGATGCAAGGAATAAAAGAGCAGCAGCAATGGAAAGACTAGCTCAAAGTAAGGAGGACGAGCTAGAATTAAAGGCAATGCAAATCATCATGAAAGACACTTCTACTACAGTGATAGTCAACGAGATATTCATGAAAAATATTGTAATAAGATGAAAAAAAAATATGGATTGTAGTTAGTATCACTTATGTAAAATGGACATTAGTACCACTTTAAATTATCAACACCTATGTAAAATGGTCATTAGTACCACTTTAATTTATCAACACCTATGTAAAATGGTCATTAGTACCACTTTAAATTATCAACACCTATGTAAAATGGTCATTAGTACCACTTTAAATTATAATAAATATTATGTTATTCAAACTAGCCGTTATTCAAACTAGCCGTTATTCAAACCATTATATATACTATCACTTATGTCATTGTTTTCCCATTCTCATCTTATTCTTCTATCATACTTCTCTAATTCTTCTCTCATTTTTCTATCACTCTTAATTCACTAAAATGGATTCGCATAATTCGATGATTTCGACCAAGAATTTTGGGAGTTGATTGAAGAAGAATTTATCGACGATAGTGATGAAGAACAATTGCTTGAAAATGAACGTCAATTTGGAAGTTCATCTATGCCAAAGAGAAGAACAATGGTAGATCGTAGTCGTGAAGAAGGGCACAATCGATTATTCAATGACTACTTCTCGGAAAACCCAGTATACACAGATGTTCAATTCCGAAGAAGGTTCAGAATGCATAGGCATGTATTTCTGCGAATTGTAGATGCCCTTGGAGATCATGATGAATATTTCCAAATGAGGGTTGATGCAACTGGTAAAATGGATCTTTCACCATTGCAGAAATGTACATCTGCTATTCGTATGTTGGCGTATGGGTCTCCTGCTGACGTTGTAGACGAATATGTTCGAATAGGTGAAAGCACTTCAATTGAGTGCTTACAAAGATTCGTTCGGGGCGTGAATGTTGTATTTGGGGCCGAGTATTTGAGAAAGCCTAACAACACTGATGTTGAACATCTTTTACAAATGGGAGAGTCACGTGGCTTTCCAGGTATGTTGGGTTCCATTCATTGTATGCATTGGGAGTGGAAAAATTGTCCTGTTGCATGGAAAGGACAATTTTGTCGAGGTGATCATGGAAAGCCCACAATCATGCTTGAAGCAGTGGCATCACAGGACTTATGGATTTGGCATGCTTTTTTTGGTATTGTTGGTTCAAACAATGACATTAATGTGTTAAACCAATCCAACGTGTTTAACGATATTTTGGAAGGACATGCTCCCAATGTGCAATATACAATCAATGGAACACCATATAATATGGGGTATTATTTAGCCGATGGTATATATCCTGAGTGGGCTACATTTGTGAAGACCATTTCAATGCCACAAGGAGAGAAGAAAAATTATTTGCTCAACATCAAGAATCGACTAGAAAAGATGTGGAGATGGCATTTGAGTGCTTCAATCTCGATTTGCAATTGTCGTGGTCCGGTAGGTGCACGCACATGGACACCCTCAAACATACCATATATCGTGCATCATATTGCACAACATGATTGTTGAAGATGAACGACATACATATGGAGGTAATTTTGATTACTCTTATGATAATGTGGATAACAATCACTCAACAACTGAAACATTTAGCGGTCCTCATCCAAATCTTGCAACAAGACTACAAAGAAGAGCAAATATTCGTGAAAAACAAGTTCATCGTCAACTTCAAGGAGACCTAGTCGAGTATATTTGGAAACGTTTTGGACATGAAGATGATGAAATTTAAGTTTGATTAATTTATGTGATGTTATTTATTTTTATTGTTTTTAATTATATGTAATGTATTTGAAATTAATTTTAATTATCATTTTAAATTATAAGTTTAATTTGAATTTTATTTATTTTATATAAATTTTAATTTAAATAATTAAAATTATTATTTTAAATGATATAGAATTTAATATGAATAAAATATTAATATATAAAGTAAAGTTGTGGGACCCATTATGAGTTCTTTAGAGTTGCACCATTGGAGTGAAAAATTAGTTGGGTTGCTTGAAGCTGACGTGGTTTAATGGGTCCCGCAAAGAACCCAAAATTGAGTTGCACCATTGGAGATGCTCTTAGCACTATAAACGAAGAGAATGGATTGGCTACCTTTAGTGTTTGGTGCCTTTGATAACTTTAGACTAAAAATGACATGCATAAATTAATATATTTAATGATTTAGATGAGTGAGAAATAATGGATAGAGAGAGAAAGACACAAAGTCATCAAAGTTATGGTGTCCAAAGATAGTCAATCCCAAATCATAAACGAGTCGTTCGCCCCTTTAACCATCTGACCATTTGAATGAAACTCCTTCATCATTCTCATAAAATCTTATTTAACTTCATCCCAAAATTCCTTCACAAATCTGAAGTTTACACCGTCAGGACCTGGACTTTTAGAGTTATCACATTCTCAAACTGCCCGATAAACTTCATCTTCAGAGAATTCTTGGATCAACTCCTTCTTTTCTGCATTACTATTTTTTTTAATTCCATGTTAGTCGAGGTTGGTCTCACCCCTCTAGCCGCAAAGAGACTCTTAAAATGGTTAACAACTGCTTATTTAATTTCCTTTACTTCCTTTATATGAGATTCATTCCACTCCAATGAAAGTATTTCATTATCACTTCTTATCTTATTGATGCATCGATTGGAAATAGCTTGAATTAGCATCTCCCTCTTTCAGCCATCTCACTCTAGCTTTTTACCATTGGATGTTGCAATTCAAATTTGACAACTCATGTAATTTGACTATTGTTTCTGTTCATCTCCTCTTTAACATCTTTAATGTTTTCTCCAATATTTTGAGTATGCCTCTTATTCCAGTCTTGAAGTCTGTTTTTGATTAACTTAAGTTTTTCTTTTAATACAAACATACTTCATCCTTCTACATTAAGCTCCCTCCATTGTTCCTTAACGAACTTGTTGTATCCTTCTATATCCTTCCAACAGCTTAAAAATGTATAGACAGTGTAAAAAAAGTTGTACACTATAATTCAATAGAAATATAGTGTTTTGTCATGTCGTATAAATTATTTAAAAACTACCATTTGAATTGACGGAATTCATGATTATTATTTATTGACAAAGTAAAAAAATTATGTGCATCACCTATTTTTTCTTTTGACAAAAGAAAAATTTATCTTTTAAATTTATTGAAAAGTTAATGTTTTTAAATTACATATAGTCTAAATACATTAATTCTTCCAAAAATTTTAAATATAACTTTTTATATTAAATACTAGAGAGAGTACAATTTTTCTTTAAACAAGTTTAAAAGAAACTTTAAAAATAAAAAGAATAAATTTATGATAATTTCTCATAAGTTTTGTAAAAAACTGTATATTTTAATTTATCCTTCTACTTTATTTTGGATATTGTTTTGCTCAAGAATTCATGTTTACAATGTTGATGGCGAATTAATCTATGATTGTGTGATTGTTGGTGTCTTTGTGTTCTTGTGTGATGTTGAGATTTACCTACAAATATTTTTAAGTTCAGGTTAGTGATTATCGGAGGTAGAGGTGTTCGTTGATTCAGATAAATTTGAATTAATTTGGAATCCAAATCAAACCATGATATTTTCAATAATGACATAAATTAGCGCCTTGTATTTGATCTTTCGATCTGTTATTCCTGTTTGATTTTCCAGGAACTTAATAATTTACTTTCGACAATCATCATTTGACAAGTTGTCAATGGTAAAAGTTTAAAAAATTTATGGTTTTTCAAACTCCTTTTCTCTCGCCAACTTTCGCGTTGACAACTCTGGTTGGATAACACTAGTCGACACCAGTTTGTCTTTAATTTCAGTCATGCTTTTCAATTTCCTTTTGGACACCTTATATCATGAAGCTATTTGCGCCAAAATCATTGGCTTCTTGGTTTTTAATCTGTGGTACATGTTTAATGTCCACTGTGTCAAATCATTTTAGAATTGAGTTTGCTCTAAATAAATACATTAATATGATCTCTTTAATGCATTTATATTCTTTTGTTAACTTCTTGATTACCATTTCAGAATCGCCCTTGATCTCGACTTTGGTTGCCCCCATGTCTAATAAAACTGTAGGACCTGTTATAAAGACTTTGTGCTCAGCCTCATTGTTAGAACAACAACCGTTGATTTAAAACTTATGTTTGGTTAGAAATCTTTATGGGGACACAATGAAAATCCCCACACTCGTTCCTTTGAAATGGGTGGAACCACCGAAATATAATTTTCATGTTGGGAATTCAACATAGTTTGGTGTCCTTTTGATTATTGTGTGATCCACTATGAAATCATTAACAATCTGGCCTTTAAGGGGGCATATGTCAAAGAATATCCAGTCAAGGCTAGTGCCCCTTTAATAACACAGAAGTGCGAATAAACAAACACATCTGAAGATTTTATATAATCCTTGAGTTTGGTACAGAAGAAGTACAATGATAAACATAAATTTTCTACCATGGTATACCAAGTCTCAGCATCATTCAAAACTCGACTTAGATGATATATGGATTTTTCGAAACTATCATCATCCTCTTGGTACAACATGCTCCCAATTGATAATTCAAATGCATCAATGTACAACTTCATAGCCTTGTTCCTCATGGGAGGTAATAACTTCGGAGGCTTCGACAGATACATCTTAATATCATCAAAGGCATGTTGATGTTAATATTGTCGTACAAGCACATAGACAGCGCTTTTTTTGCTTTAGGTAGTGCTTTGAAGCGCTGCCTAAGCATGCGCTGCTATAAGTTTAGGCAGCGCTTTGTTTCAATGTAAAAGTGTTGCCTAAGGTTGCCTTTAGGCAGCGCTTTTTCCATAAGCGTTGCCTTTTGTCTACCTTAGGCAGCGCTTTTTTTAGTCAAAAGCGCTGCCTATCGTTTACTTTAGGCAGCGCTTATGAAAAAAAGCGCTGCCTAAAGACAACTTTAGGCAGCGCTTTTTTAATCAAAAGCGTTGTCTTAGGCCTTATAAAAATTCCCTTATTTTCTGTTTTAGGCCGCGCTTTATAAAGCGCTTAAGTCAACAAAATTGTTTATATATTTGACTTATTTTCCCATAAACCTGTAATTCCATTTCAACATTATATATCATTATTGGTTTTTATTTCAACAAACAAGGCTTTATAAACATAGGCATTATAATCAAAAATATATACACCATTATAAACAAACAATCCAAAATATATACACCATTATAATAAAAAAATATATACACCATTATAATCAAAAATATATACACCATTATATTATAGTTCAATACACATAAACTATTTGTTATAACATAACCAAAATCAACCCTAACATATAACCTAATTTTTCTTAACACTTTTCAACTTCAAATACCTTATATGATTTTTTTCTCAATAAAGTATTCACACAATTCCTCCTTGATTTCTTCCAAACGATTTTTTGTGTAATGAGCGCACTTGTATTCATCAAAGTATTACATAACAAAACATAATATGCATGATTTAGTTAAAAGTAATAAATTATATGAAATATCCGATAAATATTAAAACAAATCCTAAATTATAAATTCATACCGTGAATAGAATCTCTATTCGATTCAAATGAAGGATTTCTCTCATAAACCTCATAATGAAGTATCCGCAATCTATATTGTTACCTGACGAGCACACTACATAGAAAAACAAATAAGAATATATAGTTGTCTTTTTTATCAAGTAGCATCACTATTATAAGAAAAATTGTGAAAATTAATATACTTCTACTTTGATCCATGTAATGTTGCTTGATTTAGACCGTGATACTTGAGCTTCTCTTTGAGATCGGAATACTTGTATTGCTCTAACAAAACTAAAACATATATTTAGAACAATCTCACAGAAATAATTAAATATACAAATACACACGAATATTTAGAACAATCTCACTTACGTATCAATCATTAACTTCATTTCTGGATAATTTGTCCAATCACCATCTATCAAATTCAGATAATACACCACTTCTTTGAAAAGATTCATAGCAAGCAAAAACCAGTGACGCCTATAAATTAAAACAAAAGTTTATATGGAAATTTTATACGCAAAAGAAACAAAGATTAGAATAAACTTAGATTGAAAATCTAACCCTGTAGGAATAGTATTATATGCCCAAAGATACAAGCTTTTTGTACTGCTAGCCATGAATATCTCGACTAAGTTCTCTCTTACTGAATTTGAATCCTTAACAATTGACTGTCTGTTGACACGGGAGGAAGACACAAAATGGAATTTGTTTGACAATTAATTCCCACACATCAATTTGTCATACAAGAACCTTAAATAAAAACATAATAAAGATTAGACTATTTTTATTGAAATTTGTAAATAAATTGTTCGACTAATTAAATAATAGATTGATCGCATTACCGTATGTATGAGTGTACAACATCGATGCCTAATTCTGTATGCTGAAAAATTTGTTCCATGTTCTCTTTTGCAATTGTTTCGGAGCAAGAAAAGCCAAAGATACCTTCCTCCATATCCATTTGACGAATAGCACCATCCATCAAATATGATGTTCCCACAAGTGTTTTAAGACACATTCGGAATCGAGGTACAAAAGCTCTTGTTGGAACGGTTCTTGGAAGATCCATTTTCTTGTAGGGTACGCTACTAATTTTCTACCTCACTTGTTGTGACTCCTGAGCAGGTACCTAAAAATCATATAACTTAGGTAAATTATAAAATCATGCAGTTTTTGAATTCGGATCATAGAATTAACACTTTTAATGTACCTCTTTTTGTGATGCAATAGACTCGTTGTGCCGCAAAATCCCTTTGTCCTTAGATGCGAGTTTTGTAAGAGTCTCACATTACCATGTAAAATAAATGTACGTAATGATTCATAATTGACATTTTACTAAAATTTTCATAATGGTTTTCAATATATCTGATCATCTATGAAAATAAGGTCTGACGACCATGCAACAAACGATCCTATTGTATCTCGCAGCAACGTTGTTTCTAAAACAATGTCAAGTATCGGTAGCAACGCATCTAGAAACTAATGCAACATCAATTGATACTTTCAGATGTCCATCAGGGAGCGATCTATGGTGAAGTAAATCTCCCAAAGTGTTATGCATTTTTCCCTTGCCAACTATGCAATAAGTCGGTGACGATAAATATAGCTGACATGATGAAATTCCCTAAACCAATAATAAATATGACATTGTTAATGTGTGTGTGTGTGTGTATGTGTCAATTAAATAAATTACACAAATTTAATTTCATAATTATATATATTACCTCAGGAAATTTTGTTTGAAAATCACAATTGATATTATATTTCTCACTAGTATCCTTGATCCCTGAACCTTGCCCTTCTTCCTGACGTCTTTCTTTATCCTTTTCCAGCTCATCAATTTTAGCCTTTAACTTTTTTAGCTCCTCCATCACTACTTTGTTACTATGAACTTTCCCCTTTTTCTTGATACCCAAAGATGTTGGAGTCACCCCAAATCCCTTATCCCTCACACAAATGGAGTACTCAGGAACATTTAACACCCGACTAAGTAAGCTCTTGGAATCATGTTCTTCGCCTAGAGTTAAAGATTGAGATAGACTCTCCTGAAATTCATATGCATATCGAAATCAGTAGTGATTAAGAAGCATGAATTATTTGTATTAATTCAATGAATAACGATATACTTACACATTTCTAATAAATTTGTTGCACATCTTCCTTAACAACTTCATCCTTGCCAGCACGAGCAGCCTGCCACAAAACATGTTCCGGAACAGATGTTTCATGACTTTTTTCCTCATCCAACTACACGTCAAGAGAAATAAATTGGTATTAAAATCAAGAATATAACACATGAGAAATAATATCATCAAGTATATCATAGCATATAATAAGTATTTACTATTCTTTATCGTAAGCGTGCATATCACATACGCCCCTTTTTGTATGGATACGACGAACTTGATGCTCTTTCGCAATTTACGGCACTCACAGCCTGAAAACTTTTGTATCTTCTTTTGGATTTAAAAATATTGCATTCTTCAGGTGAGACAAAGTCAGCATACCTTTTTGGATATTCTCCATCAACATAATTTTCATCGGCATCCTTAAGGTACTTTCTTGTTAAAAAATTTCGAAACCCTCTATGTCTTTTTCCGGGCAGTTGAAGACAATAGGTCTCTTGATTATCATCAATGTTAAAAGACTGCTACAAAAAAACATACATTGAGTGTGTTAGTAATTTAAAGACATATTCGTCAACAAAAATAAAAAATATCACTTATGGTACCTATATCTCACTCCAAATTTTTCCTTAGCGGGTTTCTGTAACACCTCTTTTCTAACCCCAAATAAATATAGCATAGATCAGAGTAAAATAACATGCATACATATAAAGGGAGTCACATGTCATTTTCCACACAATATAAAACCAACAAAACAAATATAACATGCACCTGGTCATAATCATAACACGTATTTGAATCTCATGCTTTAAAACAAAATTATGCATTTCACAGCGAAGTATTTCATATTCACAGATACTATCAATGATCACATCCCATACTATAATCATTAGATGAAATAGCAATGAATCCATAACATACTCAAGTCATAATAATTCATACATCGGCATCAAGGCCACATCAACATAGTATCTCAATGTACAAATCCAAAATATATGAGAATATATCACAAATATCTCATAAAAGCATAACTCCGGATAATCCCCGTGTTACATGACCAGAGCAATGACTCTCTACCTAGTATAAGAAATAACTAGATAAATTCCTCAATTAGTCTCGTGCGAAGCACTGCTATCTTCGGAACCTACACGTTATCCACATAGAGGCAACATCACAACAGAAGGGTGAGAATTCACATTATTATCCAAATGTATATAAATTGGAAGCAATATAAATACAGCATTTATTTAAGAATTCTGCACACTTCATGTGATATTCCAAATAATATGATTATACAAACATTCTAAGTATAATGTGTTCACATTTATCACAAGTAGCATAAATATCATTAATACAATCAATTCAATGATCAATATAGTCAACTACCACAATTTCCACATATAGCACACATTCTTCAATGACTCATGAGACAACAATGCAATGTGACTCATGCATGTCGTACCATCGTAAACATTTCGCTCACCTCTCTGATTTAATAACTTAGAATCAAATCCACGCTTCCCATCCGGACAAGACCAAAGCCATCATTGTTAACCCAAAGTTTCACCGCTACAGTTTCTAATCAAGGATCAAGCCACGTTGTGAATCCAAAGTTTCACTGCTACTGTTTCCATTCAAGGATCAAGCCACATTGTGAATCCAAAGTTCCACCACCCAATATTTATCATTAAGGATCAAGGTCAACCATGTATGCATGTGCAATTCATTAACATCATATTCAAATTAAGATTATTCACCAACCTTAATTACTCAAGCATATCAAAATAATTCAACACATTTAAATTATCCACCATTTGCACAACATCATGTTTCAACAACAACAAGCAATACATATAGCATTTACTATCACCACACATCACAAATAACACATAACATACACTTCAACATATGTTATTATCATCATTCCATCAAGACTTACACATACTAACTCAAGTATCAAGTATACATTGAAATAGCATTCGAATCAATCCACAACGCATTTAATTCTAATCGGATCGATTAATCACATACATGAAAATACTCCATAAAATATAATCATATAAGATTTCATGTCAAATGATCCTAAAAATAGCATTTTTGGTTCCAGGTCACGCTAATCCCGGGCTATCGCACTAAGCGCCACTTTCTGAACAAACAACCCTAACTTACATAACATTCCGCGCTAAGCGCGATCTACAAAATAGAGAATTTTCTGCTACGAACTGTAACACCCGAGTCCAAAAGAAGGCGGGGTGGTTACACCGCATGGAACACTTGAGGCCAAAGGAGGCAAGGGTGGTCCCCACATCGGAATGAGAGGGATCCTAAGACTATGTAGGTATGAGACTGCATGGTTGAAGGAGACTTATAAGAATTAATTGGTACTACCTATATCAACAAGATGCATCTTCTTTTCAGTAGCCTAACCATAAGAACTCCACAGTTAAGCGTGCTTGGCTTGGAGTAGTATTAGGATGGGTGACCTTCTGGAAAGTTTGAAAACGTGCGAGTGAGGCCAAAGCATGCTGAAAAGACTCGTGTTGGTCTGTGGGGTCAGTCGATGATCCTGAAGTCCGTCAGGGATGTTACAAATGGTATCAGAGTCAAACCTCTCCCAGTACGAGGGTGGTCCCCACATCGGTATGAGAGGAATCCTAAGACTATGCAGGTATGAGACCTCTCCCAGTACGAGGGTGGTCCCCACATCGGAATGAGAGGGATCCTAAGACTATGCAAGTATGAGACTGCATAGTTGAAGGAGACTTATAAGGATTAATTGGTACTACCTATACCAACAAGATGCATCTTTTTTTCGGTAGCCTAACCATAAGAACTCCACAGTTAAGCGTGCTTGGCTTGGAGTAGTATTGGGATGGGTGACCTTCTGGAAAGTTTCTCGAAAAGTGTGCGAGTGAGGCCAAAGCATGCTGAAAAGACTCGTGTTGGCCTATGGGGTCAGTCGATGATCCTGAAGTCCGTCAGGGATGTTACACGAACCAGCTTCTTTCTCCCACAAATTTCTCACACAAAACCCATTCCAAACAGTCAATTAATATCATTAAAGGGTGTCCTAACATGTTTCTAATCATGGGTCATCATTTCTAAGTTGAAAACACAATTTCCTTTCAAACCCTAACATTCAAAGATTCCTGGAAATTGAAATCAAACAACCTAGCATGTTATTAATCACTACCCAACAACAAACAATTAAATAATAACATGGATTCTCCCCCTTACCTCTTCAAGATCTAGCCTTTTCTCTCCTCTTTTTTTTCCTCTTCTCTTCTCATCTTTCTTTCTTTTTCACCAAATGACAACACTAACTATGTTTTTCCTTTAACCCTTTACTAAATAGTAAACTCAAATTGGGATTAACACTTAACACCTCTTTATTACTTCTATTCATAAAGTTAGGCCCAATACCAAATAATCACATTTCTACTCACAAAACCCAATTTTTAAATAACACACATATTCAAATAATTCAAATTTTCATTTAACTCACCCAATTAAATTAATTATCACATAATATAATAAATAATTAATAATTAACTAATAAAAATCGGGATGTTACAGTTTCACCTCTTTTTTACTCCATTGATCACAAGTGATTGGAACCTCTCTCCGTACAAGGGAACCAATATAACTTGTCAACTTTGAACCGTTGGGATCAATTAGTTGGTTTTATTGATTTTAATGTATGTCATAATTGATTCCTCTATCTCTTTCACGAATGATTGACTTCATGATGGTTATTCATCATCTAATATCCTTCTCCACACATCGAACTGTTTCATTCCATCATTATCTTGAATTGTGTCATTTAGAAAAAATGATAAAAAAAACATAAACACATTTAGAAAATTCAAATAGTATTTAATGAATAAACACAATATAATAACATAAACACAAGTACCATCATTATTAGAAGCTTCGTGTGGTGGGTTGTCCTCGTTACTAGCCATGTGACTTGTACTAAAGTGACCGTTAGAAAATTAATGTATAGTATTTAATGAATAATCACAATATAAATATATATACACAATATAAGTACGTAAACACGATATAAAAACATACACACAATTACCTTTTCGCTAACGTCTCTTTCTTTTCTTAGTTTGAGTATGAATTACTTGCCTCTTAACAATGCAGAATGATGGGTTGATCCAAATTCCCTCATTATGGTCCTTCCTAATATATGATTCATTCGCTATAATATTCTCATCTTGATCATTTCTTCTATATGACTCATTCTCAACACCAATATCACTTTGATCTACACTTTTATCGTCAATCACTTTGTTAGATAAAAGCACTATAGAGCATTTCGTACTTTTGGGATCAGTGACATAGAAAACTTGTTTAGCTTGAGAGGCTAGAATAAAGGGCTCATCTTTGTACCCCACCCTATTAAGATCCACTTGTAAAAATCCTAATTTATCCATTCGTATGTCACTATTATGTACCCAATTGCAACAAAAGATAGGAATCTGAAAATTTTCATAATCAAACATCCAAATGTGTTAGATGACCCCAAAATATGACAAATTTGCATATTCAGGGTTTAAGTCTTTCATGCTTGAAATGTGCATTGCTTCAGCTACCAGGGTGACACCACTATTTTACATAGTACTTTTATCATTTTGTTCCTTGGTATAAAATGTGTATCTATTAATTGCATATGCGCTATAAGAAAAAACAAGCAAACTCGGACCATATGCTAAACATCTCAACCTTTCTGTAACTGAAGCGGGATCTGAATCAATACTTGAATAAATATGATCCTTGAACCATTGTATAAAACTATGATTGTGCTCTAGTACTATCCAACTTTCATTTCTATTCGAATTTAAACCCCGGAGTTCATGCTTGTGCATTTCAACATACGGCTCAACCTCATCGTCATTGTGAAGAACATACAAATATACTTGATCCCGTTCAGCCCTTGACACTGTGATAATTTTATTCCAATTAACTTTTTTCCTTCCTTTCTTTTGAAAATATGAGATTTGGGTAGTCCAACAGATTGAACATTGGACAAATATTCAGTACAAAACTCAACGGCTTCTTCAACAATGTATCGTTCAACAATACAACCCTCTGGCCTACTTCGATTTTTCACTTACCCTTTTAATATTTTCATATAACGCTCCACAGGATACATCCATCTCATATAAGCTGGTCCACACAGTTGTGTCTCTTTCACAATATGAACAACAAGATGTACCATTAAATCAAAAAAATGAGGGAGGAAAATACATTTCAAGCTCACACAAAGTAATAACTATTTCTTTTTGCAATACTAGTAAGATCTCAGGATCGATCACCTTACTACAAATTGACTTGAAGAAAAAATACAATTTAGTTATGGCACTTCTTACTTTATTTGGAAAAATATAAAGTATACCTATTGGTAGGAAATTCTCCATTATAATCTGGAAATCATGTGTCTTTAAACTCTCTAACTTCAGGTCTTTCATAGACACAAGTCTTCTAATGTCTGAGGAGTAACCTTTTGGGACATTAACTTCACTCAGAAACTTACACAATATTTTTTTCTCCTTTCTAGATAGAGTATAAGCAGCAGGTGGTAAATATGTTCGTATTCCTTTCTTCACGGGTCCGAATTCGGTTCTTATTCACATCTCTACCATGTCCTCCTTTGCTTTAAGGACATCCTTAGACTTTCCTTTTATATTGAGTAATGTACCAGTAATACTTTCAAATACATTTTTTTCAACATCAAGAAAATGTCTTACATACAAATATTTCCAATATGGCAATTCAAAAAAAAATCGACCTATTCTTCCATCCACCTGTGACAACTATATGTGCAAAAGTCTTGCCAAACTGAATACTCACATTTTTCACCTTTTCAAAAATTTGATCACCTGTCAATCCAGGTGGAGCTCCACGTTGTTCGGTATCTCCATTAAACGCCTTTCTCCATACACAATATTGATGTTTAAAAGTTAAGAATCTACAATGATCGAGAAATACATTCTTCTGACAAACTTTCAATCGCATCGTATCGATTCCATCTTCACAGACAGGACACGCTTTTTCACCTTTAATGTTATACCTGGATAGATTTTTGTATGATGGAAAATCGTTAATTGTGCCAAACAACATCACCCTCAAATTAAAACTTTATTTCCTATATTCATCATAAATCTCCACACTGTTCTCCCACAAAATCTTCAAATCTTCGATTAAAGGTCTCAAGTATACGTCCATGTCATTCCCTGGTTATTTAGGCCCAGAAATTAACATAGATAACATCATGTACTTACGCTTCATACATAGCCATGGAGGTAAGTTATAAATCATAAGAATCACAAGCCATATGGAATGTGAGATAGTTTTAAGACCATGCGGGTTCATTCTATATGTAGATAATGCCAAGCGAAGTTTCTTCTTTCTCCTCCAAAATCAGGATAATCATTATTAATTTTCTTCCACTATGGTGCATCTGTCGGATGTCGAAATTTTCCATTGATAATTCTTTCATCTGCATGCCAAGTCAAGTGTCTAGCATCGGTTTCACTATGAAACATGCATTTAAATCTCTGAATAATAGGAAAATACCATAAGAATTTTGCTGGAGATAATTTTTTCTTATATCGAGATAAACCGCACTTAGGGCACTCATTCAACGATGCATATTCTTTTCGAAACAAAATGCAATCATTTAGACAAGCATGTATCTTATCATAGCTCATGCCAATAGAGCACAACATGTTTTTGGCCTCGTAGGTTCGATTAGGAAGAACATTATCCCCAGGAAGCATATCTCTCAAAAGGGCTAATAACTCTGTGAAACTTTTATCCGACCATCCATTGCACGCCTTTTAGTTGTACAACTTTAATACCGCTGAAAGTCTTGTGAATTTGGTGCAATCTTTACACAACGGCTTCTCTGCATCGCTTACCAACCTCTCAAACATTTTGGGAAAATCCTGAAGATCTTCTTAAAGTGCTTTTACAATCTCTTCGACTCGATCACAATCGTATGAAGCATAGGTCGCATTACTTTTCACCCCCGATTCAACATTCTTGTTGCTTTTCTCACCATGAAATATCCAACACATATAACTTCAATCAATTCAACACCTCAGTAAATGCGATTTCAATCCATCTACGTCAACCCGATCCACATAACAACAACCCAAGCAAGGACATTTCATTCCAATGGGGTCTTCAGTGTGTTCAATAGCAAACTTAACGAACTCTAATACCCCATTCTCGTACTCTTCTGACAATCGATCGACAGACATCCATTTTTTATCCATGGTTTTACTACTTAGTAAGCTAAACAAAAAAACTAATTAGGGCACAAAACAGTATAATGTGTTTCCGTCAAAATGCAAAGTATACACGGAATGGATCTGGAGTAACAAAACACAAATACAATAGTACATATTAGGTTAGGCAAGTACAAATATATTCACGCAATTTCAGACAAATTCATCACAGATAATAATGTCTCATAAAAGAGAATCTCACTCATACCAGAACCAGTAATTTGAGGAATAAATTTACCTCGAATTCAGGGAAACACAGGGAATAAGTGATGTACGTCGCACTCGGCCGGGAAACGCTGCTAATTTAAAGGAAAGAAAACTTCTATTATAAAAAATTTCAAATCATAAATGAAACAAAAAGTAAGAATTCACACTGCAACATCAAAAGTCGAGTTCGAAATAAGTCCTAATTTAAAAGGTCAATACATAAAATTAGATGAATGTCTTGGAAGAAAAAACGGGTTGCTAACTCCATGGTATTTTCCTCTAAAATATGAGTTTTGTGGCATGAAATCAATAGTCAATTTTAGCTCACCGTGGAAGCTAGGAATTGAAGCTTCAAAATGAATCTGCGTACGAGGCTAAAAGCAATTTTACTTTGTTGAACTCAAACATCACAATTTACTGAGATATCACGTTTCTTATCACATTCAACAAATAAAAAATGTTTATTCACAGTCAAATGAAAACTTAAAATACAAAAATATTAACAATACTACTAATAATATGTATTAGTGAAACAATTGATATCTAGATTGATGTAGCTACATAAAGCTCTCCTTTGTTATAATAATGATGCAAACCGCATTACAAAACTCTAATTCTGAATGGAGTGTCCATGATTTCAAGTTTCTTTCTAAATCCAGTGTATTGACTTTTCTTATTACAAAATGGAAATAACTTAAAGAAAATATATATATATATATATATATATATATATATATATATATATATATATATATATATATATATATATATATATATATATATATATAAGAATAGTAAATACATCCTTCACAACTTCGCCACTCTATCAACACTACCAAATAATTATAATTCAAGTAAAAATGACATATTCTAGAAAATCAATTTAGAATGCTCTCTGTTTAATAAAATCCGATTGTCATATTTCGACATGATACCTCAACTTCACCACTCAATCGACACTAGTAAAATAACTATAATCAAAATGAAAATGATATATACTCCATAAAATTGATCGAGAATAGTCTCTCAAGTCAACAAGCATGATATCATATTATCCTATTTACCACATCAAATTCAACCTTCTCAAGAGTACAAACTAAAGAGTAATTTCATGGAAAAAATAAAGTAGAAAAAATAATTAATATAAATTTTTTGATAGTTTGATTGCATAAGCCAAACAATTTGTAACGTTTAAGTAGTTACAGGAAAACAACTTCTTCCATCCTTTCTACTTCTATTATGTTTCCTACTAAGACTAGTTATAGAAAAATGCTCTTCCCACATGAAGAGAGATGGCAGGGTAACTCTAAGAAAATTACACAACAACCATTTATTTAAAATCTATACAAACAACATCGATTTGAATCGAATTCAAATAACTTCGACATAAACCAATTAGGTGCAATCTATACAAACATTTTATCACATTCTAGAATCTCCGTAATTCGAACTGTCAAGCATACTTTTCAAAAAAATTCAGCATTACAACATTTAAAAAGGAATAAAACCATCGAACCGGCATACATCGACATTTCTATACAAACAAAATCAACATTTCTTCCCTAACAGATTGACTTCATAGCAGCACAGTTTAAATTAAAAAGAAAACTAAACATCACAACTCATAACAAACAGATTTGACAGCAGTTTGAACAACATGACAACATTCACAAAATTACATTATCCATTTTACACTAGAAGTTGAGTTAAGTAACAGAACTTGTGAAGTTACCTCAGAAATGTCGAGACCGAAAGAAGACTGTGATGAATCACAGAGGAAGTTGGAATCGGCGAGATGGACCAAAACAAGGTTTGTTGTTGCAAAACCGGAAGCTGCAGGTGTGAAGCTGCGGAAGAGATGTAGCTCGCGTGGCTCTGTGATGGTGAGAACGGATACGGAAGGAGCTATCATTTGGGTGTTGTTTGTTGTACGGCATGAAGTGGTTAGGGGAATGGTATGGAGGATGAGGATGGTTTAACGGCGTTGGAAGGGAGTCGCGACGATGGTTGGGTTTGACGGCAAGGCTACTGCGACGAAGAAGGATGGGTTTTTGGTGGTTATCGATGATGATGAAGAGTAGTGATGGTGATGGTTGGATAACATTTAGGGATGGCAACGGGGCCGGTCGGGGGCGGGTTTAAGCACACCCAGACCCGCACCCGCCTCCCAGACCCAGACCCGCACCCGCACCCGTTCGGGGCTAAAATTTGTTCACCCGCCCCCACCCCCAACAAGAAACGGGTTCACCCGCACCCGCCCCGCACCCGCCCGAATAAAATTTTTATTTTATTTTTAAATTTATATATTTTTTAATAAAGTTAAAAATAAATAATTAAACTAAATACTTAATTATTTTAAAAGTATTTTTCAAGTTTGATAGTTTTATTTAAATTTTATTTTCAAAAAAATAAATAATAATTCTAATAAACATAATATTATAACATTAAAAAGTATAAAAAAATGTAAATAAGTAATAAAACTATTAAAAACAAATAAAATAAAATAAATTTAGTTGACGGGTGCGGGGCGGGTGCGGGTGCGGGGCGGGTATTACCATCACCCGCACCCGCACCCGCACCCGTAAATAAAAAACGGGTTTTACCCGCACCCACACCCGCCCCCGGTTAAACCGGGTTTTCTCCGCTAATTTCGGGTCGGGGGCGGGCGGGCCCCAGCGGGACCCGGGTTTATTTGCCATGCCTAATAACATTTTATGGAATGACGAGTTGATAGAGGTTGAAAGTGAATCAGAAGGTTGTGTTATGGTGTTGGAAGGCGGAGATGTGAAGGGTGTGGGTTCCGGTTTGGGATTGAAGGAGGAATGAAGTTTTGTATGGTTGAAGATGAAAGTGAAGGGTGATGATGAAGGTTGTTGAAAGACAAAGGGTGTATATGGTTCTATATAGTAGAACAAAAGGGATGAAACAGAAGCAAGGGTTCAAAACGAAGAAGAGTGTGTAAAGGTTTTGCACATAATAAAAGAAAGAATGAAAAAAAATAGGGTTTCTTTTTTAAAAAAATTAAAGGCCTTAGGCAGCGCTTTTTGATAAAGTGTTATCTAAGGGGGGCCTCTAACAGCGCTTTCTGAATAACCTTAGGCAGCGCTTTTTGAAAAGTGCTTTCTAAGGGGTTCCTTTAGTAGCGTTGTCTAAAGTGTGCCTTAGGCAGCGCTTTTGCTGAAATTTTTTCAAAATTTTTTGTGTTTTTTATTATTTTAACTTTAGGCAACGCTTTCAGGAAAAAGCGTAGTCTAAAGTGCGCTGTCTTTTTTCATTTTTGGCGTAGTGATGTTGTGGTTCCCATATAAAACCTTGTTTTTCTTCAAGCATAGCAATTGTAAAGATACCTTTGTTTTGCCACTATGATTTGAAACGGATCTTCTTAGCAATTATGTCATCAATATACGCTTGCATAAATGTTTCAATGAAATCATGAAGAATAAAATTCATTACCCTTTGATAGCTAGCGCCAACATTAGTTAGACCAAAAGGCATCATTACTCGTTCATATGTGTTAAGGCCCTTGGGCATCGAAACTTCGTTTTTGGTACATATTTCTTTGTAATGAAAATTTGGTTATATCCAGAATATGAGGCAACTGAATATGAGGCAAAGGAGATGGCTTGAATTTTTGAAGGACTATAATTTTAGGTTGAGTTACTACCCGGGTAAAGCTAATGTGGTAACAGATACTTTGAGTAGGAAGTCATTCCATATGTCAGCGCTTCGGTTCAAGAATTTGATTTGATCGAGTAATTTTGGTGTAGTTTGAAATGGGAACTACTATGATTGCCTTATGTGTTGTGGTATATGGTTTGAAGTGGAACTATTAGTGTTATTGCATCTGTATGTCATACAACATGTATCGTGTTGAGAAGTGATGAGACGTTGATTCAAAAATGGGGATTAATGATGACTTTAGGTTCGAAGATGAATCAGGTTCGATAAGGAACCATGGTGATTGAATGAATATCAGTAACATAACTCTGATGTTTACAAAACAGTACCACATGCATTGATTCGAGATTGTCGGTCACATTGTATACATAAAAGTATTGTGAATTTTTTCGTTGTTGTGAATATGCTTGATGTTTTTGTTGATTTGTGTGAATATGATACTCTTACTATATTTTGCATCACTAATATATTAGAGTGTATTCTCACCCCTTTTTATTTTGTTTGTGTGATATTATGTATGTTGTGGTACAAATACTCAGGAAGAGCAATAGTTTATATAAGTTGGAAGATGGCGTTGAGGCTTTCTTTTGTTTATTTATCAATTTACGTTGTTTAGTTCCAATTACTCTGATTTGTAACACTAGAAACGAGTCGTTTGTTAATGCTTGAGTTGATGTTTTGGACTATTTAATTTAATCAAATACTTTATTTTTTAAGAGATAATTTAAAGTATATCTCATTTGTTGAGTTTCACTGCATGTTTAATTGTTTTGATTGAAAGAGTATGATATGACGAATGTGTGTAATACCTTAATTGAGAATAATATTTTTATCTTTTTAAAATAAAGAGTCTGAATTTAGAGTGTCACATTGACCATCGCAAGACAACATGAATAAATCTTTCGTCATGTCTTCCCAAAAAAAACTAGTGTTTTATGTGACTCATTTTTCTAAAATTTATGATCAATTATTTTTTAAGGAAAACACATTCATACTAGTGATGAAAAATCAAGATTTAACTCTTGATATTTATGAGACTCCATCTTTTCCAACACACATTCGTACTTCAAGTTAGAGCAAAACTAAATATAAACTGACCCGACACAACAAAATTTAGTACCGATGAAATTCAAATTTAAAATCTTGAGAGAAAGAAATTGTATTGACTCCTAAATATTAATGAGAGTGCGCATTAACAAACAAAATTCAAGTAGGTTACAGTGGATTGATGCACAACTCAGATCATCAATTGTCTTGGGTCCTAAATGTTAATGACAGTGTATTAACGAAAAAGAACCAAATAAATTATGGTGACTTGATGCGCAACTTAGATGGCAATTTCACTTTGATTATAATGGTAATGTAAGTTTTTCTAATATTTTACATGCAGAAATTCAAGCTCGATTAACAAGAATTACTCTATATTGGAATGCATACTTAAAAAGTTGTGTTTTTCTGTCTCACTACATATCATCTAGTTATTGGCGAAACAACTAAAATTTCTTTCTTTTTATAATAATCTCTTGAATTTTGTTTTTACTAACTTTTAGTATCCAATCTTACTAATTCAAAGAGACAAATCCTACCGTGACGAAATTTGAACTTATAGATTAAAGATTATGAAATCCATATCCACCACATTATAAAAGTAATCTCTTAGATATCTTGTCAAATTAAGTGCTTATCATAGGAAATATCAGCTTATCATAGGAAATATCTTGTGATGATACATCTTTGATGGGTGATTTAGTCATCCTCAAAATTCAGATTTATAAACTTTTTTTATTTAAATAAATTGTTTTAAATATTTCTTATTCTTAAATAAACATATTGAATATCAAATTAACAACAAAAAATAATTTAAAAATGTCCTGTGTAAGATTTTAAGATAAAATTATTCTTATTTATTGATCGTGTAAATCTAAATTATACAAAAAATAATAATTATGATATAAAGTTAATAAAGACAAATAAATAAATTTTATTTCTTTTTAATAAAAATTAGTTATGACATAAAAGTTAGTAATAACAATCAAAATAATTTATAGCTTTTATTATAGAAGGGATAACAATCAAATATAATAGCTTCCCTTGCCATTATATCTCGAGACAATTGACAATTTAAATTTGATACATTTTTAATTTTAATGATGTTTTTATTTATGATTATTTACTTTATTTTATTGTCGTGTACAAAAATTGATATTGTTATTAATTTTAATATTGATTTTTTATATAATTATATAAAAATATATATTATACCGTCAATCTCAAGTGCATCCAAACACATGACAACAGAAAATAATTTTATCTAATTTTTTTATTTTGTATGCACCAAACACATGACAGAATAAATATTTATCATGTTTCTATTCTATCTTATCTCTATGCATCTCTCTATCATATCCTAAACACCAAACAAACCATTTTTTCTTAAAAGATGATATTACATTAGAATCAATATTGATTACATTTTGAAGCTAAAAAACTGTATCATCAATAGGAGGTCCCAAATATTGAATTCCATCCATTTGACAATTTTCTGGCATCTCAATTTCTTCTAACAATGCATAACTATCATTTTCATCTTTCATCTTGCCAATCTCTTTTTCATCTTGAATGGGAAAATCTTTGTAATATGAACAGTCTCTATCATCTTGTTTGGAGTAAGGTGGACCAATGACATCAAGAAAAGCACATGGAGTCATTGCTGTGAACTCATGAATGTTGCCTCCTGTTGTTGGATACAATACCGAGGTATCACATGATGATGTCAACACTTTGTTTGCTTTTAACTTTGCCAATCTCACTGCAAAATCAATATTATCTCGTTCAGCAACGAATGTATAGTATGCTTCATCATTAATTCAGTGATTGTAAGATATATATATATATATATATATATATATATATATATATATATATATATATATATATATATATATATATATATATATATATAGAGAGAGAGAGAGAGAGAGAGAGAGAGCTCACATTTGGAGTTGGGAGAGGCATTAGGAAGAGGATGAACCCAATCATAAGACTTAATGTGCATTTGTCCTAATAGAAGCTTGCTGAAAACAGTCATGCCAGGGTGGTTATGGAGGGGAATCACTCCTCTTTCAGGTACAAAAAAGATACATACCTACACACAAAAAAGTGAACAATGATCTGAGGATCAATCTTACAATTTATAGATTAAATTGAAGTCAGAGCGAAATTCTGTATGGATTAACCAAACATTAACCACCAGACTAATCTCGGGGTTTTGGAAGAATACTTATAATCTCACTATGGTTTATTAAAGGAGTAATGTTGGACTGAAAACACTTACAGAGAATTTGGCACATTGGTAGACAGTGGTATATGTGACCCTTTGATTCTCTTTAATAATGTTTCCAGGCTTGAAAAACTGCAGATCTCTACTAAGTCCAAAATCTTCCGGCTTCAAGTTATCTAATCAATAATAACAAATCAAATAAAACAAAAAATCAACATCGTAGAAAATAAATCTGAAACCAACATCAGATATATAATGTACATGAATGAAAGCATACCAAGAATGTGACAAAGTTTATGAACATCTTGTGTTACAGGAACAGTTTCAGGGACTTTGAATGTTTGTTTGCATGAATGAAATAGCTGCTGAAGTGACTTTGGAACATGTCTCTTAACTCTACAATAAGGTTTGTTCCTGTTATTTGCAATCATCCTTTTCACATAACCAACTCTCCTTTCTCTTACTTTATCACCCAAACCTATCTCCATTATTAGCCTCTAAATGTGACACAACTCTCCAACTCCTATGTTAATAACTGAATAATTGATTCTCAATCCTTCAACACTTTTATACTTGATAAAAAAAAATATTTTAAATGGCCCACTGGATAAAACTTAATTCCACTATTGGATTTTATGTTAAAAAAGAAAAAGGGATAGAACTATGAACTGAAATATCCAGAAACTATAAAAAAATATATATATTGAATATAAAAAGTATAATTGTTGAGTCAAATGAGGAAGAAGTTAAATAATATTGGTTATATAAGAGGAAGAGGATTGTAAAAACAAAAAAGTTTACAACTGTAATAAAGGATAATCTTTTGATTATGGATAGGATTAAAAGTAAAATAGTTATAAAGAGATAGAAAGAGAAGAAAATATCTATCAAAAGTATGAAAACTATGGGCTATTTAGATGGTATTTGTTAGATTGACAATAGTAAAGTTAGACAAAGAAAAATAAATTTTGAAAAAAAGAGAGAGAAAAAATAGTTTTGGATGTAGTTAAATTCTTGTCCCCATAGATTCTTTGGAAACTAGCGGTTAAAGCAATCACTGTTTTGTGAGAGACAATAGCATCAAATTATTTTTCCCATTAAATACTTTCTTTTTGGGAAAGAAATCTGATTCTTCAAAATACTAACGTGCCTATTGTATTATAAGAGGGATCCATGTAATAATTGTTTTTATCTTTAAATGATGCATTACAATTATAATTTTTCTTTACCGAAATTAAATATAATAATAAGTTAATATTTAATAAAAATAAATTGGGATAAGAGTTTATAAATAACTAGACAGTACGTTCAAAATCAATGGTAATATGGCTAAATAAATTAATAGTACGTACGTACTTATTACAATTTTGAAAAGACAAGATGTTACTTATTTTATGTTTTAAAGTGGAGATTTTCTACATTAAAATGCAAAAAGAAAACGTGTTTGAACATCTCCAAATATATCTCTCAACTAACATATATAATTTGTGACTTAAATATCACACTTCATCATTGAAGCACTAAGCTCATAACTTATTTTTCCATCCTACGATACCATAAAAAAATATATCATAATGGATTCAATTTCTAAAATGCAAAATCCACAATCAAGATTGTGTTTCAATGATACAGAAATCTACTAATTTCATAATAAAACATAAACAATAATTTGTTGTAAAATCATATCAGGGTGAAACATACCAATTATCAAAGGTCTCCATTTGAATTAATAATTTCTTTCTTTCTTTCACATTACCCTTTGTTACGATTATTGTTCGTTCACATGATTTATTTGAAACTTGTAATATTTGTGAATTTGTAAAATAGTAGAGAAAAGGTTTAAGAGACCAAAAAAAAAAAAAACATTGAGTCACACATAGGAAACACCAAGGCATAATCTTATCTCAAAATCACTTTCATGAGAATGAGAATTTCGCAGGTAAACTTGATGTAATTGTTTTTTTAAAATTAAAATTGATTTGCAAATCATTAAACGAGAACCTCTCATTTCAATTAGGTTGTTACCAATTTGATTTTACCTTAAATTCATTGCTAAACAATTACTCTCTCTCCGTTTTAAAATAATTTATATATATATATATATATATATATATATATATATATATATATATATATATATATATATATATATATATATATATATATATATATATATATTTAAAATAATCAATAAAAAAATAATTTATTTTTTAAATTGAATTATGGATGGGATCATAACGTGGTTAAGGAAAGAGGGAGAGTTTAATTTTATTTTTTTATTGATAAAAAAATTATGATTGATTGTATATAAATCTACGGTAGTCATGTAAGTTTTTCCACAACTACCGTATTAATAAATTTAATAAAGTAATCAATAAATTAAAATAAAAGAGAATTTCAAATCCGGTGGATTTAGATGATTATAGACCGATTTTGTTTGGTCGGTTGTTTGTATAAAACGGTTGACAGGCTCTTGGCGGGAAGATTTAAAAGAGTCTTACATTCTATTGTGTCCCCTTGCCAAAGTGCTTTTGTTTCGGAAAGACAACTTTTAGATGGAGTTGTAATAGCTAATGAAGTCGTTGATTATCCTAAGAAAGAGAAGAGGAATTTCCTCTTATTCAAAATGGACTTTGAAAAAGCGTATGATAAAGTTGATTGGAGCTTCCTTAGATTTATGTTGGTTGAAATGGGTTTGATGAAAAGTGGCAAAAGCGGATGGGTCTCTTGGTTTTTCATAGTGATATGTCGATTCTGGTTAATGGTAGCCCAACGAAAGACTTTAAGGTGGAGAAGGGATTGAGGCAAGGCGACCCTCTCTCGCCTTTCTTTTTTGTTTTGGTGGCGGAGGGTTGACGAGGTTAGTGATAAAATATTTTCTCTTGGGGAAATATAGCGGATTTGGAATCAAAGGTAGATGCTTAATTGATATTCTTCAATTTGCGGATGATACTCTTTTAGTTGGAGAAGGTTCTTGGAGGCATGTGTGGGCTATTAAGTCGGTTTTGCGTGCTTTTAAGCTTGTCTCGGGGTTAGGCATTAATTATCATAAAAGTAAATTGAATGGTATTAATCTTAATCCTAATTTTTTGGAAGACACCTCATGTGTTCTCTCTTGTAAAGTGGAGTCTAGCAATTTTACTTCCCTTAGTATACTGATTGGTTCTAATCCTAGAAAACATTCTACTTGGTATCCTTTGATTCAAAAGATAAAGAAAAGATTATTGGGGTGGAAGAATAGATTTCTTAGTCTTGGAGGAAGAATTACTTTGTTGAAATCCATCATGTGTTCTTTATCTATTTTTACCATGTCTTTTTTTAAGATGCCGAAGAAGGTTGTGAAGGAGTTTATGAGTTTATAAGGCAATTTTTTGTGGGGTAAGGTGGAGGGAAGGAGGAAGATTCATTGGGTGAGTTGGGAAAAAATTTGCCTTCCGGTTGGATTAGGGGTTAAATTTTTACCTAATTTCAATTTAGCCCTTCTTAATAAATAGAGGTGGAGAATTTTAAAAGTAGAGGGGAATCATTGGCTTGGTATTTTAAAGGCTCATTATGGGGACTTAGCAACGTAAATGCATTGTGGTGAGGGTTCTTTGTTAGATTTGAAGACCGCCTCAATATGGTGGAAGGACATTCTCAATATTGGTAATGTTCCTTCTTCCCAAGATCCTTTTTATTCAAATTGCAAGCTAGAAATTGGTAATGAGTATCATATTCCTTTTTGGGAAGCTTGGTGGTTGGGGGAGTCTTGTTTTAAGGAAGAATATCTGAAATTGTATCATGTTTCTAATTTGAAGAGAGTTTCGGTAGCGGACATGGGTGGTTGGATGGAAGGCGTTTGGATTTGGGGGGATTTTGGTGTAAACATTCTTCTTCTATCTACGGTGGGTCGGGTTAATTTTTTGGCCCTTAATTCTAAGTTTTTTGACGTTATTTTGAGGTCGCATTCTCATTATGGAAGGCGAAATCTAATGGTATATTCTCGGTCTCTTCTTGTTACATTTTCTATGATAGTTTTATAGTGTCTTTGGAGACGAGAAGTAGTGAGGAAGAGAGTTTGGCAAAGTTGTGGAAGTTGGACATTCTGCTCAAGATCAAAGCGTTTGGTTTGAGACTTCTCCTAAATCGTCTTCCAACAAAGGATCTTTTGGTAGTTAGGGGCGTTAATTTACATGTAGATTCTTTATTTTGTTCTTTTTGTGGTAATGTTTTGGAATCTCGTATTCATACTTTTCATGGGTGTAAAGTGGTGAAAAGAATATAGGAAGGTATAACTTTTTGGTTAAACAAACCGGTAGATAGTCATGGTGAAGGTGTCTCAAATTATTGGGAATGACACTATTTTTGTAAAGATAAAAAGGTGAAAGAAAGCAAGTTGGAATTGATTTGGATAGCTACTATGTGGTCTATTTGGCTTGTGAGAAATGACACTTGTTTTAGGAAAGATAAATGGAGCGTGGACGACATAATTTGGAAGATAAAACTTTTAATTTGAAAATGGTCGTTCATAGGAAATATTAGGAGATATCATTCATTTCAATTATAGCTTTTACGATTTTAGCAAAGATTCTTTATTTTTTTTTCGAAACGGTAATTGATAGATAATTTCTTCTTTTTTGTCGAGTTGATTTGTCATTGTCCTTTGTGTATTCAGGTTGGAGAACCCTTAGTTTCTCCCATTAATATATCTTGTTTACACAAAAAAAAAAAAAAAAAATATGTTAAACCAAAATTTATATGACGAGGCTATTTTTTTATTAAAAATAAAGTAATGAATTTAAAAATATCCAGTAAAAAAGAGTGTCAAAATTTTATTTTTAAAGTATTATTAGTTGAATTATGAATCAGACAAACTTTCTAATTGGCAAATACATACTTTAGAGTGTTATCTGTGAGTTTGGAAGAGAAAAATGAAGGTTTTTGAAAGTGAAAAATAGACAGAGAAAAATAGAAAGAGAAAAATTGAAGGAAAAAAACTAAACATTTTTTAAAAGAGTTATGATAAGTAAATATTTATTTTTAATCTTTTTAATCTTAAAAATATTATAACATAAATTATTATTTTTTTCTTCAATATCTAAACCATTTAAAAAATTTGAATATCTTCTTTTGATATATTTGTTTAGTACTAAAAAGTTATATTAAAACAAAATTTTGGAATACAAATATTATATTAAAAGAAAATTTCAAAGATTTTAAATATTTATATAAATTTTCTAAATTCAATATAATACTCTAAAAAAAATTCAAAAAATAAAAACATTAATCTTCACAAAAACATTGTCTTAAAATATTTCTCCATTCTTCTCTCTTCTCATCTCTCCCAAAATTCGCCATTTATGCCATACTATTTAACAATGTAACCCAATTTTTTTCCATGTTAAAAGTTGCTGTTATGGTTTCATGGCAAGTGACAACCATAAAAAATTGGACCTCAGCTGATCACCAGACCAGTTAAAATGTCACTAGTTTAGCAAAATTTGGTGCAAAGATCTTCACTTTGCTCAATTTCCATTCAAGCACATTAATAAAGCTAACATTTAGAATTCTGTCTACATTTGTACATACTACATATCATATATTCTAATATATTTTTCTGTTACTAATAGAAGGTTCCCCTTCGATTTCCAAAAGCTGCAAACACCTGCCATCATCAAACTTGTCTGTCCCCCATATTTAGGGTTAAACTTCTCTTCTTACTATTGAGTCATGTAGCTGCAGAAGACTGCTCCGAGACCAAGCATTTTCTTTATCTTCTCCAATGCTAACTTGTTTCTTTGTTACTTCAAAATCAAACTAGGACAAATTACATGTTTGTCCGGTTTTGCTATTCTAAATTTGACTGAAAGAATCTTATGACAGGCATGTGCTCAACTCCATTTTACTTATAGGTCATTCTTACACCATATCATCCGAGTCTGAATCCAAGTCTACTATTATGTTTGCATCCAGGGTAGATGTGGAAACTTTAGCTGAAAGAGGTTTCTTCAGATCTGATGTCTCTGATGCTACCATCTGTTCTACCTTGATCTTTTTCTTGCCCTAAGAACCAACCCCGCAAAGTAGTTTTAAAATATAGGGGACACGCAGTGGTTGGAATATAAAGATATACAAGGTAATGTAATCATGTATAATGTTATTTCTCAATGGATAACTCAGATTACACAACCAGCATACTTGTATGTATTGAGATCTCGCCCAAAGACAGTGTAATTTAAAATTGTTTTATCTTAAGGAAAAAAAACACTTTCTATTAGCTCTACTAAAGAGATTTTGAAGAAAAACTAATTATATCTCCAAAAGAACCGAACAAGCTAGAATAGAAACGACAGCGAAAAAGAAATCAATTGTTTACATCCTGAACTCAATAAACGGACATCATTAAAAATATTAGATAAAAGCTCACCTTTTTGTCTGGAAAACCATTCCCTTCTGAAGCTGAATGGCTCAACAGTGATGCATCACAAGCACCCGTTGGCATTTTTAGCACCTGAACATTTGCTCCATTTTCCTATCAACCAATTAACTATAATTAGACTGATGATGCTCCTCGTCACAAGGTCAAAACATTGAAAAAGCTTCTTTTTTTTCATTTTGTTGAGGCCGTGTAGAAATAATATTGAGACAAGTGGAAGTTCTAATTATACAATAAGCACCCGGGATAAAATAACATATAATAGTTCACAGAGATCCAAAATGATCCTGATCCCTG
Organism: Vicia sativa; assembly: GCA_021764765.1. Classification (NCBI taxonomy): domain Eukaryota; kingdom Viridiplantae; phylum Streptophyta; class Magnoliopsida; order Fabales; family Fabaceae; genus Vicia; species Vicia sativa. Next base: position 153,554,687 of record CM038795.1, on the reverse strand, counting down.
TCAAGTACCAACTAGTCTTGGCACTAAAATCTCCTGCCCCATAATAATTCTATAAACTGACAACTGTTAAAAATATTACTTACACTAGCTGCATTTTCTTCTTTTAAACGAAGCGCGGCGGCTTCTTCAAAGGCGGCATGTTCTTCTTTCAAACGAAGTGCAGCTTCTTCAAAGGCGGCAGCCTTTTGCATAGAATGTCTGACAATGTTGATAATGATATCATGATTGCGTTCAACATATGGGAGCCTTGACCTCTCTGCTACCAATCGCCGTAGATTACTTGTAGTGACAGGCATCTGCTTAGCTTTTCAAACAGATAAACACAAATTATAAAATTAAGCTGCCGTGTGCCATACAAAGGGGCTACCTTCTAGTAAGATATGAATCAGAAGTCTGCATTTCATTTACCAATTTCAAGAATAACTTTATTTGGCAATATAAACCCAGTACTTTCATCTTCTGACCGAGCAAGAACATCACGCCATTCAAAAAGCCCCTGACAGTCGCATACATAGTAGTGTAAATGAAATAACATATGGTATGGACCCTACAGAAACCAAAAGTAGATCCAATGCATGCAATTAATTTTTTTTGGTAGGAAATCATTATAACTAGAACCTTTGGCACCCCAGTAGTTTCCATGGAATATCCTCACATATATAGGTACGTCAGACCCGCTATGAACTAATCTTTGTTCGGGTGGTTCGGTTCAGCTTAAGTCTCTTTACATCTTTAGTGTGTGTTTTGCAGGGATCCCTCCCCCACATGAACCGCTTAACCAACTACACCACACCTATCAGGTAATGCATGAGATTATCTTATAAGTTTTAAGTTGGACTATTTTTATTAATAACTTCCTGAGTCCTGACCTACGACTGGTTCATGCAGTGTTGAATGCTATACTCATGTTTCTGAGACAACTGATTTATGTTGTGTGCTTGGAATGCCAATAGTTTCTAGACGCCCATGCAAGACTAATTAAAGAAATATAATATTCAAAGTTTAGTAATATGAAGTCCTTGATATAATAGCATAGTAGAGAAAATATGATGCAGTATTAGAGAAGATACTGCTGCAAATGTTAAAAAGACAGTAACAACATGATAAGCACCGGCAAAATTGTAGCAACGGTGTAGATTTTGGCAGAGGAATAGTATGGGGTTGAAGTAAAATAGAGATGAACCAGCAAAACTAAAAATGTCGGACGTACCGGTATCAAATCAATACCAATACCTGTACACCAAAATGGAGGAAATAGTTATATACCATTCAGTATCTCCATATCAGTATTGTATGGTATTCTATATTAAGATGTTGGCATTAACAAAATTCAAGATCTTGTATCAAACTATACATCAGAGTGCTACTCATGCACATCAGAAATGGTGCAGAAAAACCATAAACAGTTCCATTCCTTGTGTAAGTAATAAAAAATAGGTGCTACATATAAGATATGAACTATCAACTTACTGAAACAACAGCAAGCTGCTGACCATTAAAACCAGCCCTTCGCAACCTGTATATAAAGTGGTAATTAGTCTTATGTTTACATCTCTTGGCAGGTATTAAAAGCTAAGCAACGCATAAACTTCAAAAATCAAAACACAAGCAAACACCTCTTTAAAGAAGAGATAGCAAGCAAATAAGGAAATACAAGCCTAAGGAAAGGGTTGCTACTTAAAATAGAATGTTAAATGATAAAGTAAAGTAAGTTTGACAATTGAAAAAAGGCAACCAACCCTTTTAGATTAAGGTATGAGTCTTCTGTTAAAAGCTCTTTCTCGTACAGCTGCATGCAGACATTATAGCTCCGCTCGTAAACCTATCAGTGACAGGAAATTCAAATAAAAAAGGTGTAAATAAAAAGATTAGTCAAGCCACCATTCATTTATGTCGTGATATTTGATTCAATATAATTGGAAAAATGATTGACAAGGAAATGTCAAACAAACTTTGATCGATCATGGCATCTTTGCAGAAAACCTGATGCCCAAGGGAACAAAGGAGGATTCAGTGACCTGAGGAAATAATTGATACATTACTTGTTCATTTAGCTAGTTCAATCTCAACTTACCTCCAACAGAGGATCATCGGAACCTTCCGACTCCTTAGAGAGTTCAAATAGCTTGATCCTCATTACATCATATATATAAAGCAGGTAGTGTGTATCTTCTCTTCCATATCTATCACCAGAACAACAGTTTGTTAAATTGTAGTACTTAAAATCACCAGGAAAATATGCAAGTCAATGTTACATAAGGTCTTAAACTTATAATTAGAAGTAAATAATAGATCTAAATCATGCTCAACTACTGTTTATATATTATATCATATCTATCTGTCATTTTCTGAGGAGGGGATACGCAATTAGATTTTTCATAAAAGTAAAATTTAGAAATGCTTGTGACACATTAGATTTGCTCATGCTGTAAGTACAATTCTGCAAGTAACACGTTGAAGATATGCTGGGGTTCAAGAAGAAACAGGAAAGGGACATAAAACAAAAGGGAGAAAGATTAAGAGGGAGACACTAAAAATAAAGGAGAACAGTCAGAGACCACTAATTATTAATCTCACTTTCAAAACATGGGCAGAGAATCCAAATAGAGAGCAAATTCTAACAAATGACAACTTTAAACTTATGGGTTCTTTCTATCTGGTTTTTCATCTCTTATGAGAATTAATAACTTAAGCCCATCATTATGGAAAGAATAGAAGACGAGCATAAAAGAAGAATCGAGAACAGCTCAACTGTAACCGGGCAAGCTCAAAACATATACGCACTTTACCATCACATCAGGAAGAGGGCGTGCTCTCCAGTCTGCATTCTGGTACCTGCAAGGAAATGACTTTGTAAACCTTCAAGAATGTAAGTAAGAATAAAAGCAATAGTCGTGCCATATGAAATGAAAAATCTTCTATATTAATAAAGTGGAAAGACAAAACGGGCACATAAAATAAAATATATAAATAAAGAAAGACTGCATACTCTTTGTTTGCAGTAACCCCACAATAGAGTTGCAAAAGATGTTGCAAACTATATCTCTCCAATTTTAACACTCTAGAAGCCTGGGCAATCGAAATACATATTAGTCCTATGTGATTAAAAGAAGAGAAGATTATAGCGTGAATTCCTAATATACAGTCACGGAACATTGATTAAGACAAAGATAATCAAAAGCATCAGAACTTTAGAGCTTGTTCCATCATTTCTTAATGTTGCAGGTGAGATCAACACATGAATGCATGAAAACTGAAATACTTTCCATTATATTCCAAAACTAAAAGTAATTTCTTATTAAATTTTGTAAATATAATTGGGTCGCACCAAGTAAAACAAAATCCTGGAAACATATTTAAAATATTTTACAGATAAAACGGCCATTTCGAAAGTAACTTGTAAAATAGTTTCCAGCATTTTCTTCAAGCAGCAGCAAAAGAATCATATCTAATTCCTCTAAGGAAGTCAAAATCATCCAAGTGATCCAACATCAAAGGGTAATTGCTCAAGAATTATTTCCTGAAGCCTTTTATATCTTGGAATTTAAGCAACAGTCCGAGGGAAATAATTTCAAAACACAAACCTGGCCAGTGTCAAACATATTACAGACATAAATGCCAAAATCCCTTTGCAGCCACACAATGTCTCGATCTGCTCCATGCAATACCTAACTAATCATGAATCAGCCAAAAGAAATAACCAAGTCAATTGAATAAAAGTAATGTCAATCGTGGGAATCTAACCTTTTTCTTGGAAGGGTCTATGAAAAATTCCCTCAGATGTGTTCCAACATGATCACGGAGCTTCAAAGTATCCACGATAAAATCTTCAGTCCGGGTTGATATTTGCATCAAACAAGTTAAACCTTGAAAAGACCGATATTGATTATGTTCCAAATCCACCTAATTTTCAAAGTCAAGATGCTAATGTCAGAACATATGTTAATGGAAGGGATGGGAGAATATAGAATATAAATCCAATATTCAATTAACACATGAAAAGCAATATGTACACAAGGGGACAATAAAAGAGTAAAAATTTCCACAGTACAAAACAAGGTCACAATTTTTTACAAAGAACAAACCCAAAATCAGCTGAAAAAAGCTTAATCAACTTAGATTATGATCACAGCAAGAGAAAAATAAATTCAAACATAAAAATGAACCAAAGATAAATAAGATTCAAGATGAGCATATCACCCTATTAACTTCATAAATGATATACAACAAGAAAGACATCAGAAGAAGGGTAAAATGACATTTTAATTTCATTTATGAGCATGCCAATAAGCTTGCGAGGCTAGAGCTTAAGATTTGCAGAATATAGATATGGAAACCTTTCAAATGAAACTAACAGTTTAATAAAGAAAGTAGTGTTCGATCAATTACATATAAATGCATATTCGATTGATTGGTCTGAGGTTATCGACAAAAAAGATTTTTCTAATAAAAAATTATTTAGAAAATTATCCTTACATATGTACCATAGATGGCAACTAACATGCAATGGAGGAAACTATTTAGTAAAAAAATAGATTATAGTAGCATTTATGTTATACCGCAAATTCATCAACAGAGCTCAGCTTATCAGCCAACTCCTTCAATCCTTTGACATCCTCTATAAGCTTGAAAGGTGTGCATTCCAATGGAGGAGGCATTACAGGTACAAGACTCTCAATATCATCTTCATCAACAAAATCAAAAACAGAGAGTTTTTCCTAAAACATAAATCCAATTTTGCATAAGAAAATAAGAGACGATAGAAATAATAAAAATAAATAAATCATAAATCAGCATCAACATCATGTTTTACAGTTTAAAGTTTTCTTTTTGTCACATGAACTGTGTATGAACTTAGTTGTACCAAATCCAGCAGAAAAAACATAAAACACAGTTGGATTGAAAAGTGAAAGCGGTGGGGATGGAAGAAAACCGTCCAATAAAAACCCTTTATGCCTTACGAATGGTACTCTAGAATGAAAAGTTGAAATCTGAAAACAACCCAAATGAATACCATCAAAACAACCACTATATTAGCTAAATTGTTAACAAATTTTCTCAGCACACTCATAAGAGAGGTAGAATTGCATGCAAAGTAAATTCCAGTAAATGGGGTCGGTCGCCTACATGGATTATCTTTCTGACATAATGTTCTATCCAGGACAATGTTTCTAACGTCCATCAATGGCACATAGTGCAAGTTTTCCGCCCCAAAAGGGTGTAAAACATGCAAAAGAGCATGGCAAAGCAAATTCCGACCACAAACAAAACATCATTGTGGTGTCAAGGTCTAATGCTCCACTCCACCCCACAAGGACCAACACTAGACATACATATTCAACATTACAATTTACAATGATGAAAGGGCGCCCAAGAAACCATCCTAAGGTATGATTACAACAATGCCAGGTCAAGATATAAACAATGTTGTCATATGGCAGTTTAATCAACACAGCAGCATGAAAATGAACGAACCAGCGGATGTATAAACCTCTGACCATCTTCACTCTTTTCCAACCAAACATGTTGAAAAGGCTGATTAGAGTTATCAACGGCGAGATTATAATGATACTGAGGCTTCCTAAGAGTGTGCACGTGAAACGACACTTTGGGTTTCTTTCCATTAGCTTGATCGCCGAAAAAACCAACCCATTTGTTGCCCTCCTTCATCTTAAAAAACCCGTCTTCCCCTTCTTCCATATCTTGCTCCTTCAGAACCCTATGAAACTCATCAACAATCTCGTCAACAAGCTCCAAAGCATCGTCATTTGCATTAACAACCCATTCGTAAGCATCATCGATGTCGGCGGGGAAAGAGGAACCTAGACCCCAGATATTCTGTGAGGAACCGATTTGGGTCAACATTGATTGGGATTTTGTGGCGATTTGTTCAATGAGGTGTCGGAATTCGGGGAAGTTGTAGTGGAAGCGGAAGTCTTCGTCGGAGGGAAAGGATTGGGTGGAAGTGGAAAGGTCGGAGAGGTGGTGATTGAATGTGAAGTCCATTGGGAAGGGGTTTTAGGGTTACGGTTAGGGTTTAAAGAAATGTGGTGAAGGGAATGTAAAGTTGTGAAGTCTGTCACTGACAAAGGCTATTCTGAGAGCGAACATATATGTACTTTTACGTGATGTGCTGCCAAAAAATTGCTCACATTTAAGTCACTTCACCGTGAAATAAGACCATTTCTTAAATAAATTAATTTACTTGAAATACACAATAAAAAAAATTATATTTTAATTATGTGATTTTTATTTTATTAATATTATAATGCAGTCTTACACTATCACTACAATCATAATCATTAATCTATTATAAATTATAAATTTATAAAAATTAAAGTACTATTAACTTACCATAATACATTTTTTAGTAAATTTCAATTTAGTCTATTTTAAAAGGTAATTATGTAACTTTTAAAAATACTTGCACCACTTGATGTGTCACACTATGATTTTTGCTGTCACTTTTAATTTTTTTTATTATTTCTAACTAACAACAATTATGTCATTTTATTTATAATTACACCTTATAATCTCACCTAATTAGGTACTACATACCACTTCCCAAAACCCTCATCCAAACCAAAGGTCATTCAATTTGAAATTCAAATTAAAACACTCATATTATAGCTGCTACGTACATTGAATTTGAAAATGTTGTTTTGAAAAAAACAAATACCACAACTTCCCATATTGTACCACTTTGTATTTTCCTATAATCTCCTTCGATCCAAGTTCCCAAGATTCATTCAATTGATTTTCTGTAAGCTATATTAATATGATTCTTAATATACAACTTCTCATCCAAACCACCACTTCTCAACTTTCTATCTCATCCATGTTGTTAGATCTATGTTGACTCAGATACTCTTTGGTGATAGGGTCTACTTATAATCAGACTTTGACAGATGGATTACAATTTTACCTATTATTTTGCTGTTTATTTCTTCAGCAATTAAAACCCAACATTGTGCAATTTTGATAATTATAAAAATTATCATGATAAAGTTTGTGAGCTTAAAAATATAAAGTTATGTATGAAAATAGTTAGATTCTTATGTCTTTTATTTCATACTATTGAACACTCAAATGACATTATAATTAAAATACACCATTTTTTTGTTCAGTTCCGTAGAAAGATGCATAATTTTGATTTTATTTATTTATTATATTTTCGAATGTTTTTGTTGTTTTATTGTTTTTTAAATAATTATTAATATATTTTATATTTTATTACCTTGAAATATATAGAAAATAATCTTATACACATAATATTTTCATTTAATGATATAGATGATCATTTAATAGAATATGTAATATTCTGAATTTCAGAGGTTGGATATTTTTTTTAATTTATAAATATTTGGTATTAAATATTACCAGAATCGTACAGTATTTTAAATGATAAATTTTTAATACTTTATGAATTTAAAATATATTTTTAACATATTCTTTAATAGAAGAATAAGGTTGTCAATTATTTTTCGATTAAGTGTGGTAGAAGAACATTATTGTAAAATCTTCTTCTATAGAAGAATAGGTTGTAAATTTATTGAATTTTTTAAAATTGACTAAAATTAACGAACTAATACTAAAATATAAAAAGTAATATTATTTTATTTGAATTTTAGGTTTGAAAAAATTGACTAATATCTAAAGGTAATAGTATTTGAATTGGAAAAATGATTTTATTCTTGAGTTTTGTTCATTCATCTAGATTTATGGATAGATGTAAACATATCTATGAGATACCAGCTTTAAAATATTCATTTTAATATTCATCTTTTAATTATTTCTTTTGTTGATGTTATATATAATTGAAGTTATAAATAATATTCATCTTTTAATTGTTTCTTTTGTTGCAATTATATATAATTGTAGTTATAAAAATGGTTGTACATTCTAAAAACATAAGAATAAAAATTATTTTGTAATTATTTAGATCCTTATTTAAAATAAAATATATTTTGAAATTATTTAGATTTTTATAAAAAGGTTAATAAAACAAAACAAAATCAATTGAGATTTTGTAATTTTTTAAAACTTATGAAATAACTAAAGCATATCACAATCTTTTTAAATTAACTTTAAAATTGTAATCATGATAAAAAAAATGTTAAATTGTAGTCATGAAAATTTAATGAAAAATGATAATCATAAAAATTAATAATAAAAGGTATAAATTTATTCATACAATCCTTTTTATAAATTGAATAAGTTACATTTTGTTATAGTTTAAATAATATTTTGTTACTAAAAATATTTAAAATCATATATTTTTATGAAATATTAATAAAAAATCATGTATTTTAAAGAAATATTTATTTAACCATTTATTCGATTATATGTATAGTAACTTTATTAAAGAGTTAATTGATCAATTAATTAAATTAAATTATTTTCAAAATATTAGTTGATCCATTAAAAATCAATTTAATGTAAATAATGGAAATAAAATATATAATATTGATATAATTTTAAATAGTATTTAGAAAGTAATTTAAAAAAAAAACTATATGATTTTGAATGTTATTGATATATTTTAAAAAAATTGAAAGTCATGACATATCCACAAACATTTTTATATGATCTTTTACTATATCGGTTTCTCTTGATTTAGTTGAATATATGTTTTGGGAAGAATTTATTCACAATTTAGCTAATGTTAAAACACTACAACTTGACGAGGAGTTGTTATATACATTGTCATTCTCATTAATTCTATTCCAATTAAAATCAACGATACAAACAAACCAATTAAAATTATAATTATAATTTATTTAAATAAAGAAGATATCTTTTCTTTCTCTCTTTTGATAATTTTTTATTTTTCTACTAATATCAACAATAATAAATGTTAAATTATTATTTAATATTTTAAGCGATTTTTCGATATTCTTAGATCTAATTTTTTATTTCTTTCCCTACGGATATCTATAATAATAAATGTTATATTATTATTTATAGTTGTAATTTTTTTAATTATCAATAATACATTTATATTATAACAAAAATGATTATATTATTAAAATTATTATTCTCTTTTATTTCCATATTTATAACATAATAAAAAATAAATTATATTTTTATCCATAAAATTTTATAATATGATAAAAATTATTTTTTATAAACAAAAAAAAAGTTATAATAATTTTTATAAACGGTAATAAGTTACAAATATTTTTATAATAAAAAAATTCAACTATTGATGCAATTGTTTTTAACAGGAATAAGTTAAAAATAATTTCATAAAACGTTACACAGGTTAATGACACTTATAAACAAAAAAAAAGGTCTATATTTATATAATTATTTTATTAATGGAAATAAGTTATAATATTAAACATAAGGACTAGAGTATGGGTGGGAAGGTTTTAAAAGTATGTAAAATTTGTAAATATGATCTAATAAGAAGATTTTAAAATTGAAATGTAACGACAAGTTGTCATACATTGTAGTATATAATTTTTCGGATCCATAGTTAACTCATTTAGATTCACGGGTAGATGTGAACGTATCTATGAGATATTAATTGTACTGATATTGCTAACTCATCTAGATTCACGGGTAGATGTGAATGTATCTATGAGATATCAACTGTACTGAGTTTGTTAACTCATTTAGATTCACGGGTAAATGCGAACGTATTTACGAGATATCACCTGTACTGGATTTGTTAACTCATCTGAATTCACGCGTATTTATGAGATATCAACTGTAGAGTGTTCATTTTAATGTCAATCTTTTAAATTTGTTTTACTGTTGTTTTATATAGTTGAAGTTAGAGAATCGAATGTACGATTTATTATAAGTACAGATCAATACTTAAAACTTAAAAGTTTGTGTATATTATTAGTTTATATTAAAAACTATAAGAATGTTAACCGATTGAAAAATGAATTCAAACTTTACAAATAATGATTTAGTAGACAAGTATAAATGAGAATAAGCTACATATATTGGAAGTAATTAATATTTTGTATAGTTAGAATAAGTTACATATTTACATAGTTTATTAATTTTTTACGGGGTACAGTCAAAAATTAATAAACTATGTAAAAGTTATAAATATCATCTAATAAGAAGATAATAAAATTGAAATGTAACGAGAAGTTGTCATACATTGTAGGATGTAATATTTTTTTAGAATTAACACATTTGAATTCTATTGGGTATGTTAACTCATCTGGATTTACGGGTAGATGTGAATGTATCTATGAGATAGCAGCTGTAGACGGTTCATTTTAATGTTTATATTTTAAAAATTTATAATGCTATTGTTTTATATAATTGAAGATAGAGAATCGAATGTACGATTTATTATAAGTACATATCAATGCTTAAAAATTTATGTATATTATTAACTTATATTTATAATTATAAGAATGTTAACCGATTGGAGAATGAATTCAAATTTTACAAAAGATAATTTGGTAGACATGTAGTGTGAATTACGACGGGAAGTTGTCATACATTTTATATTTGAAAAATATGTTAATATCTAAAATTGGTTTAATACATTTTTACAATTAATTATTTGGATTCAATTGGGGTTTGTTAACTCATCGAGATTCCCAGGTAAAATGTGAACGTATGACAACCAACTATTGACTGGTCATTTTAATATCTATTTGTTAACTATTTTTTTAATTATTGTCTTATATAATTGAAAATACGCTGTCATACTTAAAAATTATAGGAATGTTCTATTACATGACAAAGTTAGTTCCATGTTATATGAAATCTCGACCGGACCCGTGCGACAGCACGGGTTACTTACTAGTTTTTATAAAAATTTGACTTTTTTTAACTCACATGAAAAATGTTTATTTTTAAAGATTGTGATGTTTTAAAATATTTTACACCGACCAAATTTCATGTATATAAACAGTTGCTTGTTGAAGATAATGAAGTGCAATGGTCCAATTTGATGCAGCATAACTTGGCAAGACCTAAAGCAAAGATAACACTATGGCTATTATGTCATGGTCGTCTTCCAACGAAAGATAGACTCACAAGATTTGGAATGATACAAGAGGAGATATGCAGTCTGTGTGGGAAAGAAAAAGAAAGTTGTGAACATATCTTCTTTAACTATGAAAAAACCAATATCATATGGCAAAGTATTCTAGTTTGGCTGGATGTAAACCACAGTCCCCAAGCCTGGAGCTCTGAGTTGCCCTGGATTATTGATAGAACTAAAAGGAAAGGTTGGAGGAGTGATATTTTGAAGCTTGCAGTTACGGAAGCAGTTCATGAGATTTGGATTTTATAGAAATTCTATAGTATTTGATAGTAATATGAATAGTAACAATATAGAGGAAAGAATTATTGACTCTGTAGTGTATAGAGGTTGGAAAGATAGGAAAATTAGGTTGCAAGTTGCAAATCTAATGTTATAGTTTTTTTCTTGTCCGCTTTGTTGGCTGAATTCATTTGAATTGCCTTGATTGTAACGATTTTTTGAATTAATACACTTCATTTGGTTCAAAAAAAAAAAAATAGTTTACACCGACAAAGTACTATCTTTAACTTTTATTTTAATTATTAATAAAATAATATTATTAATATGTTTGCACTAACAATACATATCAATTAATCTCAAAAAATAATTATAAGATTTTAGCGTATAAAATATGTTTACATCAACTTTAAATTATCTTTAATCTCTTTTCGTATTTTTGTATAAAAAATTATTTTATAATATTATTTTTTATTTATCGTATACAAGAAAAAATATAAAATAATTAATAAATATATTGATAAATAATATAAAATATTATTTGAAAAAAATTGAAAACTAATTTATAATTTGGGACTTTGAACTTGGACTTTTGATTATAAATTCTATCTAAATATGGAAAAAGAGTAGCATGGAGACCGTTTTAATTTTTCATAATCAAAGTTGAAGTTTTGATAAAATTTTGATCTAAAATCCAATTCTTAGTGGAAGTAAATAATTAAACTCAAACTTGTCCTAAGCAAATTTGGATTAGATCCAAATATTTTTGTCATGTTTCCATTTGTGAAATAGATATTTTTAATAAAAATTGTCATTTTCTATAACATCAAATTACATTATAGGATGCTCTAACAGAGGGATCAAGCTCTACTAAAGAAAGATTAAACGTTTATAGGATTCAGAATGAAAGAAGAATGCACAGACATCGAATATAGGGAACATCTTTAAATCGATAAAAGAAGGTATCATAGAGATTAGAGAATGTTAAAGATGAGGCAGAAAGTGACACAGAAACGAAAATGACTAAACAACTACCATAGGTTGACGTCGTTAAAGGTAATCGTATACCTTCTATTAGAAATGACATGGAATATATACCTCCTCTGATAATCAATGGTGAAATCAAAGTAAGCATAGAGGAACAAGATATTGATTATGGACTGGTCTTTTGGAAAATGCTCTAATAATGTATGTCATATGGGAAAACTGATCCATGAATGTTGTTACAATTTTCATGATTAATATATGGAACTTTGTCTCATTGCCAAACATATATTAGAATGATGAGGGATATTTTATCTTCAAATTCACTTCAGTGGCTGACATGGAATTAGTGTTAAGAAAGGGACCATACACCATTCACAGAAACCCTATGTTTTTATATGAATAGATACCAAAGTTCACATTGAAAAAGGACATGATTTGAACATTTCCCATCTAAGTCACTTTTCCACAATTGCTACTAGCTTATTGGGAAGAAAATAGTATATGGAAGATCGTTAGTGCCATTGGTAAACCACTTATGACAGACGAATGTATAGCAAGTAAATTGAGAGTTTCTTATGCTAGAGTCTTAATTGAAGTGGATATAACAAAAGAACTGCATAACTTTATCACTATCAATGGCCCCGAAATAGATAAATTGAAATAGGAAATTGATTATGAATGGAAACCTCCATTATGCAAAAAAATATGATAAAATTGGACACGTCTGCAAGGAGAAATAACAACAACCCAAGAAAGAAACACAGGTTTGGCATGCAAAAGAAGTAAAGAAGTTTGATCTAGAAGTAAGCAACTAACCTCCACCTGAAATTCAGCCACTAGGGGAGAATCAACCCTATATTAGCATTAAGGTGAATGGGCAGGATCCCATTATAGAGGGATGTAAATTAAAAAAGCAAACACCTACTAATATTCAGTGCCACAATAGGTTTGAAGTGTTAGAGAATGGAGATGAAGAGAGCTCATGGACATATAATGATAGAGTCTCATAATGATAACTTGGAACATTAGGGGCTTAAATAAGAAGGTTATGCATATTGAGATTGAAGCCCATCTTAATAATATGTGCATGCCTTGTAGTGGTTAGATAATTACTCTCATCGTCCCAATAGGAGAATTTGGTCGATGTGGTTAGAAGAGACTAGAGACATTCAACTGATTATAGATTTTGACCAATACATCCATTGTAAGATTAATGAAAATAATGGACAACTTTCCTATGGGCTCAGTATAGTCTATGCTCATAACCAAATCCACAACAAGAAACATCTTTGGATTGATATCCAAAATTGTGCTAATTTTGTACAAGGGCCCTGGATAATAATAGGACACTTCAACAATGTTATTACTACAAGAGATAGAGAGGGTGAAAGTCAAATTCAAAAAGTTGAATACCATGACCTGGAGAAAATGATGGAAGATAATGAGCTATATGAACATGACACTAAAGGTAATCATTTCACTTAGTCAAATAGGCATAAGGAGGGTGTGATATACTCTCGTATAGATCATGTGTTATCTGCAACAGGGAGTGGTTTTTGCATATTTCCTAATTGTGGCATAGAATTGCTCCCTCTCCATTTTTAGATCATGCGCCTCTTAAGGTCTTTCCCATGGGATAATACTCTGAATAGACATAGAAATCAGTTCAAGTTCTTGAACTGTGTTGCTAACAGTCAGGATTTCATAAAGAAATTTAGAGATAACTGGAACCAGAATGAAGATGGCAGAGCTATGTACAAAGTGTGGAGAAATCTTGAAAATTTACAACCTGTTATGAGAGATTTAGCCAAGAGAACAACTGAAGGGATCCAAAAAATTAAGTATAATGGAGAGCAATTGGCTAGGGCAGGAGTGGAGCTCTCAAAAGATTTTCCTAACCCTAAGTTAGTTGACAAAATCAAATATTGGAAAGTTGAAATTATCAAAGCAAATGAGATGAAGGAGAAAGTTGTAATGCAGAAAGCTAAAGTGAAATTGGCTTAAGCCTGGGGATGGGAATAATGCGTACTTCCATGCAATTGTGAAGGGTAAATATAAGATAACATGGATCTTCAGGCTTGAAGATTCTATTGGTAAAATTATTACAGGTGACAAACATTGAAAATGAGGTTTTGAGATTCTATAGAGAGTTGGTTGGAAAATATGCTCAACGGATTATCCACATTGATGACATTGTGGCATGAGAAATGGAACCCAAATGAATGAGCAACACAAATGTGATTTAGTTCAACCTACAACAGATGCATAAATTTGGCAAGCCTTAAGAAGTATTGGAGATATTAAGGCCCCAAGTCTTGATGGTTACAATGCCAAATTTGTCAAAGTTGCTTGGAATGTAGTAGGTAATAATGCAGGGACATCCATTCATAAGTTTTTTGATCAAGGGATATTATACAAAGTTGTGAATTATGCCTTAGTAATTCTTATACCTAAAAACTCTAATGTTGGTACTGTGAAAGATATGAGGCCTATTGCTTGTTGCACTATGTTATACAAGATTATTTCTAAGATTTTGTCCAATAGATTAAGTAGACTTACCAACTTAGTTGTGGATGAGAGCCAATCAACTTTTATACCATGCAAAGTGATCCGTGAAAATATTATTATTGCTCATGAGCTTCTAAGAAGCTACAATAGGAAGCACGTCCCCTAGATGTGCTATCCAAATTAACTTGCAAAAAGCTTATGACAATGTGTATTAGGGAGCCCTAGAAGAAATTATGAGAGAAATGAGTTTCTCTCTTAAATTCATCCAGTGGATAATGGTATGTGTAACTTTTGTATCTTACCGTTATTCCATTGATGAACACCAAAAGTGATTTCTTGCAAGCAAATAGAGGTCTCAGACAAGGATATCCAATATCACCTATGTTGTTTGTGTTGGTAATGGAGTACATATATAAGTGCCTAAAGAAGCTCCAAACTCAACCCAACTTCAACTATCACCCCAAATGTGAAAAACTTATAATTACTAACATTTACTCTCTTCATTCTTATTTATAAGCAAATTTTAACTTTTTAGATTCGTTGAATAATCGATGTATCTAACACACACACACACACACACATATATATATATATATATATATATATATATATATATATATATATATTCTAAATACATCATTTATTCAATCAATCTAAAAAAATCAAAATTTGCTTAGAAATAGGAATGAAGGGAGTATTTTACTGATGATTTAATTTTGTTTACTATGGGAGATACTGAGTTAGCTAATATGATGATGAAAGAATTTCATAAATTTACTTAGGCCAATGGATTAAGTGCCAATCCTGCCAAGTGCAAGATGTACTTTGGAGGGATTCATGAAACCTTGAAGAAGGAGTTGTTGCAAATCACATGGTACAATGATGGGAATCTTCCCTTTAGATACTTGGGAATGACCCTTTAGATATTTAGATACTTGGGAGTGCCATTGGCCAACAGAAAGAAATTGAAGTGATCATCAATGGAGTCCCTTAGTGGATAAAATTGTATAGATGGTTAAATACTGGACAACCAAGATCTTGAGTTATGCAGGAAGGCAACAACTCATTAGAAGTGTGATATTTGTTGTAACTACTTACTAGGCGTAGGTAGGGATGTTCAAAACTAAAACAACCCAATAGAAAATCCCAAACTAAACCAAATCAAATCGAAACCGCAAAACAACACATTTGGTTCGGATGTGTTCGGGTCATTTTTACAAAACCGCACGGTTCAGTTCGGCTTATGGTTTGTATTTTGCGAACCGAACCAAACCAAACCAAACCGCATTATGTTACAACCAAAATTTTATTTAACTCACATTCAACCCAAACTTAAATCTATTATACTTTAGCCTTATGATTACAAATCATTTTCTCATCCTTACACATATGGTTTCACTCCCGGTCTTCTCAAATCTCTCATAGCTTTATCGCGCCTTCTTCGCCACACATATTGCATATTCTTCTACAATCTCTACTCTCTTATATTCTTTCTTTTTCACCTTCTTATTTTTATGCAATTATTCTCTCTTTTAATTTTATTTTTATTGTACATCTTCTTCTTTAATCTCTCATCGATTGTGTTCTTTCTTTTTCATCTTCATTAATTTCTTATCTGTACTATTTTTTTTTTCATTATAATATTTTTGATATTTTTTAGGCTATAATTTTATGTTTATTATTCTACTTTTATCTAATTTAATTTTTGCATATTATATCAGAAGTTGTTGTCCAAATATGACGAGTTTTGTTGTTATTTAGAAGTGTATGAATCATTAAATATAAAGTTATGTTGTCTTTTATATATGTATGTATGGATCAATAAAATATTTGTAAAAAACCAAATCAACCGAACTGAACCAAACAGTATTAGTTTGATTTAGTTTTTTTTCTAAAAGTCAATTGAACCAAACCAAACCGCATATTTTTTTTCTTACAGTTAGGATGATTTTTATCGTCAAAACCGCTTAAGTCGCACTGCGAACACCCCTAGACTCGGGTGTTTCCCATCCCCAAGTGTGTGCTTAAAGGTATTGAAACTATTTGGCGAACTTCATTTGGAGCAATACATTGAAGATGCGTAGAAAAGCCCCAATAGCTTGGGAGACTATTTGTAATAAAAAATCTGCAGCTTGCTGAACATTACATCGTTAAAGGAGTGGAATCAAGCAACAATCGACAAGCTTCTCTGGAACCTTCAGGAAAAAACTGGCAAATTTTGGGTCAACTGGATTAGTACAATACTATCTAAAAGGCCAAGATATCATGGGGTGGAGGCCAAACACCAACTTGTCATGGCTCCTGAAAAATATAATGATGTGCAGGGAGAAAATTGGTCATACAAGATATTGGTTTGATGTGATGCAAACATGTACCTACAAAACTGCTGAGAAGTTTGGGAGGTAAGAAACAACATATGAGCTGGAAGAAAATCATCCTTGGTAACCAGGCTAGACCAAGAGTTATTTTTACCACATGGATGGCAATGATGGGCAGATTAAGCACCAGAGATTGGTTGGCAAAATTTGGTATAACCACTAATATTTTATGTGTTTTTTGTCCGAATATAGAATCACATGATCATGTGTTATTTGCTTGTAATTTCACCAAGAGCATTTGGAAATAAGTCACCTTGGATTGGTTATAAGAGGATGCCAGAAGAGTGGAAAAGTGAGGTAATTTGGCTAACAAATCAAACAAAAGGTTGCCACGGCTAAAACAATTTATGAGTTTCTTGAAACTTAGAAATGCTCTTATTTTCTCATGCTGAACAAAATCATGGTATGATGAAGCATTTAAAAGAAAAAACATAATCACCAGATGTATTATCAGGACCGACGTGTATTAACTGTTTTTTTGGGATATCAATAAAATATTTCTTTATTATAAAAATATTTTCCACTTAATAGAAACATAATTTTATGTCATGTCATATAATTTTTTTTTTAAATTACAGTATGATTTATCTCAATTCATAATTGTGATCGATTAATAGTATAAAACTTTTTTACACTGTCAATACATTACCTATTTTCTCAAAAAAAAAAAAATAAAACATTGAGTATACAATTAATATTTCAAATTGTAGTAAATTATAAATCAATATAAATTGGATGGGTTAGAAATGGATATTAGTGTCTCAATTACCCAACATGTTTCTATCTTATGTGATCGTGAGAAGACTCAAACTCAAACACAAATAAATTCGAGAGTTTTGCATGCTATATATGGAGACATTTATCAGCTACAATTACAGAATGGCAGGCCTATCATGGGTCTTTATAAATAAAAAATTATCATATACAAAGATGAGTTTTGCATGCTAAATGCCACCTTTAACCGAGCCCTACAAAGACCAAGTCCCAACCTCGTGCATAGATACCTATTC
The DNA here is from genome assembly GCA_021764765.1 of Vicia sativa. NCBI lineage: Eukaryota > Viridiplantae > Streptophyta > Magnoliopsida > Fabales > Fabaceae > Vicia > Vicia sativa. The sequence continues at coordinate 153,536,562 of CM038795.1, read as the reverse complement.
TTCAACCAAAAAATGCATAAATACCTCATGCATAAACGTAAGATATTTATATTTTTGGTAACAAGTAATTTTGAACCAAAGAGTTTCATCAACTACAATTACAAGTTCAATCCAAATGGCCCCGCAGTTCAGTATGAAACAGTGTGCAGTGTAAATTCTGAAACACATTAATTGGCAACAAAAGCAACAAAAGTTTCACCAGAATGTTACACAGTCAAGGAAACCGGTAAGTCTAGAGTCTACAATCCCTAATGATTGTGAAAAGCATGAACATGCTCATTTCATTTTTGCTAGTTTCAAAACCCCATGCTTCATATCTCCCCAAGATAAATCTGCTTGTCACTACTACAAGATCCAACAATAGGTTCATTGGGATGGAAAACACACTCATTAACAGATCCATTGTGTCCAGGAAGCTTATACAAAATTCTTCGAGAAGTGGTATCCCAGATGTAAACCATTCGATCAGAACTCCCAGCTGTGACCTTGCTTCCATCAGGTGACCAACCACATTTCAACAAAGTCTTCTCGAAGTTGTGTTGATGGCCTTCTAAAATCTTCACACATCGATTTTGTGGAGCATATGGACGCATATCCCAAATGCATAGCTTGCAATCCATGCCATTTGTAAGAAGGTAGGAACCATCAGGGCTCAATTGCATACTTGTAATCATGTCTTGATGACCTTGAAGTGTCATGGTAACTTCACCTTTACGTAAATCCCATATCTTGACATCATTGTCAATACCACCAGTGTAGATCTTATCTGAGGCATCAGAGAAGCTGACAGCAGTAATCTGGTATTTATCAGGGAATGTTTGGATGGAACCCCTTTGACGCATATCCCATAATTTTGCTGTTCCATCATCAGAGCCACTGACAACAAGAGGTGGCCCCCTCCGAGAAGGACAGCAACTATTGACATATGAGAGATGCTCTACCATCTTTTTGATTTGTTTTCCTGTTTCTGTATCCCATAATCTCAGGGTTTTATCAGGGCTGGCAGAGACTATCTGTGTCCCATCTGAGGTCCAGTGAAGATCTAAAACAGCATTCTTATGACCTTTTAGAACCATAAAGTTCTTGCAATCCCCGTGCACATTCCAAAGGAAAATTTCTTTGTCATGTGATCCAGATGCAAGGACAGATCCTGTTGGATTGAACTTCATGGTATAGACAGCACTCTGGTGACCGGTCAGCAACATGATAGGAGATTCCAAACTTGAGGTTCGCTGTTTTCCATTTGGCCCAGGGGCACGAGGAGCATTGAATGGAACAGTAGACCACTCCATTGGCTTTGGACCAACAACGGACAGAGCATGTTCATTTTCTCCAGGAAAACCTTGCATGTTGACCTTTGCTTAAAATTGAATTAAACAAACTTCAATTTGCACAAGCTTGAGTGCTCAACTGAAATAGAATCAAAAGTGTTAGCAGCAGCAAGATCTAAAAAGGAGTACATACACTAGATATTAAGGAAGTTGTATATCACGCCTAGAACATTTAACTTTAATTCCAAAAATCTTCATCTACCGTTGTCCTCTATAATGGGATAAGAAAAAGAAACACAAAGAAATAAGGACAAATTATGAATTTAGGGTCTGATAAAGCACTCAACCCTTCCAAATCCGCCAAAACCAAAACAAATGAATAAAAAAAAGCTCAAAATCTTATGAATCAAAAAAGACGAATATCATAAAAGTTAAGGAACTATATGCAAACTGTAGCATGAACGTACAACCCAAAATCATTGCGGGACACACACGAACCTATATAGCACAGAAAGGAAGCAACATATTTTTGCTTTTCATTTTCAAGCATACTGGCCACTTAAAGCAATCTGCATATATAAAAATTGTGTATCATCAGCACACAAGGTTCTGATAATCTGATATTGTGTATGTTCCATTTTAGCAGAACTAGAACCCCCTCTCCTTAACATGTGGGTGTGTCTAGTTAGGATCAGTTGATACCAATTTCAAAGATAGCATGGTTACACTAACAATTTTTTAAACAATGCAAATTCAATAAACCCAAGATCTAGCCTCCAAATTTCATACAACTCTAACAATTTGATACTCCATCACATTACTTTTTATATAATGTTATTCAAAACATATGTAAATTTCAGCTATTAAATTACATGTAGATTAATGTCTAAATTATCTACAATCATGTATACATGAAAGAACATTGAGATAATACAACATGCCTATATGGTTAGATTTATTAAATTCATGTTCTACAAAAATTGATGGATGAGGTAAAGTAATAGTATGCCAATTTAAACACTCAATAGTCAAACAGATCTTAACTCTCGCTCTCACTCTCTATACACACAAATACAAAAGAAAGAAAAAAAAACTCAAATTGATCTGCTCATAAACAGAAATTATGTATCAAATAGTAGCAGCAGGTGTGGCAGAGTTCCGTCCCGGCTGAAAAATAAATTGAGCTGATTATTTGTGTCTAAACAATTATCAACATCCCCCTCCCACCCCTCAAACCTAGCTTTGCACCAGGCTAGACCAAGATAGTATACTACATCAAGAGCAAATAAGCACGCCACTCGATTGAAATGCAAATAGTAAAAGGTCTATTGAGTAAATGCCACAAATCCCATATATTCCATAGGAACTAACATATTCAGAAAGTTATATTGATCAAAGACAACACCAAAATCCAAATCCATTTAGCCCTAATCAATATTCTAGTAATAAATGAAGAAAAACTTGGAATGTACAAAACTACTACCACAAGCAAACAGTTCTAGGAACTTCTCCGTAACTGAAATTACATGAATCTTATCTTACATCTTGTAATTTTAGCTAAAATCCCTAAATTAATTTCTAATAATCTAGTTTCGAAGAACGCACTAATGAAGAAGTTGAAGCTACAAATCTCAATGAGGTATGTTAGGGTTTATGTTATACCAGGTAAACAGACGGAGAGATCAAGGGAGAGACTGAGCGAACGAAATAACAAAAAAGTAAATGCAAATTAATCTGATTCTGAACATAGAGAGAGATGTTTACAATTGTGCGGTAGCGTTCAACTCTGCGGGAGAATTTTAAAGTTCGGCGGAGGAGTGCGAGATGGCTGTGGTCAGGGGAAGATGCCGGAGGCACCGTGTGAAGATGAAGTAGAGATGGGAGTTCAAAACCCTAACACACCCTGATTATTCTGTAGTAGTGGTATATTTGATAAAATATAAAAATAAATAAAACCCGACCCGCGTCTTAACGGATAGAAGTACGTGTCGAATGGGTTATTGCTAGAAAGAGGTAGGGTATGTTTGGATCACGGAAGAAAGTGAAAGAAGAGAAAGAGAATACAAAGCGGTATGATTATTTAGATGTTTGGTATGAGAGAAAGAGAAAGGAAAGAGAATATATATATATATATATATATATATATATATATATATATATATATATATATATATATATATATATATATATATATATATATATATATATATATATATATATATATATATATATATATATATATATATATATATATAGCATGATCGAAATTCAAAATATTTTAGTTGATATATTTAAAGAGGGTTGAAAGAAGACACAGTAAGAAGACAGAAGATAGTAGGGTTGCGCAACGGACGGATACGGATCGATCCGCATCCGTTTAACCGGATATCCGTTCAAACGGATAAGAAGATAATCGATCCGTTATCTGATCCGTTTTGAACGGATTGGATACGGATAAATCCGCTGACTAACGGATAAATCTGGCGGATATCCGTCATCCATCAGAATTAAGCAAAAAATTACTACTATATCACAAATTCAGTATTACATATAAGGCTGCGCAACGGACACAGATCGATCAACATGAAATGAGCAGCCCTAATTACATATTACAGATTCAACATGATTCAAATCCATAATAGCATTACACATAGTGACATAAATTCAATACATAACACATGATTTAAATTCAAATGTCCAAATCGAAAAGTAAATAAAACAACTTGTAGTCTTGTTCAACTTCATCAAGTAGAAATCCAGTCAACCATTTACCGACTCTTCATCATTAAGCCGCATTTGAGACAACTCTGAACAAATATAAACAAGAAATACATTAGCAATATAAACAACCAAATTCAAGAAGTTTAAAACACACAAAAGTAGTAAGTTACCATTATCAATCTCTTGAATTATTTCAAACTCCTCCTCATCCGTCAAGATACGTCCATGGCGAATCCAATCTTGTGTGCATATCAAGGCCTCCGCGGTTGAAGGGGCCATTGAAGATCTATAGTCATCAATCACACAACCACCAGTGGAAAACGCTGACTCAGATGCAACTGTAGATACAGGGATAACATATACATCCCGAGCCATTCTTGCTAAAACAGGAAAATCCCTCTTATGATCCTTCCACCACTCAAGAATTTGAAACTCACAAAAGTCATCGCTTCTTGTTTATGTAAATCGACTAGGTATTTCTCAAGCTCGTCACTGCAGATACCCATAGTAGCTTGCAAATTGTTATAAAATGACATATTCGGCTTCACCAATTTAGAAGATTTCTTACCCAACCCACCAAAGCCGGAAGAAGATGAACCCCTAGAATTCCTAGCTGCTGATTTTGGAATGAGAGTAGTTTTCTTGTAGTCTTCGAACAACTCTTTCAAACAATCAAATGCCAAATCAGCCAAAGGCTTTCCCAACTCCTCGCCAAACATATGAATCAAACTTCACCAAGTGAAATTTATATCGTGGATCGAGGATACTAGCAACATAAAATATCAAGTTAGCCATCTCATTTCCACTCCCAATACTTGTCAAACTTCTCTTTCATTTTTTTAGCCAACTCCACCAAACACTCATTTTCACTTCCTATCCAATCCTTCAGGTAGTTATAAATAGTTCCAATTTCATCCATAAAAATATTAGAGGTGACATAAGAAGTACGATACACGAATGGTAATATCATGAAACGGTTCTAGAATTTTCTCCATAAAATCTCCAACATAACTCCTGAAATGCATTTTCACCAATAAGTGGAAAATCCCCACGCATAGAAGCATCCTCATCCCTGTATCTCTCAAAAACATTCTTGTACAGATTAGCCCTATGCAACATCAAATACGTAGAGTTCCATCTTGTAGAAACATCACCTGCTAAAGACTTTTTTGTTTCTACGCCTTCTTTTCCAGCAAACTCATTGAACTTAAGCAATCTAGCAGAAGAACCTCGTACATACTTCACTAAGTGGCGTATCCGCTGAATTGACTCATTATGTTTTTTCAAGCCACATTTCACAATCATATTTGTTATATGAGCAACACATCTAACATGCAGATATTTCCCACCAGCCACAGAAGTCCCCTTATTCACAAATTTCTTTTTCAAGTAAGCAACCGTCTTGTCATTTGCAATTGCATTATCATTCTGAGAAAACATTATCAACCCCAAACATTCAAAAGTTCCTCTATCAACGACCAACTTCCTCCCCTTGTGACTAGGACATGCCATGAAGTTTATTATTCTCTTTTGGAGCTTCCAATCATCATCAATAAAGTGAGCAGTCAAGCACATGTAAGTAAGGTTCTTATTTGATGTCCATAAATCAGTGGTGAGGGAAATTCTTTGTTTGGATTTTCTGAAAAAGGTTTTCAAAGATTCTTTTTCAACCTTGTACAATGCTAGACAATCTCTTCCAACCTTACTTCTAGATGGCAAGCAGAATAAAGGACAAGCAACAGAGATGAAATACTTAAACCCTTCATTTTCAACAAATCGAAAAGGCAACTCATCTATCACAATCATCCTGATTAAGGCATCCAAGACAAGTTTCTGATCAAATTTAGCCAAACCAGATATCTCTCTTTTTTTAGTTCCCCCTCACTATCGTTCGCAGCTCGATAAAAATCCTCAATTTGATGAGACTTCTTACGATTATCAGGATTATTTTTGCACTTGTGCATATGACTTAACAAGTTTGTAGTTCCCATACTAGAAGGACCATACACATAATTTCGGACAATAATTGCATCTACATCTCGATTACCATCTTCCATATAAAGATGAAAGTGATCCCAAACCTCGACCTTTTCTTTTCTTTGGTGAACCACCATTGAGTCTCCGTCGTAGTATTGCTTCCATTGTTATTAGCAACACTCTCCGAAGGTGTGGGTGTCGACATTGGAGGTCTGAAAATTCCAAACACACAGATAAAATTAAATCAGAGAATGATAATCAAGTCAAATCTTTGAGAGAGGAATCGAAAATTCAAACTGAGAAATAGGAAATTACAAACCTTTGAGAGAGCAGTGAAGAATCGAATTTAGGGCAACTTGTGAGATGGGCGGAGATTGGAGAACGAGAGAAGTGAGATTGGCGGAGATTGGAGAACGAGAGGGCGGAGATTGGAGGACGAGAGGGCGGAGGAAATTAGGGCAACATCAGTGCCTGTGAGAGTGAGAGTGAAAGTGAAAGGAAATGTGGATAAAATGAATATATGGTTTAAAATTGAACGGATGACGGATATTCGCGGATATCCGACGGATATATCCAAATTATCCGTTTTCTACGGATAGAAAACATTATCATCCGTTATCCAATCCGTTTACCAACGGATTGGGTCGATCCGATCCGTAAAAGTGGATATCCGACAGATATCCGTATCCGCGAATGAAATGAGCAGCCCTAGAAGATAGTATTAATTTTTTTTTTGCGTGCTTCTAAAAGAAAAGAAAGTCCCTGTCCCTATATATAGGGATACAAAGGCTTATTGTTTAAGCCGGTACAAGCTACCTATGATAGTCGGTCAAACAAAATGAAGTATTATTGTCGGGTACACAGTGAGCCTCATCGACACAATAACAAACTACAAAAGTTTTCTTATAAAAAGTAGAGCCTATTTTTGTCTAAAAAGTAGAGCTTATTGCTGTCTATCGAGATAAGATTATTATTTTCTTACTCTTTAACTTCTGCTCTCTCCAAGATAAGATTCTTTCTTATCTTTGTATTATTCATTGTTGTTGCTCTTGTCTTGTCTTCAAGATAAGATTCTCGCTTATCTTTGCATTGTTTTTACTAAAGTTACTTTGCCTTAGCTTTCTCTTTAGCTTTTTGAGCCACAACTTGGATCATAGCATCCCAAAAATCTCCAGCTGTATGATCATCATTTTGAGCCTCACCAGCTAAACCTTCAAAGGTGTTGGAATCCATTGATCCCATGGACGAACTGGTCTTCATAGATTGAATATCGTCTCTTAAAGCTTGAGATTGAAAAGTATTGAAGAATTGGGTCTTCATATGATCTAGAGTTCTGACCATATTTTCTTCTTCTGTTTCATTGGGATACTTTCTTTGGAAGAAATTCTTTAAGTTTCCCATAGACAATTGTTGAGAATTTTTTTCTTTAACATTGTTATTTTTATCCTCAACCATTGCTGACTTAATTTGAACAATTTTGTCATGGATTTCTTCTTGACTTATCTTATTCCACCATTTGTAGAAAAAAATTCTTTCTAGAATGGGGATGTTAAATTTGTCATTAGAAATGGTGATAGTCCATCTCCAAATCCAAGGAATCTAAAATTTAGTAAAGAAAATAAATGAACATTGTCCAATTATCAGATTTGATGAAATATTTAACACCAGTGGACTATTTTCACACCATGGAGTATACAAATCATTTAACTCTTTTGGTAATATTTCCAAAGAAGGACCAAATTTAATCCACCATGCATAAAACCAATTTGGAATGGGTCTATTAATCACTTCTGAATTAATTGAGAAAAACCAAGAATGTTTATTCTTGGGATTCTGGTAATAAAAAGCTTGGGTGAAAGCTTGGACATAGTCCCAATAATTGAAATAAATATATTTTCCTTCGACAATTCTTATTGCCTGTTCACCATTAGGATTAAAACCACATTCCCTTGGTGATAATATCTTATTAATATGTGTCATACCCCAAAATTTTCCCTCCATCTACTCAAAAGATTTCATACATCTATGCTCAAGGATTCCTCAAGAGTTGATCAGACAAACTCTCTCCTAGACAATCAACCCAAACTAGGGTTTGGTATTTCTCAAGTCAAGATGGATTTCCAACATCTCCAATGGCCTTCATGCCTCCTCATATGCTTCAAAGATTCTCCATGTCAAGTTTCAAGCTTCAAGTCAAGTTTCCTCGCAATTGCTCGGATGGTTGAAAATCGGTGTATTGGGCAAAAGTCAACTGTGGTCAACATACGTCAAAACTTCGATTTTTGGTCAACATCCTCATTTTGAAGTTACATTCATCATTTGATCAAGGGTTGATCATGATTCATCAAGAAAACTCAAGATTTGCTCAAAAGTCAAACTTTCTAAATTAGGGTTTTAGATGAAAAGTCAATGAACTTTGTGATCATAACTTTCTCATACTTTCTCGAAATTTTTCCACCACCTCTTGTTTTGAAGGAAATTCAATTCTCTACAACTTCATGTCTCACAAGAATGTCCAAAAATGCTTCATTTGAGAGGTATAGCTCAAAACATTAGGTCATTTTCAAAGTCAACAAAAGTCAACTTTTGTTTTGAAGATATATTGAGCATGGTAACTCCAAATGAGATGAGACCAAAGACATTGGTTAGAGGACTCTTAGAGCTTTCCAAAAGTCCAAGAACACTCAAAATATGGAAAATTGAGCAAGTTACACCATCCACAAGTTGGGCAATTTTGGAAGAATGCAAAGAGAGATACTTCAAAAATCAAATCTTTTGCAAATGGGCCTACTTTTTCTTCATCCTAACTTGTTCCTCAAGCAATTAGAGTGTCCAAGCCCAAAGCCACGAATTTTTGATTTATTTTTCTATTTAATTTGTAATTTATTCATTTAAATGCAAATTAAATCTTAAAATAAATTATAAAATTGAAATTAATGGCAAAGATTGATTTTATTCTTTCCTTAAGGTCCAATTAACTCACAAATGCCAGCAAATTCGAAATTGGAGCAAGAAAGGCAAGATTGGATTGAAATTGATCAAGCTTTGAAGATTTGATTTTCATGGAAATATCAAATTTGATTTCCATTGAATATTGATTGATTCTTTCCAAATTCAATCCCAAATCCATCCAGTATAAATACATGATGCATACCTATCAAGAAAGGACGAAAAAATTGGCTCACAAACCCTATTCCAAAAGTGAAAAAATCGTGTTCTTGAAGCAAGTGGGAATCCTACTTCCAGCCATTCTCAATCGTTTTTGAGGTGTCCAACAGGTTCCTTGATACCTCCAGAAGCGAATCAGACCTTTACTTTGCACAAAACCATTCAGAATCGTGTAAACCGAATTCGGTTTGTTCTTGAATTTTCAAAATTTCGTATTCATGCATTATTAACGTGATTTGTTGTTATATTTGTGTTTAGTGAGTTGTTTGCAAGCTTTACGGCAAGCCAATTCTATGGCGGAATCGCGTTTCACCATTGTTAGGGTTCTGTATCGAATTAGGGTTTCTCTACAGAAAAATTGGACCATGAGACCTATACCATTGCATCGAATGATTTCTGAATCGAACCATGGCCTTAGAATTCATTTATATTATGTGTGCATTTTGATTTTGGGGTGTAGCGCGAGCCAAAGCCGGCTAACTTTCAAATATTTGAATCGGAGAAGATCGTTGGCGCGAAGGAGGAAACAATGAGAAGGCAACGCGTGTATTCCATTAACTCCGTTTCCAAACAGTTGACACGTCCAGCTCAGTTGGTCAAGCATGTGGTTTTCAAGGTTTGAGGCTGGTGTCCCGATTCGATTCTGTTCGATAAATCCCTTTTTCACTTTTACAAAACTCTATTTTCCTATTTTCTAATTATTTCAATATTTTCATTCAATTTTAATTCTTCTCATATTTTTTATTCTGCATTAAAAAATTACCAAAAACATTTTTTCTTTTTACATTATTTTTCTAAAAACCTTTATTTAATTTAATAAATTAAAAAATATAATTTTTGCATGCATATTTATTTTATTTTTATTTTAGCATTTAAATCATTATAAATTGCATTTTAATTATTAAATCTTTTCCAAAAAATCCCAAAAATTATTTTAATATATTTATCTTATTTCCAGCATATATTAATTTTCTCATATTAAAATTGCATTTTTCTAACATTTTCTCTTATTTCAATTTCATCATATTTCCGATTTTCTTATTCTTTTCGGTTGTGTTGACGTTTTTCTTTTATTTTTTTTTTTTTTCCAATAATGTAATTGCTCATGGGTTGTAATAGTTTAATCTAGGGTTTTATTTTCCATAAGTTTAAATTATGTATCGCCCAAAGCCTTGTAATAGCGTAGGTTTTATTTTCCGCACCTTTACATTCCGCATTTTACTTTCCGCACTATCAATTGCTAGTAATTAGGCGGCATGACTAATAATTGGACATAGCTCACACTAATCTTCAAGATAAAATATCGAATTTGACACACTTCTCTCACACGCAGGGTAATTCTCTCGATGCCTTTCGATTCAAAATGGTCATGTTCCTCGAGCGTAGGTATTCTAGCACCGTTGCCCAAACAAATCATCATAGTCCCTTCGATACAAAGATCATAAGACCCACGATGTCGCCTCCGAATACATGATCTTGACCCTCGATTGTCGCCACGATGATAATCCTTCGAATGTGCTAGGATACTTCCTACAAGTTGCCTTCTATGACCATCCGATGTCCTTCGAATGTCCCGCTTACATCCAACGAATGGAGCTACCTACTAACTAATGGTATGGCTAGCGCTATTCTAAAGGAATGTAAAAGTACAACAAAACGACCAATTACGAGTAGGTAATAAGACTTTTAGTTGCTCGCTCTATCAAATGCTTTTCACACACACTTTTCAAAGTTCAAATTCTTTTCAAAACAAACATTTCGAACACTTTGTATACACTCCTACATGAGTCATTACAAAGTCAAAGCGAAATGCCTTTTTCAAAACATCTTTGTCAAACACACAAAAGCAATTTTAAAAGTTATCTAAGAGCAACTAAGAGTAGATAACTACGGATGGAAAGGGGTGCTAATACCTTCCCTTTTCATAACCATTCTCGAACTCGAGAATCTAATGAAGGTCTTTTCATTACTTTTACCTTCCCTTAATTGGATAAAAATAAAAGTCGGTGGCGACTCTTGCTATCCGCACATTTGGATACAAAAATCCTACAAAGTCAGTTCACCGTATTACAATATGGTATTTGCTGAAGTTTATAAAACTCTCAGGATTGTTGTTTTGATAATTATGAGTAAAAGTTATCGATTAGGTAACTGCCAATAATATCTCTAGATGTGGTCTTGATTTACCATGAAGGCCTGGATATCCTCTTGATTCAAGGTATCTTGTTTTAATAGCCCATCAATCATTTGGATTTATTTTGATATCTTCTTCATCAATATAGATTGTAGTCCAATCCCCGTATTAAAGGAATATTTACTTCACTTTGGGGTTAATACAAAGATAAGAAGACAAGACAAGAGCAACAACAGTGAATAATACAAAGATAAGAAAGAATCTTATCTTGGAGAAAGCAGAAGTTAAAGACTAAGAAGATAAGAATCTTATCTGGGTAGACAACAATAGGCTCTACTTTTTAGACTACAATAGGCTCTACTTTTTATAAGAAAACCTTTGTAGTTTGTGATGTGTTATTGTATCGATGGGGCCCACTGTATACTCGACAATAATACTTCATTTTGTTTGATCGACTATCATAGGTAGCTTGTACCGACTTAAACATTAAGCCTTTGTATCCCTATATATAGGGACTTTCTTTTTCTTTTAGAAGCACACAAATTTTTTTTTAATACTATCTTCTATCTTCTTACTCTGTCTTCTTTCAACCCTCTTTAATATATCAACTAAAATATTTTGAATTCCGATCCTGCTCCGTTGATCTTCTAATTTGGTATCATATGTATATATATATATATATATATATATATATATATATATATATATATATATATATATATATGGTTGGTCTAGCGGTGGAGGCTTAGATGTCCCAACGGGGCCCCCACAAGTGGACGGTGAGGTTGATCTCTCTTAGATTAGTCGGTCCTCTTAGATTAGTCGGTCACAAGGTTGATCCCTCTTGAAAAGTTTTTTCAAGTGAGTCTCATTTAAATCTTTCCTTCCTCCCCTTTTAATAGTGTTGCCAAATGGTGGAACCTGAATCTCTCCACTCTCTTTCTTTTCTTTCTCATAGCTTTCTATTATCAATAGAGTTGTCAAAATGGGTCCGGTTCATTAGGTCGGTCCATAAGTACATTAATTTAGTGCATATCGGACTGTAAAATACCTTTAAAAAATACGATTCTATCTTTTAGGGTCAGTCCATCGGACTATGTCTTTCAAGGTCAAGATGGATCAGGCCAGTTTGACTTCGGGCTAACCCATTAAATTTTTTTTTTGATAAATTTTAAGAAAAAAAAGATTGAGATAAGATATAATTGTATAAGTGTGTTTTTAATTAATAAAAAAAATTAAAAATGATGAAGATATATTTTCAAGATGATGTATCTGGTGAGAACTGATATTTACTATGAGAAACGATAACTAATGATATCAGCAATAAGATTTAATGAACACTTAAGATATATTTATTCCATATAAAGAACATCTTATTAAATTATTTTCTATTATACTTAATATTTAAAGATTCCATAAAAAGAAAATCCTATCATAAATATTTTTCTATTTATTATATAAACATTTAGTATAAATTAAAGACAAATATTTTTTATTTTAAAAAACAAATCAATAATAAAATTTAAATATTTAGTTTTCCAATATCTAATCGGCGCCACAATTATTATAAATTATCACAATAGTAGAATTTAATAAAAATAATCTGAATCATAGAATTTTTTAAAATACAAAATTTCTAAACTTTCAAATAAATAAATCAACCAAATTAAAATATAAATAATAATTTTAAATTCTCTAATATTTTTAATTGAATCAAAATATAATCAATAAATCAATCATGTGTTTTTATTTAAAATGTTCACAGTTGTAGAATTTTATAAAAAATAAATTGAACTTGCAAAAAAATAAATAATTAAAATATAGGTAATTAGTTTACAATGTTTAATATTTTTATTTATATGAAAATATATGTGATAAATAAATAATGTGTCTTTATTTAAAATGGTCACTATAGTAGAAGATTAAAAAAAAAGTTGATTTCATTTATAATATATTTATTTTATACTTTAAATTGATATAGTTATTAAATTTTAATAATATTATTAAAGTAGTCTTTTATTTATACTTTATAACTCATGAATTTTTATTTATTACATAATTATAAATATATTGATTTATAATTTATTTTGATAAAAAAGTTGGATGGTGTAATATATTGATCTATAATTTCCAAGTAAAAAATAAATATATTATAAATAAATTGAACAATTTAGATAGAATATTTTACTATTGCGACCATTTTAAATAAAACACTTTATTAGTTTATCACCAATATTTTCATTTGATTAAAAATATTGAAGAATGTAAAATTGTAACCAATATTTTTAATTGGATTGATTTATTTATTTTCAAGTTAGGAAATTTTTTATTTTAGAATATTCTACTATATTGTGATCGTTGAAATAAAAAGTAAAACACATCATTGATTTATTGCTTGTATTTTGATTTGATCAAAAGTATTAGAGAATTTGAAATTATTATTTATATTTAATTTGGTTGATTTATTTAATTGAAAGTTTATGAATTTTTATTTTAGAAATTCTACTATTCATATTATTTTTATTAAATTCTACTATTGTGACAATTTATAATAATTGTGGCACCTAATAGATATGGGCAAACTATATATTAAAATCTTATTATTTATTTATTTTTTCAAATAAAATAATTAAAAAATATCAGTCTTTAATTTATAATAAATATTTATATAATAAATAGAAAAATATTTATGATAAGATTTTCTTTTTATGGAATCTTTAAATATCAAGCATAATAGAAAATAATTCAATAAGATGTATTTTATATGGAATAAATAAATCTTAAGCGTTCATTAAATCTTACGTCTCACAATAATTTTCAGTTCTTACTAGATACATTATTGCATATATATATATATATATATATATATATATATATATATATATATATATATATATATATATATATATATATATATATATATATATATATATATATATATATATATATATGAGAATGATTATGTTTTATTAGAATGCGAGACAAAATAAGAACCATCGGATTTGAAAATTAATGGTTTAAATTAAATTGTAATTTTCACTAAATCTCTTTCATATTAATGACACATGATTTAGTAAAAATTACAATTTAATCTCAACCATTCCTTTTTAAATCTGATGGTTCCTATTCATTCTCATATTCTCATATAACATAACCATTCTCATTTGAAAATGAATTTGATGAATATTTTAAACATCGCTTAACTAAGTTGTTTAAGATGACTCTCTACTTATGTTATGTAGTTTTTATCCATTACATCGCTTTTTATAAAATTAAAACTATAATTTTGAAATACCGGTCGGGTTGGCCCATCGGGCTTCATGGGCCTTTGAAAAACAGACCAAACTCATTTTTTGTAGTCCATTAAACAATCAGACTGCATCAGGTTAGCCCATTTAAATATTTTGCCCCACCGGATCAAAGCGGGTGACAGCTCTAAAAAGAGGTGACCTAGGGACGCATTGATTTTTTCTTTCCTAATTCAAATCTTAATTTTATTTTCATGATCATATTTTGGAGCATTTCTAATAATGTGATTTTTTTTAAAATAATCATATATTTCTTATAAAAATTCTTAAATGACCACTATTTCAAATTATATACCAAACGAACTACATTCTAAATAAAAAACCGTCACATAGAGGAGGTGTCACTTTGTGTTGCACACGCAGTTAAATTAAAGAGGAGGCGCCACATTACATGACACATGTTCCTATATCATGTCACGCAGTTTGGTGCAGCGCCATCCAACATGGCTACTCAGTTATTTTAGATTTTTTTATAAATATACTCACCCATCTCCACCATTTACCACACATATTCTCATTCATGTTATACCGTAATTTTTATCTCTAATATCCCTCATCATTTGACATCATTGCAATACATCAAGATCACAATCTTGGGTTGCCTATCACCTTTGATCTTTCTCCCTTCTTTAAGTTTTCCTTTGAGGGATCACCAAGCACTAACTTATGTATCTTGTACATACATGCTTTATGTTTTTACTAACATCTAATCAAAATACAAAAGATTTTCTTTTTTCCCCTTTATTTTTTTTGTAAGGACAAGTGTGAACTAAGTGGATCATGCAATTAGCCCAACTAATTTTCATCTGGTGAAAGTCAGAGTGTTGTCAACATTGATCCTCAAGGGCTTGTGCATTATGGGTTGGCCTATAATCTTAGGTCATACCATTTTGAAGTATCATTCAACATCATTTTTTAGCAAGAGATGCTTAAGAGTTGGTTGCTTATTCCTCAAGAAAGTTAAAAGTTCATGTGTTTATTTACATGTCTTCTTCATCAATTAACCTCAAGCTTTGACATGGGTGGCCATGTTTAACCCAAGACTAATCAAGAATTCATCATTCTAAGCTTATACGAGATTCATCATGCCCTGGATTGCAAGAAAAGATCAAATGTCTGAAAGTTATGCAAAATGGTTTGACCTAATTTGGCAAATTTTCAAGTCAAAGTTCACAACACCATAATTCCTTCATTATTCAACATTTTTGGATGGTTCTTTTTGCATATGACTCTGCTTGACATTCTCTTTAGTTTCTCTTTATAAGTTAAGAGCTAATTATGTGAATAAAGTCATCAAAAGTTTGAAAACATTATAGGTCATTTATGGACTTTTGACCTAATTTCAAGTGGTTTTTCTCCATCTTTCAAGAATCGTAAATTGCTCAATTATTATAATATGGAGCTCATTATTTTTGCACAATATTATTCATGATGCCCTATACAAGTTCGCTTAAATGATCAAGTTTTAATTTTGCTTGGAAGGACATAAAATTTATCAAAAGATTACAGGTCAATATAAGGCTCGTAACTTAGAAAATTTTCTAAGTATATAAGTCACTTGTTTTTGCCAACTTCAACATGACATATATTTTTGCTCAAGTTGCCAAATGAAACCTTTCTTGGCACATTGTGATCTTTTTGTGGGAAAATCTACTAATTACAAAAACTTTCTAAATTCTTATTATATGGAGCTCATTCTTTTTGCACAATACTCTTCAAGATGCCCTCTACAAGTTCTCTTCAGTGATAAAGTTTTAATTTTGCTCGAAAGGATACAAAATTCATCAAAAGATTACATGTCATTTAAGGCTCTTAACTTATAAATTGTTCTAAGTATAGAAGTCAATTTTTTTTGCCAACTTCAACATGACATATCCTTTTGCTAAAGTTTCCAAATGAAACAGTTCTTGGCACATTATGATATTTGTGGGAAAATCTACCAATTGCAAAAGAAATGAGATCATAAAGCCCCCAGAGTAAGGTGCCCCATAGATGAAAAGTTGGTTACTTGAGACTAAAATTTCCCATGTGATCAAAACTTGAAGTTCACTTAAATTCCAATTACAAGCCAAGTTAAGGTTCATTTGCGTGTCTAAACATGTTTATCAATCTTCCAGAAGGTGTTTAGTGCCCAAAATAAAAGAGATGAGTGAAATTTGACAACTTTGAAAGTCACACTTTTTCCATGATCTGAGTGTGCACGAATTCCATCCAAATTGCATCATCCACCCTTCCTTAACATTGATTTCACTTCTATTATAAATAAGGACCTCATCCCCTTAATTTATCAACCATTTGATAGTCAATTAAATCATGTTCAGATCTCATTCGAACTCTGAATTTGTAAGTTTCATTTTCAATCCACACCCTTCCACTAGCCAAAATTCTCATTCCTTAAGCTTCCTTAAACTTCAGCAAAACCTAACAAGGTCAAAAGCAAGCAAAATTGTGCATCATAGTGAGCTCTCGATGTCAGTTTTCAAAAGTTTTTTGATCATACTTCGTTCAAGTAGTTAGAGGTTTCAAATCTCTCAACTCAAATTAATGTGATGACCCATTTTCGTTGTTTGATCCATTTGTGATGTCTGTTTTTGAATTTTGTTTTTGAAACTCTTTCTGGTTTTTCTCAAATCGACTAAGTCACTTGTTGAATTTTTTTCCCGGAAGGACATGGTTAAGATCCTCTCACTTATACACTTCAAATTATACCAATTGCATTAGCAATGGCTTCCTATTTTTGAAATATGAATTTGCTCTAAGATTTCTGGATTATCAGATGACTGGAGGTTCAAGATTATCATATGGATCATCTCAACCAATGAGAGCTTAACAATTGAAATAACCTGATTGGATTGACTTTTCTTTCTTTCATGTGCGTTGTTTGACTCGTGATCACAATAGATCTTCACTTCTCAGCCTTTAAGTTACTATATTTAACTCATACTCACCGTACTATTAGCTATTATGTATGCAGATTAAGCCAATTTCTGTCCAAACCATTTGTCACTCATCAACAAGCCGCTATTAGAATTATGTGATACATCAAGACTGCACCTGGGCAATGATTGCTCTTCAAAGCAGATTTTACCACTACACTATCTGGCTTCACTAATTCTAACTGAGTTTCCTTCCATGGCACCCGAAAGTCCACCACAAGTTTTTGCTTAAACCTTGGCAGCTCTCTGATCTGGTGGAAAAGCAAGAAGCAAACAATTATCTATCGCTCATCCTGTGAAGCTGGAATATCGTGCACTAGCTAATGTAACTTGTAAAGCTCAATGACTTTTGTTCCTTCTGAAAGACTAAGGCATCCTTCACACACAACCAGTCAACATATTATGCGACAACAGTTCAATCATTCGCATTGTCAATAATCATGTCTTTCACGAACGCACAAAACACATAGAAATGGATTGCTACATCATCAGAGACAAAGTGCAAGACAAAACCATTCATCAAATGCCAATATCTTCCAACCAACAAGTCGTAGGCATCTTTATAAAGCTTATTCTCCTTGACTCTTTCTCCATCCTTATTTCTAAACTTAGACTGCATATACAGTCCAGTTTGATAGGGGTGTTAAAATTGTTGGAAATCCACCAAATATCTATGATGAATTTCTACCAATCTTGATGAACAAGATCGATATCACCACACAATGACAATGAACAATTAAAGAAAAGAAGAAGAAATAATTATTTTCTGCAGAGTTTCTCTCTGCCCACAAAATTAGGGGTTGTTCCCTTTATTTATAGATTTAGGTTAGCTTGCTCCCTAAACTAAATCCCAAAACTATAAAAGCCCAAAATATCTATTTGGAACTAAATCAAATATATTCTATTCTAGATTTAAATCAAATCTATCTAAATCTAAAACAAATCAAATTTGTGTGCAGTCTGCTTCGACACGCTTCGACACACAGGCTCTTCGACTGGGTCAGCTTTCTTCGACACGCACACACAATTTCGACACACATGAACTACTTTCAACAAAAATACCTAATTTATTTTATTGTTTATTTTAGATCTTTATTCTAAATGGTCGTTTTATATTCCTTTTTCCTTCTTTTTCTCATGATCGTTGGTTCCATATTCCTATATAAGGTCTCTATTTGTAAATATTAATTTTCAAGATGAATAATAAATTTTTCTTCATTCTATTTTTTTTTTGTCTTTACTGTTTTTCATCATATGCATTATGAAACACATGTTACCACCTTGTTCCATCCAACTTATTTTCACTTGTAGTGAGTGATAAAGCTAAAATAAAAAAATCTTGAGAAAACAAATATGAAATCTATATTTTATTTACAAGATTATTTTCTGGATTCCCTATAGTGGAAAAATGGACTATTAACCCTTTTTATAATATGATTTTATTTTATTTTTTTGTTTTTGCCTGATGTCAATTTGAATTAATAGAAATTCTATAGTTCTCTAGAGATATAAACTATAGATTTATATTATTCCTTGAAAGGGTTGCACTTGCACTTGCACCGCTATCGAGATAGAGATATGTTTGATAAGAAAAGAAAAGAAAGAAAGAGAATAGAGATATGTGATGAATTAAGCATGGGCGAAACCATGTGTTGCATGCTTGCTTTGCATGACTATACCACGTGGCGGATACTCATCCATCCCACGTATCACCCTTTCGGTATTTCATATATAACTCACCGTGACAGAGATCAGAGAAGAATACAGAAACTGCAAACACACGGTTATGGCGACGAAGCTCAAGTATCTATCCTCCATTGCTAAAGATACCGTCACTAGATGCGCACAGTACGTAACAATATCAATACTCTCCTATTAGGCTATTAATCTCATCATCATTGATTCATTATTGGTTTTGCTAGGAAACTGGACATCACGGTAGAGAAATTGGTGGAAGATTTCGAACGAGGACGGAGTCCAGATGCAGGAAACTACTGCAAAAATTTAGTTGAATTTTGCAGTGGGAAGGCTCTGAGTGAAATGTGTTGTAAATTAGAGGAAGAAATAAATAATGGTTCGTTTAGTAGGTTATCCTTTGATATTATGCTTGCTTGGGAGAGACCTTCCTACTATGATGACAAAGAGTGCCTGGTATGTATAATTCTCTCTTTAGATTCAACACTTGGATCCAAATCCGTAACAGTTAATAGTTTTGCAGGAAGCTGAAGCAAAGGAGAAAGAAGAAAAGAAGAAGCCTGTGAAAACTACACAAGAACAGGATGATATCTCTCTTTTTTATTCAGACATCATGCCCCTCCTTGTAAGAACTAATTCATCTTTTAATTATGGACAAATTAGTCATTTGGGTGGGGTTGGAATTTGAAATAAAGCCAGATTGATATGTGTATATATTGAATATTTATGATTTTAGGTCTCCCGAATGATGGTAACTTGTTACTTACTCTTGCTTTGAACAATTTGTTTACTACTTATATTTCATAAACTACTTCACCAGGTTACGAATGAGCCGAGTGTTGGAGAGGATGCATTTGTATGGTTGGGATCATTAGTTCCATTAGCTTCAGATGTAACAAATGGAAGGTTTACTTTTGAATCGTTAACCGCACCAACGGGTTTCCAACTACATTTTCCAGCCTATGACATGTTCTTGAAAGAAATGACCAAGTAATGCTTTGATCTGAAAACAGATAGTTTTCTTGAATTAAAAAAAAAATACATTAATTCATATCCTTTATTTTCAAATTCATCATTCCATAGGTGCATAAGGCATTTGCAGAAACAGGCAATGCCAACTGGTGTGGAACTAGGGGAAGACGAATATATATTACATGTAGAAGGAACGGCCAGCACTCAGAGAGTAATTCGCCATATTGGATCGACAAGTTGGCCTGGTCTGCATTAGATAGTTTATTTTTACAGTGCATTAGAATCTATTAAGTTGATTTATTTGTATTGAAGTGTGAATTTTGCTTCTAGGTAGGCTTACACTGACCAATTATTCTCTTTACTTCGAGACATCGGGAGTAATAAAGTATGAAGATGCTCTCAAAATAGACCTCTCTAAGGATATTGAGCAGAGTGTTAAACCAGGTGCAACAGGTCCATGGGGAGCTCAACTTTTTGACAAAGGCATAGTGATTGAATCATCTGATTTGTAAGTACATTACACTATCATTATAGCGTATCAATTTCTATCATATCTATAGGTAATGATTAGATATGCACAAAATATGTTGTATATTGTTGTTTAACTTGCAGATCAGAGGGAGTTGTGCTGGAGTTTCCAGAGCTTACAAGTTCTACAAGACGTGACCATTGGCTTGCATTGATAAAGGAAATAATGTTTCTCCATCAGTTTTTATCCAAGTACCAGATAAAATGTCCAACACAAATATGGGAGATGAATGCAAGGACAATATTAGGAATCATAAGGCTTCATGCAGCAAGGGAAATGCTTAGAATATCACCTCCTGTCCCAACAAAATTCTTAATATTTTCCTTATATAATGAAATACCAAAGGGTGATTACGTGCTAGAAGAGCTTCCAGATGTCCTCAGAAAGGTTAAGAGTGGACAGCCATGTAGTGCAAGTTCTATACTTCGGAGTATGAACATTGCTGGCCCGGTAGTCTCCGATTCGATAGAACAAGAGACGAGTCAAGCAGACAAGAGTATGGATGTTTTAGACGATAGCTCCTCGCTGGAGTCTGGTATTATAAACTCAAGGGAGGACGAAAAGGAAGTTCCCGCAAAAGCTACCACTGGAGAAGAATTAAAGAAGAAAGGAGTCACTGACAATGTTCTGGTTCTAACTCCCTCGTTGGAATGTGCTATTAAACAATCTAGGGAGGAAGAAAAGAAAGTTCTTGTTGCGAAAGCTACCACTGAAGAATTAAAGGAGGAAGGAGTCATCGACAGTGTCCTGGTTCTAACGGTAAGAATTTTAGTTGATACAGCCATGTTTGTGTATGGAACTGAGACTTGAGTTGACAATTGTTTCCTGATTTCATTGTACAGGAACTATTAAAGCCACTTAAAAATGTGGTCCCTTGGTTACAAGAAATATTCACATGGGAAAGACCAATACATACTCTTGCTGTTCTTGCTGCATCCCTAATAATCACCTATATGTAAGTTCATATTTTCTTACTCTATTAAGTACCTATCAAATGGTGTTTCATGGTTGATGATTGAGTTTTGTAACGCAGGGAATGGGTTGGAAAGGGAGCTGCAGCATTCTTGGTATGGGTGATAGTAAAGATGCTTGAGGCAAGAGAGAAAAGGCTTAATGAGAAATGCAATGAGATAATAATCAATAGGTCTAACATGGCTTCTGATCAATCTACCATGGATAGCATTGTCTCAGCCCAACATGGATTATACACTGTCCATGAGATGATGCAGATAGCAAACATAGCAATGTTAAAGATATGGTCTATACTTATTTCCAAGGCTGATAAGGTAGTACAATTTCTTGTAAAATATCTTGGTGAAAATTGAAACAATTTTAAACACAATTTGTGGTTTGTATGGCAGCATGCAAAGACAGTGATGGTGGCAATCGGGGGATTAGCATTCTTATTAGCAGTAATACCATTCAAGTTCTTCCTAATGGGTCTGATTGTGCAAAGTTTCACCATGGCGTTCAAGACAAGCAAGTCTTCAGAAACTGGGAATAGAAGGTTGAAGGAATGGTGGGAGTCAATACCAATAGTCCCTATCCGTGTGCTTGACAATGTTCCTAACTCTCAACATGCTAAATAGTTCTTTTTTGTGTATCCCCTCAAAAAGAATGTTGCTTGTGTATAAAGGGAAGTGATGATAGTGTACATGACAACAGAAGACTTTAAAGATGGATGTGTAAAGTCAACTGCGCAGTTTCCAGCTTTGTGGTTGTTTTATTGCATTTCTTGCTTCAACTGTTTCAATAAGAAATTTCTTGGATGTACAAGATTTTTTTTGTTTTGTCCATCAAAGGGTTGCAAAAATAAGAATACAATAGATTTATATAAGAAAATATATAAATATAGATAAGATAGAAAGTGTTATTTTTATGTTTGTCTTCTTGATATTAGTAACAGAGAGGAGTTGGATAAGATATGAAGACTAGTTAATTTTTCTTTTTTGATTTTGGAGCAAACGAAATAAACTCCATCTTACAATAATCTGAAGAAATGATTATGGCCGCAAGACTAGAGAATATGATTATTAAACAAAGGTCGAAAAAGATATATAAAAACTCAGTAATTGTATATAGTGCATGTTTGTATACAATATTTTCAATTAAGGTCTAGTGACGGTTATAATAACACGGTTTTGATATTGTTTATGAATAATTGTCAATCGTATTATACCAGAATCAAAACTTGATATTGTTTATGAATAATTGTCAATCGTATCATACCAGAATCAAAAGAAAACGTATAGAATTAAAGAATCAATAATGAGCATTTTTTTTTTTTAAACTTCTAAGAGAAGAAGATGAAGAATCATATGGAACAATATAGAATGGGAAAAACTAAAACACAAAAACAAATTCATTTAAAGGGATTAAAACGAGTTCTCCTTACCAACAATGTTGAGAATCAAGATGTTACTGTAAAGGTGTTGTGATGTAAAACCAACTTCATAATCAAAATATTATTGTGGAGGGTGTTGTGTTGAGACACATGGATGCTCTCAGGGTGAGGAGAAGAAGGAAAAGAATAAGGTTGAAAAGGTAGATGATGATTTTTTCGATTATGATGATGATGATGAGGTTGACTATGATTAATCTAACTTTATCTCAACGAGAAGTTTAAATTTGATTATGGTTTTTGATTATGTAATGGAAGTTTTTGTAATGAAATTTTAATCTTTCTGCTTATAATATAAAATTTATAAACTAACAATCAGATAATTGTAATTGAAAATTCAATAGTTTGCGATGAACTAACTCGTAAGAAACCGTATGTTAGTTGCATTTCTGTAAAGTTCAGTGCATCTTCAATTATTACAGAGTAAATATTAAACATAAAAGAGATAACAAAACATAACATCTTCAAATTTCAAATCATACTTCAACTATTGCATTTCATAATAAAGTAAATATTAAACATAAAAGAGATAACAAAACATAACGTCTTCAAATTTTCAGAAAATATCTCTGATTTTAGTTTGTTCTTCATTTTTGAATATTCATACATAACCTTCAAATAGCCCACAACTTCCAACTCTAACTTCATAATGCCCTCATCTTTATTTCTGCATTTTTCTCTCGTATCTTTGTTCCATATGAACAAATTACATGTTTCATCACTCCTTCAAAATGGATATCTCCAAAAAAGTCTTCCTTTATTTTGTTCATTCTTGTATTGGTACAAAATCATATGACCATCACAATCACATAAATTTCTAGATCGAGATTTTACAGTGGAAGAAGATATAGAAACACCTTTGGATAAGTTTGCCTTCAACTACGACATTGAAACGAAACTGAACAACAACAATTTCGAAAATAGTTGATGTACTCTAAAAGAGAACTTGTGTGGGTGTTGTTGTCTTCTTCCCGACGACGACGACGTTGGTGTTAGGGTTTTTTTTATCAGTGGAAAAATAACATTTAATATATATAAATAAGTGTCAAGGTGTAACAACAGTTTTACAAAAGAGTCATAGTGGTATGCCTCATATTCTTTATTTAAATGAAATAAAAATGAAAAGACGTGCATTAACGCAAAATGGATAAACTATTTGAGGGAACTGAGGTTCGAACTCAGGAAAGTTAGATTGTATCACCACAATTAAGGAAATAACCGTAATTATACCCTAAAAATTTTAAATTAAGAAAAAAATGTTAGCTCATACGTTTAGAAGTGTCACCATGATTTTGAGACGAACCGTGGTGACTTTGACATTGTTGTCTGCGCGTTTTCTAGTAGTGCATGATCAAGTGCATAACACAAGAAAAAGAGTACAATATAAGTGTACAGAGTATAACATATTGGAGGCGAGTAGAAAACATACGCACAAGTAGTAGAGAACAATCAAAACAAAAGAAAATTAATAGTTAAACAATTGTATGAGTCCAAAATTTAGTTTGCACATTTGGAGTACAATCTGGTGGAAGAAGAATTGACAAGATTAAAAAAACATATGATGGAGTGGTGGAGAACCCAATAATGACTTATAACATACATGAAACATTTCATATAGTGGGGTACTTTTTAATAAAAGTCACTCCTCATTATGCTAATTTGTGCTTGTTAGAGGTAAGAGATTATGGCAAGTTAAAAACTCCAGAGGAAAATGCTAGAGATTTGATGCAAAAGTTTGGGGAGATCCAGCCACGACATCTAGAAATTGTAGACAATGAAGGATTTGTCATGAAAAGTGGTTGTTTGTCTTTTTCTATTGCATTTCGTACTATATAATAAATTGTTGTTGATATGTTGATGAAGTCGTAGGTCTAGGGCCAATGTTGATTAAGTTGAATCGTCCCGATTTATGAACATGTTTGAGTTGTAGGTCGAACGACCAATGTTGGATTAAGTTGATGCGATTAATGCATGTTTAAGTTGTTGTTGTTATTGATGTTGTTGTATGTCATTCATAGCGTCGCATACATTGCATGATTAAGTTGGCCTTGATGGCACCACGTTGAAGGCTTATGCCTTGTTAATGTCTCGATAAATTGACATATGTTTAAGTTGGGAGTTCTGCTCCAAATGGTACCACATGTATTTGCATAGTTGAGTCGAATATTGAGTCGTGTGTTAAAGTTGCTGTTAATCTTTGTTGTTTATTAATTGTCGTTGTGAGTTGTTGTTGTTATAAGCCGTTGTTGCTATAAGTTGTTATTGTTGTGAGCTATCATTGTTATAAGTTGTTGTAGTTATAAGTTGTTGTAGCTATAAGTTGTTGTTGTTATTAAGTTGTGTTGATGAAGTTGTTACGTCGATTGAATAAGTGTCTTGTTGTTGTTACTAAGTGGTTTGTTGGTTGTTGTTGTATAGTTGCTGTTATGAAGTGTTGACATTTATATGTTTTTGATCTAATATACTGCTTATCATACACATGTTTATATTGGTTGATATCTCAACCCTTTCATTTGTTTCGCCGTTGCATTTATACTGGTTACGTGCAGGTATTCAAGGATGGAAGAAGTAGTTGTTATTAGTTCAAGTCGATGTCATTGCTCTGATATGAGCACTCGGGGGGATGAACGTTGTTATTTAATTGTTACTGTTACTTAAGTTGTTGAAGTGTATGAATAATGTGAATACTCGATTAAGTTGATTTATGAAGTTGTTATTCAGATAATTATGTTAAGTGAAGTTGAATAATATTAATGATATTGGGAAGTGTTTTGAGCTCGAATAAAATATGTGTTGTTGATTCCGTTGAGGAATTATAATCCCGTTGTTGTAGTTCATCAATGATCTAAGTGTTATGTATTTGTATACGTGTAACTAACATATATTTTTTATGTGAAGTAATGTGACATCCATTGTATGATTAAAATTTCTGCACTCTGATTTTATTGACATTCGTTGGGTAGATTTGAGGTGTTACAAAAACCACAACATATCAACAATTCATCAAAACTCCAACAATTTCCTACATACCTCTAAAACCCATATCAATCATAATGACAATTCACTCTCATTACCTTAGAAATTCCAACAATTGTAACTTTTCTCCGTGTTCTACCGAAACCCCACTTAACTTCTTCGTGGCCTATCTTTTCTCCTCTCAGCGTCTGTTCCAAAATTCACGATCGTTCTAATGAAACAATTACTCATATTCTTTATTCAACAATAGGACCCCTAATATTTTCTCATCTTGTCCTCACTTAACCTTCCACCAATTACCATTTCCCCCTTAATTTCTCTACCTCAATAATCCCCTTTATTATTATTAATTATAAAAATTCTAATAATTATTTTAAATTATTATTAAATAATTATCTAATTATTAAAACACTCCCTAATCCTTACCCCTACCACATAACAACATATCACACATATCATACTCAACAAAGAATCACATATTCATCAATAATCCACAAATACTTCTAATAACTCATCAATTAAACAATTCTAAAAGTTGAGGTGTTACAAACATCATCATGAGTCATGGTTCCTTGAGTAAGCAGGCACTGTTCTTCCCTAAGAAGTTCATCAACACAAGTATCTAAAGAAGGAACTAGATTACTATTTAGCAAAGCACCTATGACAACCTCAAATTCTGAATGAAGTTTCAAGAGAAATTGATCTCGCCTACTTGTGTTGTAATCCCCTTGAACAACCGCGAGAGAGGTCTTGGGAAGATTAACATGTATAATACAAGAGTGTTCTGTCCAGAGATTCAAAAAAACAAAATAGTATTCTTGAAAAGATAAATCACCTTGTTTTTAGTTTTCTATGTCTAGCTCCAACTGAAAACGTTTTGCCATTTTTTCCGAGTTGTAAATGCGTTTTAGATAATTCCACATTTCTTGAGCAGTTGAAAAAGAGTATAAATTATTGATTATTTGAGGGTAAATACTATTGAGAATCAGTGATGATTTTAGCATCTTTAGTTTTCCACGCATCTAAAGAAGTTTTCTCATTCGGTGCCTTAGAAATATCATCTAGGTGACTCAATAATCCCTCTCCTTTAACATACATATTGAACTGGAATTTCAAGAGAAATATGAACGAGAAATACGATTTTGAGGCAACCCAGTAGGGTGTCACTGTGCAAGTAAGATAATAAGGATTTATAGGTTTGATTGAACCCTTATGATACCATGTCATTAAAAGTGGTTAATTTCCTTTTTCTATTACATTCCACACTATATACAATAATATTAGTAATTATACGTAATTACAAATTATAATTACAAATATTATATTCTCTAATTTATCTAACCTACTACAGGAAAGTAAATAATTTACAATAAAGGATAATAGCAATTCCTGATTAACAGGATTAACATGGCTGGGATGATATAGAGTTCCCTGCCATACATGTCACCAAAAATTTTGATTTCATGTCATCACCAATCAGAGTATATGTATGTTCCGATGAAGAAACAAATAAGCAAACCAAATTGGATGTGGCGAGAATATTAGTCTGTATGAAATATAGAATGGTGATTAATGAAACTTTTAATGTTGGAATTCAGGATAGTTATTTAGGGTAAAGGTTGTGGAAGAATCCCATGGCCCTATGAGAATTGTCATGCCAAAAACATAAGGGGAGTAAGATGGTAACGAGGACTCATAAACAAAATAGGATCATGGCTTAGGTGATTGGGAACAACATTTCAATGAAGGAGACGATGAAGAATCTTTTATCCATGGGTTAGAGAGTATTAACAATGAAAAGAAGATGAGGGAATGATGAAGTTAAGGGTAAGGTTGTAGTATTTTTTTGGAAAAGAGCAGGTGTGTAATCATGGTATGACGATTGGAAATCAAGCATCTGAAAAATTCGTTTTTCCTTTAAAAGGTGATCAAAAAATTGAAGTGAAAGAAAGTTATAAAATAGGGTTGGCATGGAACAAGGCATGAAGAGTAAGTCAGTAGGATTGGAGCGAACAAATTCTAAACCAATATGTTGGGATGTTGAGGGATCAGGCCAAAGCAAACCAAAGGCCTATGTATCAAGAAAAATACCCTTAACATAGAATGTGGTTATGTGGAAAGAAGTCCAGGTGTTTGGAGAAGGAAAGCAATGAAGAAAAAAGTTGTCAAAGGGATAGATCAATCAAATGACAAAGACCCAAATTTAATCAAATTAAAAAAAATGATTTATCTGAAGAGGAGGAACAAAGAGGAACATTTGAAAAATCTTACTTCTTAACACTTCTTCCACTAAAAGCAAAATAAAAAGTTAAATGATTGATATACCATGAACAATTCAAATTAACCATCAAACTTAAAGGAATTAACATAGAGATAATCAAGAGGCTCTATTCTATTTTGTGAATCTACTAGTGATTCAGAAGTTATGCAGGGTAACAAGCACTTTTGGGATGAATTTGAAAATGATGTAGCAGTAACAGTGTGGAAAACTATCACACAACTAGGCATATCAGAAGAAGAAAGATAAGATGTATATTTAGAAACAATAAGGGGAATAAAGACAAAGAAGGTAAGAGAGTAAGGGAGGCTAAAAAGAAAAAAAAAACTCATTGAATATCATATTCTTTAATATCATATGGTATGATTATTCAATAAAAAGGGTGAGGTTCAATCAAATTATTCTTAAAGGCATGACGAATATGATATTCATCCAAGAAACAAATATATAAGACATGAATGAGGAGATAACAATTTGTCTTTATGGAAACATGGAGTTACAATAGAGTGCAAAGAGATCAAAAAGAATTCTTGTAGGTATACTAATAATATGGAGAAAAGGAATTATAACACCACATTATAGATTTAGAGTTGAAGGGTTGTTAGGACTATATACAACCTTTAAATAAGTAATTATGTTCTACATGAGAAAATTGTTGGACCGGATGTCTAGGGACAACTTGTCCAACCAAATTTTACACATTGTGACAACAAGAATAATTCAAAGTAAAACAATAAAGAACATAAGAGAATTGAAAATTCAATGTAAATCACACCTACATTTGGGGGAACCCAACCCAAGAAATAGAATTGACTCTTCTATAGAAAAAGAGTCTTTCTATAGAAGGCCTTTGTTCGATGCACATCTTCTTAATTCTACCCTAGAGTCTTTCTATTTAGGATTCACCCTAAATATGAGAATCCCTTCTCAGTTTCTCTCAATCACTAATCCCAAGTGATCAACATTAATAAACACAGTGATGAATGTTTAATTATAACTCAACTAAGCAAACTAATTATTATGCCTTATGAATGAAGTAATAACGTGGTGTACAATTAACACAAACAAAGACTCAACCTAACCACTCAAATTCTCACTCAAGCTTGTTGGTTTTCAAGGCATGGAATGAGTCTTTATATATAGCAATCAATAGTTGGGCTTTTTTCCTTGGGTATAGGCAATGATCACGTCCAGATATGTTGGAGATTCAATTAAGATTGATATCTCCAACATAGATCTAAATAAAGATTTTATTTGATTTTAATTCAAATTTAAATATCCATTATTTAAATTTAACCTAATTAAATAATCAAATAAATCATATTTCTAAAAGATAGCAACAATCCTTGTTGCACACAACAATAGAAAAAAGTGTTCCAATCAACTGAACATGCGCGCACACAACGACAACCTTGTTCTGCATATAATAAATAACTCTTGCACACATGCTGAGACATCTTTTCCCACATGTTTCCTTCTTTACAGAAACAACTGGAACAAACCATGTTGTTTTGCATAATGCACTCAATCCAAAAAGAATAACAATTTTCCCTTTTGGAAAATTTTGGCAAAACAACATTCTTCAAAAATATACAAGATGTTCAACCTAAGTTGATCATTAAACACCCCCACACACACATCAAACAAAAGCAGCAGTAGAAACCAGAGAACCAAAATCACAAATCAGTAACATAGTCATAAGTAAAATGGTTGGTTGCAACATAATAGTTAATGTTTCATAACATTCATTCACGCAAGCACAATGTCAGTCATGCATGAACACATAATTAAGATTTGTTGGAAATCAAGTTGTTAATGTAGTGGCTGAGATGTTGGCTACTAGAGATCATTGCGATGATTGGAAATGGTATGGGGATATTCCATATCTAGGGAGGACCTAGGTAGAAGGTTCACTAGGTAGGGATTAAGTCAGGGGGTTGTAAACGGGCGAGTTTAACTCTAAATTAATAATGCTGATAGTGAACTTCATTTCTGGCTTGGTATGCCCCCAGATGTAAGAGAGTTGATCCGGACTGGGTGAACAATTCTGATGTGTTATTTATGCTTTTATGCACTATTATGCCTTACATGTATGTTTAATGTGAGATCAGATGTCTCGACATCTCAATAAGACATCTGAGTCTGTTATACCAGAATTTTAGTTTGAGATAAAGGACATAGAAAAGACAAAGTTATGTCTATATTTATAAATCGAGCATTTGGAAAATAGAAAAGACAAAGGTGTTCAAATGTTTCTATATGGACAAATCTCATATGTCATATACCCCGATGATGTTAGATCATTGAATGTGTAAAAGATTCTATTAGACCTCGAAAAGAGGATAAAAACTAATTGGTTCTGAAATACCATATCTCACTGTCATTCAAGAACTGATCTATCTTGCTAATTATATAGACCATGATATATCAATTTTTATTAATCTATTTGCAAGATACATTTTTTCACCTACACAAAGACATTGGAATAGAGTCAAACATATACTTCGTTACCTTAGAGGTACAATAGACATGGGTTTATTTTATACAAAAGTATCTAAATTCGAATTAACAGGGTATAAAGATGTTGATTACTTGTCAGATCAATCACAAACAAAACTTTTGGCACTATATGAGGCAAGTCGAGAATGCGTTTGGTTGAGATGCTTAATCTAACACATACAAAATACGTGTGGTTTGTCTTCTAGAAAACAAATACAACAACCATATATAAAGATAATACTATATGTATCACTCAATTGAAAGATTCTTACATTAAACGAGACCGAATAAAACACATTTCTCCAAAGTTCTTTTCGCTCATGATCTTCAGAAATGTGGTGACAGAAGCTCCAACAAATTTGTTCATGTGATAATCTTGTAGACTTTTCACTACAATAGATTGATCTTCATCGTTGAAGAAATGATCAATTAGCTGAGGGGGAGAAATGAATTCGTTCAACTGAAGGCAAGAAATAATTCTTTAAAAGGATATTGTACTCTTTTTCCTTCACTAAATTTTTTTCCTCATGGTTTTTTCTATAAAAATTTTAATGAGGCATATATAGAACAAACATCCAAGGGAGAGTATTATAAACAATTAATGATTGTCTTTCTATAATTTTGTTTCTTATTTGTAATAATATGTAATGATTAGTAATGTGATAGTTCTCTCACAAAAAATATTGTACTAGAATTTTTTTTACTTGATTTTTTTTAGTAAAATTTTAACGAGACATAATTTATGGACATCTAAAAGAAAGTGTTATAAATAGTATAATTATGGATGTCCATCAATTAAGAGATTTCATATTGATCTTTTATTTATTACATATCTCCTATAAATAAGACTCATATTATACATAAAATCTACACTAATAATAAAAATAATACATTTTTATTTTTTCTCATCTCTTTCTCTACTTGGTCTCTTTTCTTAATATATTTGATAACATAAACTAAAATATATCAAGTATAAACACACGCATAGTGTATCATGTAACACCCCATCTAAATACCCCGAATATATTAATTAAATTAACATCAAAATCAACTTTAATCAGAGTTAACACGACAAATGAGGGATGTCACAATTAATAGATAAAATAAAACTTCATTCAAACAGTAGCCATGCTACACTGAGGATCATCATCCAAATAATTCAATCAATTTAAGACCATGTCTTACACAGCGGAATACCAAAAACCAAAATTTAATAAACATCATGGTTCCCAAAGAATTCCAAGCCAAAACAATTATATGATAACAAGTCTCTTAACTAAACGTTCCCCAGTGTTACAATTTAATCAGAGCATGACACTGACACGCGGACTTAAAAGATAAGCTCTAGAGCCATCCTCACCAACTCCTCAGCTGCTAACTTTAATCTGAAATTGTAAAGTAAGGGTGAGACTTCTCATAATTAAAACATATTATAAGCTTCTCATTTAACAATATAGCACAAGCATATTATTTCACCCACTTAACACAATTCAGAATCCAACACACAACCATATTCATATAAATCATCATGCATCATCAATAGACAACAAAAGAATTGCAACACTGGAAGACATCCTAACATGTTACAATTCCATACAACACAAATGCAGACTCAATGCATGCGGTACCGACACGTGACCAAGTCACCCACCACTGATCCATCATCAACCTGATACAGTACCATCGATTCGTCCTTAACCATCCAGACACGAATCCAGCCTAACCACCCATCCTCACTCGGGTATCGTTTATCGGCAATCCAAGTCAAATTCCGCACAATGGGAATTAACTTCACCAAACAATGCAAATGCACGCACATCACTAGCATGCAACATCAATCAGTCTATGTATACATTCATCTAACATAACTGAATCAAACCAATCAACATGATATTTCAACCAATCATGCATACATCTAACATCAGCACAAACATGCTATTACATCTACACATTACCAATATCTCCATCACAAAGGTCCTCTACTACATACATCATTATGTGTCGGTTAATAATCATTTGTTTGAAATCCGACCCCTTTCCAAAATAATTTCAAGTTTTCTAAAATATTTTCATTTCATAAGGTAGAGCATTAAATTTAGGAAATAACGTCCAAAACGCTCAAAGCGGACTTACGGTTTGAAAGTTATGAATTTTTGAAGTTTTAAAATTTTCAAAGTTTTCTGGAACCGGTTCCTCCACAGAGTAACGGTTCCCATTCGAAAAACATCGCCTGGAAAATGTATGGGAACCGGTTCCTCCGGTAGGAACCGGTTCGAAGAAATTTTTATATTTTTTCGAAAATAACGTGGAACCGGTTCCTCCCACACAGAACCGGTTCACGAGTTCAAAATGTCATTTTCACCATTTTAAAAGCTGGAACCGGGTTCTCCCAGGGAACCGGTTCCACGATTCAGACCAAAAATCGGTTTGTGACATCATTTCCCAAAACCATTTTCTCTTCATCCCAAAGCGTGCCACATATTCCGACACCATAAATTCACTCATTCATCATCAATAACATACAATATAACATGTTTTATTCGTCAGTAATGATCCTATATCATACAAATCAATGAATCTATACATTCTGACACAATCGGACACAATTAGGTATACACCCATGGAAACCTAGAAATCCCAAAACTAAGATTTCCTAACCTGCTACGATTTATAGTATTAAAATCAAAACCTATAATACGAAATGATCAATCGAAATCACCCCTTACCTTGTGGGTTCTTCGAATTCTGACACTTATAGGTCTTCTTCCTTCTTTCTCCTCTTCTCAACTTCACGTATCTTGTTTTCTCCAAAATGACTCTATTTTCCTTCTTTCCTTATTTTATTCCTTTTTATTCCTTATTAACATAAATAAAATAATATTACTGAATTATGTTCTTAATCTTAATAATTTAATATATTAATAAATTAATAATTTAATATATTAATAAATTATGTTCTTAATTAATTTAATAATTAAAAATCATAATTATTTAATTACTGAATTATTTTGGGGTGTGACGTATCACTTTAATGTTTGTTGAAAAACAAGTTTGCATTCACTTTCCACCCTGCTTAAAAGGGAAGTCATAAATGTTGAAAACACTTCATTAATAGTAATTGTTTAGTAATTGAGTTACCTTTAGAAAATAAAAACTTGATTTTTTAAAACTTGGGTTTGATTTCAGTGCAAAGATTCTTTTTTATAGTACTTGCGTCTTTATATTCTTTGTTGAGAGAAAAAAAAAACCTCCGAGTTTAATCATCTGGAGCATTAAAAATATTTAATTTTAATTATACATATTTTATAATTTCTATAGAAATAATAAGTCGTAATTAACTAAAAAAATCTATTTCAGTTTACGTATTCTTTTTTATTTTAAAAAAAACTTCATTTTTCAAAGTAGCTCCAAAATGATTTTGTCGCTGTCGGTAGTTACTTCTCACATGTCGGCAAGTTTATATCCATCCACGTATCTTTGATATTTCATCTTTGACAATTTTCCTGTTATTGATTATTATTGCATTTTTTTTCATATCATTAATAAAAAAATAACGTTCAAAAACATATAGAATAATTCGATTTGATTATATCCTCTTTATTTTTTGTGTGACCGACTTGATTATAATTATTAGAAAACATTATGTCGGTAAATAAATAAAAAAGAATAATGTGATTTGATGTTTTTTACTATATCGTATGCCTAAAGATATGGGAAAGTGGGTCCTAACAGAGCCTGTAATGGCCTCTCTTCCTTATCCATCTTTGCATTTCTGGGGCCCATAATAGTCGGTGTCGACTCGCTACCTAGAACCTACACTCTTTCATTCACTTGCTTTGAAATTTCTTTTGTCGTTAAATAATATTACGTCTTATTTATAAAAGACAAATTAATTATTAAATAATTAATGGATTTGATTTATTATTAAATTAAATATATTAATTATTAAATAAATTATTATTTACAAATTAAGTTTAAAAAATAAATGATCTTATGAATATGATACGACCGAAAAATCAAGAGTTAAATATATTTTTAGTCTTTATAATATTTTAAATTTTATTTTAGTTTCTCTAAATTTCTTTTTTAAAGAATAGTATTTTTAAAAAATTTTAGTCTTTTATATATTTTTAAAAATTTAGTAATGATTTTAGTAACATTTTTTTTTATATTTTAGCGATAGATTTTACAATTTAACAACGAGTTTTTATTTAGTGACGAAATTAGAGATTATTTTAGCTACTATTTTTTTATGAGGGATAAAAAATTAAAATTCAACTTTTAACAGAACCATTCTTTAAAAGAAAATTTTAGAGAAATTTAAAATAAAATTTGAGATATTTAGAGAGACTAAAAACATATCTAAAATATGCACTGACGGTATAATTTTGTTACAGAAAAGATATGCACTAAAAAATGTAATATTTTTTATACAATCAACAAATATCAAATCACAATTATGTTAAATACTAAATCATACTGTTATTTTTAATAAATTATAGGCTTAAGTGGATTTTTGGTCCCTTTAGTTTCAAAATTCTGAAGTTTAAGGCCCTCTAGTTTAAAAGTCAAGTTTTCAGTCCCTCAAATTTATCAGAGTTGAGATTTTTGCAGTCCCCCTCATCTGGCTGTGAGTTTGATGACTTGGCAAGGAGATTTTTAGCCATGTCATATATTTTAAAATTAAATGATTTGTAATTAAAAACATTAAAAATTATTTTTTAACTATTCCAAAAATTGTTAAATAAAAGTGGGGATGGTTTAACCTAATTCACCAGTAGCAACCTCTCCACGTGCCCTAATTCACCATCTTCTCTCTGTCTTCCTTCCTAATTCAGCAGCTTCTCTTTGTCTTCTGCAACAAATCAACCAATCAACGCGACGAGCAATGACGAGATAGCGAAGATGACGAATCCAGAAGTCAAGTTTTCAATGAGGTATGTTTATCCATCGTTTTCTCCAACCTTTCACGTTGTTGTCTGTTGTGGTGGGCCACCGTTATTGTTGTTGTCGTTCTTGTCTGTGTTGGTGGTCCACTGTCCTCGTTCTTGTCTTTTTGGTGGTCCACCATTATTAAAGTAGTATTTAAGTTTTTTTTAATGGTTTTTGTTTATTATAAATTTCAGGCTAGTTGAGGAAACTTTAGTTAGGTTAAAACTACACCATAGGGGTAGATTTGTAAGTAACCCAGTTCATTTATATGTTGGTGGTGAGGTAACAGAAATGGATTGGAAGTTTAATGTGGATTATATGTCCTACATGTATATGGAGCGAATCATTAAAGAACAGAGATATGTAGACATAGGACAATTATGGTATAGGAACCCTAGATTCAGCTGTAGTCGTGGTCTTAGGCCATTAAAAAATGATAAAGATTGTCTGCAGTTTGCCCAAGATGTTGTAGGTTACGAACTGATGGATGTTTATGTTGAGCACAAATTTTCTGCTCCTGTAATTGTAGACCCCAGTGAGTTAGACAAAGTAAATGATGATGATGATGATGTTGAAATAATTGGTGAGAGTAACCCTGTTATGACTGAGCCTGTAAATGATGAGGATGAATCTTATGTGTCTGAGGCTTTTGAGGAGAGTAACCCTGTTGTGACTGAGCCTGTAAATGATGAGGAGAGGGAGCCTATTATTACTAAGCCTGCTAATGAACCTTATATGTCTGATGCTGCTGAGGAGAGGGAGCCTATTGTTACTGAGTCTGCTAATGATGAGGCTGAACCTTATCTGTCCGAGGCTGTTGAGGAGAGAGAGCCTATTGTTACTGAGCCTGCTAATGATGAGGTTGAACCTTATCAGTCGAAATTGTCTGAGGCTGCTGAGGCTGCTGAGGAGAGAGAGCCTATTATTATTGAGCCTGCTAATGATGAGGTTGGACCTTATCTGCCTGAGGCTGCTGAGGAGGGGGATCCTGTTGTTACTGAGCCTGCTAATGATGAGGCTGGACCCTATGTGACTGAGTCTGCTAATGTTGAGGAGATGGAGCCCGATGAGGCTGGACCTATTATGGATGAACCTGATATTAATGGGCCAGATGTGAGAGGTGAATTAAGTGAGGATAGTAACTATTGTGATGATATTGAAGATTGTGATGAGATGTATTGGACAACAGTTCTGCCTAATGAGACTTTAGGTGAGGAGATTGATTCTAGTGAAATACCATTTCCTAATGAAGATGTAGATGATGAGGATCATTTATACACATGATTGGATTGGATGCTTGTTTTTTGAAAGGGGAGTATGGTGGGCAATTGATGGTTGATGTAGGTAGGGAGGGGAATAACCAGATATATTCAATTGTATATGTCGTGGTTGAAGCTGAAACCAAAGACTCATGGGAATGGTTCTTGCATTTACTTCTAGAAGATTTAGGTGCATTCAATTATAGATGCTATGTTTTTATTTTTGACCAACAAAAGGTAATACATATTTATGCTATGGTTTTCTTTCATTGTTGGTAATGGTTTTCTTTCATTGTTGTTAATGCTAAAAAATTTTGTCAATGTATGCCAGGGGTTGGTACATGCTATCCAAGGCTTAAGTGCCCATGTGGAGCAGAGATTATGTGTCAAACATCTATATGGAAATTGGAAGAAGAAGCATACAAATTTGGATCTAAAACAAACCATGTGGGCAGCAGCTAGAGCAACTTCAATACCACTGTGGACAAGATCAATGGAGAAATTAAAGTTACAAAAAGAAGAGGCATGGAAGGACATGAATGAAATACCTGCAAAATTATGGACAAGAGCTTACTTCAAGACATATTCAAAATGTGATATTCAGGTAAATAACATGTGTGAGGCTTATAATAGGGCAATCTTGGAGTATCGAGACAAGCCTATCATAACCTTGTTGGAGGGAATCAAACATTACATCACAAAGAGGATAGCAAAACAAAAGGTATTACTGCAAGGATATACAGGAGAGATATGTCCTAGAATACAGATGTTGTTTGAGAAGAATAAAAAAGAAGCACAACAATGGACTCCAACTTGGCATGGTGATGATGATCTCTCAGTTTTTAGAGTGATCAATGGAGTTGATACTTACTATGTGGATCTTAACAAGGCATCATGTAGCTGTAGGAAATGAGAATTGTCTGGAATACCTTGCTGTCATGTGATTTCATGCATTTGGAACATAAGGAAAAAGCCTGAAAACTATGTCTCTTCTTATTACAGGTTAAATTTATGATTACTCTGCATATGATCCAATTGTCTGGAATACTCTGATTCATCCTATGACTGTGTTTATATTTTATGCAGCAAAGTGACATTTGAGAAGACATATACAAATATTGTCTTTCCAACAAATGGGCCACAACTATGGAATAATGTTGACCACGTGCCCATTTGTCCTCCTATCATGATAAGGGCAATTGGACGTCCAAAGAAGATGAGAAACAAGTCTGTTGATGAGCCTAAGAACCCTCATATGCTCCCA
This sequence comes from Vicia sativa, assembly GCA_021764765.1. Taxonomy (NCBI): domain Eukaryota; kingdom Viridiplantae; phylum Streptophyta; class Magnoliopsida; order Fabales; family Fabaceae; genus Vicia; species Vicia sativa. The sequence goes on along the minus strand of CM038795.1, from coordinate 153,498,242 downwards.
AATTTTTTTGCATCAGTCACATGTAACAAATGTGGACAAGTTGGCAACAACAAAAGATCTTGCAAGGGTAAGAGGGATGCTGACAGGGCAATACCAAAGGGAGGGAACAAAGTTAAGAAGGCAAAGACTACCAAGACAACAACTACTACAAAGAATGCCACAAAGACAACAAAGACAACAAAGAAGGCAACAAAGAAGGCCAAACAATCTCAAGTTGAAATTGGACAGGGATCTCAAGCTCCACAACCTACCCAAGATTAGATGGTGCATTAGGAACTTGTGTGTTTTGTATTGATCTTGTTTTGTATTCAACCTGATCATGTATGGAACCTATTATGGTCCTGTAATATTTTGGTCATTAGGAACCTCTTTAGTTATGTCAACCTGTTTTGGTCATTATGGTCATATTAGAAACTTGTTATGGTTATTTTGAACCTATATTGGAACCTCTTATGCACAAAGTTTACATATTATGCAACAGATATGTTATAGTTAACTGTTATTGGAACCTTGTATGGTTAACTGTTATGTTTAACTGTTATTGAAACCTTGTATGGTTAACTATTAAGTTTAATACAAAACATAAAGGATTCAATATCTCTAAATAATAATCCACATGCTTGCATAACATCAACAAAACAAAATTGTCAACATAATGGATTCATATTCATTAACTAATAATCCATACAATTACATAACAACATATTGAACTTAATAATCCATACAATTACATAACAACATATTGAACCTAATAATCCATACAAAATTCCGTAAAGTACATTGAACATAGAATACACCTAATATGGCTGCAACTATTACAACCAAAACAAAACTACCTAAAATTCATTTCATTATTAGAGCTGTAACTAATGCAACCAAAACAAAAACAGTGATGAACCAATTGAACTTCACATGTTTCTGCATTAACTTCATCTTCATCCTCATTTCTTCTTCTTTTGATATTGCATCTTTAGCCCTTTGCTTTTCCTCATCCAATTTGCATAGTAACTCAGAAATTACTTCCTTAGCCCTTGAGCTCACATCCTCATCCAACCAAACGAAGTTGCTGCACTTCTTAAAACCTTGAATCTGCATCAATGGAGAAGAGAAAATTTCAGAAGCTGCATCTTTAGAGGCATACGTGTGAGTAACAAATTTTCAGGGAAAATAAAACATACCTTGCACATTCCACACTCATAGAAGCGACGTCCAGGGTTTGATTCCGTCCACGCTGTCATCAACGGAGCATCAACTCCACAGAAGCATTCATTTCTCACAACACGGTTCATGTAGCTAGTAGAAGAGACTGATTTCTGAGACATTGTGTTGTTGACGAACTAAGATGAAGGATTGTATGCACGATGAAAGACGAATGCAGGTTGCTCGTGGATGAGATGCTCGTGTATGAGGATCACGTGGAGAAGTTGCTGCTGGTGAATTAGGTTAAACCAAGTCATCAAACTCACAGCCAGATGAAGGGGGACTGTAAAAATCTCAACTCTGGTAAACTTGAGGGACCAAAAATCTGACTTTTAAACTAGGAGGCCTTAAACTTCAGAATTTTAAAACTAAGGGGACCAAAAATACATTTAAACCTAAATTATATAATATAATTAAATGATAAATTTTTATTGGATGATACTATTAATACACTATCTTCTAACTCAATATAATAAAGTTATAAGCATCATTTTACATGATATATTACATTTTTAAATTATAAATATATTATATTATGTGTGCAATTATATAAATTAATTATTCGAGTTGAAAATGACTAAAAACATATAAAATTATTCTATAAAATATTTAACAATCTAAATTCAAAACCTCATATGATATATGCTTAATTCTTAAATAAATAGTTCAATGATGAAATTTAATTAAAAATAATTATTTAAAAGAATTTAAATTTTAATAAAACAATCATTAAATAAATATTATTAAAATTATTAAATTAGATTAAAGAAAAAAGAATAATTTTTATAATATTTTTAATATAATATAATTATAATATACTACTTCTTTCCATAATTATAAGATCTTCTTGAAGTTTTTTACCCTTTTTATAAGATTTTTTTATTTTAAAAGTGTATTAATTATTTTTTTAAAACATACTCTCAATTGTATTATATATTTCTCAAAAAAATATGTAATGAAAATATTTATATAAACATTAATTATTTATCTCTAAGAACAAACTTATAAAATTGTATAAATAGTCAACAAATTTCATGCTATAACCAACTTTCTTAATTAATGTAATTTAATATAAGTATTTTATATTTAGGGATGAAGGTAGTATTATTTTTCTCTATCATATTGCAATATACATCCTTCATATTTAATTTATTTTCTTTAAAATATAGGAGAATTTATTTGTCTACCTTTTCAGGATAGAAAAAACTCTTGAAAATTTGAAAAAATTCTTTAGAGATGTATCTTCAAATGCATCCTAAATCAAGGTGTTTCGGAGACGCGTCTCCAAAAATAATTTATTTGCACTTTGACGTTATATTTAAATATGCAATGTATATTTTTGGAGATGCACCTTCAAACATTTTGATTTAGATATTTCAAAGATGCAGTTCTGAAACCCTGGACAATGATAATTTTTTTTTAAATCATCAATATTTTGATAAATTAATTAGATGAAAAGAATAATAAAAACGCAAATAAAAAATAATAACAAATAAAAAATGATAATATACACAATAAATAGTTTAAAAAGTACAATAATTATTCATAAATTGTTATGAAATAAAAAAGGCATAGCCTATTGTATATACCTGGTTTTCAATCCCTAGCCCCTCCTTTATCTCATGTATCCCGCCACACTCTTTTACTCCCCGACCATTCTCTCTACAATGGCCACCGCCTCAGGACCGCCCCGGTCAATGAAAGACGACTCCTCAGAATAAACGTCGATGTTCCCTCCACGTCCTCTCGCGAAACCCGACCACGTCCTCGATGACTCGTATCCTGCTCAGCTCTCACTCGTCTAGCAAATGTAGTTTGGCTAGGCCTACCCATCTCAAACTATTGGGGTTCTTAGCCATTTTTCTGAAAAAACAAATAATCGTTAATTAAAAGGAAGAGAACGAACAAGAACATGTTTAAAAATTTAAAAAAAACTTGGGTCTTTTTTCGGAGATGCACCTCCAAAACTCTCTAGAGGGGTTTTCAGAGGTGCATCTACGAAAAAACCTACGACTTCCATGCTCAATGCTTCAACCTAACAACAACACTTTACACCAAAAATCCAATTTTTACACATTAAAGCAAATTTTTTATAGGTTATATATAATCTAGACTTAAAATACACATGTAAAGATTAAAAGGGATTGGAGAACTTACTCAAATTTAAACCTTTTAGAATTGTTAGAAATGTGTTGAAATTGAGAGTTAGAGTGAGTTGTAATAAATGCAAATCAGTAGACAAATTTGAATGAATTTTTAGAATAGAGATTTTGAAATTTTTTGATAATTAGAATAAAAATAAATGAGAATAAAGAGTGATTGTTCGTGTTTATCAATGTAAATCCTTAATTTAGAGATATATCTCTGAAATATTTTTAATTTTTTTATAAAAAAATATTTCGACAATAAATTTTAAAAAATACTCCATAAAAATAAAATACGATGCTTTAAGAGATACATCACCAAACAAAATTTCAACAGAAATGATTAAAAAGGTGTAAGTGGGAAAGAAATTCCTAAATGTAGAAGTTATGTCCGCTTAAACCTCCCTTGCTTCCCATGAATTATCCTTTTTCACTTTAGTTAGAAATCCTACTAACTAGAACTACTTTTTACCTGCCTTATGAAAGAAGAAGAGAATTTTCCAAATAGAATAAATATACTAGTAGTAGTTGATATAATAACATAATGAAGAGAACTAGAGACATGAGAAAGTATTATAATTAAAAAATAATTTAATATAATATTAAAATATTTAATTAAAAATAAATTATTAAAAAGAATTTGAGCTGAATTGTTAATTAAAACGAATATTGACCAAACTTGACTTGTTTTTGGATAGTGTGTCAATCAATTACTTAGCAATTTGTAGAGAGAGTGAGAACTAAGATGATTTGTTTAATGCATGTCGATATTCCGATCTAGAAACTTGCTACACGTATACAAGACACGTACATGGTCATTATAGTAATTTTCAACATAAATGGTGTGGATAACATTTTATATGTTACTTTTTTTTTGTTCTTTGCCTCTCACTTCTGTGCCTATAAATACCATTGATCATCTCCAATAAAATCACATCAAAATCAAAAACAAAACAAACCACGAAAAACAAACAAATAGAAAATGGCAGGAATCATGAACAAGATTGGTGATGCCCTTCATATAGGAGGAGACAAGAAAGAAGGGGAGCAACACAAAGGAGAACAACATGGTGTTGTTGGTGGACATGGACATGGTACTACTGAGTACCAAGGAGAACAACATGGTGTTGTAGGAGGACATGGACATGGTACTGAATACCAAGGAGAACAACAACAACATGGTTTGCTAGGAGGACATGGACATGGTACTGAGTACAAAGGAGAACAGCAACATGGTGGTGTTGTAGGAGGATATGGACATGGTACTGAGTACAAAGGAGAACAACATGGTTTTGGTCATGGAGAGCACAAAACAGATCAATACCAAGGGGGAGAGCACAAGGAAGGAATTGTTGACAAGATCAAGGGAAAAATCCATGGTGAAGGTGGAGCAGGTGAGAAGAAAAAGAAGGAGAGGAAGAAACGTGAAGATGGACATGGACACGGCCATGATAGCAGCAGCAGTGATAGTGATTAGATCTTAATTCACATGCTTCCTTATCTTGAGAGGTAATTATTTCAGCTATTATTGTTTTGCTTTATGATCCTTTTATCAATGTTCATACACAACTACCAACAGAACTAGTTTAATGGAACTATTATTATTGAAATTATTGGATTTTGTTATAGTTGTTCTTACATTTTATTTTTCTAACTTTTTTCTTCCTTTCTATCTATTATTGCAGGTGTATGGAGCCATATGTGACGATTATGTACTATGTTTTAGTTTCTTGTTATAATTATATCTATGTATGTGAGTGAGATTGTAGTTGCTAATTCGAGTTGTTGTAAAAATAATTGCGGTTAGATTGGTTTGTGAAACCCATACTGCTTTCTTAATGTTTGGTTGTATATTATCCTCCAAGAAAATTAAAAGAATTTCTATTATTATAGTAAATTTTTTTGTGGCAAAATGAGTAAAAATTAATCAAATACAAACAAAACAAATTAATGATAAAAAGGTACTAGATGTACTAAAACTCTGCAAGGCATTTTTTTATGTCGGCTTTCTCAACTTCAAGATTCATCTCTTCCTCCACCTACCAATATCAAAATTAAAATCTCAGACACAACTTTAAACTAACAACCATTGATTAATTGGAAAAGTGAGACATTTCACTTTGCTTCTTAACCACTTCTAAGTCTATTAAAACAAACAAGAAATAACTGAATTTACAGTTTGTTGTCTATTTGAATCGTTGTCTATTTGAATCTATAGTATATAAATATGTTTCAAATCAGATGAGAAAGAAAATTTGATGACAAATCAAGTCAAATGATCTAACAGGATATCATTCGACTGGAGGTTATAAGTTATTCGATCTAGTGAATAAGTAGATTAAGATCATTGATCATAGATGAGCTTAAGGAATATGATTGGACTGAAAATATAAATATGAATTGAATCTTTTGAGAAGAACCATTCACTAAAGTCAAAAGAGAATTTCGACAAGAAGTGAGAGGTGATGCGGTCCCAAATAGATCTCAAATAACTAGACATATATTTGCAAGGTTGCAAATGGTGATTATATCGGACGATGTGGTCGATGAAAAATGTGAGATGGTACATTATGCTTTTTATGCAGATGTTGAATATGTCGATGCTGCAAAATCATTGAAAGATTCAAAATGGGTGATAGCAATGAATGAGGAATTGAAGTTCATCTAAGTCAACAACACTGGATCACTTGTCGAATTTTCTCAAGACAAAAAGGCAATTGATGTCAAATGAATATACAAGGTGAAGTTGAATCTCAAAAGGGAAGTAACTCGACACAAAGTAAGACTTGTGGTGAAAAGATTTCTTCAAAAAGAAGGAATCGACTTCGATGAGATTTTTGCACTTGTTACTAGAATCGAACCAATAGGTTGGTTGTTGGTCTAGCATAAATGAACAATTGGCACATATGCCAGATGGACGTGAAATGTGCATTCTTGAATGGATCCTTAGACGAAGATGTTTATTTTGCAAAACCAATTAGATTTGTGAAGCATGGAGAATAGAGAAAGGTGTACAGGCCGCATAAAGTCATGTATGGACTCAAACAAGCTCCAAGAACTTGTAATAAAAAGATTGATAGTTTCTTAAGGGAGAAGAAATTTTTGAGGTGCACAACTGGACATGGAGTATATGTAAGGAAGCAATAGTGAATTGCTTATACTATGTGATGAATTATTAATAACAGGTAGTTGGAAGAAGGAGATCAAAGTCTTCAAAGGTGATCTCAACAAGGAATTTGAAATGTCTGATCTAGGTGACATTTCATATTTCTTTGGAATCAAATTCTACAAGAATCGTAGAAGTTTGATGATGCATCAAAGAAGATATGTATGAGAAATTCTCAAGAGATTTGAGATGGAAGAATGCAACTTGACTTCGACACCTGCAGAGCTAAGACTGCATCTGTCAAAAGATGCAAATGAAGATGATGTTAACCCAACCCAATACAGGAGACTTATTGAGTCATTAAGATACCTTTGTCACACAAGGTCTGACTTAGCATATAATGTAGGTATGGTGAGTAGATTCATGTTGAAGTCAAATATATCACATCTAGCAACAACAAGAGGATACTAAAGTATCTGAAAGGAACTCTCGAATATGACATTTTGTTTCCTACAAATGATAAAGAAAAATAGTGCAAGTTAGTGGAATACGCCGACTCAAGTTGGTGTAGTGATGCTAAGGATCAAAAATTTACAATAATATATGCACTTATGCTATGTAGTGCACCAATTGCTTGAAGTTCAAGAAAGGAACTAGTAGTGACATTATAATCGTGCGAAGCAGAGTACATAATTATTTCTCTTTGTGCGTGTCAAACAACATGAATGGTGAACTTGGTCGAAGAAATCACAGGGAAAGATAATGAAGCAATTACCATGAACATCGACATCATGTCATCTATCAACCTGACGAAGAATCCTATAACACATGATCGAAGTAAACACATCAAAATGAGGTTCCATTATCTTCGAGAGTAGGTAGTATATGGGAAGATGAACTTGAAACACTATAGAACTGAGAATCAAATTGCTGACATCATGACAAAGGGGGTGCATGTCGAAGTGTTTAGAAGACTAAGAGCTATGATGAATATAGATAGCTTATACCTGATGAATTAGTGGTGTGTTGAATGTATAATTCCTTGGGTCGAAGAAGGTTGTTGTTCGACAAAAGGTGTATCAAAAAGCTTAATCTGTCGAGTTGTATGTAGTTGTCGAAGTGTTGTAAGCAGGTTGTTACATACATATTTCAATCTAGTTCTAAAATAGGTATTTTAGACTTTTGCATTTTGGACTTTGTCTTAGTGAAAAAGCTAACCTAAAACTATAAATAGAGGGAGTAACTCCTATTATTAATAACAACTTGTATTCATAGAATTTGCAGTTGTAAATGAATAAAAAATTTCTACAGTTTGTGGTCAGAGAGAAACTCTGCAGAAATCCTAATCTCTTTTCTTCTTTAAATTTCTTTCTTTTCATTGTCAACTGTGTAGTGATAACAATCTTATACATCAAGATTGATAAAAATTCTTCATGAATTTTAGTGAATATCTAACAAATTGACCCGACTTTGACAAGAAAATCTCATTTTAAAAAGAGACGGGAATGGATTTTTCCGATATTAAAAAGTCGGATTAGGATCATAAATTATATATGCATTTGTTTTTCTACACACATTTTTCTTATTTATTTATTATCTAATTATATATTAGAAGTTTTACTCTTATTTTGATTTTAAAAAATTATTTTTAATATCATTTTATTTTATTACAGGTAATTTTTATTTTTACTTTATTTTATGAATAGTTAATGCCTTTCGATATTCCGATTTAGAAGCTTGATACGTGTCATCTTCTTTCACCGGCTTCTCCTGTACACACAAACTACTACACTTTAGCCTCCAAATGTGCCATGTTCAATTTGTCTAATCCTTAACCTCCTCACACATGTTTGGTTCCTAAACATCTCAGACATCATTATTCAAAACATCAAAAAAAGAAATTTTGCATTCTAATCTTAATTAAAAAATTATTTTATAAAATCTTCAACAATATACTAATTCATATGTTTTATTTATATCATATAATAAAGTTACATGTATAAGGTTATAATAGTATTTTTTGTTCTTTGCCTCTCACTTCCCAGCCTATAAATACCATTGATCATCCCCGATTAAAACCAAATCAAATCAAAGTTAAAAACAGAAACACAAACAAATAGAAAATGGCAGGAATCATAAACAAGATTGGTGATGCTCTTCATATAGGAGGAGACAAGAAAGAAGGAGAGGGTCATCATGTGGAACAACACAAAGGAGAACATGGACATGGACATGATGGACATGGTGCTGAGTACAAAGGAGAACAACATGCTTATGGTCATGGAGAGCACAAACCAGCTCAACACCAAGGAGGAGAGCACAAGGAAGGAATTGTTGACAAGATCAAGGATAAGCTCCACCACGGTGAAGGTGGTGCAGGTGAAAAGAAAAAGAAGGAGAGGAAGAAACGTGAGGATGGCCATGATAGCAGCAGCAGTGATAGTGATTAGATCTTAGTTACAATGCTTCATCATCTTGAGAGGTATTTAATTGATTTTTGTTTTTTTTGCTTTATGGTCCTTTTATCAATGTTTTACATGATTGTGATATCATAGATTAATTCAACTATATTCTTAGAACATAGATGAACAATAATATAGTAATAATACTTGCATTTTGTTATAGTTGTTCTTATATTTTATTTCTAACTTTTTTTCATCTTCTGTCTATTATTTCAGGTGTATGGAATCACATGTGACGACTATGTCCTATGTTTTAATTTTTTGTTATAATTATACCTATGTATGTGAGTGAGATTGTAGTTGCTAATTCGAGTTGTTGTAAAAATAATTGCGGTTAGATTGGTTCGTGAAACCTATACTGCTTTGTTAATGTTTGGTTGTATATTATTCTCAAGAAAATTATAAGAATTTCTATTACTATAGTAACTTTTATTTGGTGTCAATCAAGCTTAGATTTTCACATACATCATTCAACTCCCGTTCATGTCATACTACTGTTGATCTAAAATTCTCAATCAAACTACAAGACAAGAACTAAAATTGTTAATCAAGACAATCACTAAAATTTGTTGGAACAATTAGAATTTTTAAGAAAGTTGAGGATGAGAGGAAAGAGAGAAATTGAATTTATAAAATAGAATGCATTTTGTATTGAGCGTAGTTGTTATTCTTTGCTTCAGAGTCTTTATACAGGCAACCAATGTCCGCAGACTTTATATAACCAATCAAAGTCGATATCCAAAATATATAAAATACAAAATCTAAAACTATTAAGTACGGACTTCGACATAACAAATGAGCGTGCGTTGTATTTGATTATGTCGAATACAACCAACTCCATTTAGCTCAATTCTACTAGGTCGAACACATCATTGTTGAACCTAGACTTGGAATACTGAACTATTAGCTTCTAATACACACCAATATTCATATTTTTAAGGCTTCTCATCTCGATGTTTTTCTTCAACTCATCAAACGTGACTTTTTCAAAGGTTTAGTGAGTATATCAGCTAGTTGCACTTATGTCTTACAGTGCTCAACTTCAAACTTCTCTTTATTCACCTGATCTCTCAAAAACCGATATCACCTCTCTATATGTTTACTTCGACCATGACAGATAGGATAATTGACTAGGTCGATAACTGACCTGTTGTCGACAAACAACTTCATTTTTTCTGGTTCCATGATCTTGAGCTCTTCGAGCATCACCTCTATTCATACTTCTTGACATGCTGCATACGATGCAACCATGTAATCAGCTTCACATGATGACAAAGCTACAATGTTTTGCTTCCTTGAGCTCCAAGAGATTAGATCGCATTAGATCATGAATATATAACATGCAATACTTTTCATCTCCTTGATCTCCATTGAAATCTGAACCAGTGTAGTCATGTTCCATTACATATGAGTTGTTTTTTCTTTTGTCTTGGCATCAACACACCATAATCAATTGTACCATTTATGTATCTCAGCACCCTCTTAACTACAATGAGATGACATTTTTGGGGTTTCTCCATGAACCTGTCCAACAATCCGACACTTTGATAAATGCATGACATGATATTACAAAGATACCTAAATGATCAAATGATTTGTTTTTACAATGTCACACTTACAAACTTATCATTTGTTTCCTTCTTCAACTTTGCCCTAGTTTCCTTCTTCAACTTTGCTCCATTTTCTAATGGTGTGGCTGTTGTATTACAGTTTCTCATCTTGAACATCTTCAAGATATATTGGGCATAGTTATTTTGGTGTAAGAACACTCCTTCATCCATGTCTTTGAACTCCATCCCTGAGAAATATGACAAGTTTCATGCATCAACTTTAACTTGACTCTTCTTATCTCTACTTAATTTGCACCTATAATGAAAAATCATCTACATACAAGCATAAGATGATTCGACTGACCAAATTTGCAACGTTGACATACATTTCATGTTCAGAGACACACTTAGTGAAACCTGTTTCAATCATGCAGTTAGTTATCTATTCTCTTATTCCTATCCCATGGGACTGACTTCAAACCATAGTGAGCCTTCCTTAACATGTACACCTTCGACTAATGTCCTTTGATTTCGAATCCTGGTGGTTGGCTGACATAGGCCTCTTCTTCCAAAGGCCTATCCAGAAATGCTGACTTTACATCCAACTAATGTATCTTCCACCCTCTATATCAATATAAAGTTTTTGAAGAAAACCTCTCGCCACTAGTCTTTCCTTGTGCTTGGAAATTTCACCTTTGACCTTTGTTTCAACTTGTAGACCCACTTCACATTAATTGACTTTTTTCTGGGTCATTCGACAAGCTCCCGGATCTTTTTTTTCTCGATCTCCCTGAGTTCTTCTTTCATCACTGTTGCTTCTTCTATTAAGTCACCATCTACATCTATTGCTTGATCGAGAAATCCCTCATATCCAATTAGCCTTGTCGACTCAATTATCCTTCTTGTCGATCTTCTAGCATTTTGCTCAAGTGGTTCTCCCAATTGAGTTGTTGTGACTTCATTCTATTGATCTTCTAACTTCTGAGTGTCGCGATACGAAAAATACCCAAGTGTATTACATGCTCTAAATACAACAGTCTCCACCGAACCTTATTTATTCCAAAGAAAAGGAAAATATTGATAAAACCCTAAAAGAAAATGAAATTGGTTATCGTTATCAAATTCAAGTTTGGAGTCGATTATGTAAGGTGAATATATTAGCACCCCTCACATCCATTGTAATCAACAGTACACATTAAGTTAGCCTTGTGAAAGAATGTTAGTGTGATGTTATCTGCTTCCTTCTAATTATTATGTGAAGTGATAAAAAAAGAAAATGGTTTTTTAGGCTTTTTTATTAATGTGCTCTCTAAGATTTCGAATTGACATGCCTACATATTCTTAGGTGCAGTGGAAAAATCATATCCTCGTAGTTCATGGTAGATAACCACGAGTTTGTTTATGGATTTTACCAAAAGGTTCTCGTATCGCATAGAAACGGAAAACATTAATTGATTCCCAGAACATGGGTAAATGAACATTTTCACCGCTTCAAGAATGAAAAGCATAATCTGGATCAACATAGATTTATGTCCTCTTACATTCAAGCAGGAAATAAACTTTTTAAAGAGACAGTGATAAAGTTAATACACAATTCATGTCCAGGTGATTTGAAACAAGAAATTATGCCTATATTTATAGGCAATAAGAATTCCCCAAACGTAAATCTCATTTAATGAATTTGATTGGTTGATAATTGGTTGATATTTTATTCTAATCAATTAGATTTCAAAAATATAGTTGTTGTTGGTCAATTAAAAGTAAATAAGATATTGCTAGTCATTGTACATCATCAAGGAGTTTTCTAAATAACTTGGGGATTATGTTTGAGTTGTTCTAATCAACTGACATTAAGGTCTAACCAATTAGATTAGTCAAATGTTTTCCTTTAGTTATTTTCACTGCTCCTAAGTCATCTGGAACAACTTAAGACACGTTTAAAAATATATTTTTTAGTTAAGGTATTTGAAAAAAGGTTTTAGTGTATGTGTGTGTGCTTATAGCCATATACTTTTATAAAAAGCCCTTTGATTTTACAAAAGGTCACTCACTTACTAAAATAGGAGTTTAACTCATTCTACAAGCTTTTTGACATATAGCATATTTTGTGTTGACACTGCTTGAGATATCTTGAGGCTTTAGATAATTTTTATTTGTTTAACTTCTTCTTTGATTAGTCAGGTTCATCAAACTTTTACATTAATTTTCATTTTTTTATATTATTATCATGATGAAGTCTTCTTAGTATTTTACTTTGCAGTCGTCATCATCAAAAGAAAACATATTACCTACAAAACAAGGTTCCACGGCTATCATGAAGAGATTTAATTTCATCACCCATGGCTTTGAGCCATTTAGTATTCTATCGAATTCTTACAACTTCATTCTAATCTCTAGGTTCTTCATCAAGTACCTCACTAGCAGAGATTAAAGAAACACTATAAGAATTGCATAACCAAGTCTATGAGGTGGCTTAATGACTTTTCTCCACATGTCTCTTGCAAGAAGGTAGACATCAACAGGTTCCTCAATTTCTTCAACATCTTGTACTTCCTTGACCTCATCTAGGTTATGCAATTCAGCATCAATATGCTTCACCACAACGGGAATTTCTTCATATTCCAGCTCTTCTTCAAAATGATTTATGCATTTCGACCAACATCTTCAATTTTCTTGAACGTCATTTCTGCTTCATTGAAAACCACATCACGACTTGTGATACATCTTATATGACCTGGTTCTAGTAACCAAATCCTATAAGATTTTACTCCATCGGGATACCCCATGGACACGCATCTTAGAGCTATAGGTTTGACCTTGTCTTGTCTAATGTGAGAATAGCCTACACAATCAAATACTGTAAGTTTTCGATATCTGGTGAATGACTCGACCAAACTTCTTCAAGAGTATTCATCCCCAAGGAAGTTGAGAGACATCTATGTATTAGGTATGTTGCAGTCACTACAGCCTCATCCCAAAACACCTTCTTTAATCCAACACTAACCAACATGCATCTAACCCTTTCAAGGATTATTCAATTGAACCACTCAGCCAGACTATTTTGTTGAGGAGCACCTGCAGTAGTCTTGTGCCTTGCAATACTAGACATACTACAGTAACTATCAAAAGCTTCATTGCATAACTTAATGTCATTATCAATTCTAAACCTCTTGACCTTCATGCCAGTCTGATTTTCAGTCAAATTTTTCCATATTTTGAAATTTTTAAAAGTTTCATCCTTAGTCTTCTGGATGAATATCCCTAACTTTCTAGAATAATCATCAACTATGGATAAAAATTACATTGTACCTAAGTGTGAGGGAGTCCTCTCAGGCCCCCAAAGATCATCATGAATGTAATTAAAGGATCCATATGTTCTTTATTTGTCTTTGTTAAACTTCATTGTGTAGGATTTATGGTTCACATAATTCCAGCTTTTTGACTTTGTCACCAGCTAGAAACTTTTGTTTGCGTAGTTCGACAAGAACCCTTTCGCTGTCATGGCTCAAATTCATGTGCCAGACTCCTGTCTTAGACACAAGTTTCGTAAATTCAAAATCCATTGGCCCACTTACGACCTCAGCCTTAAGGATATACAAGCCTTGGTTTTCCACGCCTTTCAAGACTTCCTACGACCATTTCAATACTTTCAAGATATCTCCTCTCCTATGAATACATATCCTTTCTTGTCAAATTCACCAATAGAAATCAAAAATTTCTCTTCAGATCATGTACATACCTGACACCAACCAATATCTTTATTAACTCAACATGGAGCTTGAATCTTATAGATCTAACACCTTCAATTTAGCAAGCTTTGTTATTTCCTAGCAGCATTGATCCACCATCTTGATCACATAATATCTCAAACACGTCTTTATTTAGAGTCATGTGACAAGTACACCTTGAATCTAGAATCTACTCTTTGCTAGAGTCGCTGTTTGAAACCACAAGAACATCAGATGATTCAAAATCATCTTGCACCATAGCTGCGTTGCCATTAGGGGTGGCAAAACAGGTTGCCCTCTCCACCTCACCTTAAGCCCGCTAAAAAAAGTAGGACGGGTAAGCCCGCTAAGTGAAAATGGGTATAAAAGTCTAGCTCATGGTGGCGGTGGCTTGTTTTTCTTCTTTAAAAGGTTTTATTTTACATTTAAATTAGATTATTTACTTATTTTTTAGGACAATTTTTTTATAAAGCATCTCTTTAACAAAATTTACTTAAAAGAATATTGCATATATTCACAAATAAATATATAAAATAAAATCATCAAGAATTAAACTTACTAGAATTAACTAAAAAATGCAGACTTAAGGTGGGACAAGCTAAACGAATAGGAGTGACAGACTTTGACAAGTGGCGGTTTTGGCGGGCGACGGTCTTTAGCAGGGTGAGCTTTAGTAGACGGTGGGTCTGAAATTCTAATCCAAACCATTATTTTTTTGTGGGTACGTGGGCCAGACCGACGGGTCCTTACACATTTTGTCACTCTTAATTATCATTATCCTTACCTCTGTGACTATCTACGTGTTCAAGAAACACATTTCTTATACATCTCTCCTTATTACAATGGTAACACCTAATTACAGGAACACCACCACCATATGACTTATAAAAAAGAATAAAGTAATAGTTAAAAATTTCATGCGATAAAAAAATATCATACTTTAATCATTATTTTAACAACATCTCTTATTAAAGTATTAGACAAATTGAATCCCATATTTTTGAACTAAAATAATCATTTTTTATTTTCCATTAAAAAATTACGAATATACAAATAAGTAAAGATAAATCTATATTCTTTAATTGAAATTGTAAATCATGTTGATCAATTTGCATTATAATTTATTTTTTAAATTTTTTACAAATAAATGATTTAATGGCGTATCAACACTTATTAGTAGTATGTATCAAAATAAGACGTTTTAATAAATAATAAACAAAAAAATAATAATTAAACTATTGAGATAAAAAAAAATTATTTTTTTTAAATGTTTAAAATTATAGAAAAATATAATAAATCAAATAAATTTATTATACATTTTGTAATGGGCAAAAACTATATTTATTATACATTTTAATTCTTGAAAAAAATATTTTTTAATTTCTTATAAAATTTAACCAATATTATTAGTAATATTTTTGTTAACATTTTTAAGCCGCTTTTATTTTCTACTTTTAAATATGATTAGTTTTTTTTTTTGTGTAAGCAAAATATTAAAATGAGAACTAAGAGTTCTCCAACCTGTTTACATCCGAAGCAACAAGAAACATCCGGCAAAAAAAAACTACTAGAAATTATCGACCAACTAGAATTTTTATATTTCACACCGTATTATTCACATTTCAACTATCATTAATTCATTGTTAATGTTAAATTGTCCACAAGGTTGCCCGATTTACTTTCATTCACTTTGTTTTCATTCACTTTGTTTCCTACAAGACATTCATTTCCTATATAAAACGGTTTTCCTATCCACAAAGCTATCTCACCTCAAATAACATCCACCACTTTACATTTGAAAAACAAACGATCCACATTTTCCTCCACACTCCCACAAAAATAACAAAGAGAAGAATCATTAGAAATACTAATACCTCTTTTAACTAATTGATCCTTGGTTGGAAGTTTATCTGCAAATAGCCTCCATCCAAACGTCTTTACTTTGAAAGGAACCGCCACATTCCACACCTTAACAACATCCACCTCTTGCCTTGTACGTGGATCAAAAGTATGTCGAAGGCTCACAAAAAAATCATAACAAGATGCAACCGAGTAAGTACCATTACTTTCTCCTTTCCATTCTACAACGTCATGCTCTTCATTATTCAAAGGGTTCTCCTCTAACTTAATCTTAAGAGAAAGAAAATTCAAAGAACTTTCTAAAGTTAAAGAGGATTCAATAATGCCTAAATTCCCCTAACTCCGCACTTCATTCCTCCACCCCCCCGTTCCGGCCACCGACACACTTTTCAAATTAGAAGCCATATATAAATCTGGAAATTCTTCCTTTAAACAATGTTCCTTCAACCACCTAGCATCCCAAAATGAAGTAGCAAATCCATTCCCCACAGAAAAGTTACAAAAAGCGCTAAAAGGATCTCTATTAGAAGCATCACTAATATTCACAGTATCTTTCCACCACCAAGATTTGGAGCACCTATCCTTACTACCTTCCTCCCATTTAAACACCTTCAATGATATATCTCCATAAAAGAGATTTCAAGATATCCAACCAAAGTTTTTTGTGACCTTGAAGAATCTTCCACCTTCATTTACTCAAAAGCGTCAAGTTGAACTCCAGAATGCTTCTTATACTCAACCCCCATCAACAATCAGAAGACAAATCTTCTTTCAACCAACCCAATGAATTCTTCTCTTTCCCTCCTCGCTCCCCCACAAGAAATTACCTTGAATGCTAGAACACTCCTTAGCCACCATGTTTGGCATCTTATAGAAAGACATAGTGAAGATAGCTAAAGAGCCAAGAATAGACTTAATAAGCGAGATCCTCCCTCCTAGATTTAAAAATATATGCTTCCAACTCGTGAGACGCTTCTTCATTTTTGACAAAAGAGGAACCCAAGTAGAATATTTCCTTGGATTAAAGTCTATCGACATTCCAAGAAAAGTAAAAGAAGGAGCTTCCAACTTGCAAGAAAGCACACTAGCTGCCACTTCCAAAAAATTGCTATTTATGTTGATCCCGATTAATTTACTCTTATGATAATTAATTTCAAGGCCCGAGACTAATTCAAAAGCTCTTAAAACTGTTTTGATCATCCAAACGTGTTTCCAAGAACCTTCTCCCATCATTAAAGTGTCATCCACAAATTAGAGGATATCCACCATACATCTACCATTCACATTGAAACCATTATAATCACCTAACTCAGTAGATTTTTTCACCAATCTAGTTAACCCCTCAGTCACCAAAACGAAGAGAAAATATGAAAGCGGATCCCCTTGTCTCAATCCTCTCTCCACTTCAAATTCCTTTGTAAGACTACCATTAGCCAACACCGACATATGGCTTTTAAAAATTATTAAATCCATCCATTTTCTCAATTTCTCCCCAAAACCCATTTCCTCCATCAAAAATCTAAGGAAGTTCCAACTAACCTTATCGTATGCTTTTTCGAAATCAACCTTGAAAAGAAGACAATTTCTCCCTTCTTGTTTCGCAAAGTCCACCACTTCATTTGCAACAAGGACCCCATCAAGAAGTTGTTTCCCCGACACAAAGCACTTTGACACGGAGAGACAATAGAATGAAGGACCTTTTTTAGCCTACTCTCCAAAACTTTGGATAACACTTTATGCATGCACCCCACCAAACAAATTGGACGATAATCATCCAAAGTGATAGGATTTAGAGTTTTTAGAACAAGTGTCAAAAAAGAAGATGACACCACCTTTGAAATTCTCTCTCCGACTTGAAAAGAATTAAAAAAATGAATGAAGTCTTCTTTAATAAACTCCCAACACTTCTTGATGAAAAGAAAGCTAAAAGCATCGGGGCCCGGGCTTTTATCACTACCACAATCCCGAATAGCCTCTTTACTCTCTTCCTCTCCAAACGGATCCTTAATACTCAAACTCTCTCCCAAAGAAAGTTTATCAAACAAAAAACCATTCATTAACAATCTTTCCCTATCCGATTCCACAAACTTCGAAGAAAAATGTCTCCACGCCTCCTCCTTAACTTCTTCCACCGTTTCTAGAGAAACACCCTCTACAATTAACGGGGCAATATGATTATGTCTTCTTTTCTCCTTCATCACCTTATGAAAAAATTTACTATTACTATCACCATCCTTTAACCAACTTATTTTAGATTTTTGAGCCAACATGTTCTCTTTAATCCTCAAATTAAGTCAAAATTTACTAGTCGCCTCCTTCCGCTTTCTCAACACCAACTCAACATTAGATCCATCCTCTCCTTCTAAACATTCATCTCCAAAATTGATATCCTCCACACATTCCTCCACCTATAAATTAATCTTAACAAAGACATTTTTGTTCCACCACCTCAATCTATCTTTAATAATTCTAAGCTTCTCTTTTAGCACAAAATCTCCCCTCCCTTCCAGTTTTATCTCATTCCACTCCTTTTCCACAAACGAGACAAAAGAATTTAGATAAAACCACTCATTGTTGAATTTGAATGGTTTAGGGACCCAATCAATATTATCAAATAACAACCACACCGGACAATGGTCCGAAATATCCCTCGGACCAATAATTGCCTAATAACATTCCATTTTCTAACAATTACATCCGATATAAGGAAACGGTCCAAACGACTCATCGATCAACCATCCCCACTATACCAAGAAAATTTCTTGTCTTTAGTAGGAACATCCACCAAATTACTATTAGCAATAAATTCTTCAAAGAGTTGCATTTCCCCTCCATTAACTGATTTAGATCTCCCTTTCCTTTCCCTACTATTTTTGATTGCATTAAAGTCTCCTCCTATTATCCACTCTCCATCTTTACTAGCCTCCTTCACTTCCAATAATTTAATCCATAATTCCCTCTTCTTAGCGAGAATACATGAAGAATAAACATTTACTACATAATAAATATTCTCCCTCCAAAGAACCTTAACCCCTAAGTATCCTTCCCCTTTGAAACTTTGCAAAACCTCCATTTCTCCCTCCTTCCACAAGATTATCAATCCCCCTGACATCCCTATAGAATTAGAAAAAGAGAATCAAACTTCTGTATTACTCCATAAACTTTTAATAACGCCTTCTACATGAGATACCAACTTTGATTCTTGAATCAAAAATATATCCGCTCTTCCCTTCTTAATCAAAGAACTAATTCTCCTTCTTTTTAAAGCACTCCCTCCCCCATAATATTTAAAGATCCAATAATCATTGACAACCGTTGGTAGACTCCTTCAAATAAGCCTTTCTATCACTTTCCATTAATTCCAATTTCTTGATCTTAGATACCAAACAAACTCCTCCCCTATTCTTTTTCACTCCTAAACCTTCAATTGCTTTCAAACGTTTAACTCCTTCACCTTCTTCCACAAACTCCCAAAGTTTCTCATTATTCCTCCTAATCGCCTCGAAATTGGATTGATTCCCATGAATAAAGTTCCTATTATTCTCCTCCCTAAACGATCTCGCTGCCATTTTCGACTGAACCGAACCCTCAACAATTCTAGATTGGTCCGAAACAGTATTAACCTGGTCCATACCCTTCTGTTTCAGCTTCATCCTCCTCCTCAACGCCCCTCTTCTATTAATAACCCCTCCAACTTCAAGTAATTTCCTAAACTTCATCTTTGTACCCTTCACATTATTATTCATATCAATCGTACATTGCACAAACTCTTCTTTACTACAGTTTCCAGCTGGACTGCCAAGGCTTAATTTTGAAAACGAATTCTTTCCACCAGCTCCCAACAAGGATTTTCTAACTTCCCTATCAAACGAGCATTTAATAATAATCCTACCCGTACATTCTCGTTCTCTTCATAACCACTGACTTCCTCTCTTCTATTATCCCGAATAGAAGAAAAAATGGGAGCAGAAATTTCGCCTGAGACCGATTCTGGTGGAATAACAAGACCATCTGACGCTGCTAGATTATTATCGCTCTCTCTCTCAAATGAATCATCCTCACGCATAGAATCAATAGACCATAACTCACGCATAAAAAGTTACATGTAACTCCGATAAACGACACTGGAAAAACTTCAGCAAGATAGATACTCCATGATTTTCCATCTATAATAACCTGAATGTGATCTGGAACCTTGAAACTATTGTCCACCACAACAGAAAATCTTGCATAATCGACACACTTTTCACCTTCCTTTCCAGAATCAAACTCCATAAATTTTCCAAACTCAGCGGCAAGCTTCTCGAAAAACAAACTGTTACAGGCCAAACTCGGAACTCCATAAGCCTGAATCCAAATCAATTTCTCCAAATCAGCAACATTTGTTTTCCAATTTTTGATTTCCGAAAACCACGACGACCACTTCGTTTTACCTTCTCCAATGAACTCCTCCAAAGCTCCTTCTTCAGACTCCTCAAAAATTTCCAGATTAGGGCCAAGAACAGACACAATAACCGCATAGAAACCCTGTTTTTCACACCAGGATTGAATTGAGTTAGAGGAACATGAGACCTTCAACACCCCAATTTTAGCCTTCTTGAACCTTGTCCTATCGGATTCTGATAGGATGAAGTAGATGTCCTTCATGGCATTTGAAATTGACTTCGATTGCTTCCCACCAAGAACATCAACAAAAGATCGTTTATTGTAACAGCCCGGACTCCTCGCAAGGCAATTCGGGCACTGCCACCTCATGATCTTCTCTACCCCCTCACTAGTAGAGTTTTTGCCTTCCATGAGAATCGAACCATGTACCCTAGGGTTCAAGTACATGTTCAATCCATTCCCACTTCAACAACCAGACTGAATGGCCCAAAGAGTTCATGGAACTCTTTAGCGCAACATCTTTCAGGGAATTTAGAAAAGAAGATGGAGACCACCTCTGCAGATCTAACACTCTCAGGGTTAACCACCGTAAGGTAAGAGTCCCACCGCAACACCTACCTTCAAAAATGGCTTCTCTGTACCTCCTTCCACCCCTTTCCCATGGGGTCTTCTGCTTTCTGCATTCAACGAAGAAAAAGTACCGCCCCTTCTAATGAGAAGGAGGAGAATTCAAAAACTAGAAAGAGAAAGTAGAGCCAACAGATTAATTAAATAATTAATTAATTCAAATTAAATAATAATCAAATAATTTAATAATAATTCAATTAAATATTGATCAATTTATTTCTATTTAATTAATTATATATAAAATTTAATTTAATTTGAAATAAGTATATTTATTTATGTGTTATTCAAATGTTATTAATAAGGGATTGGTTGGGGAAATAGAAACCATGGACCCTAAACGTGGTTTTCAATATTCCTAGACAAATAGACAATACAGGTGGCGACAACATGCATAGTAAAAAACAGCGGCGACCGCAACAATAATCAGCAGTTCTAGCTAACAGAAAATTCATAAACTTTACTCAACTCATTTCCATTATATATGTAACTTGGAGACTTTCATCTTAATCATAAACTTCAAATTCATCATACAATTAACCTTGCAATGGCTTCGCTGATACTTTTATTTTCAGACCTTCTTTGGATCCATGAGAGGGGTGCTACAGCTCTACTTGCAGCTTATCCTCCATCTTCTCTTTCTACTTCACCTGCTGCTGCTGCTGCTCACAGAAAAAATTTGAAAGATGAGGAAACTGTGATTGATAATACTCCTTTGGAATTTGAATCCAGGGTATGTGTGGATTTTGTTTGGCCTTAAACTTCTTCGACTTTCATTAAGGGAAGAAAACTAATGTATTGTACTGTCTAATTCTGTTTAATCTTCTTTACTTTTATTATTAGGAGATGAAATTTTGTCAACCTTGTGTTAAGATCTAGACCAAATGATTCCTCTGTGGGGTGTCTGAGTATTGTAAATTTTAGAATACGATACATTTCATTGGAACAGGTTCATTATATTTAGTAGAGTTTTCATTTACTTCCTCTGTCTTATAAAAAATTGTCTATTTGCACTTGTCTCTTTACAATATCAATATAATATTTATTATGCATTCAATTCACTATAACAAAAATGAAAACTATTAAGCAATTAGAGAAAATGAAAGTGAGTTAAATATGCTAGTACTTACATCCATTTCAGGTTGTTAATTAGTCTACACTATTTATTGTACAAGCTACGATCCAATAAGGTGTAATAAGCTGGCTATGGTAGATCTTCATCTCTATATTGATGATTGATGACCGACTAAACTAAGAGAAACATTTACGCAAGCTTTGAGATGATTTCAGCATTACTTCAAGATTGATAATATGATATCAGTGGCAAAGCCTATTCAATTTCTCTTCAACATTATTTATCCTACTAGGAGGAGCTGATTACATAAATCAATTTTAGCTACAATGTTCTATCAAATATTATACTTTTAATCAAATCATTAATCTTGATATATTTCTTAATAACTTTTCTTAGTCTTTCTGAATCTTTCTCTTCCTCGAATTATTTTGTCTTCTCTCCATCTGATCTATTTTCTTTACTATAGAATTTATAAGTCCTATCTCTACATGTTCAAATTACCTAAGTCTATTTTTCATCATCTTTTCTACAATAGGCAGTATCCCGACACTCTACTAATTTCATTTTTAATTTTATCATGTAGAGTCTTATCCCACATACACTACAATATCCACATTACTTTATTCTTGTGTTGATTTTTAACCGATCAACATTTTGTCCCGTAAGAAATTGCAGATCTTATTGCAGTCTGATAAAACTCCCCATTTGACTTGAGCGGTGCATTTGCATCACATAAAACACATGATATTTTCCACCATCTAGTTTGAATTCGATGATTTACATCCTCTTCTATTTCTCTATCATTCCGTATTACAGATTCAATATATTTAAACCGTGTGACTTGAGGTATAATATGGTTTCCAACTTTCACCTCTAAGTTAGAAACGCTTATTCTTTTGTTGAATTTACATTCACTATACTTTGTCTTACTTCTACTTAGACGAAAACCGGGTGTTTTTGAAGCTCGTCTCCAAGTGTGTTTCGTGATTACCTCCATGTGTGTTGCAAAAAGCATGCACATCAATGCTAGCTCTTGTATGTACTTCGTGATTACAATCAAAATTAAAGTAAAAAGGTAGGGGCTTGGAGATGACCATAGATGCGAACCAATTGTAATGGAAAAATTGTTTATCTCTCCGTCCTGTATCCAAAAACTAGTCGATACCCTTGTCAATTTCTCTTCAATACTTATAAATTCTTGCATTGATTCTTCTTTTTTTTCTTGCACATCTTCTTCACCCTTCTTTGATTAATCAACCTCTAATTCATGTTTTTAATGGTGATATCGACTTCGTTTACTACATTAATTGAAGTGAAAGTCTCAGCTTGGTGTAACTAACACCTCCGTTGAATTACTTCAAATATTTGTCATAGTCATATTCCATGCAACGAGAACTTAATAACAAGAACACATTGTCTTTCATTGATGGATCTATTCAAGTTCTTGAGATTATTGGTTTCAGCTGAGCTGCGTGGGAATGTTATAATTATCTAGTTCATTCATGGATTCTCAATTCAGTTACAGAACCTATCACTAAAACCATTATCTTTTTGGAAAACTATTTAGATGTATGGATTGATATCATGAAACTCTTTGCCAAATTTGATCTAATTTTTGTCTCCAATATTTGTGTTGAGATTAATAATCTCAAGCGAGGTTATGAATCAATCGTGCCATGAAGAATAAGGTGAAATATGCGAATGATACAACTTTAGTGGCCGACGGGATTGGAGATGTTTTGATCACGATGAGGGATGGTGGACATTCCTTGATCAAAGGTGTGTTATACATTCTTGGAATAAAGTGTAACATTCTTAACATTGGCCAATTGCTTGAGAAGGATTACAAGATTCACATTGAATCCAAGGTGTTACGTGTTATAGATGCAAATCGGGTTTGATCCTTAAAGCTCTTATGATTTCCAATAGAACTTTTAAGGTTGCATTGAACGTTATGAAGCATATGTGTTTTGCTACAAAGGCTAGTCGAGATAAGTGTATATGCACTACTATATTCGGCATCTCAACTTTAGAGATCTCAACACGTTACAAAAAATAGTATAGTAATGGGGTTGTCAACTATCAAACTACCAGTTGAGATTTGTGAAGAGTGTGGGCAAGCAAAGAAGATTGATGATACGAGACATATGATGATACTTGTAGGGTATCACTCAATTGTAGGTTATAAGCTATTTGATGTTACAAATAGAAGAATTATAATCAGCCAAGATGTGGTGATTGACGAATTGAAGCAAGTGCAGCAAAATGTAACTTATTATAGAAAGTCCTTAATTGATTACATGCAGGCGTTAATCGGTTATAGGAAACCGTTAACCGGTTACAACTTCGAAATTTTAGATTCTAGAGAAGTTAAAAGTGCATAAACACCACACGTTAAAGCTTGTAACGATGAGAATGTCATAAGGTCAACAAGGCAAATAGGTTTCCCTTAAAGACTCCAAGATTGTGAACTATTCTAAGACAACAAAGTCAATGATGATTGTGATTTCGTCCATTTTACGTTTATGGCCGAATCTGAACATATAAAAATGGAAGAGGCTTTAAGTGATCCAAAATAGATTTGTTCTTTGAAAGAGAAACTCCATCGAGAATAACAATACTTGAGAGTTAGTTGATCTATCGAAAGTAAAGAATCCAATTGGTGTAACATGGGTGTTCAAAGTGAAGATGAATCCTAAATGTGAAGTAATCAAACATAAGGCTCGATTGGTGGAAAAGAGACTCTTACAAAGAGAAGACATAAAATTTTAAGAGGTATTTGCACCAGTGGCTAGCATTAACCATAAGGTTATTTGTTGGTATTGAAAATAACAATTGGCCCATCTATCAAATGAATGTGAAATCTGAATTTTTGAATGGGCCACTTGAACAAGAAGTATATGTAGAACAACCCACTGGTTTTGCTGTGAAAAATCAAGAGTTGAAGTTCTACAAGATGAACAAAGCGTTGTACGGATTGAAGTAAGCTCAAAAAGCTTGGAATAAAAGGATATATGGATTTCTTAAGGAGATTGGTTTAAAGAAATGTGTATCCGAGGACGATAATTATGTGAAAACAGATACAAGTGAATGGGTGATAATTCTATGTCTATACATAGAAGATTTATTGATAAGACGTAGTGACGAGAAATGTATTCTTAAGTTCAAGAGTGGGCTTATGAAAGAATTTGAGATGGAGGATCTTGGTATATTGACATATTTTCTTGGCATAGAGTTCCACGAGTCAAATAGAGATGTGCTCTTGAGATATTGAAGAAGTATCAAATAGAGTATTGCAATGCTGCCATTACACCAACAGAACTAAGGTTGCAGTTGCCAAAGAATGAAGAAGAGCAAGATGTTGATCCAACTAAATTTAGGAGGTTGATTGGATCTTTGCGTTATTTGTGAAATAAGCGACCGAACTTGGTGTTTAGTGTTGGTATTGTAAGTAGATTCATAGAGAGATCGAAGGTGTCACACTTGGCAGTAGTCAAGAGAATACTATGATACGTCAAAGGGTCTGTTGGTTGTGAAATACTCTTTCCTGTAGGGGATACATGCAAAAAATGTAATTTACTCAGTTCCATTTATTCCAATTGGTGCGGAGATAAAAATGATCACAATTCTATAGGTGGATACATCTTCATATCTAGAGCAACATGAGTCTCATGGTTCTCCAAGAAAGAACTGATGGTAGCTCTCTCGTTGTGTCAGGCTGAGTATATTATCGTCGTGTTATGTGTGCATCAAGCCGTATGACTAATGAATCTATTGTAATAGATGGGTATTAGTGAGGGTGATGTTGTTACACTCTTATTTGACAATGTTTTCGTGATTAATATTGCAAAGAACCCAATTGCATATGGGAGAAGCAAGAACATTTAGATGAGGTTTCATTATTTGAGGGAACTTGTTGGTAAAGACAAGTTGAGATTGAGATATTGTCTAAGCAAAGAGTAAGTTGTTGATTTGTTGACTAAAAGAGTCACAAATGATGCGTTCAAAATGTTGAAGATGAACATGGGCTTGGAAAATTTGGAGCACTTTAATTAAAACGGTGTGTTGAGTGACACATGATAATTCAAGCGATGTAATCAGTTAACACGAGGTGATAACATGTTAGAGCTTGGTGGAATAGCATTTTTGGACAAGAAAAAAGCAATTTTAGAGTTGCGTTAACTGATTACCCAAACGCATTAATCGGTTACACCTGACATTTATTTTTATGAGTTTTGTTATTTTTTGCATTTGGGTAATGTTTTTTTGGATCCCAGTCATTTTGTAATACTTGTATAAAATCTTTGAGCAAACAATGTCATGGATCTTTTATCATAAAGTTATGGAAATTTCTAGTTTCATCCAAGCTCTTAAGGCGACTGACTTGATCAACGTGTGTACTAAAGAATGAGCAATCATTGCGATAAAATGACGTTCGTTATACTCCTAAGTGGCACACAATATAAGGGTTTAGTGGCTAATTCCCTACTTTGGGTTAAGTGTGTCATTTGTACGCGCATGGGGAATCTTGTAGGTACTTGTCAAATGCTACATCAATACAAAACTCTAATCACATTTTTCTTGATTATTTCTTACCCCACCCCATGTGAGAAAATTAAACTTTTGCAATTTCTATAATGCCCCTTTAAAATCGAAAGTAAATTTCTGGCGCGCACCTTTTTTTGAAAAATTTGACTTAAAACCGGAAGTATAGTTCTGGTTTTAAACCGGCAATATATTTCCAATTCTAATGTTGCCAGTAGCTGAAAAACCAATTTTGCAAGGAAATATTTTTCTTAATTTTTCGCATCATAACAGAAGCTACGAAAATGGCGTCCCAGTCCCCTCAATGAGATCATAAAAAGGGCATTGATCACGAAATTAACTTCACAAACATATTTCTAATGACTCTTAATGTTGATAACAAACTACAATGTCAATTTAAACCCTAATTCACTAGTTTGAGTAGAAATTACATAAACTCTAAAAATTTGAAAAACAACTTACTTGATTGATAGATGTTGATTTTGTTTGATTGATTGCATTAGAATGTTATATTTAACCAATACTTGATATTTTTGATGATTTTTTGACCAAATATGTGAAGGATGTAACAAGAGTTTGAGAGAGTTTGGGAGAGTTTTATGCTTTGTTTTGAAAATGGTTATTGTAATGGGAGGGGGAAGAGGCATGACACCATTTAGTGCGTCTAGGAATAAGAAGTATACTTACGGTTTGGACAAATATATACTTACAATTTGCACTCAACCCTTCTAACGTAATTCATGTATAGCATGGTGCGAACCGAAAATATACCTTCAATTTTTAAACACACTTATAAAATTTTACGTGGTGCGTAAGAACATCATTGAATAGATTAAGAAATTCACCTTTTCTTTTATTAGTTAATAAACTTTTTTTTTATAACTAATTTCAATAAAGACAAATTATAATTAAAATGACTCGTTTATAGATAAAAAAAAATGGAGGGGTATTAAATTCCATGAATCCCTCTTATAATACAATAGTACATACGTTAGAATTTTAAAGAATGAGTTTTCTTTCCCAAAAAGAAAGTATTTAGTGTGAAAGATACTTCTAATTTGATGCCATTGTAACTCACAAAACAGTGGTCGCTTTAACCACTAGATTCCAAACAATCTATGGGAACAGAAATTTAACTACAACCAAAACACTATTTTTTTTCTCACCTTTTTTCAGATTTTATTTTTTATTTTTCTTTGTCTAACTTTACTTTTGTCAATCTAACAATACCATCTAAATAGCCCATAGTTTCATATATTCACTTTTAAATTTTAATCCTATCCATCATCAAAGTATTATCCTTTATTACAGTTGTAAACTTTTCACAACCCTCTTTTTTAATCAATATCATTTAACTTCTTCCTCATTTGACTCAACCATTATACTTTTTAAAGATTCATTTTTTTTTATAGTTTCTTAATTCTGGGTATTACAGTTCATAGTTCTATCCCTTTTTCTTTTTTTTTAGCATAAAATCCAATAGTGGAATTAAGTTTTATCCAGTGGGCCATTTAAAATATATTTAATTTATCAAGTATAAAAGTGTTGAAGGATTGAGAATCAATTATTCAGTTATTAACATAGGAGTTGGAGATTTGTGTCACATTTAAAGGCTAATAATGGAGATAGGTTTGGATGATAAAGTAAGAGAAAGGAGAGTTGGTTATGTGAAAAGGATGATTGCAAATAACAGGAACAAACCTTATTGTAGAGTTAAGAGACATGTTCCAAAGTCACTTCAGCAGCTATTTCGTTCATGCAAACAAACATTCAAAGGCCCTGAAACTGTTCCTGTAACACAAGATGTTCATAAACTTTGTCACATTCTTGGTATGCTTTCATTCATGTACATTATATATCTGATGTTGGTTTCAGATTTATTTTCTATGATGTTGATTTTTTGTTATTATTGATTAGATAACATGAAGCCAGAAGATTTTGGACTTAGGAGAGATCTGCAGTTCTTTAAGCCTGGAAACATAATTAAAGAGAATCAAAGGGTCACATACACCATTGTATACCAGTGTGACAATTTCTCTGTAAGTGTTTTCAGTCTAATGTTGCTCTATAAGTAAACCATAATGTAGCTATAAATTCATTCAAAAACTGCGGATTAGTCCGGTGGTGAAGGCTTGAGATCGAGTAATGTATTCGTGTGAATCTCTCATATGTCAGCCATTCATATGTTTGGTTAGTCCATGCAGAGTTTAGTTCTAACTTCAATTTTTGGTGTGGATATATATAATTAATGTGTCCGCTTTTGTTAGGTGTGTATCTTTTTTGTACCTGAAAGAGGAGTGATTCCCCTCCATAACCACCCTGGCATGACTGTTTTCAGCAAGCTACTATTAGGACAAATGCACATTAAGTCTTATGATTGGGTTCATCCTCTTCCTGATGCCTCTCCCAACTCCAAATGTGAGAGCTCTCTCTATATACATAATACATATATATCTCTTACAATCACTGAATTAATGATGAAGCATACTATATATTCGTTGCTGAAAGAGACAATTTTGGTTTTGCAGTGAGATTGGCAAAGTTAAAAGCAAACAAAGTGTTGACATCATCATGTGATACCTCGGTATTGTATCCAACAACAGGAGGCAACATTCATGAGTTCACAGCAATGACTCCATGTGCTTTTCTTGATGTCATTGGTCCACCTTACTCCAAACAAGATGATAGAGACTGTTCATATTACAAAGATTTTCCCATTCAAGATGAAAAAGAGATTGGCAAGATGAAAGATGAAAATGATAGTTATGCATTGTTAGAAGAAATTGAGATGCCAGAAAATTGTCAAATGGATGGAATTCAATATTTGGGACCTCCTATTGATGATATAGTTTTTTAGCTTCAAAGTGTAATCAATATTGGTTCTAATAGCATCTTTTACAAAGTGTTTCAACCCTTTTTTTCTCTTCAAGAAATACAGTAAAGGTCTTTTCTCAAGATATACTATAGGGCAAAAGAAGCTATTATAAATGCTTTTTATCCGTTCCATAATAAATTATTTTTTTTGTTATTACTAATTTTTGTCATAATTAATTTCTGTTAAAAGTAAATAAATTTATTTATCTGTCATTATTAATTTTATATCATTATTTAAAAAAAAATTGTATCAATTAGATTTACATTATTAATAAATAAGAACGACTTTATTGTATAAATCTTAATGTGGCTTCTAGGAGATTCATTTGACTTCGTATTTTTCATTATGTTGAGGGAAAAAAATTATTTTCTCCGTCTCAAATTATAAGTTATTCTGTCAAAAATATTTATCTCAAATTATAAGTTATTTTAAAATTTCAATACTTTATTAATAACTTTTTGCCTAATATACTCTCTACTATTTTTTTTTCTTTTTCATTCTTTTAATTTTGTTTTCCAATATAATTATTGAAGAGTATATTTATAAAGTCATACCACATTTCACTTTTTCGTAAAATAATAATTAAATTTTTTAATTTCTGTAAAATAATTAAAATATCATATAATTTGGAACAAAGAGAGGAGAGTAATTAAATAACACGACTAATATAAATGTGAGATTTTAAATTTGTATTATTAAATCCATATACAACCAATAGTAATGATTAAATATTATGTTAGTGTAATTTGTGTTACTTAAATAACACTATAATAGCTATGATTTTGTGTATATGCCAATATACAATTCATTGTCAATTTTTATGCCTAGATTTACACATCACATCCGTGATGATTATTTATATTTTTTTATTTTACAAAATTAGTTAAATTATAAATAAATTATGTTTTTGAAATATATATGTATGAAGCAAAATAAAACAAAATTTCCACCCGGGAAATATTGAAAATTATTAACATATTAAGTCTTATAAATACACATATTAAACTAATAGTATGTAAGTCATACCAATCCTATAATATTGTGTTTAGATTCACGACGAACAAATTAAATAATTGAGTTTTGTATAATTGATTTCAGGAAAAAAAACTAATATCTGCACTAAGGACACAAATTAATAGATTATTTATAGAAATATTCTCTTGAAACGCGTGTGTTGTGAATAAGATGTCTTGAAAACAAAGTATAAATTTGTTGTTTAATATCAAGAGACAAAAAGACTAAAAAAATATGAGGAATACGATAAACACAAATAATTGGTTATTAACTGTTATTTTTTCCTTTATCTTTAAAACAATATTACAAGTATATAAAAATAACTAATGACTCTCTCACCCTAAATTAGGATTTGCAGTATGCAATGATGAGAGACTAATATGTTATTTATAATAAACCTAACATACTAAACTAATGGACTTTTATCACAAATACTCATTAGAAGCTAACTTATAGTACAAACTAATTTAAACAATTGGACATAGCAAACATGATCAATTCGATGCTAACAATCTCAACATTAGGGATGTCAATTTGCACCTGTCAGTGGGGATCCCCGCGGGGATTCCCGTTTGGGGCCCCAAAGATAGGAAATTTTCCCCCGCAGGGATGGGAATGGGAAATAAAGTTCCCCCGAAGCACTTTGGGGATAAGGATGACGAACATGTCCCCCGCCCCGTAGAGTTCTCGCTTGTTGCACCCCAAAATTTGTCATCTTCATTCTTCAATAAATAATTGACCTACACGTAGTCAATAAGTGCATTTCATACATATCATTCATGCATTAACCATGGGATCGAGATTTTTCTGATTATGAGAGTATACATCATTCTGAAGAAGAGGTTTGATTCCTAAAAGCTAGATATCTGAGGTTTCATTATTTCGAGTGTCATCTCGGTGTACAAGATGTGTGTGTCTGAAAAGCCTCTGGCTATATCTCGAGAATTGAGGTTTTAAGATTCGGATTGTCTATCCTGCAAGGGTTTCAAGTTACAGTGTGTTGTGGTCGAATATTTGAGCCCGAAATGGTTCTACGGCCTTTTGAGAGTTTCGAAGTATCTGTATATGCTTTATCGATCCATACAATTCATCAGAAAATCCATAAGGGTCGAACAAAAGGAGATTTGAGTGTATTCGATGAAAAAGTCAATAGAAAGTCAAAGTTTGACCGGGTAGACTTTTGGTCAAAATTATGGTCGAAGGTCGAGATTTGAGAAAATATGATTATTTGTTGAGAAAAGTCGAAAGAATCGGATAAAAATGAGATTTCTTGCATTTTAAGTAATCTTATGCTTAGAAAAAAATTTGTTTTAAGAACTTTGTGTGCACGGAGCCCTATTGTCGACTTTATCTCATTCGTTTATGATCGAAAGTTTGTGAATTTGGGATCGTTGGAAAGAGCACATTTTGTACTCTGAATTTATCCTTCTGAAGATTTCTCTGAAAATGCTCATATTTCGAGTTATGAAGTTCCGAAGTTTGAAGTTTACAACTTTTGAAGTTTATACTTAGTGAAATTTTGAGTGTTTTTCAACATGATCAAGTGCTCGACTTCAGAGGTATTTTGCACGTGTTTCCAAGCATTATTTTGCATCGAGTTCAAAATCAAAGTTGCTCATTTCACGGCGATCTATAACTTTGCTGAAGAAATCGAATTAATTCAGGACTCGGATCGAAAGTTATAAATTTATCATGTGTGAAATATCCAACACGGTGAAATTTCGTTGAGTTTTCACATGGCCAGATCGATAATTTCGGGTTCGATTTTATCTTAGTTATCGGCTCCGAATCAAAAAATGTTCAACTGCAAAACTGTTCACCTCGCGGCAGTCTACAATTTTGTCAAAGGAATCGAATCCATTCAGGACTTGGATCGAAAATTAAGAAGCTCGGAAGTTATGAATTTGTCATGTTTACAATATTCAACACTAAGAAATTTTTGGAGTGCTTGTCAATATGGTCAGACTGACGACTTCGGGTTCGATTTATTCATAGTTATCGACTCCGAATCAAAAAATGTTCAACTGCAATATTGTTCACCTCACAGAAATCTCGAACTTTGAAGAAGGAATCAAATTCATTCGAACCAAGGATCAAGAGTTATAATGCGACAAAGTTATGAAAAAACATTTGGTAAATTTTTTCCGACATTGCCGGCATTTCACTTATTATGTTTTCTTAACTTCGGGGCCGATTTAAAGCATGCTATGTACATCGAATCGAAAAACTTTTAACATGATAGTCGTTCACCCAAATTTCTTCTATAACTTTGATCTAGGCATTTTATGCTAAAAACGTTCGCGTTTCGAGTTATAAGATTACGAAGTTGACACCATGGCATTTTCTCTTTGAAGCCATATGATACTTCCATGCATGCATGGTGGAGGACAACTCACGAAAGATCCATGACAAACTTTTACAGAAAATTCTAACTCTCTCCCTCCATTATCCTCTCCTCCAAATCACCATTACCTCACTCTTGCTTTCTATTCTCCAGGCCATAATAGAATCAGTTCTCCTCCACCTTTAAAACGTAACAGAAACAACAAGAAAACGGAAAAAATAACTAACCCTCCCTTTCTTCTACACTCTCATCACATCATAACAACTTCCCTTCCACACTCCTCCATGACAAAACTTCTATGAACCACCATAACAACCTCTAACAACCATAACAACCTGGGGCCATAACAACCGCTTTCTTTTTCTCGCAACTACCTCCACACTCCTCACTCTTCTATCCACAACAACCTTCTTCTACCATTCATCCACCACAGCAGAACCTCTCGCTGTAACTCTCGCTAACTCTCTAACCTTGAACACCGCCTTCACCCATCTCACCATCACCAGCCTTCTTTCTCCCTCATCATTTCAACCACAGCAAGAACAAACGCGTTTGATCCGTAGAGCGACCATTAATCATTTTGACTTAGTTTTGCACATAGTTTTGCTTCAACCACAATTTTTCTTGTGTATTTTGTTTGAGACCATTGAATATGATTTAGATACTGACTTTTAGATTTCCATATCTAATTTAATTCAATAGTTACTTAATTCTCAAGTTTCGATTATGTAGCGATGTTTAAAAGCATGTTTCTCCTTTGTCATTTGAATTGGCTAATGGTTAGAGTATAATACTATGTGTTTCTTAGAAACTTTAGGATATTTCTCTCAATTTGGTTGTAGTTAAATGTATACCTTGTCTTAGTATTTTAAATAGAGCTTTAAAGTTAACCTTTAGCGATGTAATTCTTAGGAACTAGTTTAATACATGTATAGTTCTTCTAGGTTTTTCTTGCATGTTTACTTTGCAATCTTTTCCTCTATCTTAGAGATGTTTAGGTAAGCGTTAGGCTGTGTAGTTGTTGTCCCCCTATTAGGAAGTTACCCTTCATGCCCCGATTTCATTGTGAATAACCGCTTATGCATCTTGTGATTTCTTTAAAGCCTCCTTGTTATTTCTGACACTTTTTTTAATGTGCGAGGTACATTGAGCTTTATACTTGCGATTGGGATGTGTAGGATCCATATATTGTTCTTGCACACATGTGTGTGCATCCTTTTGTCTGCTTACTTGGTTTTTACCTTTCTTGCAGGTTATCAGATCGATTTGGATGTGTACAATCCATATCTTGTCCTTGCACACATATGTGTGTACTCTTTGTCTGGATTGTAATTTCTTGCAGGTTCATTGGATCCGCGTCGAATGTGTATAGATACACGTTCTTGACCGTGCATATCAATGCACATCCTTTGGTTGTATTGTACGGATAGTTTCTTGCAGGTTCATTGGATCTACGTCAAATGTGTATAGATACACGTTCTTGATCGTGCATATCAATGCACATCCCTTGTATGTATTGTCTGGGTTGCAATCTTTTGCAGGTTTATTTGCTTCGAATGTGTATGAAACACATTCCGATTATGCTTTTGATGCCTCCGTGCATTTCTCACCGGATTTCTTTATTGCGTGTCAGCAATACTTGAAGTTTTCCGGAGTATTTTTTAGCTTGC
This sequence comes from Vicia sativa, assembly GCA_021764765.1. Taxonomy (NCBI): domain Eukaryota; kingdom Viridiplantae; phylum Streptophyta; class Magnoliopsida; order Fabales; family Fabaceae; genus Vicia; species Vicia sativa. Next base: position 153,463,659 of record CM038795.1, on the reverse strand, counting down.
AGTTGCTTACGGATTGTTATCCGTTTGTTATTTTCTTCACCTTTAATCGCGTTCTTTTACCGCTTTTCTATAGAGCATGAGAAGTAGGGCTTTACCGCTTTCTTTTGCCATGAGAAGTAGGAATAGAGATGCATGATGGGGCTTCCATAGTTGGAGCATTTTCAGGAACCCCTCTAGTTTATTTAAAGACCCGTTTAGGGAAATTCTGTTTGCTACTTGTGTTTGGTTTGTTTTAAAGTCCTCTTTCATGCATAGGGAGGCGCTTCATGTCATGTGTGTTTACATTTGTGCTTGCATAGGTCAAGAGTGATTAGGCAAACTGCTAAGTAGCACCACCAAACAAAGTTTCGCTTTGATACTTATTGATATATATGATGATGATATGACGGGCACGCGGAAAGGGTCTGCAATCAACCCCGCACAGTTCTAGTCTGTGTCAGCTCAGCACACGCGAACCGTGTTGCTTCCTTTATCGAGTCAATAATAAAAAGTGGCAAGAGTTCCATATTCTGACTCTCCACACTTTCTTGGGGTTCACATTTACTGCTAGTACCTGCACTCATTGCTCTTCACACTTGACAATTCATGTCATGAGGTGATACCCTTCACAAGAATCGGATGTGTCGGCTCCTGGTTGACTCACGGTGTGCTCGTTACCGTTCGCAGACTATGGGACTTCCTCTTTTTCCTGCGCTTCTATGACATGTGTTTGTGCATTGCATTGCTTGTGTGCTTCTGCCAAAGCACTTGATTGCTTCATCCCTTTGTATCCCTCAGATCTTCAACCAAGGTGGATATTAGGATAGTTTCCCTAGGTTTGCTCGGTTAGGATAGTCTTCGAGCTTAGACTTTTATCCTCAACCATATGGTCATTTTTGCATGATAATATTAGGGGTAGAACTTACAGGCGTCTTTTTTTGTGTTTAAAACCTTTTTTCAGAAATAAAAAACACAAAATCCACCAAAACAAGTGAGCCGAACTACGACGCTCTGAATTTGTCATTGCACGAGGGAATACGTAGGCATCTTGTCACGGGACTCGATCGAGCAAAACTTTGTAAATAATTCCTTCTTTTCCCCGTGTTTTCTTTATTTTCTTTTCTTTCACATGCATTTCCCTTAGCATAGCGTTGTAGCGATTAAGCAGTAAATAGATATAAACACACCCATTAGATAGAAAATAGAAGTGGATGTCGTAGAGTACTACAGACGTGTGGGGTGTTACTCCCTTCCCCTCGCGTAATAGACTCTCTTACCCTATCTCTCGGTCGCAAGACTGTGTCCTATCCCTTTTAGGTTTTCTCGATATGTTTATCTTTCTCCTTTTGTGAGATAAAAAAACGTTTGATGGCGACTTCATTGATATAGTTATCCGATGATGTTCAGTCGGTTGTTTCACTGCCCCGCACTAGAATTCCATAATATCGTTAATTAATATATAGTTAAACATTTCTATGTTGGTTCATTTATCATTTCAAACAACTTCTTAGTAAAAGATAGAGATCTAAATGACTATTTTAATTTTTTAAAGTTTGAAAACTTTGTGTTCATGAATCTCAAGATTAAATATTGTTAAAATAATATATTTATTGTAGATGATTAGTTTACTAATTTATTTTTCGTTACTTTATAGAAATCCACAAAAACCGTGGGGATCCGTGGATACGGGGATGGGGGCAAAATCCCCCTGTGATGGAGACCTGAAACGGAGATGGGGAATAAATTTGAAGGCGGAGATTGAGATGAGAATGTATCCCCCCCCCCCCGCCCCATTGACATCTCTACCCAGCATCCTTCGACACTACAAGCTAGAACACATTTCGACTACAGATTGTAACACTTCGACAATAGCATGTGAGCAACCTTTGACTACATGCTAAACTCTGTCGAATCGTCGAACCAAGATATTACCTTTGACCCAATAGAGTTTGATCCAATATCTCACAAATATCCACCTTGGAACAAACTCTATTATCAAAGAATAAACTAGCTTTCTTCATGCAACTTTATCAACTGCATACAGTGGAAAAACTTGCAACTTGGCAATGTTTTGGTGATCATATCAGCAGCATTCACTACTAGAAAACTGGAATTATCTGCGGGTTTGAGCAAAAAATCTGCAGGAAACGCGTTTCCTGCGGTTTCTGGTCCCTAGCTAATACCGCGAGTAATAATTTTCGTAAGAAAATTCGCAGAAAAAACCGCAGGTAAATCCGCAAGAAATTTACACCTCATTTTTTTTAAAATCATGTTAAATTATATATTAAAATAACCATAATATAAAAATAAAAATTTAGTTTAAAATAATTTGATTTTAAAGAAGACGAATTCATAAAACAACAATTTATAAACTTAAAAAAATAAAAATTTAATTTTAAATAAAATAAATTCATAGAAGAACAATTTACATACTTTATCCAAAGTCTTCAAAATGGAAGAAGCATTTTTCATTGTCTCTCTAACAAGGTCTATTCAAAAGGGTCTCAAATCACCCACTGCCCGAAAGATTTTAACAGTTTGTTAAAAAACATGACAACAATCAATATCTGCCTAATGAAATCCAGCTGATAATGGTTACTTGCACTGCTGCTCTATTTTGTAGAGATCGGGAGCTAATTCGCGACAAACCTCACACCAATCTGCATAAAATTCCACAACAGTAGGCTTCCCATTCGAAAGAGCCTGTCCGTAAGGCAATGCAGAAGCAGAGAGATCTTTCAAAGAAACACCAAAATCCAATCGTGTAAACACAAAACGTCCCTATAAATTAATATAATGTCAATTTCTAACTCGTATAACTCTAGTATTTGGTTGGTATGGATTATGGTACACCTCTGAATGAGAAACAGTGAAAACAACTAAAAATATGTGATATTTCCTATACAAAATTTTAAAGGTAACTAAGTGACACTTTTTAGGCTAAAAGTAAAACAGATACTGAAATATAAAACATTTTCTCAAAGTAAATTGGCCCTTTTCTTGCGAACGAACTCTCTAGATTTTTCTTCTGTTCTTCCGGCACAAAAATAAATTATAAGGAAATGCAATCTAGATAGAATGCTAAACTAGCTCAAGGGCATAGCTAGAAACCTTCCAAAAGTTTTTTTTTGAAATTAAATTTAATGTAGTAAGGAGATTTGAGTTCCTCTGCTTCGTTTATCTGACTCACAGGTTAAAACTAGCACATGATGACTTTCATGTGACAATGTCACAATAAACTCCTATACAATAACAAGAGACGTACATTGTAAAGAAATGCCTTCCTTGCAATGTCTGATACTATAAGATGACTCTGGCTGCAAGATAGAGTGCACAGATGTCAGCACTTAAAAAACGTGGATCACTTTATGACATAAACTATAAGTGATTAAAACAGTAAACTAAGGGAGAAAGTAATCAAGCACAAGTTACAGAGGAATCTGTTTTGTTTCTTATCTCAAACTGGTGACTTAAAGATGCTTCATCAAAATAATATGCAGACCCCTTGGGAACTAAGCACCACGACAACACCATGTTATTAATGATCCTATGTAATCAAGCACAAGTTAGGCTTAAAGCAACTGAAAACTTCATTGACTAGCCCACGTGTAATTGTTACAGTGCATAATAATGACTTACTCCCGTCTCTTCTTTGACTTCTCTTACTGCTGCTACACAAATATCTTCTCCATGTATAGGTTAAACAAATATATTGACACAACATACCATCTTATACTGAAATAAGAAAGCTATCTAGCACATTTACCTGATCAACAACTCCAGTACTGAAATAATATGTAGGAGGAATAGATTAGAGAATAAAGATATTAATTAAAATAATAAAGATACAGCCCTCAAACTTTAAGGTAGTACTTCGAATTAACTACAAGCCTGATTATGAAGTTGCAATACGTTATGGTCAATATTTAATAGCAAGGAAATACCTCGCGTTTTTCATTCACGACAAATGAACTGATGCCCACCTTGGGTCTCTGTGTGTGGCATTTGCAGGAATAGTATTTGGACTTTCAGGAATCCAATTTACAAGCATTAAATAGTTTGGTTCTACATGGTGATACCAAAAACCTTCCTGCATAAAAGTGTCAGTTTACAAATATGATAAGAGAAAGAAGCCAACTAGTAGAAGTGTAGAACTGATCTTCTCTTCCTTTTACTCAACTAGTCAAACACGGTAATAACGACGATAATTCTCTACTAATTTGCAAACCAACCAGGGAATAATCATCAATAGCAACTAAGAAACACAACAACAACAAATCAAAAGTAAAATAGAAGCAAAAAGAAGAAAAAATTCAGGTGAGGCATTTTATCGAATACCTTGTGAGCAAGATCGAAAGTTGTATTTTCTTCTCTCGGTCACTTCAACCGATAAACATTCCTCCATTCTCGGCCTATAACTTTAATTCAAACTGAAATTTATATTGAAATCAAATCATAATCAATTTGTTTCTTTTATAAATTAAAAAAATAATTTTAATATTCTATAACTTAAATATATATCAGAAGTTTTATACTTTTTAATTTACTAAAAATTAAGATTGAAATTAAAATTATAAACTAATTAAAAAACATCATAAAAATAATTTTTTTTAAAAATAAAAAAAACAAGGATTAAAAATTTGAGTCTAATTTTATAAATATAAACAATTATGAGATAGAATGTGGGTTCAATACTTACTCCCTAATCTTTGTTTTAAGTTTTTTTCAATTTGTATACTATCTTTAATTTTAATATATACCATAATTTTATTAAATTTTAATATTTACTAGCATTAAATAAATAAATATAAAATTTGCATATCATTTAATTTTATTAAAAATTAGGATTTAAAATAAATTAAAAGTTAAATAGAAAAAATAGTAAAAATAATAGAAATAACTAATAAAATAGAGAAAAAAAGGATTAAATAAAAATTAAAAACATTATAAAAATAGTTAATAATATATATATATATATATATATATATATATATATATATATATATATATATATATATATATTAAAATTTGTATACCTTTTATTTTATTAAAAATTAATATTGAAAATTAATTAAATATTTTTTAATAAATAAATACTACAGCAAAATCCGCAGAAACAATTCCTATGGAATTACCTGCGGATTATATAATGGTGGTTTAATAAAAATCTTGTATTCACGGAAATCCGCAGCTATACCTGCGAAATTTGTTGTGGATTTGTTTTCCGTAGCAAACTTAATTTTAATATAGAAAGTCGCAGGTAAAGCCGCAGGTATTCCTGCGGACTATTTTTCGCGGGGGAATTCTGGTTTTTTTAGTAGTAATTGTGTTTTGTCGAAACCTTCAGCACTTGGACTTCTTCACGCTCGATTACTCTTCTGATGAAATGCAATCTCACGTCAATGTGTTTGGTTCGCTCATGATAAGCTGATTTCTTTAACAGGTGTATTGCACTTTGACTCCTTTAATTCCTTCCTTAACTTTGAAAATCCATTTACAGCTGACTAACCTGGCTCCAACAGGTTTCTTGATTAATTTCCAAGTGTTGTAATCATGAAGAGATTTCATCTCATCGTCCATGGTCTTCATCCATTCAGTCTTATTTCGACTCCTCATTACTTCCGTATGGTCTCTTCATTCTTTGTCTAGAACATCACTTCTAGAGATTAAGGCATAAGCTATAAGATATGCATACCCAAATATCTAAGGTGGCTTGACGACTCTTCCCATCCTATCTCTTGACAATAGGTAGTCATCGACAATTTCCCCAACTTCCTCAACATATTCTGCTTCTTCTTTGACTTTATCTGGGGTACACAATTCAGCATCAACATGCTCCACCTCAACCGGAATTTCTACCTGTTCCAACTCTTCGTCAGATATTTCTGCACTTCGACCAACATCATTAGTTTTCTTGAAAACCATTTCAGCTTCATTGAAAACTGCATCTCGACTGGTGAAAATCCTTTTGTGACCTGACTCTGGGCACCATATCCTATAAGGTTTGACTCCTTCAAGGTATCTTATGAACATGTATTTAAGAGCTCTAGGTTCGACCTTGTCTTGCCTAATATGAGCATAGGCTACGCAACCAAATACTCTTAGTTTGTCGAGATCTGATGGATGTCTCGATCAAACTTCTTCATGTGTCTTCATATCTAACGATGTCGAAGGACATCTGTTTATCAGATATGTTATTGTCGAAACAACATCAACATAAAACACCTTTTTTAACCCAGCACTAGTTAACATGCATCTAAATCTTTCCAAGATGGTTCGATTAAACCTTTCAGCTAAACCATTTTATTATGGATTGCTTCTAGTAGTTCTATGTCTTGCAATATGAGAGGCATCACAAAAGTTGTTGAATGCCTCATTGCAAAATTCAAGGCCATTGTTTGTTCTCAACCTGTTGACCTTTATGCCAGTTAGATTTCAACCAGAGTCTACTAACTTTGGAAATTCTCAAAAGTTTCATCCTTAGTCTTTTGGATAAATACCCATAATTTTCTAGAATAGTGATCTACTATGGATAGAAAATACCTTGCTTTTGAATGTGATAGACACCTTACAGACCCCTAAAGATTAGCATGGATGTAATCAAGGGATCCATGTGTTCTTTGTTTGGCTTTGTTGAACTTCACTTTGCAGGATTTTTTAAGTATACATGGTTCACAAAACTTTAGCTTTTCGACTTTGTCTCCTCCAAGTAGATTTTGTTTCCCCAATTCGACCAGACCCCTTTCACTGACATGGCCCAATCTCATGTTCCAAATTTCTGTCTTCGACAAAGGTGTCATAGATGCAACATTTATCGAACCACTTACAAGTTCAGCCTCAAGGGTATACAAGCCTTATTTCTTCACGCCTCATAATACTTCCTTCGACCCCTTCATGACTCTTAGAATACTCTTATCTCCTTGGAAACATATTCTTTCTTGTCGAATTCACCAAGAGAAATCAAATTTCTCTTCAAGTCAGATATATACCTGACTTCAGTCAATAGCCTTATTAATTCATCATGGAGCTTGAACCCCACATATCCAACACCTGCAATCTTGCAAGGTTTGTCATTTTCCAGCAACACATATCCACCATCTTGATCACACAATTCCTCAAACAAGTCTTTGTTTGGAGTCATGTGCCAAGTGCACCCAAAATCCATAATTCACTCCTTTGACGTGTTGCTGCTCGAAACCACGAGAACATCAGATGAGTTGAAATCATCTTCAACAATAATTGCATTATCATTATTCTTACCTCTATGATCTTTCAGACGTTCAAGTCACATCTTTCTTGTGTGACCCTCCTTCTTAGTTTGATAGCATCTTTTATACCCCAAAATTTGCCCTCCTATTTCTCAAGACAATTCACATCTCAATTCTCAAGGATTTTACAAGGGTTGACCAGACAAACCCTTTCCTAAGCAATCAATCTAAGTTAGGGTTTTGTCATTCCCAAGTCAAGATGGACTTCCAATGCTTCAAGTGATCATCATATCTCATCATATACCTCAGAGAATCCTCATATCAAGTTCCAAGCCTTACAAGTCTAAGTTGCTCATCCAATTGCTCAGATAGTTGAAAATCAACTGCATTGGACAAAAAGTCAACTGTGGTCAACATACAGTCAAAATCCATAATTTTTGGTCAACATCAATATTTTGAAGTCATATTCATCATTTGATCAAGAGTTGATCATGATTCATCAAGAAAAGCCAAGATCTAGTCAAAAGTCAAAGTTTCCAAATTAGGGGTTCTCTAGACAAAAGTCAACAAAACTTTGACCAAGCATAACTTTCACATACTTCATCAGAAATTTCTCCATCAAAGCTTATTTTGAATAGAATTCAATTCTATACAACTTCATGTCTCACAAGCTTGGGCAGGAAATGCTTCATTTGGAAGTTATGGATCAAAACATTATAGGTCCTTCTAGAAAATTCAACAAAAGTCATCTTTTTGCAAAGAAGTGTTCATGAGCATGGAAACTCCAATGAAGATGAAACCAAAAAGGTTGTTTAGAAGACATCTTGAGCTTTCCAAAAAGTCCAAGAACACCAAAAAATGTTAAAAATTGAGCAAGATACAAATTGTGCAAGTTGAGCATTTTTGAGGAGGTGCATGAAGAAAAATACCTAGCAAAAGCCAAAATTTTTTAAATGGGCCTAAGATTTTATGATTTAAACTTGATCATAAGATTATCCATGACCACTATGTTGCATGCCACGCCTCTCACTCTTTTATTTATTTATTTTTTGAATTTAATAGCTTAAATTCAAATTTAATTAAATAAAATGCAAAAATAAAAGATAAGACAAGTTGGGCTAGATATTTGCATGGCTTGGGGTCCAAGATAGCTCATTACAAGCTGCCAATTTCGTGCAAGAAGATTGAGGAAAAGATTGATAAAAAATTGGAAAGATTTTGTGCAAATTTTCAAATCAAATATTCTCCATTTAAGGAGAATATTTTCTCTTAATGCCTTGACCTAATTCCACTCTCCTATAAATACCTAGCATTCTTACAAGATAAAAGACTTTACACACAACCCTTACACGGATTGCCAGCCTATCACAAACCCTAGAATTTTCTCAAAAAATTCTCAAAGTTGGCAAACTCGTGTTCTATTTTCCAGCCATTTTCAGTCACTTTTAAGCATTCCATTGTGATCCTGAGGTAAGTCTGAGTAAGTATGCATCATTATACATGATCATAACATGTTGAAACATGCCATATGAACTGCTCCGATTTGCATTTTTTCTTGAATTCGTGTTTTACATTTGAGCGTGTTTTGTTTGCAACTAATGTTTTTAATGTGTTTATAGCATGATATAGAACAAATCTGGGCAATTGTTTGAAGTTTTCCATGGCTTAATCACTAGTTGTCATTGTTAGGGCAGAAACTGGAAGAGCTTCGTATCTGTAGTTCTAGGCCGATTCAGAACAATTTAACACCACCAATCGATTCGTAGCCCTTGAATTAGGGGGATAGGGTACCCTTGTTGCATTCATGTTGCTTATTTTACATGTTGATGATTGAATACAATCGGATAGGGTACCCTTGTTGCATCAGTCAACCTATCATGTCATAAAAATTAGAGTAAAATTGGTAAGGGGACCAAAAGTCAAAAACAAAATTTAAAAAGGGACTAAAACTCAGAATTTTAAAATGAAAGGACTAAAAATTACAAAAAGTGAAAATAGGGGGACCAAAAGTGTAATTAAGCCTAAATACATTCATTAAATGATGTATTTGGATTATTTATAACCTACATACATCAATTGTTGAGTTAACCTAATAAGTTAAAATTTACTTAAAAAAGAGAATGAAGGAATACCAAACATCAAAAAGATACTGTAAATTTTTCTCGAACATCTTATCTTTTTATAGGATAGATAACTGAAATGTGTATTTATGATTCTACCACAATAAAATAAGATACTCACTCTATTAATTGTTATACATATAATTGATTTATAATTTATTAAATAACTTTTATAATTTTATTTTTTTTTAACTTTTTAGATGCTTTAATGGTTTAAATTAAATAACTAATATATATGAACTTTATATAGACTATATACATCATTCATTCCATAAATTTTTTTTTATTTTTATATATAAATAGAATGAAGGAGATAAATTAAGTAAATATTTATTGCATTTCTCTCTATTCCACTATCCTTTATAGTGGATCATAGTGGATCAATCTAAACGTACATTTGTTTCAACAAGTAGACGTAAGCAAAACGCACCGTTTTCGTCGGTCTTTCATCGTTTCTAACTCCACAGTCGGAACTTGTGCCCTAAAACCCAGCCACACTGTTGAACCCAAACAGTCATCGTCGAAGTTGCTCGCAAAGATGAAGGTCGTCGCACTTGTTAGCGGCGGCAAAGACAGTTGCTACGCCATGATGAAGTCTATTCACTACGGCCACGAGGTTTTTTCTACTTCATTTTTTTTTCTTCCTCAAGTTCATACAATCGATTATCGAAACTCACACTCATTTGATTTTGCAATAGATTGTTGCGTTGGCGAATTTGATGCCGGTGGATGATTCCGTCGACGAGCTCGATAGCTACATGTTCCAAACGGTATAACTCTATTCCAATTTTCAATTTTTCTTTTTACAATGATTCTTGTTTGGAAATTATAATGTGCTGCTCAATGTTTTTCACAGGTTGGGCATCAAATTATCATCAATTATGCTGAATGTATGGGATTGCCGTTGTTTCGGAGGCGTATACAAGGATCCTCAAGGTAAGCCTTTAGATCAGCAGAATATATGGAATTATTTTATATTTGGGTTTTATCTTATATGTGATATTTTACTGGTAGGCATCTAGAGCTGGGTTACAAAACAACTCTAGGTGATGAAGTTGAAGATATGTATATTTTATTACGTGAAGTGAAAAGGCAGATACCCTCAGTTACTGCTGTGTGTTCTGGAGCCATTGCATCTGACTATCAGAGACTGCGGGTGGAAAGTATATGTTCAAGGTTAGGCCTTGTTTCTCTTGCATACTTATGGAAACAAGATCAGTCCTTGCTCCTCAATGAAATGGTAAATTGCGTTTTGGGCTATTTGCAATATAAATTATTGTATTGCATGGATTTCTATATTTCCAAAATTCAGATAATTCTAACTCCATTTTGGTCATGACCAGATTGCAAATGGAATAGTAGCTATAACTGTGAAGGTATAACTCGCTTGACTTTACTTTTATTGATTTTATTTTGTTTCTTTGTTTTATGAATGGACGGGATGAATTCCTATGTTCCTATCATCCATGTACAGAGATCTTACTGTTGCTTTGATCCTATTGAGCTCCTCAATTGATATCAATGGACCACATTTAAAGGTTTCATGATATGCTAATGCTTCCATGTAATCTTAAAAATAGGGTTACTTTGAATATATGGTTGGTGAGTATGAGAAACCTACAACCGAAGTATGAAAAACTTAATTAAACAAGTGAAATCATTTCTTCTACACAGGAATTTAACCTTTTTTTCTTTTCTTTTTTTGTAATTTTATGTACTTGGATAATTGTTATTTTGGAATTTAGTTCCGTGTCTATTTTACAAGGTAGCTGCCATGGGTTTGGATCCTGCGAAGCACTTGGGTAAAGAATTAGCCATGTTAAATGCTTATTTGCATAAATTGAAAGAGTATGTCAAATATGTTCCACCTTCCTTTTTCTGTGTAAATATGTATAAATTACTTAAAGTACTATTTAACACTATTCTATGGTGTTTTTCTATTTCCATTTCACCCTATACATCTGTGTAACTCTTGGTTGCAGGGCATATGGAATCAATGTTTGTGGTGAAGGAGGGGAGTATGAAACATTGACCCTAGATTGTCCGCTCTTTATTGTAAGTTCATACCACCATTGGTGTGGTTAATTGAGAGTTGTTTTTGGTTCTATCGTTACTTTATTCTGTTTGTACCTTGGTTGGTCCACTTCACATCCTAAATTTGCTATTGTCATATGATCTTTAGTTGTCTATAAAGTTGGGCTCAATATACGCTGATCCATTTCTAAAGTCATCTTTGTTGTAAATTTATTACTAGTTGTGCTTCAAAGTTATACTATTTTTCTTCCATTTCTTTTTTATCTATATGTTCCTTAATTTTTCCAGAATGCTCGCATTGTGCTTGACAAATATCAAGTTGTGATGCACTCTGCAGACTCCATAGCTCCCGTGGGAGTCCTTCATCCCTTGGCATTTCATTTGGAAAATAAGGCAGATGTCCAGTCTTTAGAAACAGTAGACAAAATACATGAGAGTTGTAAGCAGAAACTAGGACCTGTGTTTGAAGTGCATGACAGTCCAGAAAGATTGGAAGCCACGTGTAAGCCTCTTGATTACACAGATCAAGTCGATGGCGTAGATCATAAATTTAAGATTTCAAGAGCAAATAACAAGAGCATATTCTCCATAGGCTGCTGGTTGCAAGGTTCATGCAATGGTAATAATTATTCTTATATTTTGAATGAATCAATCTGTGCCTTAGTCTTAGTCTTCCGCATTATTTGTCCTTTGACACATCTTGATCCTGTTTTCTTTGTAGCAGCTTTGCGAGAAGATTTAACAATTGTTTTGAGAAAAATTGAATCACAACTAGAAGGATTTGGTTTTGGCTGGGAGAATGTTCTCTATATTCATCTTTACATTGATGACATGGATAAGTTCTCTGAGGCAAATGAGACATATGTGAAGTTTATAACACATGAGAAGTGCCCATTTGGCGTCCCTTCCCGTAGTACAGTTGAAATGCCTCTGGTTGAAATGGATTTTAGTAGAGCATATATGGAAGTTTTGGTATCAAATAATAAAGATAAAAAGGTTTTGCATGTACAGAGTATTTCTTGTTGGGCTCCTAGTTGCATTGGGCCATACAGCCAGGTAAACCCCATTGTTACAAGTAGTCAATTATTTATCAACAAAAAAGCAAGATTTCATATAAATTGTAATATCAATATCCTGCTTTATTATATTATTATTGTGAAAATTGATTTGAAAAACACCAAATAATGTCACGTCACTTTCAATTAGTATAATCATTTGACAATTTAAAATCATTGGAAATAGTTGAGTTGAATTAATTTTTTACTTTAAGTCTTTCAATTTTATTTCTTCATCCTTAAATATGTTCTTATTAAAAGAGGAAAACATGAACAGAAAAAAATATAATTAAACTATGAAAGTTCAGTAAGTTGATTATTTGCTTACTTCATACTGTCGTTCACAAATCTAATATATGATACAGTTATCCAATTTCAAATGCCATATGCTGACTCTTCTGTTCTTTCTAATGCTTTTTTTACTTGCAGGCAACCTTACATGAGGGTATACTTCTCATGGCTGGTCAACTGGGGCTTGACCCTCCTACAATGAATCTTTGCAGTGGAGGCCCTGGGTTTGAACTGGAACAGGCACTAAAAAACAGCGAAGCAATAGCAAAATCTTTTAATTGTTCAATATCGACATCTGCAATTGGTTTTGTTATTTACTGTTCTAAAAATATCTCTCCATTTGATAGACTCGATATCGAGAAGAAACAAGAAACAATCCTTAGACAAATGAAGATATCTGATTTACAGGAAGGCAAGAAGTACAAAGCATTAGAACCCATAACCCTTTATGTCCTTGTTCCTGATCTACCTAAAAGGTATTGTAGTTTCATTAATCTAATTTCTTAACTAAGCATCTTGTTTGATTGCCTAACATCAACACTTTCATTGATCTGCAATTTATCAAGAAGGCATATTTATGTAGGTTTAAAAATTATAATTTACTATCTTATAGTAATTGATTTAAAGCACATTTCTTTTGACTATCTGTTTATCTTAGGTCTCAGTATTTTAAGATTGTGAGCCTTTATGGATTCAGTGCTCTCAAAATAGCCAAATATTAAGTTGCTCAGAAGGGGAAAGTAAAAAAATACAAAAGAAAATGGACATCTAGTTGGTTCCTGTGATTTGAGTCACTATCAAACCTATTCTGTAGTCTTTTTTTGTATTCCAATTTTATTGATTTCTTGTTTTTTTAATAATGTCTGCAAACATTTGTATGGATTCTAAGAATGATGGTTTCCAGAGAATTTGTAGAGGTGAAGCCTATTCTTTCTGATTTGAGTCATTATCAAACCTATGAATTTTGGAGTCTTTTTTGTATTCCATTTTTACTGTTTCCTTGTTTTTTTAATAATGGCTGCTAACATTTGTTTTGGATTCTATGCATGAATGTTTTTCAGAGCATTTGTAGAAGTGAAGCCTATTCTTTACGTCGAAGATGGTGCAGATGCAGCAATTGAGACCGAAACAGAAAAACCTTATTCAAAGACATCATGTGATTGGGGTTTCAAGCAGGAAAATTGGCATGATTCTTGCATTCAGAAATGTGTGATTCCTGGAAAGATATGCGCCATTATATTATCTATCACAAGTGAACTTGCTGCAAAGATATGTTCCGATTCTCTGCCTGCTGATTATATCAATGATAATGATCAACATTCTCTACCCAAAGCACATATGGAGCAGTTATCAAAGTTCTGCATTTATCTTCTTGACAAAGCTATAACATATAACAACTTCGCTTGGGAAGATATAATGGTCAGTCAATATACTTATCAAAATATCACATGCCAAATTCATTTTATTCCTACATTGTTTCGTTCATATATTAGTTGTGTCCAGTACCAATCCATTTCCTGTTCTGAAAATGATTTTTCATCAATATCCTTCATTTTGGATTGCACCTTTTTCCCTAATCATTTAGTGGGGAGGGAAATAATTTAGATCCAGATAATTTATGTTTTGTATGGCATCGATCTTTCTCTGACAATCTAACATTTCAAATTCTCTTATGTCATGCAGAGTTTGAGGTTCTACATCCCGGTAAGCCTTCAAATGTCAGCCGAGCTAATACAACCTATGTTCAGCAATGCACTTTTTGAACTCTCTGAAATGAATCAAAGGAAAGTTAAAAATTGTGAGGAGCCGATCTTCAACATAGTTCCTGTCATAGGTGCTGGGCGGTCTGCTTCATCCATGGACAATGTAGTGACCTGTGAATTACTAGCTCATAAATCCTGACTATATCACCTTGATGCACAAGGTTTTTCTTTTATTTTTCAAAATCTGGATGAACCTTATTTTTAAAATAAAAAAAATCAAATAGAATTCACTTGGATAGATCGGTGTCAGTGATTAGTTAGGATGGAATGTAATTTTACTCACTAAGCCATTTAGGTTCTATTGCAGACTTGGTGGTGCTTGAACAAACTTTGGCAGAAGAGACTATTACACAGATCTTCTCCAAGGTTGAAAATGTAATCTATAGAAGTAGATAGGTGTACTATAAACCCAAACTGTTGGTTTATTTTAGGTTAATCTTATAATGAGATGTTTTTATTCACTTTTGTCATTGCACTTCATATACAATTGATTACTATTTCAGTTGTAGTGTAGAAAACATTGTCTTTAGTTTGCAATCTTCAATAGAACTCTTGGGTTTGAATTACATACCTAAGCATGTCTTTTGTTAATTGTTACAAGCACAAAACTGGATCTAACCAGACATAAACTATAAAAATTTCATTCTGTTGCAATGCAACCTAAGTGGAAAGCAAAGGAACGTTCTATTTCTATTCAGAATCACATTGCACCAACTATCCAATAATTAAAGGTCTGAATTCAACTTTGAACTTGTGAAAAAATTCCTAGGAGGAAAATAATTATCTTCTCTTTTGAAAGCAAAGGGAAAATAAAGAGAAAATGGTAGATGGTGTAAGTGGGTTTACAAAATATTCCCACCTTTTATGTTTCATTAGTAAGTTATTATAAATTAGATTGTGGTTAGCTTTGTTGCTTGATTTCGTCGCTTTATGTAACATGTCATATCACATAATAGAAGTCGCCTATGAAAGTTTAATGAAACATACTATAGTTTCGAAAGTAATATTTCACCTAAATGCCTTTGTTTTTTGTTGAATAAATTGATGGCCACTTGGCATGTGTTTGTTTGTGCTTTCGCACTTTCAACACCGACAAAAAAAAATAATCTATTTTCGTTCTTTCCTTTTGTTTCTTTTCTTTTTGGTACCTTACATGAAATGGCATGTTTCGGTTAGTATTTGTTCACAAAATAATAATGGACAAAAGCATATAGGAATTATATTCTTATGAGTAAACCCTTGTTCCTAATAAGATTAGGATTGATACTTACAAAAAATAATGGGAGAAAATTCCAACTTAAACCTCTATAACATGCTAAAAAACATCTATTTTCTAAGAGAAATTAGCATGTCACCTTCTAAATTAAACATGACATCCCCTAATTTTATTTATTCCGGTTTTGTTTTTGATGAGATACAAATAATTTCTGGACGAAATCTCTGATAGAAGGGATGGAATTTCTGGTACAAAACAAATTTTTGATACACTCTTACCAAATTTCTGGTAAGTAAATTTTCAGTTGTGCATTTGAAATTTTCGATAAACTGGAAATTTCAAATTTACGTGGCAATATTAAAAATTTGAATTATACTGAAATTTTCAATAGGTTATGTATTCAAATTTTTTCAACGTTTGAGATTTTGCCGACATATTTGGAGGATTCTGATTGCACCGACACATTTGTGTGGTATAGAACGCACCACCATTTGTATAAATAAGAGTTTCAGGTTATAGAGTAAGACATCTAAAAAAAATATCTCTTCCCGAATATCTGATTAATGCAGAAGTGTATTACAACGGATGCAACTCTGCTGTTGAATTCAAGATTTCAGTTGACTTCGAATCCCTTGTTACCTTGAAAGAAATGTTGAATGGTTTATTGTGTGATTTTGATAACAGAAGGGTGACAAAGGTCGAGTTTCGGAAGGATTAAATTTTTACAAATGGAAGGGTGAAATACAACCTAATCGAGTTGAAGAATGATGTAAATGTGAAGATCAAGTGGAAATCATTTCGTTGTATGATAACTAAAGGTCCGATCGAGTTGGATGCGGATATTCGAAGATCCATCGACGACATAATGAAGATGCTGAAACATCCAGAGTCATTCATTAATGCATAGGTTTTCATGTTTAGTTGTTTTAAGGTTATGTTTGTTGTACTATGTTATGTTCATCATCGAATCGAAACATGTAATCGCCAAAAGATTAAGCAATAAATAAGATGTCTGTGTGTCACAAAATATACCTATAATACAACTATAGGTCATCCACGTGCTATGTCGGCTAACTTAGCTAAACTTGTATAAACCCCACCATCAGGGTTTACCAAACCCATGAGACTATCTAAATGAACGACGATGAATTATAGACGTCTGTCTTGATCACCTACCAAAGGTAGAGGTGGTGGTGGAGGTTTGGCAGAAACCTTGGCACCTGAAGGCCCCGAAACATCAGATGTTTCAGTCGGTGGTATGACACGAGGGTGTGATACATTGTGAAACCACTCCATGTATCTATCCTCGCACTGTCCAGGATGTTGAACCTCAACGATTGTATCCATGATCTAACAGGGGAGCTGAGGATGTGACTTTGAAACCATCTATCAATGTCATCGTCCGAAGTCTTTGGAATTGGATAAGGGATGCCCTGCATATAACCATACTAGCATAGACACCTCTCAGGCTAGTGTCTAGCCACATGGTTCTCCCATCTAATATGTCCTGAATACAAAGTAGACACCTCAAATGGACGATGAGAGCGATGATATGTATATGGTGTCCATACGACATCCTTTAATGTCAATGCATCTAGCCTCCTTCTGTACTCCGTCAAACCTCCTAGGTGGACCTGCTTGCCCTTCCATCTCCTCGCACATCGAACGATAGCTGAAACACACCAGATCTCCCCTCACATATGTGGAGGCTAAATGAAGAATAATAGAGGAAGCTCAAGTATTGGCTTAGAAAGAAGCGAATGTGAAGATTCATGTGATGAGGAGGTGATGCGAACAAATGTCGAATGAACACCTGCATAAAAGTTTGATAGCAAGGGAGAAAGCTAAAGACAAAGAAGAAGAAGAAAAGTGACAAGTTAAAAGGTCCTCATGTGTATCTCCATTGTGACGAGCCACATAATCTCATACATTAGGAAGCAAGAAATATGCAATTAGTGGTTCAGATTCTCTCAAAAATTGGATAGGAACACTTGAGTATCCTAGGACAAAAGAGAAATCATTAATGATAAATTAGGAACGTGTCAAGATCTCACTGGAAAATGTTGTCTATTGCAAGAATAACATTTAATACATATGTTCCCAACACCAACAATCATGTCTCATTAAGATAACTCCACCCTCATGTGTTCCCTCGTTCTCACCCAAGGTAGATAACTCCACCCTTTGATGCATCACTCGTCGTCTAGATCAATTAGACGACTTTCCGTACAATTCCCAGCATCCCTCGCAACATTCTCTGATATTCAATTTTATTCTCATTTTAACATCACTTTGATTCCCTCGTTAATTTTAGTCTTGAAGTGTTAACCTTGCAGCTCCACTCTTGCGTCGTTGTACTAGAAGTTATGTTCACTTTTTCACAATTCATTTCACCAATACAACAACAATTATATTCCATATTGGAACAAAAATATTTTTAACAAAAATAAAAATGTGTTATTTTAATTTTAAATATATTTATATTTAAATCTTACAATTTCTAAAAATATCAAGACATATTGCTGTTAACCCATTCCTCTCCCATGATGCAGCCCCCTTAGCAATAACAATGAGGTGGGGAAGAGAAAATCAGAAAAAGATAAAGAGAAAAAATATATATAGAAAGACATGGAGATGGATAGTATGAAAAGTGATCGGATCTGCATCCTAATATCCAACGTTATACACTCAACATTACATTTTTATTCCCACAAAATATTCTTTACTCTAAAAGTAGGTTATTATCACTAATTAACAACAAAAAAAACAACAACATATGCTTTCACACACATGCACTAGTTTACTTTAGAACATCCATTATTTTTTGTTTGTGTCTAGTTCCTTTTCCTTTAAGAGCATACATGGTTTTCTGACATGGATTTTTCAACTTTCTATAATGTAACAACAACAATTCTTACCTTGCTTTCAATACTTCATTGATTGATTTCACCTTACCATGTACAAGTGAAAGCTTACCAATGCTTGAAAGTGAAAGCTTTACATTATTACCACTCACTCAACTCAAAACAAAACCAAACCAAACCAAACTTTAGCAAATTTTCCACCTCAAAATCACGACAAGACTACCACCAAACTTGATCCTTAAACCATATCTGCTAAACTTAAACATTAAAGGTTAAGAATAAAGGTCCCCTTCATTACAAGAATCTTTCTTTTGCTTTTCCTCTTGTGTGAGAAAACTACACCTTCTCTTTAATAAAGACATTTTTCAAGGAACAAACAAAATAAATGGATGAAAGAAAAATTAACAAGTCATTTATGAGTGAGAATCATGGAATGACAGAAGAAAACAGTGTGAGTTTTGGTCTTTTCTTCACTTTCTAACCTATGGTAGTTCTTGAAGTATATAAGTTTTTGTTTTATGCTGATATCATTTCTTGTAATTTCAGGCTTTTTTATTCTGCTTGTGCTTGAAGGCTTCAAGTTTAAGAAAATTTCAATGGTTTTTTAGAATATAACTAACAAAAATACATTATGGCTTCTGTGTTTTTTGTGTTGGTAACACTTTTGCTTTCTATAAACTATTCACAGCAACTTCAATCTTCAAACTCTCAAACCCTCTTAAGAATTCAAGAGCTTTTGAACTTTCCTTCTTCTGTGAGAAGTTGGAAAAACTCCACAGATTTTTGTAACATAGATTCAAACTCTTCACTCACTGTTGTATGCTATGAAGATAGCATAACTCAGCTTCATATAATAGGTGAGGGAAAAACTCAAACACTGTCGAAAAATTTCTCAATTGATTCATTTGTTACAACACTAGTAAAGCTTCCAAGTTTGAAAGTCCTCACATTGGTTTCTCTTGGTATATGGGGTCCGTTACCGGGTAAAATCGCCCGTCTTTCCTCATTGGAAATAGTTAACATGAGTTCGAATCATTTCTATGGATCGATCCCTGTCGAACTTTCATCGCTTTCGAATCTGCAAACACTCATTCTTGATGACAATATGTTTTCTGGTGTGCTTCCTATTTGGATTGATTTGCTTTCGGGCTTAACTGTGTTGAGTTTGAAGAACAATTTGTTCAATGGAACGTTGCCGAATTCGGTTAGTAACTTGGACAATTTGAGGATTCTTTCACTTTCTCGTAATAAATTTTACGGTGTAGTACCAGATTTGAGTCACTTGAGAAATCTTCAAGTGCTTGAATTGGATGATAATGCTTTTGGACCTCAATTTCCTAAGCTTGGTCACAAATTGGTTACTATAGTGCTAAGAAATAACATGTTCAGGTCTGGTATTCCTACTGATGTGAGCTCGGAATATCAGCTCAAGCGATTTGATATATCGTCGAATACATTTGTTGGGCCATTCCAAGCAGCATTGTTGTCACTTCCTTCTATTGCTTACGTCAACATCTCTCAGAACAAATTAACAGGAATGCTTTTCGAGAATGTTTCTTGCAACTCCGAGCTTGAAGTTGTTGATTTATCGTCGAATCTCTTGACTGGGAGCTTACCAAAATGTCTAGCTTCAAATTCTAGTGATAGGACTGTTTCGTATGCTAGAAATTGTCTCGAGACAACGAATCAAAATCAGCAGCCACCGCCTTTTTGCCACACCGAGGCCTTAGCTGTGGGAGTATTACCTGAAACAAAGAAGCATAAGCAAGTATCAAAGGTAGTTCTTACCCTTGGTATAGTAGGTGGAACTCTTGGAGGAGTAGCAGTTTTTTTGCTGATTTTGTTTATTGTTAGAAGAGGAAATTCTAGAAGGAAAACGAAGAAGAATCCTCCGACAAGATTTATATCGGAGAATGCAGCTTCCGGATACACCTCTAAGTTGCTTTCTGATGCAAGTAAGTATATCATTATACATGTTCTTATCACTTTCTGTGGTAAATACAGATTCATAAACACTTTTTTTTCTGTGTACATAAAGGATACATATCTCAAACAAAGAGATTCGGAGCACTTGGCCTGCCAAACTATAAGAGTTTTTCATTGGAAGAGATTGAGGCAGCTACAAACAACTTCGACACAGCTTCTTTCATGGGTGAAGATTCTTATGGAGAGGTATGCCACTCCTACACTGTCACAAATCATGTTTTATATAACGAATATTTCTTTGAATCGTGCGTTTTTGCGAATGTGTTCTTACATGTCTCAGATGTACAAAGGTCAGATGAAGAATGGATCATTTGCTGTTATTAGATGTATCAAAATGAAAAAGAGATACAGCACTCAGAACTTCATGCAGCACATGGAACTTATCTCGAAACTTAGGCATCGTCATTTGGTTAGCGCTCTCGGACACTGCTTTGAATGTTCTTTAGAAGATTCAAGTGTTAGCAGAATATTTCTTGTCTTTGAATACGTACCAAATGGCACACTCAGGAGCTGGACTTCTGGTATAATACTTTCTGAGATTGAAGTTTGAGACAACAATGTCATTTTTGTTATCCTTTGTCCTAAAAAGTTGCTATTGTCGCATATTTTTGACAGATGGGCACACCGGAAAATGTTTGAATTGGACCCAACGCATAGGAGCAGCAATTGGAGTAGCAAAGGGAATCCAATTTCTGCATACAGGAATTGTCCCTGGTGTATATTCAAACAACCTCAAAATTGAGGATGTTTTATTGGATCACAATCTTGTTGCAAAAATCAGAAGTTATAACTTGCCTTTGTTATCTAACATAGGAAAGGTATGAAAATAATAACTATGAATTATTGTGTTTTGATTTGTGATAATAAAAGGCTTTTGTTGGTACCGGTTCATCTCAATCGATCCTTGCAGGTTCGACGAGGAAATTCTTCCAATGGATTCAAACATTCTGGTATCAGTAAAAGGTGTGGTTATAGCAATTTAACAACATTCTCTGTAACTGAAAAACAGAACTCATCATATATATAATGTGCATGCTTGTTTCTAAATTTTAATCAATTATGGTGTTTTGCAGTGGAAAGCATGAAGATAAATGTGACATATATGACTTTGGAGTAATACTACTGGAAATCATTCTAGGAAGGACAATAAAGACAACAAATGATGCAGAAGCTTTTAAGGAACTGGTAATAACAAGAGCTCTGACTCATTTCTTAGGATTTGTTTATCCATGCATATCAGTATAATTTTTTTGCAATTCTGAGGGCAGTTACAAGCAAGCTTGGGAGCAGATGAGGACGCTCGAAGGAGCATTGTTGATCCAGCAATTCGCAAGGCGTGTTTGGAACAATCATTGAAGACAATGATGGAGATATGTGTGAGGTGTCTTATTAAAGAACCTGCAGAAAGACCCTCCATAGAAGATGTTTTGTGGAATTTGCAGTTTGCTGTTCAAGTACAGGATGCTTGGAGAGGGGATTCTCAAAGTAGTGAGGGGTCACCAGGTTCTCCTCAAAGAACGGCCTTCCGTTAGCGTTAATCTAGACATTTTTCTTCTTTTTCTAAAATTTGTATATTTCACTATAAAGCTGAAAAGATCAATTGCTGCAGAATTGAGGTTTATAGTTTGCAGGCTCAGATTGCGTACAGCTTTACAAGTTCTTCATGCTGCAACACTTATGCACAAAAACTGTCGAGCTTTATAATGAAAATTATGTATATGTTTAATGGAACGTTGCCGAATTCAAAATGTTATGTTCTTTCTAAATAAATGGCCCATAATATTCTTTTTGTTTACACAATAATATTCGTGTTAACGATAGTTGTATCACAAGGGGTCGTGTAAAATTGAATTAGACTCTCCTTTGGTAATGATTTTCCTATATATATTGCATTTCACTACACATAACCATCAAAACTAAAGTGTGGTTACAAGACCTATGCCAAGTTCATCTGCAAGCTCATCCCAAACAGGCAGAAGAATCAAGACAGCGAGAAAAATAGCAACTCCCACAAATGTCTGTCTCCATGTTCCAACTTCTGTCACGTCATTTAAGCATGGTTCCTCCGGTGTCCTCTGACAAAACATCAACATCAGTTACTCGTAAATTAATTGGAAAAACATTTATGTAAGTATCGTGAAAATGAGAAATAAGAATATACATACCTGCGCAAATATAACATAACATCCCCAAGCAAGTGAAAGAGGTCCACCAAGCTGTTGAAAAGCAAGAAGGGGTAAGAAAAAAAAAATTCAATGAAAAAAAAAGGTGATTGAATCATGTTACGGTAAAAGTTTAAACTTTAACATGAACATGTAGTGGAATAAAAGTATGCTTCGTTGCTTAACCTAAGCAAGGATTAGACTTACCACTCCCAACCCTAGCAGTGAATAAGTGGTCAAACCAAAGACCGTTAGTGCGCCTTTTCCAAAAGCACCCTGCAAGAACATGTAATAAAACAAATATTACAAATTTCATTTGTGAAAAACGAAAGACACCAACTCATGAATGAGAATATTTATGTAGAAAAACAAAAACCTTTCAATGAATTGTTTCTACGCGTCATACAGGCAAAGAGGACAACTCCATATTGATAATTACTAAATGCTCCATTTGCTATATTATCTACTTTATGCTTTGAACTTTACAGCATTTTAAGGAAGTAATACAAAAAAAGAAATACAGCTTCCAGTAAAAAGCTGTATATCTGCCCGTTTTATACCGTCAAAATTAGCTGATACTTGGCCACACAATTTCATTTTAATGCATAATATATTTTGTAAGATAAAGTTATATTGAAAGTAAGATTCCATATTTATTGAACGACCAATTTGTCTAAAATTTGATGACAATCAAGATAGTATCACATCAAGCCTTTCGTACTACAAACAAATATTAAATCTACCGAAAGCATTGTAGGTTACCTGCACAGACCTGCCACCATCAAGGCACCCCACAGGAAGCATGTTAAAAGCTTGGATGGTTAAACCACACCTGCAAATCGATAAAAATAAAATTGTAAGCATACTACGGAACAATGAATAATTAAGTGTGTTACCACAACTGTTGGAAAATATCTTATTTCCTTTTTTTATTATTTCTATTTATTGTATTTTATTTCTCTTTATTCTCTATTAAAGAGAGAATTAATTATCATTATTGTATGACTACTATATATACCAGCCTTAGAGCTGAGGAATAAAATATAACAGTTGTTTACCATTCCTTTCAATATGGTATCAAGAGCTCTGTGTTAGGGTTTACTGTAAAGCTTCCACAACTAGTGGGGTTCGGGGCAGGTTCAGTCACAGATAGAAGATCGACCTCTGGATATTGTACCTATGTTTGGGGTAATCTTGTGACATGGAGGAGTAAGAAACAAGGAGTTGTAGCAAGAAGTAGTGCAGAAGCTGAGTTTAGAGCTATGTCTCAAGGTATTTGTGAAGGATTATGGATCCTTAGAGTATTAGAAGAACTTAAGATGAAAATTGAGCTTCCATTAAAGTTATACTCTGACAGTAAAGCTGCCATTAGCATAGCGCATAACCCTGTTCAACATGACAGAACCAAACATATTGAGATTGATCGACACTTCATAAAAGAGAAGTTAGATGCTGGAATCATATGTCTTCCTTTTGTGACTTCAAATCAGCAAACTGCGGATATCCTAACCAAAAGTTTGGCAAGACAAACCTTTGAACATTTGATAGACAAATTGGGCATGATAGATATCTATGCACCAACTTGAGGGGGGGTGTTGGAAAATATCTTATTTCCTTTTTTTATTATTTCTATTTATTGTATTTTATTTCTCTTTATTCTCTATTAAAGAGAGAATTAATTATCATTATTGTATGACTACTATATATACCAGCCTTAGAGCTGAGGAATAAAATATAACAGTTGTTTACCATTCCTTTCAATAACAACTTTGGGGAATCATTTGATTTATAAATGAAAGTGCTCGAGTTTAATAAGGGAAAGTTGAATACCATCCTGCAATCACAAGAGGGTGAATTTGAACTGTTGCAGCATGAATTGCTCTGCACATTGACAACAGCAGTGTATCAAAGTTAATTGTGGCCAAAACATGAAGTATGCATACTGATTAGTTTTAGTTTATGCACCAAAAAAGATGGGCTGAAATCATTTCATACCACTTTGAAACATCTTGGTTTAGAAATTTCCCCATAGATAATGGTTCACTAATCATTAGAGTATGTTAACTATATTTAGGTAAAATTGTATTCTAACTCTATAAGAAAAATGGAAGGGAGGGACATACGCATAACCAAGAGTCGCTCTACTGATTAAACCAAGAAGCAAGGAACCTTGAAACAGTGTGCTAGGAACTTGCACCAAATCTCCAGCTGCGTCTGGATTTGATGAAAGAAGAAGACCAACGGCAAACATTGAAAGTGATAGTACAGTACCAGCAAAGGGACCTGCAAGTGATATGTCTACTTGTGTACTTCTATCGGGAAGGATGGATTTAAACTACAAAACACAATCATGAATCAGCATTTAGATTCATACTAAAACACATAAACAGAAAAATAGGCACTTCAAAGACGCTACTGATGACTCAATTTGGACAGCAAACAAACATGTTGTATTTACAGGTTCCGTTATAGAAAAAATACTTCCAAATCTCTGTAAAAATATTAGATAAATAGGGCCACCAATTACACATGCTGACAAGCATGTGGTTGTGATTGCTTCACAGTTCACATTGTAGTCGCAGGTTCAATGCAAAAGTGACTGGCTGGAGAAATTAGATAATCTCACCTGAGTAATGGCACCAAAGCTGCCAAGTGTGATGTGGGGAATGAAGAAAGGAATGCTTAATTTTACTTGTTTGGGAAATGCAGCTAAAAAGTGTCCAACCTCCTGCACATAGTCATACCCATTAGGTATAAATTTAATTTTTAATGTATACAAAAGTTCGAGAAACAAAAAGGGAAATTGACGGAATTGTGTAAAAAAGTATGGCAAGAAAGTTACACAATATAAGCGAATTGTGAATGTGAAAAACGGCACATATGGCAGGTATTTCTAATTGTACAGCATTAATTTTAGAGCAAAAACTATAAACAGTACATACGAGTTCTTACATGAAATAAAAGAACCCCCAAGACACCATATGCTAGAGGTAACGCTGAGTCAACAAATGGATATAGCAGTTCCATATCTGGGGCTTCCGTATACTTAGGATCTGTCAAGAATTTCACAAGTTCTGGGGGAAGTCTGTTGATCTGATTAATCAAAAGTAAGACATCAATAAAATATATAGACGTGATAGAAGAAGATGGTAACTTGTAAGACATTGAAGCAATCAATCACATTTAGATATACTATAGAAAAAAATTTGTTTACAAACTGCCAAGAGTCCCATATTGGATATGTCCTGAAAAACGTGTTTATAAGTGAGGGTAGTCCTCCTCGCCTTATAAACCGGTTTTGTAAGATTGAGTTAAGCTCAATCCAAATTCTAAGACAAACATTTGCCAATCACAACTTGATCTTCAAATAGTATTGATAACAAGCTTACCTGGGATGCAATTCCTACCTCCACTGAGGTACCAATAGTGAGAAAAAACAACAAAGCTGCAATGACATATTGCCAAAGTGTTGTCTCCTCTGGCTCATCCTTCCGTAGCAAACCAAAGCTAACACGCGGCCCACCCCGTGGATCAGGACTGTCTGAATTAGGTTCTTCCACCATAAAAAGGTTGTACTTATCACCAGTGGCCTCAACTAGCCGGCTTTGGAGTATGGAAAAAACATCCTCTCTCTTTCCCCTTAAATTTCCGATGAAAAGAACGCCTTCTCCCAATTCCCCAAAAGGCTCCTCTTTGGTCACCCAAAAGGTCGAATAACCAAAAAGCTTATCCTTAATTAGTTTTATCTCAGCAGGATCAATCTTCTCAGGTCCAAGAAGTTCCATGAGTTTGAAAGCATCAAGTTGAAGATTGTATTGAGATGCAAGTGAATAAAAAGATGACTGAAAAGGTAAAATGATAGAAACATGAACATCATAAATGAAACGGGCAGTTACCATGCATAAATAAAAATGCAACATAACACATTGATCATTGGCTATTCAATACATGCATATCATTAAAAATTGTTGATCAGTGGGGTTTCGGCACATGAACAACATCAAAAGTTAGCTTAAAAAAAATAAGTTACCATAAAAAATAAACATGTAGACAACAACATCGACAAAATTTGTGTAACTTCTTCGCAGTATACGGGTGGTGGTATTTTTTTAAAGCTACGCAGCACCAACATTTAATATTTAAGACGTGTTTATCCCACACGCACCAGTGTTTGGAATGACATCAATACATCAAATTTTTCAAACTATTATTTGTGTCGATGTCATCTCTAGTACCTTCGGTTACAAAATAAAGACGATATATCTCACATGCCTTCTATTCAAACCCCTCCCCTCCTTTAAACTAAAAAAATTAACAAGTCTTGTGCAATACCCCCAACATGTGCATCTTTGGGTGTCTCATTGTAAGAATCATAAGCCATAGACAAAGGAGGGTATCTAAGGAAACCAGAGATAAGGTGTACTTATATCAAGATCATGTACAAGTACACAGTAGTCAATAGCGGCGCTATTCCGACTGCTATAGGAAGAGCCTTAGCGGTGCAGAACACTATAGCGACCACTATAGAGTAAATAGTGGGATAGCAGAGTAGAGCAGTTTCTGGCTCGCCATCCTTTTCCCCTCTAAAAAACCAAAATTACTGCTTAAATTTACAATGTTTTAATCAAATTTAATTTGAGACTCAACCTTAAACTTCCCTTCATAGTAGTTTATGCACTTCAAGAGTCATGTATTAACCTTCCTTCTTAATTGCAATAACAAATTAAGAGAATTGAAACCACTTAGACATAAAACATTGGTAGCAACAAAAGCACGCAATAATAATTCAATGAAGTACACAAAAAAGTACCCTTCGAGAAGTGGAGGGAGTTGTTGATTTATCAGAAGTGAAGCCTCTATCTTCCTCAGGCGACACAGTGGTTACATTAGATTTAGAATCATTCTTGTTACCACTTTCCCCTTCACCATCAACACCATCTTTATCATTAATCGAAAAACACTTAAACTTATCAAACTCAACGTGCTTCATCTTCCCCCATTTGGATACATGTGAATTGAGACGGGGGCACTGAATTGTGGTTCTGAAGGAGCGGCGAACCGGGTTGAAGCGGAACTCGGAGTTTAGAGGCAATAAAGTGCAACTCGATAGAGTCGCCATTTTTTTGAGCGGAGAAGGAAGAAGTAAACGACGGTGCGTTTCAGTGAGATGGGTTGGACACCATAACAAGGTAGGAATGGAATGGAACACTGACTCCACGAGACACACTCTCCTGAGGCTCTGGGTTGGTTGGTTGGGATATCTAAAGAACGGAACACGACAACATCAAACGGAACTGGTTTTGTTGATTACTTTTTTAGATTTTGGATATTTTAAGCATAAACCATTGGTTTATTTGGCTTATAAAACTATTTTAATCAAATAACTATTTATTTATTAAAATTAACTACCATTAAATTACTTAAATTATCCCCTTTTTTTCAAAAAAAAATCTACAATTCATAAAAGGTAAAAAGAAAAGCAAATATCTAATACTCGCAGCCTCCACTTATTTACTAGTAGGAATAAATTGGACCGAAGACCGAATTAATTTTGATAAATTTAAATCTAGTCTGCTTAAAATTTTAAAAGAATTTTTTATTGTATTTTATATGTTTAAAAAAGATCTTAGGAATTTCTGAAATTATCCCAAATTTAAGAAATGCATTTTCGGATGTACCTCACACACATATGATTCACTCGTTTTTGAGTTACATCTTATTTTACGATTAAATTTATTTTAAAAATACATTTTCGAAATATCTTCAGAAATATATTTTTGAATTCTATTGAATTGGTATCACACTATTTGACTGATAAAACACATACAAATTAGATACGAACAAAATTGATGCAAAAAGAATAATAATTACTGAGTTATCGTCCACACAAAGTTCAGAAAGAAAAAAACAAACTCATCACAAATACCATTTTAATATTTGTCAAAATCTAATTTAATCCCTTGGCACTTGCAATTAACCAACTGACTAACATATTTAATCAACTAATATTAGGGTATTGTGATCATCGCCTAATAGTTCAAGCAATTTTATGAGTTTATCTTTATTTTGAAGTGATAAAGAATAATATATCATTTCATAATAGTTTTTATATTGTGTGGACCGTAGACCCGTACATTATATGAACTAAACAATGTGGTACTAATTCACTAAGATTCATAAATGCATTTTCTAAGACATTTCAAAAATGTATTTCTGAAAGAAATTTAGTCATATAAATGGGACGTAGCTCAATAACGAATGAATCATATGTGTGTGGGGTGAGGTGCGTACGAAAATGTATTTATGAAATTTGAGGGTAATTTCATAAATTCACACGTGTGAGGTTGTGAGGTGTATTAAGAAATCTTTAAATTTTAAAATTTGTCTTACTAGTGGCTTATCATAGGCTTTTTTTAGGTCTGAGTCTGGCATTTTCGAATGTTTGTTTGGCCTATTAGCCTACATAAAAATCTATTTTATTTTAATATTTATAAATAAGAAATTGAATTAATGTTTAAATAAACTAACAAATTAAAATATCAATGAGACCAAATGCATATTTTCATTTATTTTATTGAATGCTTTGACATGGAGTGGTCTTTACTCCAGATCTAGCTTTTTCTTGAGTCTCACATACTTGGACTTGCTGATGTCACTACAAATGTTTTGATATATGGTCTATATATTTTGTCCATTCTCCTTAAAACTCAATTAAATTGATTTCTAAGGAACACAATAGCCATAAACTCAATTAAATTGCTTTCCAAGGAACACAATAGCCATAAGAAACCATTCATTATAGATCAGAACATAACCTCATACATAGTTAAAAACAAAAAACATGCTTTTGTTCTTCTTCGAAATATGTAACTTCCATGTAAAATCTCTTGAATAGAGACTTGAGCGTCATCCTTTTAACCAGTCTTCCTTCTGAACCCTTTTTCCCCAAAACAGTTAGATGTGTCTTTTTGAGTGGACTTGAAAAATTCTCAAGTATCTTTAGCCGTAATACAAGTGATATTAAGTATGAACAAAGGCTTATCAATTCTATTAATTATGATATTCACAATTTCATAGTTACCAAGAGCCAACTCACACTCCTCTGAATTAGGATTTTCCTATCCTGACAATTCTCCAAGATTTGTTGTCCATTGAATTCCAGAATGTTATCATTCTAGCTTTCCAACAAAAAGGACAGCAGTACTAAAAAAATACTCCCTGAAGCTCATCCAATAAACAGACCAATGTGCATTCTCTGATACCAATCAAAATTCTGGCACTTCCAATATAAAGATCAAGACTAATATCTTAACACATAAATGTGATGTCAAGACAGATGTTGAGACATCTGTTCCTGATACAGAATAATATCAACTTATAAAATAAATTGCATAGACTGTTAATCCAATTCGGTGCAACATCACATACTCTGGGGGCTACCAAGCCATAAAGGAAACTCACTATAATAATACTAGTCCAAAGTCTAAACAGTCAAAGTTTACAACTTCTCGCCTAATCGCTACCTTTGCAACTTTTATATATATATATATATATATATATATATATATATATATATATATATATATATATATATATATATATATATATATATATATATATATATATATATATATATATATAT
This sequence comes from Vicia sativa, assembly GCA_021764765.1. Taxonomy (NCBI): domain Eukaryota; kingdom Viridiplantae; phylum Streptophyta; class Magnoliopsida; order Fabales; family Fabaceae; genus Vicia; species Vicia sativa. Next base: position 153,433,339 of record CM038795.1, on the reverse strand, counting down.
ATATATAGAGAGAGAGAGAGAGAGAGAGAGAGAAGGATCAAATTACACCAAGAGTTACACCATGAGTTACACTCGCCAAAAACGCACTTTAGATTAATATTTTTAAAACCAACTGTTGATTGCAACATATCATCATATAGATCATACCTATAAAGTTTGAGATTAATCTATATGGATTGCAACATCCTCATATATATATATATATATATATATATATATATATATATATATATATATATATATATATATATATATATATCACCATCTATATATGAGATCTCCCTCTCACTCCCAATCGTGAAGTGATAGCTACAACCACAAACATTGTGACTATAATGGAAACCTAAAAGAAATTTACACTTTAAATAAACAATACTCAACTATTTGCTTAAAATCTCATGAGTGAGAATAATATTTCGTATTGCATAAAAGTTTCAGCAAAGAACAATAACTTGATAAACAATCAAGTAACAATAATTTGATAGACTATCAAGTGAGAAAATGTCTACCTCACTGTATCAAAAGATACGTGGGTGACTTACACAAATACAAGAGACTCTCAAAACCTAAAACTTGGAATTCTCCTAATTTTACAATTGTGAAAAGTTAAATTACATTAGGTCTAGGGTTCTCTTTAAATACTCCTGAGTAGTCAATAGGCTTTGAAATCTTCACCAACATATTTCTTGATCCATAAATTGATGGTTGCACCAATTATGCAGAAAAATCTTCTTAAATATTGGAATAAATCTTAAAAGTTTCTAAATTGTCTCAGCATCCAATTTTAGAAATTTTAATGTTGTTGGAGATTTGATTCACTTTTTCCATATTAAACTCTCTTGACCCACACAAAATATTGAGATATATTTAAATGAGATATCACAAATTCAAATCAAATCTATCAAGATTTAAAACAATTTGTATTGCTTTTCTAGTACATTATGTTACAACATATGATAAAACATATATCTTAAGTGTAACCTTCACACTTTGCTGTAGCAGTCAAATCAAGATGTTATGACATCTTGCTCATCATCTGTTGTAACACCCCAAAGTCTACCCAAAATTATAACAAAAATCAGAGTATTTAAAAACCTTCAACATATTTGGGGTATCACATTTCAACATAAAACAAAACTTGTAATTGCATTTATCATAGATACATAACATTTAGATGAACAATTTACAACATACTTTATTCATATGAAAACATAACAACCTTTTTAATAATTACGTAGTGGAATCACAACTTTCAACTTTAAATCATTTAACAACTTTATTCAACTAAAACAAATTTCAACTTATAATTATTCAACAACTAGAGTAATAACAACAACATAAAAACAAATAACATGCATTCCTCCTCAAGTGCAATGTATCAGAGCAACAAAACCGACTTGGACTAACAACAACTAATTCTTTATTCTCGAATACCTGCACGTTACCAGTATAAAAGTAACGACGAAATAAATGAAAGGGGTGAGATATCAACCAATATAAACAAGTGTATGATAAATAATATATTAGATTAGTTTATACAAATATCATCACTTTATAACAACAATTATGCAACAGCCAACAAACAACTTAATAACAACAAGAAAACACTTTAATCAATCAACATAACAACTTAAATCAAAATAACTTAATAACAACAACAACTTTAATCAACCAACACACCAACATAATAACTTAGAATATACAACTTCAAATGCGACACAACTATGCAACTCAACATAATGCATATGCATGTGGTACCATTGGAGCAGAACTCCCAACGTAAAAACTGTCATATTATGAGACATCAACAAGGAATAAGCATTCACCGCAGGTTGCCATCAAGGCCAAGACATAAGCCTTCGTCGCTAATTTGTCAATCCAGGCCAACGTGGTGCCAATCCAGGCCAACTTAATAATGCAAATATATGTGACTCAATGAATGCAACAATCACATACAATAACAACAATCTTCGTCACAAAAGGCACAAACCCGTATCAACAATGTACAATTAAATAGAGGTACTCAACATCGCTTCAACACTAGCCATAGGCCTACAACTTAATCAACGCATCAACAACAACTTATAACAACAACAACTCAATAATAACAATGTGTTCGACAACAACTTATTCACAACAATAAACCACATCACAATTCTATAAATCGGACAATCCAACTTAACCTGCAAATTAATTTATTCGACATAATTCCAACAAAACAAATCAACCAAGAATACCCACCAGTATATACGAACTACTCCGACAAATTTCAACTAATTCCGGTTAACTAATTTTACCACTTAAATCAGCTAATTCTACTTTCGGTACTATTTTCCTCTACTGCATTATTACTAATTCCACTGGTTCTATTTATTCAATCACTGTCATTAAATCTCAATGTTCCATTATTCTAGCTGCAACTTAATATACTCCTCCTACTAAAATTATCACAATTGTTATTCACTTGATACTGATATACTTTCTACTACAATTAAACTACGTACGTTTGATTACACTCTTATCCAATTAATTAAGTAATCCTATCATACTATACCAATTAAATTATTAGCATTGTAAGAATTTCCTAATCCATAATTATCCTTTACTAAGTGGCAGAAAAGAGAGAAAATAAAACCAACAGACAAAAATGGAGCACCATGACATCATACGGGGCATCCACCCCCTTAGCCCCTAATATGGGACGTCCACCCCTCAAATATGTGGCCTTGCAAATTTCCCTCTTTATTATAGGGCGCCCGCCCCCAATTTTTTCTCTCTTCATCTTCTTCTTCGTTTTCTGTCTATTTTTCCAGTTTTCATTATCAAAATTCCATCGATTCACAACAACCAGTACCACAATTATCACAGAAACAACAACTTAATTTCGGCAGCAAGACATCAATCGACATAACCAACTAGTTTTCTCATAATAAACACAAACTAATTTAATTTCAGAAAATCAATACGACACAGACAACAACAATCAACCCATGTCAAAATTCATGCAACCTAACCCCACATGCGGTTTAGCATATACCCGGTTATAGAGATTGAACCTCACCCTTACCTTAGAGTTGAAATGTCGGTCTCTCTATAATTTTCCGGCCGATTCCGAACTTCGCCGCAATTTCCAACCTTTTCCTCGACTGAACTTCTACGGTTAAATTTCATGCTTTGCTCTGCTAACCCTTGTACCTCTATGTATCATCCTATTTCACCAAACCCTAGCCTCTTTGCCAAAACTTCTCACGTACAACAACTTGTATTTTCTTATTGTCTTCACAAAGCCTTAACTTATAATAACATAGTTTAACCCTAATAAAATAATAAGAGTATTTTATTTGGGCCGACCGCTCACACCCCATCTTTACTATTTATCACACACTAACTAAATCCAATTTAATTAAATAAATAGTCCAATATAATAATATTATTTATAATATTATTTCTCCGATTAAACCGACTAATTACTCGACTATCCACTAAACAACTTAAACAACATAATAATCCAACTTCTCCTCTTAGAATAATACCGACCAATTCCCAACTTCGACAATTCCAAAAATTAAATCCTTAATTAATTTAACTAAATAATTAATTAAATTTCGGGTGTTACATTTGCATCAACGATATTTTAGCAAAATTGTTGTTAATTCTAAAACCATAGATCTAACAATTATTACTCGTGTTATTTCTATCCAGGAGACTATGAGACCCCTCTCATTCTCTTAAATCACACAACAGTGATAAACCACAAAACATACCAGAAGAAGACACACTTCAATAAATAGAATCAACTACTATTTAAAAGCTTATGGCTGATTCACAACTACAACTCAAAACTCAGTCCAACTTAAGCATCAAGATACAAGTGTAGCTCACAATAAAAAAAGAACAAAATAAACCCTATTGAATATTCTCACACTTGCACCACCACCTTCCTTAGGTTTAAAGTTTTTCTTTTTATAGCCTGAAATCAGTACGGACTTCGTGAATCAATGGGCTAATTAATCAACTGAGTTTGCATAATTGACAGGTGCAAAAATACAATGTTTCCTGAAATGTTATAACATTCATTCTTAGAAAACATGCAAAATCTGAATCATCCTTTTTGGCTTCTAGAAACACATTATCCTTGGAGCACAAAAAATGTGAAACAAATCTTCAGAGAATCTTCAGGATCTCATGCTGAAAATAAATCTTCCAAGAATAGAAAAATAGGGCACATTCTAATGTCGTACCAATATATCAAGACATATTATCCAACATCTTGCTAGAACACTTGTTTTAACAAAATGCAGCCAACAAAATAAAACCTAACAACCATCTTGGAAAAAGTTTAAGCAATCTAAGTGAAAGGCTCCAGGCACCCAATAGATGATACGCTTCTCACATATTTCAAGGATGAAAAGGTGAACTCGGAGAATCCTTTTCCTAAGGAGATAACTCCCCACTTCCCTAAGTTCTTCAAAAGTGTTGCAAGCTTGACACGGAGGTTGATTATTGAAAGTGGTTTTGTGCATTTCAGTCACAAAATTCTCTTTGTAAAGATTATATTTGCTTGCCTCTAGTCCTGCTTGATACTCATCCTTTATAATGGTGATTAAAAGTTTATCACCCTTCAATATAGGTCGAGGTAGTTAGGATGTTATGTCACATATACCATTCAAGGCTTCAACAAAAGTTTTGCGATGCTGGTCTGATTTTAGTATTTTAAGGTTTGAAATTGAGGATGGAGCAAACATATCCCAATTTTTTTAAAAAAGTTTCCATGAAATTGAGAAGATGTAACTTCCTCAAAAGAGAGTATGTATGAGGACGACAAATATCTCTAAGTTAGCCATCTTTCAAAAAGATTGATTTGGATGTTAAAATTAGAAGGTAGATTTCACAAACAAAAATATTTATTAAAATATTATAAGAATCTCTTAATAAAAAAACAAAAAACATATTTATATGTATAAACATACCTCAAAAGGATTTGTATGAAAATAATGACTAGTTTGAAATTTGAATTGAGGGAGAAAAAAAAGAAAGACACTATACCGTTGGCGAACAATGACAGTGAGCCGTGTAAGAAAAGGGAAGTAAATAATGAGTTGCCTGAAATAAACGCGACGCTGGTGCGTAAAAATTAAGAAATGATCGGTCGCGTGGTAAGTATATATCTGTAGTGATGAGCTGGAAAGAAAGAAAAATTGAATCGATGGCAAGAAGCGCGGGTCGATGCTTCTTCTACTTCTCTCTCAACCTGTTTTTCTTCTTCTTCATTTCTTCACTCGCCCACGATCATCAACAAACCCTAACCACTCTCAAAGGTAAAAAATCCTCTTCTTGTTCAATTTCGCTACTTTTTCTGTTCTTTCTAGATGAATTCAATTTCTTACCGCTTATTAATGTCTTTTAGGGTTTCATACTGTTTACACCGTCTTGCTGTGTTATTGGGGGTACATTTGATTATTTGTGTTTCTGCATTGTATTGTACCCTTTGTTTTTGAATATAATCTCAGTTCATTATCATTGCAGGTGTTGATATTGAAAAACCAAATTTAGATGTATCTCCTTCGTTACGTTTGGAGAATTCTGATACTCAAGGTTTCAAGAGTAAAAACATTAAGCTATGTGAGCGTGTTCGAGTTTCCGCCATCTCCAGATTGAACCTCAGAAGCTATGCTAATTCTTATCATATTACTTTGGCTCCATCTGTTGCCATTCCAGAAAGATTGCATACCAAAATTAAGATTTGTTTTCACAGGTAAGTACTTAACATGGACTCCTTATTTAGTTCCGTAAATTTTCTCAAGATTGATATTTATTATTTATAATGTTTGTGCAGGAATAACACTCTTGGATGGTGTCAGTGTGAAAAGGATGAATGGAAGGGTGTACAGAAGGGGGTCTGGACTGCAGTTATGTCACCTTATGAGACTAGATATGTTGATGTTAGGATTGACGGTGAAATACCGAGTTCAGTTACAGTTGCACTTGAAGAAGGTTTTCAACAATGGCGTCTCATTAGTCTTGCTGTTGGGTTGATATTGCTGTTATTGGCTCCGGTTATTAGCAGTTGGGTTCCGTTTTATTACAGCAGTTCAATGGCCATTGGAATCTTTCTTGTTGTTATAATCGTTCTTTTTCAGGTATATATATCAATTACTTCTGTATATACATAGATTTCATCTATTCTCCATGGCTTCCAATTTTTCTAACCAGTTTCTTCTGACTGTGACGCAGGGCATGAAGTTTTTGCCTACTGGAAGAAAAAATATCTTTTACCTTGCCATATATGGATCAGTGGTGAGTTTCATTCAGTTTTGACAGAAGTTCATTTGCATCTCTTCGTGTTTCACGTTCATACTATAACACTCTTAACATTACTATTGTGATATGTTTCAGCTTGGAGCTGGGTCATTCCTTTTGCACCAATTCTCTATGATCGTAAATTCAATTCTTCAGAGATTTGGGATGAGTGAAGAGATGCACAATCCTGTAAGTATATCTGTCTATTTATCTTTTAGATAACTTGTTGCAATTTTCTTAATGGTGTGTTAAGAGTTACAATTCATGTTAAACTGCTTAAGATCTATTATGCACATCTGGCTACCTTTGTCAGTTTTTTCTTCAGATCAGTACATATATTTGCTTGTCTGCTAGACATGCATTGGCAACTGTCTTCATTCATATAGGATTTGACTTTTCAACCAGACAACAATTCTTTTTCATGAAATACTTTACCTCTATGATTTGCAGGTTGCCCTTTTTGTACTACTGGGTATCATCTTGGCTGGAGCTGCTTTAGGCTACTGGATTGTCAGGAGATTTGTTATTTCAAAAGAAGACGGTAGTGTGGATGCTGGGGTTGCTCAGTTTGTGAAATGGGCAATGCGCATTATTGGGGCTACCTTTGTTTTGCAGGTTTGCATTTGTGTTTACACTAAATGAAATGAAATGCAATGCAATATGGCTTGATATAATTTTTCCTGTCACATGAGACACATATTTCTAGGTCTCTTGAATCAGAATATAATTAACTCTAGACCATAATATATATATTGCTAGTTCTATTTATTTTGAAAAAAATGCCTGCATTAATTAAACGAAGTATAATAAAATGACATATATTGGTAATGGTAACTATTCTGTAAGCAGCATAAGTTGGTAATATTTTTGATGAAATTGCACGGTGTGGTACAAATCTTTTTGTTTATTTATATGATTATATTGTGAAGTTGCCCCCTATTTATTCTGTGGTTTTTTGTTTTTCTATCAGAGCACTCTTGATACTCCTCTTGCAATTGGAGCCTTAATCTCCTGTGGAGCTGTTTGCCAAATTGGTTCTTTAGTAACATTACTTCATGAATGGTAAGTATGACTTTTCTTCAGCTTTACTAATACTTCACTTTAAGCAATGTGTTTTTGTCCGAAATGGTTTTCATGGTGATAACAACTTGCTACTATGGGATTTTGAATGTTTTCATGAATTGGTATAGGAAATAGTAATGGCTAATATAATTTTAGGTTATAACAAGAAAGTGGTATGCTGGTTTTTTACTGTTTAGGTGTCTCATGAAAATGTGAAACTTTACCCGTGTTCTGTGTTTGTTTGCCCTATTGTCTTTATCCATCAAAGATCATTCATTCAAGGCGTTCAATGCTTCAAGTTGTTGACTTCAAACCATGTTATTGTAATTTATGCAGGTATGAAACTTCTGGGAATGATGATTATTCACTAGATTGGGTGAGAGGAACTCCAGGTCGTGCAGAATTCCTTAGCAAGTCACCTCCCAAGGGAAAAATGTGGAAAAGCCCTAAAAGTGGCTCTAACGGAAATATGTGGAACAATCCTAAAAGGACGTCATGGTCTGACTCTCCTGTGAGAGGTATGTCTTTCCAATCTTGTTGATATGTGATAATGATTACTGCATGTTATTAGCCAAGCAAGATTTCACCTTTTCAGTGAATGGAACAATATTTTCACAAATAAGTAGATAAAATAATTTCACAAATAAGTAGATAAAATAATTTGAGCTTTTGGCTAAGGTAGATATCACCTGCCTGTTTATATGCATGCCCTCCAAGACAAAGCATTTTGATGTCCCTTATGTCCGCATCTGTAATAGCAAATTTTCATATGCAGTTTATATTTTGCAGTTTCAGTTCAATTTTGTGACATGAAAAAATTGTTTCAGTAAGAGATTTGTTTGTGCTCCTATTTTTATTATTATAAAAAACTAGTGGAAGTTTCTGTATTGTATTTCAGTTGCAGTAAAAATGCAGTGGATATGCTATCTAACTCATTTTGTCTGTTTTAGGTATTGTATCACCCTCTTCTGGATATTCGACACAGACACAAACTTCTGGGACTCAATTAGGGACAAACTATTATTCAACCTTCCACAAGACGGGCAATCGAAAGAAGTTCACCAAGGAAGAGTGGGATGACTTCACCAGAGACTCCACCAAGCAAGCTTTAGCTGAATGGGCAGCATCTCCAGAATTCACTGACTGGATCACTGAACATGCTGATCGGATAAAACTGCTTCCGAGCGAGACTTCAGATGAGATAATGGGGAGTGAATCAGATTCCACTGAAGGAGGAAGTGGAAATGATGGATTTCGATTTTTTAGCTGGCAGTGAGTTGATATGAATAACAATGTACTAACCAGCAGAAATTGATTTTTTTTTTCCATAGGGTTAGGGAACAATAACAATGAGAGTGTATTTTTTAGGTAGAACTTACGTTCGCTTACTAACCAACATGTAAAATGTAGAGATAGGTGGTTTATTAGTTTGCTTGAATTTTCTAAACTGAAATCATGCCAATTTTTTCACCATTGGATTTTTTTTGGTTACTTTTCCTGTAGTACCACTTTTTCAATTCAAATTCATTGAATACAAGTATTTTAAAGAAAATATATCTTTTTAATTTTTAGAAAATTCAATTATTTTTAATTTTTAATATGTTAAAGACAAGTATTTCAAAATAATATTCTTTTTTAAATTCTTAAAAGTGCCCTTAAAACACTCATTAATCTTTCCTATAAGATTGTATACCTTATATAAACTGATATAACTTTTGGAGACCCATTTATATACTTATTATATATATTTGTCACTAAATGTATACATTTTTAATATATATTAATGAATTTTTTATATGTACCCATTATAATCAATCCAATTCACCCAATTATTTTATTTTATCACCTTCAATAAATTTATTTTAAGACCTTCAAGTTTTTTCTAGATCTATGGTATGTTATGCCCCTTTTCTCAATAGTTTGTCTACATTTTATCTCCTTTTAAAACTTTTTTTTTTTTATATTTATTATTATACACTTTTAATTATATAAGACATGAGAGAGATATGAATGAATAATTAGAAAGGTGGTGGTCTAAATTCTATTGTGACAAGTCAGCGTCATTAAAGGATTACAATATGATAATATCTAATAATATCTATGATGAGAATGAAATTAAAAGAATATTTGTTGAATGATATTAGAGGCAACTAGAGTAAGAGCCTAACTACAAAATTGTTTTGAAGCATTTCATCCAAGACTTCCAAGACTGAGGAGTGAATTTTTAAAATGTTAGAATTTAATTAGGGATTTTTTATTTTTGAATTTGTTTGAAGGAGTATAGCCTTAACTTTTGAGTTGGAGAAAAATATTTTTTTGGATAAATATTTTGAAAAAATGAATTATAAATTTGTTTTAATCTTAGAAAAGTACTTTAATTCAAAGCTATAAGAATAAGGAGATATACAAAATTGTGCAAATTTTACGAGAATTAATTTATGAGTCATATCTTGAAGTTATGAAAAATAATAATTGAATAGAGATTAATAAAAGAGACTAATAAATCAGACTTAAGTCATTGAGAATCAATTTGATTTTATGTCTAGAATATCGATCATGGAAGCCTTGTATTATATCATGGAGCAGTATCAAATGGACCAACAAAACTTGTATTTTTTTTATTTGGAGAAAACTAATGATAGAATGCTTAAAGAGACTTTGTGGAAAACCTAGAGAAAAAAGGGGTCTGGATTGCATATATTTGAGCTATCTAAGATACAGGGTGAATAAACATATGATTTCTCTATTTCAGTAGATTTACATCAAGGTTCAATCCTAAGCCCCTACCATTTTATTTTAGTTTTTGATGTAATCGCGAAACACATCAAAGAGCTAGCACCGACATACATGCTTTTGTAGATGATATATTTCAACTTGAAGAGTAGAAGGGGGATTTAAATGAGAGGTTGGAGACGAGCTTTAGAAACACATGGTTTTTACCTACTTAGAAGTAAAATAGAGTACATGAGATGTGAGTTCAACAAAAGAAGAAGCACATATAACTTAGAGGTGAAAGTTGTAGACCACATCATCCCTTAAGTTCCATAGTTTAAATATCTCTAATCCATAATACAAAATGATGGGGAACCTGTAGTAGATGTAATCAATCGAACTAACGCTAAGTGGATGAAATGTAATAAGGCTTTAGGAGTTTTATGTGACACAAAGGTACTTCATGTTGAAGGAAAAGTTTTATCGGACTGCAGTTTCCCGTCTCCTATGATGCTATATGGGATAAATTGTTGGACAAGTCAGAATCACCACAAGAATAAAGTAAGTGGGAGTAGAGATGATGATGATGCATTTAATGTGTGGTAGGACTAGATACAATAAGATTAGAACTGAAAATATTAGAGAGAGTATTTGGGTAACACATATAGTAGAGGTGATGATTGAAAATAAACTTAGGGGGTTTGAGAGTGTAAAGAGAAGACTTGTATATTTGGTGGTAAGGAGAGTAGATCAGATGAAGAGAAGTCAAATAACTAGAGAAAGAAGACCCGCATCTACCAAGAAATGTCTCTAGCGCCAGAACTTGGAGAATTTGTATGAACGTTGATAAAGCGGCTCAAATTTTATGTTGTATATGTTAGCACGTACCACCTCGTTAAGTGGATAAACATGTAGTATTGGTCCTTGAAGTTTTTCACACTCTTTGAATAAACCTTAAACATCTTAGTACTCAGCCTAAAACTGTGACCCAAGCTAAATCAACATAACTCCATTGAGCTTTAAAGATGAGGAAGAAGAGTGCCATAGACTATGCACATTTATTGTATTCAAACTCGTACTCAAAGACTTTGATTAAGCCCAACTCAGCGTGTGCAATTGTGAAGGAGAAGTTATTGATTGATTTAGAACGCCTACCTCAAAGTTGTTATAGGGAAGGAAGAAACCTATTAAAGAAAACAAGCATTTGCGGAGAAGGATGACACACCTCTTGTACTTGCTACAAACCCTCTTATCCCCTTCGAGAGGAAGCACTCACTAGTTTAAGGAGGGATCCACTTAAGTAAAAGGCATAACCCATACGACTTTTGCTAACCAATGTAGATATGTTATATAACATGTCTTAATCCACCAACACGATAGAGTGATCTCATATCGTCTTATGGGCTGCGGGTTCAGAGTTGTCCACTTCAAAAGAGACTTCTAACATATAAAAGAAATGATCGTAAGTAGAAGCACAAGGTCAATATAAATACAAACTTTACGCCCTACCAAAGTTCACTTATGACAATAAAATTTGCTAAGGTACAATTAAAAAAAAGATTAAAAACTCATGGCTCTGCTCTTTAGAAACCCTAATAAAACAAGCAAGTATGAAAAGAAAAGTCCAGGTTCAGATGCCACCCAATAAAAGATGAACGTAGTAATCCACATGTTGTACACTCTACCATAAGAGGTGACACAATTACGTCAAAGTTAATGGGTAATGATAGAAGATTGACGAAGATAAAAGAGGTCGTAGCATTGTAGAAGAGCTCTTAAAGATTCACAAATGGTGAAAAGTGGAACATAGTAACCCCATAGTGTATATATCCTCCAAGGAAGATGAATCATGCAATCCGCAATGTTGAGAAATGTGAAGTGCACCACCAACAATTGGGATCTCATCACACACTATTTAATAATACTCAAATGCCCTAGTTTTAGAAGGAATAATTATTGCAGAATGTATAGACATATGTAAAAAATGTGCATGTGAAACATTGCTAATAAGGAGAGAGATATTTAATGAACCTCTTTCCAAAGACATCAATGTCCCATCAAGACTCTTATATTTCCCTCTATCAGAGGTCAGACTGAAGATGAACCTTATAATACCCTCGTTCTACGACATATGAACAATGGATTTGAAGACAATTGTTATGTATTGCCCATACAACCTATAAAGAAAAACCAATAACAAGTGATAAAGAACAAGGCACACGAAACAGGTGAACCCTCATCCTTACCGAGGATACCCGATCACGCCCATCACTAAATCTAATCGAATTACAATCTGCACAAAGTGTCGAATCACACACAAACGATTTTAACCGTTCATACTATATAAAGACTAGATCACATCATTTTAGATATTCAATCTATTTCCACTTTAAAATTATTTTTTACTCATTCATTAACTTAGTATAGAAGTGCAAATTTTGTAGGTCTACCTCCTTTCCACCGCACCGCATTGAGTGTCAGGTCCACGGTGAAGTATTATGTATCATATTTAAACACAGTGAAGTATTATGTATCATATCTAAATCCAATTTCATCGCTTATTATTATAAAATATTTGCGTAATATTTTTAAACATTGTTTTAATTGAACATGTCCTAAACAACTTATGTATGGGCAATATTTTAGCAAGAAAGATACAGTAAATTTCTTTCTATTATTGAGATGTTCTATGATTGAATGAAACAGTGCAATAGAGTGAAATTGATTTAAGATTTCATTTCTTTTGTTTAAATTGTAATTAAATGATAAAGCCACTGTCCTAAATAATGAATGAAAACATCATATAAAAAAATGAAATCATGTATTTCTTTTGATTATTGCGTAATATTTTCAAACGTTGTTTTAATTGAACATGTCCTAAACAACTTATGTACACAATATATCGAACACTATTCGATTTGAAAGACATGGTTAATTAATTAATTAATTGTATTCAAATATGTAAACAAAATTCCTAAACAATCTAAAGAAATGGTTCAACATAGGCACATAACAGAACCCTCTCTTGTCAACTCTTCATTTTACTACCAAAACCCCAAACCCAAAACCCTTCTTCTCAACAATGTATCTCCCCCGCCACACACTCATCAGAACATTCCTCCACCGCCGCCCCTTCTCCCATTCCGCCGCCGCCATCCTCCACCCTCCAAATCCAGACCTAGAGCCCCTCACCTACCTCCCAGGCTTCCCCAAACCTGACCCTAAGTACGACGAAACCATCCTCGCGATTCCCCGCAGAGATTCCGGGAAGAACATTTCGGCTAAGGAGCGCAAAGTCGGCCGCGTTCCGAGCATAGTCTTCGAGCAGGAAGATGGCCAGCACGGCGGTAACAAACGCCTCATTTCCGTCCGCTCCGATCAGATCAGGAAGCTCGTTAACCACCTCGGACGCTCGTTTTTCCTCTCACGTCTCTTCAATCTACAAGTTCTTCACCAATTCGATTCCGATTCAAACCCTAACGACAACGATGTCATCGAAAACGTTCGAGTTTTGCCCCGCAGTGTATGCATTGTTGTTTTCCTGATTATTTGCTATTTGAATTCGGCTAGGTTACTCTATTAGAAATTTACTAATTTTTGTTGAATTGATTTGATTTTTGAGTTCAATCTTTGTACGCAATGAAATTGATGAAATTTATTGGAAATTCGACAGCTTCATTTGAAAGCTGGCACAGATGCACCTTTGAATGTTACATTTATAAGGGCTCCATCAGATGCTTGGTTGAAAGTTGATATTCCTATTGTATTCATAGGTGATGATATATCCCCTGGACTCAAGAAAGGTTAGTTCAATACATGTAGAAAAATTACTATTGTTCTTCTCCTGCTTTTGTTTTTAACAAGTTAAATCTGATATATTTACTCACGGTATGACACAACCTTTACTTAATTTTGTGAATTTTTTTGTGTGCCATTGTTTGTTAATTCTTTTTGCTGTTAGTTGTTGAAACAATTAGTAACTTACTTGCTGTTAGTTAGTTGCTACCAACAATTTGTATTTGCATTTTCTCAATCAATGTCAATTGAATACGAAACCTCTTTAAGAGTTTAATACTCCAGCTTTTGCTCTCTCCCATCTTTCACTATTGCACTTAACACACTTTTCATCTGTCTAAATTTTGGAGTCAATAGAGAAACAAGTTTGTGCTTAAGAGTATACAAAGTTCCCTATAACAGGCCAAGTCTACAGTTTTTGTCTAGGTTCAATTTTATGCTTATGGGATTTTATGCTAGATGGTGTTGTGCAATTTGGTTTTAAGTTTTATGAGAAAGTTTCAAATTCTCTGTTCCATATGGCACAGTGCTATGCCCATTTGTTTTATCGTGATGGTAGATAAATATGTCTAAGACAGTAAGACTTTCAAGGTTGTTTGGGTAAACAACTATTCAATAACCATTTAATATATGAGTGGTTATGGATAAGCCTTTTAATGCGTACAGGGTTTTATGCTAGGTGGTTTGTGCAATGAGTTTTAATTTTTATGAGGAGGGTTCAAGTTCTTTCTTCATATGGCTATGTATAGCAAAGTGTGGTACAGGGCTATGTCCATTTTTTTTACCATGGTAGCTAGTAGTGGCTGTTCGGGTTCCACCAGTGTGTGACTTAGTGAGAATTTTATGTACAAAACATACCATGAACAGAGAGACTGTTTCTATGGCTGAAAAGTCATGACCGCCAAGGGATAAAGTAATTTACTATTATTCCAATCAATATTATTTTAGAAGAAAGCTCTCCACTCTCAACTATTAATTATTTAGTTATCAAAACTATATCCTGTAAATTGGCTATATTAAATAGTGCCATCTATGTCATTAGTTCTTTAGAATATGTGCTATTGTGATCTATCTCCATGTTTCTTGCATAAGATGTCCGTTTGTATTTGGAATTTATAAATTTGTATAATAATATAGATGACTCTGTGACTCTGAGTTCTGCTACATGAGTCTTTCTATTCCAATTTCAACTAATACTTTTGATCAAATTTTGTTGAGCTACCCTACTATACATAGTATATAGGAGTAGTAAGTTTTTTTATGTGTTCCCATCTACCTTATGTGATAATTTAATTAATTAATTATCTTGCTGTGGAGCTATTAATTTTATATATTTTCTAAATTCCAATAAATGTTGATCTTCTGCTATTTCCAGAGGTCCAACTGATAAATAATTGTATAAAGGTTTACTCAGGTTAAGAACAATATCGATCAGCTTAGTAAATGTATCCATTTGATTCAGGAATATTTTCTTATTGTGAATTTTAGACTGTATTGGACATTTCTGACTTTTCTGTATGATCCCCCTACTCTAACTGATATGGACAAACACTTTGGTATTGGTATTAATATCTTTACATTAATAACAAAGCAGTTTGTTTTATTCTTACAATCGCCTTTACTTGGCTGAGTAGTATTCATCACTTTACAATTTTGGCAGGTGCTTCTTTGAATACCATCAAAAGGACTGTTAAGTACCTATGCCCCGCAGACATTATTCCTCCATATATTGAAGTGGATTTAAGTGAGTTAGATGTGGGCCAGAAGGTGGTCATGGGTGATCTCAATATTCATCCAGCATTAAAACTTCTTCACTCAAAAGATGAAGCTGTTTGTAAAATTATGGGCCAAAGAGTTTCTGAACTACAACCAAAGAAATCCAAGTAACTACTTATTGCATCTTTGGTGGTTGCTATTGCTGCACCGAAGCATTTTTTAGCTCACATGTAACATTTGCAGTCATCTTATTAGTTGATTCTTGGCTTCAATGAAGGACACGGCTATAGAATTTCAATGTTAGGTTGTTACAAGCTTCCCTTTTGTTGCCTATTCAGTGTACTCTTTCTGCCGTTTCGTTTGGCATATAAAAGCATATATTGCAAATGAGAATAGGAAGTTAATATGGTGAGATCATGAATGCAATAGAAATGTTATGTTTTGTTTTGGGTTATTACAAGTAGAGGGTCACCAGTGAGTCCCCTCCCATCCTTAATAAATTGTAGTTAAGGCGTTTTCTCCATAACTCCAGTTTGAATGTTAGATATCTGACAGTTAATTTATAATTTTTTTCTAATTGTATCAGTTTTTGAATTTTGTCATGATATCACTATTATTTTTTACTCATGTTTCACAATCGTGCTTGCAAATTAATATTTCACAATTCTGTGAATTTCAGTCTGCAATGTCTAGTTTTGTTCACGATGTCAGTTTTGAATTTTACATTCCTGTGATGAAATCTTTGTAGCTAAGCTCAAAATTAATATTTCATAATTCTGTGAATTTTACAAAGCTCTAGAAATTATGTTATGAATAAACCTTGTATGATCATCGGATAATGTTCTTTTTACCGTATAGCAGCTTAGAAACTTAGCAGAAGCAAATCTACCTGAAGAGAGATAGCCAAATATTTACATCGATTATGGTTTTATATTGATCATAATCGTGTGTGGTATGTATGTTGGTGTCATGGTGTGTTTATCTGTTCAGCCTCTTACTAATTAGGAAATTCAAACATTATCACAAAATCGACCAAACTTGGGCATTGCCCATTATCCCTACATCAATTTGCTTGTTTTAAATCCTTTTATTTTAATTAAATAAAATCAAGCAGGTTATTTCATTCTATGGTGACTCTTAAATGATAATGTTTGAGCCAAAAGAGTCATACTATATAATAAGCGGTACAACACATACTATATAATGTGTAAGTACCCTCCACCCTAGTGACATAGTGACATTCTTAATAAGAAAGGGAAAATTGTTGTAATTTTAGAAAAAAATTGTTTTTGTTTTTAGTTCATCTATCTAGTGTTTTAAAAATTGTACCAGACCTCAAATTAGTGAGGATATTGAGTCATTAGTTTATTGATCGAACTATTAGTTTATTGGTCGAACTATTGGGTCACTGATCGAATAACATGATTAAGATTTTATGGTTGTGGTAATTATAAGCTGATGAGAAAAAAAAGTTGTGATTATTTTTGAATGGTATGATAATGACATGGGTGATCGCACAAAGGATGTAATTAGATCGTTGAAAGATAAAAATGATGAACTTATAGAGATGTTGAGCGAAAGAGAGAAAAACGAAGAATCGTTGAAGATGAAGAACAAGTTTATGGGTTATATACAGGGCCGACCCAATTAGTCTGGAGGCCCCGTTCCAATTAAAAAAATAGGCCTAAATTATAAAAGAATTACACTTTAAAAATATGTTTTTACACCTATTTTTAAGAACCCGGTATAAAATAACAAGTGCTTGAAAATGAGTTGTGATTTTACAACTACTTCTAAAATAATAGGTGTAAATTCTATTGTTTTGTAATTAAAAAAATTATTGGGCCCCAAAATTTGGGGGCCAAGTGCTGCAGCACTTGCTTCACATGCCATGGGATGGCCCTGGTTATATATTGGGTTTATCATTTGTGTTTACAATGTTATTTATGTTTGCATTTGTTGCAACCTAATTATTTAAGTAGGTGTAATCTATAATATGAATTGTGTTTGTAACTTGTGTCTGCATTATTTGTAAGACAACTTATGTTATTTGGATTAACATGTAATTTTAAATTTAATTGAAATGAATTGTGTTAGTTTAATTTATCAATATGCAGACCTGAAAATATGTTGATTTATTTTAATTTATAAGTTCAATATCCAAACCTGTAATTTAAATTATTGATAGATATGCATACCCTGTAATATTCTAAATATGTATATTCAAATCAGACCTGTATCATGTAGTCTTGTATCATGGTTCTAAATTATGCAAATCTGTATCATGTTTCTAAATTGTAGAATGATTAATACACCACATTTCACAATATATTCAATTCATAACATTTCATACCATAAACAAGTGTCATAAACTATTTCATAACAATTACTCTTCATAAATAGTAATAAATAGATTCAATTCTTAAACAAGTAGCATTAGCCATTACATAATAGGCTTAATTCTAAAATCATTACAGGTTCACTTCACAAATCAGTAAATAGCCCATTACATTACATGTTTACTTCCAAAAATATAAGAAACCCTAACGTAAAACTATTCTTGACTTGGTATTGGTGCTCGCGACCCTCTTTCGATGACAGTTTACCCAACATCCTTTTCTTCTTTCTTTTTTGTCTTAATCAATTCATCATCATACCTGTGAGAATTGTTCATGGCCAACTCCTTGAATTAGCTCTAATGCTTTTCTTTTGGCCCTATAGACTTGGTTTTTTGACAACTTCACACCCCATTCTACAATCAAACATTTAGTTCTCATATCAGGACCATGTCTCAACGTATACATAAATTTGCAACCTGACTACTCAGTTGTTGCTTGTCTATTCTTAGGTGTTCTATGACGACTATGTTTTTTATTGAGACTTACAAATTGCCAAAATGTATCGTCAGTCCTCGTACTAAACTGTATATAATATGACAATCATCCATGCATCTTACCACTATTCTCTTCTTATCATTCTTTAAAAATAAATTAAAAAAATATTATTGTTGAGTTGAGTAAAACAAAAATCTGTATTAAAATACATACAAATTTAATAGCGATTTAATAAAACCAATAAATTAACATGTGTCAATAATAGTAAAAAATATATATTGTACAGATATGAAATACAGTGGATACTAATATATGCGTATTTGTGCTTATACTCGTTTATTTTTATAGATAATAGTCGAAGTTTTTACTCGTATTCATTTTACTATTTTTTGTGAATAAATTTTGCGGGGTATCCATGCCATATCCATTTTTTTAATTTGTTTTGGGACATTCCCAATTTTATTTAATTCATAAATGTCAATAACCAAAATTAAATGGTCAAAATTTTGCAGTGTTCATATTCAAACAATAAGATTAAAAATAAAGAAAAAAACATTTCATATTATCCAAAACCAACAACTCATTTAGTTTTATTTTTATTTTTAAAAACTTTTTAATTGAACATATTCAAACATCAAATATGATAAGTATATAATAAATAAACAAAATTCCAAGATAAGTTATGATTAAAAGAAAGATGTACAGAGATTGACAATATAAATTCCCCTTCCCTCAAAAAATTCGAAAACCTAAAGAACATGCCAAGAAACGATGCACACTAACAACAACTCAGAACATAGCAGAACCACCGCCATGAGCATTCTCTCTTCCCGAACAAGCTCCCGTTCCGTAACCGAAACCGTCAACGGTTCCCACAAATTCGTAATCAAGGGCTACTCACTCGCCAAAGGAATGGGAGTCGGAAAACACATAGCCAGCGAAACCTTCACCGTCGGCGGTTACCAATGGGCAATCTACTTCTACCCCGACGGTAAAAACCCCGAAGATAATTCCGCCTATGTTTCCGTTTTCATCGCTCTCGCTTCCGAAGGTACCGATGTCCGTGCTCTCTTTGAACTCACTTTGCTTGATCAGAGTCCTAACGGAAAGCATAAGGTTCATAGTCACTTTGATCGATCTCTCGAGAGCGGTCCTTATACTCTCAAGTATAGAGGCAGCATGTGGTTCGTTTAATCATTTCCATTTTCGCTAATTTTAACTGAATTGTTTTGATTTTAGGGTTTAGGGTTTTCATCTGTTTACTTGAATTGTATGTTGATTTTGTGTTAGGGGATATAAGCGATTTTTCAAACGCGCGCAACTAGAGGCGTCATCCTTTCTTAAGGATGACTGCTTGAAGATAAATTGCACTGTTGGTGTTGTTGTGTCGTCGATAGATTGTTCTAAATTGACTACCATACATGTTCCTGAATCTGATATTGGATCGCATTTCGGTATGCTGCTAGAGAATGAGGAAGGGTCTGATGTTACTTTCTCTGTTGGAGGAGAAAGGTTTCACGCACATAAACTTGTTATGGCAGCGAGGTCAACTGCTTTTGAAACTGAGTTTTTTAATAGGATGGAGGAAGATGATTGTGATGTTGTTGTTGTTACGGATATGGAGCCTAAGGTCTTCAAGGTTTGCTCTTTTTCTCTAACCTGACATGATCAAGTGTTGCATATTATCTGCTTGGTTATGTAATGTTCTTTGAATCTGTTGTTGGGCAGGCTTTGCTTCACTTTATTTATAGAGATGCACTTATAGAAGATGAAGAGTTCTTCATGTCAGGTTCATCGTTCCTGCCTTCAATATCTGAAACATTTGCAGCGAAGTTATTAGCTGCTGCCGAAAAATATGACTTGCCTAGACTTAAGCTGATGTGTGAGTCTGTACTTTGCAAAGATATATCTATAGATTCGGTTGCCTATATTCTGGCTCTTGCCGATCGCCATCATGCTACGGAGTTAAAGTCCATCTGTCTACAATTTTCAGCTGAAAACCTTATTGGTGAGTTTGTTTATTTTACACTAAACTATAGTCAGCTACATTTAAGCTTATTATATATTGGCATCAATCTGGTTATGCAACAAGTAGACTATTGGTATGTGTGTAATCTTTTCTGTTTGCTTTATGGCATTGGCTTATTTTGCAATCATTAACTGGTTAGGGGGACTTCACTTATAATTGTTAGGCTGTTGGCATGCATTAGCAGTTTAACCCCCTTACGTTCTCCCTTTTGCACGTGGAAATTTATATATCATCAGGAACAATGTAGAAACTGAGAAAATTCACCACAGATCATACTTAACATACTATACTTAAACAAACAGATTCACTACTTATCACTCTTAATATATTATACTTAAACAAACTCAATGTCTTTTTTTTATGCTCACCGATGAAAATGTTTTAACTCTCAATATTATGAACATGTGTAGAAACATTGTTTTTCTTGATTGAGTTTGAATCTATGTATCTTGGATGGCAGGCAGCCCCAATCCCCAAGACGCTACGGTGGTAGCTGCTATGTCAAAATCTAGAGAAACAACACAAAATTTATACCATACAAATATAAGCTCAAAAATAAAAGAATACACCAAATTAATGACATCAATAAATACAGTTTACTTTCATTGGTGCCAATATTCAAACCAAACATAAAGCAAATAAGTTGCAGCCTTCAAAGTTTAAAATACCTTACCTAGATATTTAAAATATATTCTACATTTGATATGATTCCTTAAATGGAATCTCTACTTTCAAGGTCTTCCTTGTCATCATATTTTCTCTCGTCACTACTACTAGACCTCATTTATTCTGCATCCTCCTCCTTTTCTGTGTTTTGCTTCTACGCTGTGTGTTGCACGCTTGAAAATCACACAAGGAGACTGGGAGACATACCTGTTCAAGTTTTAGGAGAGACAAATCTGCTTCCCAGAGAGAGAAGTAATGAAACAAAACAAAAGCCCTATTTGGTTGTCATTAACAATTTTAGTGTGATATGACCAACGGGTCCCAAAAAACAGAGGGAACTCATAGTTGAGGGGATATTTGGGTTTTTGCAAGAGTTTTACTTAGAAGCTGCTACAGATACTGTTTGCATTGCAATGCGATAACTGCTCCTTAAAACTGAAACACAATGAGGTTTTGCGTAGCGACGAAGTGCCGCAACGGCGTGATAGCACTCGCTTTTGAGTACATAGGACTGAATCATTTTGTATATGTATCTATGAAATTAAGACTATATCTTCCATAATATATATTCTTACTTCAGTGTAGAAAAATGAAGAGTGGTTAAAAAAAGACACTCAGCTGATTCACCGATCCTAGCTCTATGTTACTTATGTGATTGGAAAATTTTCTGGCCTAATTACCGGGGTTGATAATAATTGAGGAGCATTCTTTACTTTCTGGTTGTTTGTGGGATCAACCATATCTTGGTCCATCTGGTAGTGGGTTGCATAGGTTGGAAGCATATATACTCAATGTAAGAATGGTTTGGAATAAAAAAATGTACATATGGAAAGAAAATTCAAAATACAAGATGTAATATTGTATAGTCATGTTAACACACTTATAGAAACTATAAACATCTATATAAATGCACAATATTCTTAAATGGAACATTATTAATTTCTCTTTTACACATGACAAGATTAATAGATAACTATCTTAATAGAAATTAGAAAAACCAAGATACATATCTTTGCTACCCATATTAGAAAATATTCTTTCTTGATAAAATGTTGCAAATTTTTCATATTTTTCCCCAACCCATGTTAGAATGTCACAAAAAACATCATTAGTCCCATTGCCTATTATTTACCATTTGATACAAATTGAATCCTTCTTGTTTCTCTCAATCCCATGTCCAGAAAAAACTTGCTTTTATGCCTAGTTCATCAAGAGACAATACTTTATATTGTTTGCCAAGTGACAACTCTGCCAACTAAAGAAATTAGCTTAGCATAGCGAAATTTGAACAAATCACTATTGTTGCGTGATATACTATTTAATTCAGAATGTTGTCAAATAGAAACTTTAGTGATGCTATAGCACTGTTGTGTAACAGAATTTGAACAAATTGTTATTTTCTTCAATCCACAATTGACAATATTGTGTCCCACAACTTCATCTTTTCTTAGCAAAAGTCAAGTGTAGGAATGTACATAAACAAAATCCTCTACTTTTTTTGAATCCATTTTTGTTTCTCTTCAAAGAATAGCTAAAGGAGTATGTAGTCCAATCTCTCTCACTGCATGATGACAAACAGAAGTTGTCCAAGAAGCTTTAAGGCTGGTCTTTGGAACAGTATCCCAAAAATACTGGTCAATAATTTTTAAAAAATAACTGAGTTGAAGGATACATCCTGGATTTATATTTAGGCGGATATGTGTTTCAAAATTGGATACTCTTAGAATTAGAATTTCGAATTGGACCTAACTCATCCTTACTTAGCTGGTTCGTAAGGTGAGGACTGCCTGCGCTTTTATAAGAACTACATCGATTATATTTCAAGGTGATAGGAGACTAAACCCAATCCTTCAAATCAGCTCATGGTGGCGCTGGAAGCTGCAACGAAGGCTATCCAAATGCCTATTAAGGTGGCTGGAGACAGACCATAAATAAGGCAGAATTTCCAGCACAGCTCTCATGCCCAAACCTAGTATAAAATAAACTCTTATACTATCTCAGAATTTAGTTTTGATTGGGCCTAACTTCTCCTAACGAAATCATTTTTGTAAGGTGAGGTGGGCCCGTCTCAATGGTGGTGTTGGAGGCTGCAAAAAAGCTAACCAAAATGCTGTAATTAGGGTAGAATTTCCAACAGATAGGCTGATAATGCTAATACTTTACCATTTTTGAAGTATTGGAGCTTCATGGAGTGGTACAGATGTTAATTTTTTTACTATCGAGCATTCTTCCCATGCAACCATTTCTCCTATAACATTGGAAGAGTTAGTAACATCTCAATTACAACTTTCACTTGCTTGTTCCCTGCTTTTCATGCTGCAGTTTCTTCTCTTCTACCTAGAGCCAGTTTGGATAAACAACTTATTTGAAACTTATATAGATCAAGTGTTAATCAAAATAAGCACTTATGACTAACGCTTTTCATAAGCTATATTTATAACAAAAGATAAAATGAATTTAAATTGTTTCTATATATGCTCTAAGTTGTTTTCATAACTTATCTCGGAGAACTTAAAAAAATAAATTCAAAAAAATTGACGAAAAATGTACTAAGTTGTTTTGATAAGGTCACTCAAACAATGTCAGTCACTCAAACGATGTCACAAAACTTATGTCAGTGTCACAACTTATGTATGCTCAAATAAAACAATCCAAACAGGCCCCTAATCTTTCTGTTTCACTTTTCAAGTGTGATTTAAGGTTTTTTACTTGTGCTATTTTTTATATGCATATCTATGAATTGACATGCTTCTTTTTGAAATTTATGACTTAGTGTAATCTTACAATCAGTATTAGTGCTATGATTGCACAATTTACAATTTTACTTCCCCTCTCTGATTTTGCGTAAACTCTCGGTTTTTAGTACCTTGGATTTATAGTACCAAGCTACTTTGAAATGGAATTCCCACAAACATGAGGAATACAATTGCGGTTTCCAGTCTGTTGGCTCAAATTTTATGATCTTAAACCTTGCCAACAGGTTGACTGTTTCACCGATGGGTTGGTAGAATCGGATTGAAATGGAGATGAGGCAGCTGGGGAACCTCAGAATTGCTCAGTATGTAGCTTGGGCATGGGAGCAAAGACAAAGTTATCTCTTGGGAGTTCTAAGTTCACATGAAGAACCGTTAATCACGTGAAAGAAAGAACTGAAGAAAAAGTTGGATTGCATGGATTTGTTTGGGTTGTGTGCTGGGATGGTGCAGTGATGTAAGGATGGGATTGAACGTAAGTGAAGTTACTGCACTGCTTTTGTCAAATGCCACAATGTGTTGGCCAAATGTTAGGGTTTTATTAGCATTCAGTCAGAGTTACAAAATATGGATCTAACTCATAATTCCTAGCGAGTTTGCACAAGTTCACCCGAGTAAGCCCGTGGGAGTTTGGTAAACATGATTGGTATAAAAAATGGAAGTATTTTACAACAGGAGTGAAGGCTTGATTAGTATCCATTAGAATTGAATCACCGACACTTAGCGGGCTTGATGTTGGCTTTCATATGGTACCAGTCTCATGATCCTTACAACTGTATAGATGAGTCAAATTGCAGCGACATGGTTCATGCTTTTAGCTTCAGGACTTTTGTGCTATTTCTGGGAAATTTAATTTCCTGAAGAACTTGATTCAGGCCTTGGCTCTTCAATTGTGATATGGGTGTAAGCTTTTAAATGTCTCGAAAAATGTGCTCATCAGTATGCCTAGGTCATGTTTCCATCGTCAAGAATTTGTGGGCTGCTGTTATGCATTTTTAAGATGTTTATATTCAAGTCTTAAATTCTTCACACTAGTCATAAACTTATGACTTATTCACTCTTTGCTTTTTATATTCAAGTCTTAAATTCTTCACACTAGTCATAAGACTTATGACTTATTCACTTTGCTTTTTATTAAAGGAGTAGATCATAGGCCTATAACAAGTAAGCTGACTAAAGCTTATTGTAGAAACAATGTACAGTAGCCTAACCTTGTAACTAACCGCAACTAACTGTCTAACACAGGTAGATGCAACAGCTCTAACAGATTGTAACTAACTGGCTGACCTGCATCAGTTGCATTTGATTCTTATCATTTCTTTATTCTGTTTGCTGCAGCTGTGATGCAGTCTGATGGTTTTGAGTATCTAAAGGAAAACTGTCCGTTGCTGCAATCAGAACTGCTCAAGACAGTTGCAGGAGGGGATGAGGAATTTAGTGGAGAAGGAAAATGCCGAAGTGTGTGGGCCCAAGTCTCCGATGGCGGTGAGACTAATGATAGAAGCGTAAGACAACTAACCTGGGAAAATGGAGTTGAAAGAGGGCAGAGCTTATGGGTAAACCTTTCTGACGGCGTTAACAATGATAGGAGTCCAGGGCAAGAAGCTTGATGAAGTAAAAGCTACCATTCCTTGTTAGTTAGGCTCAGGTATAGATTAAACTCTATCAATAACCCCTATTTGAATGGAGAAGGGGGGAGAGGAGAGGAGTTCAAAACAATGTAAAGAAAGGTGGCTGAGATACAGCCACCATTGTAACATGACTGTTGTTGTTTTTTTACACGAATTGAGTTGTAGAAATAAGTTGACGTTGTATGGAAGTTTGTCTTGTCTGTTTGTTACATTATATTAACTGGTCTTGCTTTACTTGAATATGGTAGTAGCATTTCTTGAAGAATATTTATTTTCACGATGTAAAATTTATTGAGGTAACCAATGTGCAGTGTTATATGATGCTTGTTTTATTTCTACAATTACCTTGGGTTTGTTCTTTATACACGGTCTCATTTTTTTATCTGGTAATTAGTTTATTCTAACTTCTAACTTCACCATTTTTAGACGAAGAGATGAGATCATAGATCAAAATGAATACAAAGTTTCAACCAGATAAAATCATATTGGATTAATATTATGGGTTTTTAGCTTTAAATATTTTTTTTGGTATTTTAAAAAAAAATTATAAAAATGTTTTTGAAAATATCATTAGTTATTTTAATTTGTTCTTTTATAAATAAAAAATGATTTTTGATATTCTTTAACAAAGTATATATTATTAAAAACTAAAACATAATTATAATTTTTTTAAAAACATATTCCAAATTATTTTTATAAAATAATATTTGAAATAGTTTTAAATTTAAGTGATTTTATTAAATTTTAATACTAAAAAAATTGTAAAAGAATGAAATATTTAAATAAAGTAAAAATTTAAAAATAATTATTTAAATTAATATTTTATTTGAAGTTTCTTTTACAATTTTTTTTAAAATATTTTTTGAACTAGATTATTTAATACAACGAAAGCATTTTTAAAAATATTATGATAATTATTTTTTTAAATGAAACCCCATATATAAGAAAAACACTATTAACTATACATCTTTTTGTACAATATGATTGTACTTTTTAGGTTTAAGCTAACCTTAATTTATATTCTTTTAAATAAACTGAATTACTAATATAACTCAATCATGTTCTGCACGAGTTTGTATTTACTTACAAATATGAATTATTAAAAATAAAATCAAGTTTATTTTATAAAATTAAACTAATGTTTATCTTAAAGATTAAAATCGACTGATTAATTGCAATATTTATTTTTAAATTTAGTATAGTTTTAATTTTAATCTCTATAATAATTTTGAACTTCGTTTTTAGCTAATATTTCATTTTATTTTTAACCTAGTGAATATTTTTTTTGGTATAATAGATAGTCAATGACATTTTCCCGTAAAAAATATAAATTAATGACATTTATAGGTAAGTTTGTTGTGTACACTCGTCTTCATTATTAGAGAAATGCATATCAAAGTATTAGTTTAAGAATATAGAATAATTGTTTGTAAATATTTAAAAATTAATGGTATCGATATCTAAATTTGAATATTAGATTTTATTGGTATATGTAGGAGTTTAAAATAATTATTATCACTTTTATAAATTAAAAAATAATTGTTTAATGTAATATAATTTTACACCGCCAACCTATCATAAATTTACAATTATATTAAATGTCAAGTCGTACTGTGATTTTTAAATAAGTTATATGATATGGTTAAATAATTAAATTTTTTTATTGAAGAACCTTGTAAAATTATTTTATGTTGATTTGTGCATTACTTTTTAATTCAAAAATAATCTATTATTTATCTATAAAAATTAAAGTATTTGAAAATTCACTAATTACTCCTCTAATAAAAATTAACATCTAATTTAATTATAGGGACAAATTAAACTTTTTGAACCACTAGTGTTACAATATTGTTTTGACATTTAATGTATCCTACGTGTCATCGCATTACAATTTGTTACCATATTTATTTATTTTGTAATCACTAAAAATTAGGAATGCCAACTGGTAGTGAATGTGGTAGTGAATGTTCGGAGGGTGCTTTTCCGCTCCTTATCACACCCTCAAATTTATTTCTCATCTCCATCTTCAATCTTTAACATGGGAGAATATTTTCCTCCATCCTCATTTTCATAGATCCCCGCGGAGATCCACGGTGATCGAATTCTAAAAAATATCTATATTTTTCGATCAAAACTATGACAATAATATTTTGTTATTTTTTGTTATTTTTTTAAATACATATTTTGCATCTTTCTTTTTTTAAAAATAAAAATACATCTTGCATCATTAACAAAAAAAAGAAAAAGCACATTTTGTTGCTAATTTTTTTTCTGTAAAAAAACAATAATTATTAACATAACTTGTTGCTACCATGCTTCCGTCAATTTACAACCACAGTGCGGCTGTCATCCAGCACAAGTGGTTGATTATGTGTGAGTGTGGAAAATTCAGAACTAATAATTTATTAATTAAATAAAAAACATGGACTAATGGAAGTAAAGTGAATTTGAAGAGTAATTACCATAAGTGCAATGAACAAAGAAGAGTGGTTGTTGTGATGACGATGTGTTAAGAGGAGATGATGAATGGAGGAGACAAAGATGATTGAGAAAAGAAAAGGAGACAAGTCTACATCCTATATATTGAGTGCACTTTTCTAGGATTGGGTACTTAGATAGTGAAATAATACTATACAATAAAACATAAAAATAAAATGATCCACTAAAATGACTTTTTATTTTCTAATACATTAATATTTTATATATTATATAATATATAAATATAAAATTTAAATAATAAGTTCGGAGTCGGGGAATCCACGGGGTGGAGTGTACTTTCCCATTCTCCGCTCCAATGTGTCATCGGGGGAACTTTTGCCTCCATCTCCATTTCCGCAGAAAAAAAAATCTCCAACTTCAATACTTTGAACAAATAATCCCTGCAGAGATCCCTATTAACAGATGCAAATTGACATCCCTACTAAAAATACATCGTTATTAATACTCCACTAACCAAAGTAACTAATGCTACATTTAATTTCTTTGAACCTAATCACGTACATGGATGTAGAAGAGGAAAACTCACCTTTCAAATAACCCCCATGTCCAACTTCTCATAAATCTTTGAGTGTTTGAGTTATCAAAGTTGAACTATTGCATAAACTCAATGCCACTTATTTCAATTCCACAAGATATTGCTTCAGTAAATTGATTATCATTGGAAATAAATAAAAAATTCATCATCTTTCAATTGAAAAATAAGAGCCTCACCCTATTTCTCTTCTTCACCATAGTCACCGATTGATTCCTTTTCTCTTTCTATCCTAAACCATCACTGTTAGATTCACATTATCACTTTCTATTACAATGTCAATAACCACTTCACTCATTTTTGAAAATCTTCACTGTTATTTCTTCCACACCTTTGTCGCAAACCACCACCGTCCGAGCCGTCAAAGTCTTATGTAAAAAATATGACTCCGTCACCAAAGTATAGAAATATGGTATGGATGTAGTATATGAGTTGTGTGTCTATATTGTAACACCCTATTTCTCCAACGAATAATTTAATAAAAAATCAGAATAATTGAAATTCTAGAACAAACACCAACAAATAGGATGCTACATTCATCAACAAATCAAAACATGCTAAAGTATAATTAAGTAGATACCTAACATCACTTCGGTTGAATCCACAACATTCTCAACATAGCTTCATGTCTACTTTATTATCATCTCCAATATTTTCATTACAATATAAAACAACAAACAACCAAATGAAAATGAGTTCATATTACTCCAACGTAATCTTCAAAACAAGCGTTCACCCCAGTGTTACGTATAAGAGAATTGACACCAACTCTAAATAAAAAGAGTGACCTATTCTAAACTCCGCAACTTGGACTACTTTTGATTATATGCATGTTACTCATGTGGAGGCAACATTCAAATAGAAGGGATGAGATATCACAACAATATAATAAGTCATATAATCATGCGTATACGACAAATATATCACGTAAGATTTCAAGCTCACAATCACCAATTAAAATTCATACTAATCGTACAAGTACATACATAATTATCATCATCCATCACACAACGCATATCAATTTTATAACTCAACATCATCGTCGTATCAACAATTCAACAATATGCAACCCAACATCATCATCGTACTAATAATTCAATAATATTCAATTCAACATCATCATCGTATTAATAATTCAATAATACGCAATTCAAATCATATTAATAATTCAACAAATATACAATGCAACTGACACTGATGAAAAAAGCATGTGGTACCATCAGGGCATAAGCCCTCTCTAAATTGCCGATTATCGACAGCAACATAAGTCAAATCCAGACTATCAGCATACGGCCAAATCCGAGCCAACAACATAAGCCAAATTCGGGATATTAAGAATGTGTGTATGCGACACTGATATGAGACAACAATTTATGCAATGAAGTATAAAACAACATGCCAACTCTAGGCCAACAACAACAACACAATATTGCAATAACACCTGCAACTTATTTATACTCTATGTATATCACAACAATCAAATTCCACCGCAATGTTTTGCGTTACAACACATACAACATACATTTCCATCGCAAATTCTTCCTATAAAATATTAGGCCACTGTTCAAAAAATAAGTTTCATGTTATAGAAGATATTTGCCTTAATTACATTTTTGGTCCCCCTATTTTCTCTGTTTTTAACTTTTAGTCCCCTCATTTTAAAATCCTGCGTTTTAGTCCCTTTTTTAGTTTTGTTCTTTACTTTTGGTCCCCTTACCAATTTGACTCTAATTTTTTATGACATGGCAGGTTGACTGATGACATGGCAGATCCAACTTCACCAATTTAATTTCCACGTCATTTTTTAAATACAATTAATTTTAGGATTGAGAAATTGGGGGTGACGGCTGGAATTCCACGATTCTCCTTTGTCCAATTTGTAGACGACGGTCGTCTCAACCGAACGCGACGGCCACGATTCTTTCTCGTTACTCATTGATCTTCGCTGATCCCCTTATTCTTGGTCTCCGGTTGTTTACACCGCCCCTCATCCCGCCGTTCTGCATCGACAACACCGACACACAACAGAAATCACAAAAGAAAATAGAGAATAAGCACAGAAGGAACGGATAAGAGCACAAGAGTGTGTACCTGAGTTCTTAAGGATCTTTTCTGGATTTCGTATCGGATTCGTTGAACTCGAAGGTGCTCCGAACATTCTCCGGAAGATAAGCTTGAAACCTTGTCACTCATCGCTGCGTCTCTGTGTTTATGGCTACGTATTGCTATTGGTGTGAACGAATCGAAACTGAGATCACGAAATCGAAAGCGATTGAGTGAAGCTTGAGCGATGATGATGATGAAGATATCTGAAGATATCCAGCCGTCACCCCCAATTTCTCAATCCCTAACTCTTTTATTATTTTCAATATTTTTATTTTAATCCTAAAATTAATTATATTTAAAAAATGACGTGGAAATTAAATTGGTGAAGTTGGACCTGCCATGTCATCAGTCAACCTGCCATGTCATAAAAAGTTAGAGTCAAATTGGTAAGGGGACCAAAAGTAAAGAACAGAACTAAAAAGGGACTAAAACGCAAGATTTTAAAATGAGGGGACTAAAAGTTAAAAGCAGGAAAAATAGGGGGACCAAAAGTGTAATTAAGTCAATATATTTTTAACTTTTCAATGGTCTGAACGACACAAAAAATGGACTCACGGTTTGAAAGTTACGAATTTTTGAAAATTATAATTTTCAGGATTTCACTCAGGAAATCGATTACCCCAGCGTAACAGGGCATTTTTTCACAACTTTACTCAGGAAATCAATTTCCGACAGTCCAGTAGTCAACATTAAGTGTTTTTCGTTCAAGAAATAGATTACCCTATAATGGAAATCGATTTCCACACCTTGATAGTGAAAAATTATGCAACTTTTTCTGCTTCGGGATTTCATCTTTTACACCAAAAAAATCAGTTTTGAAACACCTTAAAATATGCTAAATTTCATGATTTCTAACCCACATAGCACACATCAATTCCATACAAATTAACACAACAATTTCATCAATTTCAAACGATTATATCAAACAGTTTCAAAATATAATCTACACTGAAAACCTAATATTCATATCATCGTCTGCCCACAATTATTCCGCAT
The DNA here is from genome assembly GCA_021764765.1 of Vicia sativa. Classification (NCBI taxonomy): domain Eukaryota; kingdom Viridiplantae; phylum Streptophyta; class Magnoliopsida; order Fabales; family Fabaceae; genus Vicia; species Vicia sativa. The sequence continues at coordinate 153,401,708 of CM038795.1, read as the reverse complement.
ATTATAGAGTTAGAACATCACTCTTACCTTGGATTTGAGGATTCTAAACTTTCTACTGAAAAATTCCTTGCCTTTGTTTCCTAATGTTCTTCTTCCTCTTCTCTCTTCTACGATAGTTCTGACTCTATTCTACGTTCCAAATACCTAATCCCTTCCCTCTTATGACCACTTAACCCCTTGGACCTCTAATTCTCTTATTCCAACATTAACCTTCTTTTACTAAATAATTATCTAATAAAAAAAATAAAAAAATAATAATACCATCATTCTATTAATTAATTATTATAAAATAATAATACTAATATTATAATAACAATAATACTAGTAACTATATATCTCCTCACACCCCATGTTTCTACACTATTAGCCACACACCCCTAACACCTTATTCTCCATAATTTTTAGGCATCTAATTACCAATAAATTGCATCACATTACATCATAAAATTCGTCAACGCATATTAACACATCATATAATCTATTTATATTAATAAAATAAATTTTAATTAAATCGGAGCGTTACACATATCACTCAAATGATTGTTACACGTTATAAAAAAGTTGATGATCAAATTTGGGATCCCAAACCAGAACTGTGAAAACTAAAAAAGAAATGTTAAATATTTTTCAAATAAAAAAAGAGAAAAAGGAATATGCATTTGTTAGACTTAGACCTAAAATAACAAGCATTCACATAGAAGAAACAATATGTGCAATATAAGGTTCAGGGTTTTGTCTTTTAAATTTTTAGTGTTTTTGTTCTTTGTGTGTCACTCATCTATCTTTGATGCATTGTGTTGACTGTTTATTGCTTGTTTATCAAGCTATTGTTCTCACTCATGAGCTTTTAAACTCAAGCTCCTCAACGTCAGTTTGGTGGACGAAATCAAATTCACAGTAGGATTGACTTTGATCCTATTCCCATGACTTATATTAAATTGTATCCATCTTTGGTCCAAAAAATCAATCCTCTCACTTCAAATTTGATATTCAATGTCCTTTTCATCAAGGTACAACATGCCATGATTTGGTGTTTTGACAAATCTTTTGAACTTTCCATTTATTTTCCATTTAAAACATTTTTTAACCATTTTAAAATTATTTTTTAATTCATTTTTTATTTTATTACACTATCAATCAATCACAACCATGTTAAGTGACAAGTCATTATTTTATTTTTAAATAAATTACATTACATAGATAAATGATAAATTTTTGTTGGATGACTGTGTAAGTCTATTTCACAATGTTAATGCACTATCTTTTAACTAAAAAATAAAAATAAAATTGTGAGAAATAAATAGTGTTCAAAATTACACATAGACTAAAATAAATGGAGTAAATTTCCGTTTAAATTAGTTTATTTAACTCATATACTTCAGGTAAAAAAGATATTTTTATATAAAAAATAAGGTAAAAATTTCAATTTGATCCCTTAGTTATATTTCTAAGTTCATTTTGATCTCTTATATTTTTTCCGTGTCAAATTAGTCATTTAACTTCTTAATAAATGCATATGAGCTCCTTTCATCTATTCCGTTAGTCAAAGTCGGTTAAATATCTACGGGACACCTCTTGTGACAGACTCAGCATTGGAATAATCGACGCTAAAAATTATTTATGGAAATTAATTATCATTGTTCATTTTTTTAGTCAAATTTTTTCATAAACAAAACCTAAAAAAATTTGTTCATCTATTACCAAATTCATAATCTGGTACGTACTTCCAATTTCATTCAATCATTTCTTTTTAAAATTTTTGATTTTAGTCCCTAAAATTAAAATCTAAAGAAAAATTTGAAGGAAAATCGACAGAAAATTATATATTTTTCTACGAACTTTAACTTTAAAGATTAAAATCAAGAGATTTTAATTTTTAACATTCAAGGATTAATTAAAAATAAATAAATAAGTAATAAAAACAAAAATTAAAATCACGCAAATTTACACCGATCAAAAGACTATTTAAATTTAAATAATTTTAGTCACTCATATATTTTCATAGAAAGTTGATGAGATTTCGTTTCTTTAAGTTAAATTTTTTAAATAAAAATTTCACAATATATTTAATGAGAACTGCTATGTTTACACCACAAATTAACAACGTAGCAGCTGCATCGTATGAATTATCATTGAACAAGTTTAATCTTTTTATTGTTATATAAAAAGTAGAAAGAAAAACTAATATTAAAAAATTTACTACATCGTATCCATTTTTACTAGTCATTATCCTTTTATGAAAATATGTAACTTTAGATTCTATTTTTAAGATAATATATAAAGATAAAATTCATGATTTTACTTTTATTAAAAATGAAGACTCAATAAAGACTTTTTATGCAATTCTTTATTGCAAATAGTAAATTTAAAATTTGTATTTTTTATACAAAAAATCAATAATTTAATTAGATAAGTATAGAAATAAAAAAAACATTATATATTCTTATAAGATACTGAAACATATTTTTCTCTTCAATCCATAAACAAGTTGAATGAGTTGATGTTTTGGATTAGGATGAAATTGTGTGCAGACTTTTTAATAGGAGATATTCAAGTTAAATCTGCGGCATTAGATTGGGAAGCAGAGGATCTTATCTGATTTGTTCGAAAAAAACCCTGCTGAGTCATCGCTCTTCATTCTTGGTCTTTTCCTTTTCCGTTTCCTCTCAAATCAAAGCGGTTGACGCTAAATTTTCAATTTGGATAATGATTGAGGAAATTGGGAACGACGGTGTTGGTGGTGAAGAACGAGAACGAGCGCGGTCTGGTGGATTTCGAAGCTTGATTAGGAGGAAGCAAGTTGATTCTGTTCATTACAGGAGTCATCCTCAATTGGCCAGGAAGTTATCTGCGGTTGATCTCATTGGAATCGGTAATTCTTCATTTTCGAATTTATTTTAGGTCTTAGCATTTACTATATACTCAAGGTAATTGATGATTCTTGAATATCAGGGGTTGGAGCTACAATCGGAGCTGGAGTTTATATTCTCATTGGAACTGTTGCTAGGGAGCAAGCAGGACCCGCACTTGTATTGTCACTTTTTATTGCAGGAATAGCTGCTGCGTTATCGGCTTTGTGTTACGCCGAACTTGCATGTCGATGTCCGTCCGCAGGGAGTGCTTATCATTATACCTACATATGCATTGGAGAAGGGTGACTTGTGTTTTGACTGCTTTTGTTCCTTTCTTACTATTTCTTATCACTAAAATCCATGATTTATACATTTTTATTTATCTCAGGGTTGCTTGGTTGGTGGGTTGGTCCCTCATTCTAGAATATACAATTGGTGCTTCCGCTGTTGCTCGTGGCATAACCCCCAATCTGGTTTGTTCTAAATTTTAATTTCACATGTTCTCTTTTACCATCATGCTACTTTTTATTTGAGAATGCACTTATAGAGTAATCAATCGCATACAAATTATATGTAATCAAGAGTCATGAATTGTATGACATGGGTATCTTGAATGTATTTTGATTTCTCCACTCTTATGTTTAATATAAACAAAATATGTTTTGACTTTTGCTTCTATTTAAGACTGGAGGGAGTACAATATACTTCAACCCACAAGAACAACACATTTCACAATTTGGATTTGCATTTATTTTCTTTTTGCTTATTGCAGGCCTTGTTTTTTGGTGGTCAAGACAACCTACCTTCATTTCTGGCTCGTCATACATTACCAGGTCTTGGAATAGTGGTTGATCCATGTGCAGCTGTATTAATTATTATTATTACCATAATCTTGTGCCTTGGAATCAAGGAGGTATGGATTTTTGACTAAAACACATACACAATCGGCATATTTTTTTATTACCTACTTTGTCATACCGACCTGTTTTATCTCGATGGATGTTTCAGAGTTCAACGGTACAGTCCATTGTGACAACCATAAATGTCTCTGTCATGCTATTCATCATTATAGTTGGCGGATATCTAGGTTTCAAAACAGGATGGGTTGGTTATGATCTCCCAGGCGGGTAATGGCTGTTTGAGTCTTCATTTTCAGCTCTTGATCTATTTCAGTACACTTCTTGATATAGCTGAACTTTCTCTTATATCTCAGGTATTTTCCTTACGGAGTGAATGGGATGTTTGCTGGGTCTGCAATAGTTTTCTTTTCATACATTGGTTTTGATTCAGTTTCCGGTACAGCTGAGGAGGTAAATATTCCCAACTGGGATTGATCTTTTTATTCAAGTGTAATTCGTATTGGCACAAACTAAATGCAAGGCTCATAATTCAAAAGCACACATGCACTCTTGAACAACTCATTTAATATCATATTGTTATTTAAGGTTTTTATATTGTACCGTATTTGTGAAACACCATTTTCTTCAAATTTTTGTTATTTAAGGTTTTTATTTTATCGTGCAGGTAAAAAATCCTCAACGAGATTTGCCAATCGGCATATCAACTGCATTAGCTATATGCTGCGTTCTGTATATGCTTGTATCAGCAGTTATTGTTGGCTTAGTACCGTATTATGCAATAAACCCTGACACCCCAATTTCCTCAGCATTTTCTACCTATGGGATGGAATGGGCAGTGTAAGGTTTGCTAGGGCTTACTGTTTTATTATTTAACCAATCTAAATATATGATTGCCTCTTTTGAATATTATGCTTCAATTTCCATTTATTTTACTGATCACAGGTATATAATAACAACTGGAGCTGTCACTGCTCTTTTTTCCAGTTTGTTAGGATCAATTCTTCCTCAGGTACGCAATTAAACAAGTAAAAAAGATTTAATAACTTATTTCTTTAGAATATCTGTTAATCACTTCATTTGGTTATGGCGTTTAGGCTTTGGTTATGGATATATACAACCTAAATTATTTTTCCATTTCATTTCATTCTTGCTCTAATGTGTTACTTGGTTGTTTTTGTTGTCATCTTCCCACTTGTTCTGGACGTTTGAGTGAGAAGCAAAGCTTTAACTTCAGTTAGAAATATTCCCAAATGTTTTTGAAATAACTATCTAAGATACACGTAGACATGTTAGTGGACATTGATACTGGGTACCGTTATGAGTTTCCTGCACTTGATAAACATATCTTTACATTGATACGCGTGTTTTGCAGCCACGGGTATTTATGGCAATGGCTAGGGATGGTCTTCTGCCCTCCTTCTTCTCAGATATCCATAGGCGCACACAGATTCCTTTGAAAAACACTATTGTCACCGGTCTTTTTGCTGCTGTTCTTGCATTCTTTATGGATGTTTCTCAGTTAGCAGGAATGGTTAGTTCACTTTACTTGTACAATAGATTGTGACAATAACTTGGTTGCCACACATTTCTTAGATTATTATTAACTTTAAACCGTTTTTATATTCATTGCTTTCGGAATACAGGTTAGTGTGGGAACATTGCTTGCATTTACCACAGTTTCCGTTTCAGTTTTGATAATCAGATATGTTCCACCTAATGAAGTTCCAATTCCAGCTTCACTTCTAACATCTGTTGATCCATTATTGAACCAATCTAGTGGTAATATTGAAGAAGAAACTAACATAAGTTCTGTAGATCTTGCTAGTTACTTGGATAATAGTCACCTACGTGACAAGTCAGACGTCCGGCTTGAACATCCTTTAATCTTACACGAAGTGACCAAAGGTAATTCTAGTTTGAATCTTGATGTTTAAATTAGTCAGGCAGAAACATATTGTAGAAAAATAATTCTCATATATTTCAATATTGTGTAATTACAATGCAATAGCTAATATGTTTAAGCAGAGTAAATTCTAAACTTAACGGGCTACTTATATATCTTAGTGTTGTACTTACAATACAATAGCTAATATGCTTAAATAGAGTGAATTCTAAACCTTATGAGTTTTGCTTAAGAGACCACATACTATAATATAAAAAATAATAACAAACTTTACTATTTACAGTCTATTATTTACAACACATATTAACACTGGTAGTTCAGGGTGTCATTTTCATGTTTGAACCCTTTCTTGTGATTTGGGTACGACTTTATGATTCATCTATAAATGGTCATCATGCTCCTCTCACGTGATACACTGATGACTGACTGATCTTCATTTATTATGGACCGGGCTACTTGATGATTCAGTTCCTTTGAAACTTTCAATCTATATTTCACACACGTAGTTTTGAAAGTTTGAAGCTGTATTTTAAACTTGCATAGTTTCAATCATGTCAATAATTTTTTTTGCTATTCTTTTTATCAACATTTGCTTCCATTTTTTTCAATGAAATGCTAGTTCACAAAATTGAGTTTTGAATTTGACTTCATTATACAGAGGAACGTAATGAGAACACTAGGAGAAAATTTGCCTCTTGGAGCATATCCTTTCTATGTATAGGGATTCTCATGGTAACCGGTGCAGCTTCCGCCGAAAGGTGTCCCAGGTACGTAGAACTTTAACAATATCTACTAATCTTGAAGTATGAAATCACGCCGAAATCATCTTGGAAAGAGCAGTGTCTCCTTTGAGTTAGTTCTTTATCCTTACTCCTGTTCCTTTCTGGCGATTATTTGTGTATATGCAGGGTTTTGCGCGTAACGGTGTTTGGAGTGGGTGTAATTGTTCTTTTGTGCAGCATTATTGTACTGGCCTGCATAAAGCAAGATGATACTAGACACAGCTTTGGATACTCGGGAGGTATGTGCACCACCAGAGAAGTCCTAAATAACCAATCTAATCATATTTTGGTGGATTCCGAAACTTCATTTTGCATGTAACGATTGTATTTCAGGTTTTGCTTGCCCATTTGTTCCATTCCTACCTGCTGCCAGCATTCTTATAAACACCTATTTACTAATTGATCTTGGGTGAGAATTTTTTTGACATTAACCTCACTTCCTGTTATGTATCCATAACAACATGCATGGATTAAATTACTAACATCTAATTATTCTTGTGTTTGAATTTCAGGGCTGCTACATGGCTAAGAATTTCTGCGTGGATGTTAATCGGAGTGCTTATCTACTTGTTCTATGGACGAACTCACAGTTCATTGTTAAATGCAATCTATGTTCCCTCGGCTCGTGCTGATGAGATCCATCGATCTCAACCAAATCACTTAGCCTAGTGGTCTGGGAATTTTCACCTTGTATATATTACCCCATCAATTTGTAAATGGTCATGCTAAGCAAACACAAAAAATGACATCTCTTCCAGGACACCTACAACATCACGTGAGCTAAATAGGCCACTTATTAGTGCTTTGTAAGCTCAATTCATTAAGTACAAGTAATCACAATGTAGTCATGAATGAGTGAAGTGGTTAATCAATTCAAATTAATTTCTCCTCTTCTTTTCTTGTGTCTTTAAGTTCTAACACACCATAAACTACTTGAAGAAAACAGATTATCATAATCAAGTGGCCAATGATTTTTAGTTACTAATCAAATCTTGAACGCAACAACGAAGTTGTTTTCTTGACAAAACCCATTTTTGATAAACTAGGGAAATTTATTGAAATATTCACTGATTTTCTGTAGAAGTTATAGTCCAACATTTTCAAAGTTTTAGGCTCTACACTCTATCTTGAGTTTCATTATTGAGAAATAGTCATATTCATGCCATACATGCTTCAAGATATTTTGATCACTAAGCTATTTCGTTACGTTTTCAATTTTGATTACTCCTTATTCATCTTCATCACGGCTTTCCTTTTTGCCATTAATTAATACAACAATTCATATTTATAAAGTTATTAAATCATTGTCTCGAATTTTCTCATTTAGACGACAATATTATTATTTAATTATTTTGCTTCATACCATTTGTCATTTGTCTTTTAATATTTTTGGTTTTTATTTAATCATTACAAGCTATATATTAAAAAAATATATCAAACCTGTTCCTGAGAGACGTTATATATATTAATATTGAATAATATTGGTTTCTTCTTCTATAAACAAACTTTATACTATACGCAGTTTCTTCTTAAGTAAGCGTCTTCCGTAGATTTATTTTTAAACGTTAAAGATTACTAGATAAAGGTGGTTTTAAAGATGTCAACGGTGTTGAGTAAAAAAAAAAACTATGTCAACGGTGAGAGTAAAGAGAGAGCTTTTTATTATTATGAAATATAAAAATTGTTCAAATTGCATAACAATGAGCAGACTAATTTATTATATCTTATTTGTATTATTAATTTGTAACGATTTATATTAAAATTTATTAAATAACTAGTGTATTTGATTTATATTTATTATTTAATTAATTAAAAAATAAAATTTATTTATAAATTATTAGAATATATTAGTTGTTTCTTTATCTTCGCTAGCAGTCAAGATTTGTTACTAGTTAGTTTACTATAATTTAGGTGAAATAGTTGGTATTATAGAATTGATTTCGCAATTGATTAGATGTTTTTGAGATGTTTGGTTAAGAAAACGTAGAAATAATTTTGTGTCAAGAATTGATTCTACTTGAAGATATAATTTTTAGCTTCAGCCTCCAGAACTGATTCCGAATGATTTTTACATTGAAATTTATTAATCAACTCATTTTATATAAATATATCCAAACATAAATCAGTTATCGTAAAATAAATTCTAATAAAATCAATTCTACCAAATTCAATTCTATTAGAATTAATTTTATCCACCACCAATCTAAACACACCTTTAGTAATTGAAAAAGTTTTACATTTTTATTATTTAAAAAAAATATAAAAGTATATTTTAATAAAAAATGATAGTGTAATTTAATTAACATTTTATTTGAAATTTGTATTGTAAAAAAATATAGATCTGTGCATTTTCTTCTTGCAAAGACTCGGAGTCTCAGAGACTATAATTGGTATATTATACAAAATGAGCGACGACTAGCCTACGGTAGAAAGTAGCCCTTTTATGGTGGTTTTGACAGTGTTTAGGGTACTAACTCACTTGAGGTGAGTGGTCTTAATGGTGGCCAGCGTTGCTAGGGTTCAGGTGGGAGGTTAGAATGATGTTTCAGGTGGTTTCTCAGAGCGGAATGCTCTCTGATTAGTCTCTTTATAGGAGTTTTATAAGGCTAGGGTTTATGGTTCTGGGACGTGATCTCGTCTGCTTCCCTCCATTTTAGGGAGAGTATTTGACTGACTATATCTTTGGAATCAATGAAGACTTTATCTGCTTAACGTGTATATTTGGGTGGACCATAAGGGAAACCCATTTGATTTTGTTTAAGAGACCCAACTATCAGGCGACAAGCACCCTAATTTGAACACCATATAGTCCCTCAAGCACTAGGGCTTTTTTTTATTAAAGGGCTAAATGTCCTTAAACAACTTTCCTCATTGCGTGTCGTTCGCCTAGTGGTCTATTCTGATGGATGTGACATGTCTCACGGGAAAGTGAAATAGTGGGCGAGTCCATCAACTAAGGCTCCAACAATGGCCGGCGGGGCAATTGACTATAATTCTAATCTTTAGTAACTTGAGTCTGAGGCCCTCATTAGCCTTTGCCATTTCAAAATCCTGGTTGAAACCTTTAGTTGTTCCATTCATCGTGTTCTTGGCATGGAGATCTTAAGTAATCTCAACCATATTGACATCTGTTGACTCGGTGTAATGGGCGTCTGCCATTTGCATGCGGTCCGAATAAATCTTCATCGGGGCCTTTCTTTTCTCGCCGAACTTAACCTTCCATCCTTGATAGCGTTTTGCACAAGTTCCCTGAAAAGAAAACATTGTGAGGTTTTATGGCATAAGAAATTATGATATTTACAAAATCCTCTTTTCTTCCGTTGTTCTAACAAATTTTTTTTTAGCGTCGGGTGACACTATCATTTAACCATCTTTAAACATTAAATCAAAGATCTCGTCACACTTTGTTACGTCAAAGGTGTATGTTCTCTTAGGGAGTTTGTCATTCTTTTCTAATTCGACGGGATTGTTCCTATTCAAAGAAGCAAAGACTTTGTAGGAATGAGGTAACCCTTATTTTAATTCGGCCAGATCTACTTCGTTGTCATCGAAATTTATAGGGTCACTGTAAACCTCTGGTTCGTCCTCATCCATTTAGACATATGCTACACTTTCTCTTCTATTGTTTTTACTTGCCCTAGCTTTTTCAACCTTCAAACGTCCCACTTGACGAACTCTGTCTGCTAATTGGGCCATATCTCTTAAGTATTGAATGTCTAGTTTCTTTCTAATGGAATAATCTAACCCACACACAACCATTTCGATTAGTTCTTGCTCAAGCACTTGTGTGAAACATCTCGCCTTCAACAAACAAATCATATTGAGATAATCATGTATTGGCTCACTAAACTTACGCTTGATGCTAGTCAATTATTTCAAACTTATCTTCAACTGACCCATTTCCTAGAACAACCTCTCTAAACGATCCAATCGTGGAATTCTTATGGAGAGTGGTGAACCAAGTAAAGGCATTCTAGGTAAGGAAACTAGGGAAATATCTTACCCTTAAGTTTTCATTGTTTGCAATGTCCCCAACCTTGGTCAGATACCTAATTATGTGTTCAACAGTCGATTCGCTGGTGTCACCAAAGAATTTTGTGAAATTTGGGACTTTCTATCCTCTGGGTAACTACTTAGTTTGTAAAATATATTCAAACAAATGGGAAGTATAGTTTTGCCTACGAAGGCCTATGTTTACCCCCTTTCGTGCCATTACAATTTCGACCATAACTTCCAAATAGTTTTCTCCTGCGAGTTTGTCTTGTCAAACACGATGGATGACTTTATCTATATTCTGGTTTCGATTAACCATCACCACTCTTGGGGCTTCTTCCTCCTTTGGTGTCTCCTATTCGACCCTATGTGGTCTGACTCGTGGTCTCTGGTTAACTTTGTTAGTATTTGGCACAAATGGTTGATCTTGATTAATTGTTGGACCTTTTTCAAAAACAAATCCTTGATTTTCTCTTATCCATTCTCGACGGGAATGTCGAATAGGCGCTTGAGGGGAACTAAAGAAATATGCAATTCGCGCTGCTAATTGTTGGTTCGTCTAGGAATTTTTTTAATTAGTTTGGGTATAACATTAGATCAAAGGGTTGAATATTGTACCCATTTTGTGGGTAATAATACCAACCATTTCAGGGTTTATATCATCCATTTGTTGTCTTAGTAATTCCACACAAATCGTAGTGAAAGTGGGCAGTTGGGCAGCAAACTCTAGTGGTTGTGTGTTTCGAACCAAGTTGTTAACTCTTGAACATGATCCTTGTAATAGTGAAAATGTAGACACCAGTGGATCAAAAACCCTTGATGATCTATTATGTAAACTTTCCATTACTGATGTTGGCATGCCATACGAATGTTCGCGACCATTCATAGGGGTAAAAAATCCTGGCACATAAGGCCTAAAGTTGTTATTCCCCCACTAGTCTTGGGGTCAATGGTTGACCATGTGTTCTTACAGGGGATAACACTGGTCCACTCGACGATATTGCCTTCGTACTCACTATAGAAGGTATTGTTTAGGTCACAGATATTGCAGTTGTGTTTTCCCCTGTAGAATGAGGGGGTTGTTCTCCATTATTGCTTGATGGATTAACCATTCTCCTAAAGTACTTCCTTTTTGGTATTGATTTTCTAGTTCTGGCTATTCTACCACTTCTTATCTCATACAACGATGTTTAGAGAAAAAATTGTATGAAGAAAAAAATGTAAAGGAACTTCTAAAAACACATAAACTAGACATTGAATCCCGCTGAGAGTGCCAATTTGTTTACTATGAAATTTGGTAAACAAGCGCTAGTCTTTCAAAATATGATGTCATTGGTTACTTGCAGGATCGACTAGATTGATCTTAGGATAATAGTGTATAATTTTTGTTTAAGTTCTCTGGATATTAACTTCTTCAAAAGTAAAGGTGAATCTGAAAACAGTAACAAGACAATTTATGAAATTAACATGAAAATAGAGAAGTTTCGACTTGAATTCAAAAAGGAATATAAACAACTTTTCATGAAAATAAACTAACGTTGAAAGTAAATATGATGTTCATACGTGTATTTCTTAAAAAATCATTTCTCGATAACACTTTGGTACTTTTAGTAAATATGAGTAATTTGTTCAATATCGAACACACAAAATCCTAATACTAAAGACTCCTATTTGTACTAATTTGACACTAACAATAACGAACAATCTTCTTTTCAGAGAATGAAACGTTCTCGCTTGCATGCATTTTACCCTTCATAAGCTTCCACACGCCTCTTTTCAAAAGAATGGATAAGGCCAAAAATTAGTTATTAGTCTCATTTCAAATATCTTTTGTCGAACTTGCTTTGAAACATCTTCAAAGATACTAAGTCCCAGCATTATACCATTTCGCCAATGTGAACCATTTTGCTAAGACTTCGGTCAAATTGTAATCCATTATTCCTGTTGAAAACAAACTTTAACTATCTCCAAGGTTCTTTTCAAACTTCTTTCAAACTCATTATTTAATCTTGAGCATCGGAATTTTCAGCTAACACATCCACAATTGGAACAAATAATGTGAAGACCTTTATATAACATTTTGTACAAATGTCAATTAATATTGACCTTTATGACAACCGACAATGTCAGATCAATCTCCACACAAAGTCTCGCAAACCTTCCTCTTCACATTCGGGGTGCTAGTATCTACCTTAACAGGAGTAGTACCCACAATAGATGTCAAACAACGAAGGACACTTTATCATAATACAATAAGTTAAACTTTGGAAATCGAATTCAAACCATAAACTTCTCCACTTTTGCTAGAGAAGATGCAAAGTCTAGAGTCCATCGAACCATTATCCCAAAGACGTTCTAACATTTTTTCTCCCTATATGCGAGCAATTCACACTTGACCATAAAGAAACCATTATAACGTCCATGATCTCAAAACTTCTGGTAATTTTCCACATCTTCTTCAACCTATCCTTCATTAAATGATAGCCCACGTTCTTCCAAGGAGTTTAATGGCTAGCGCCTCCTTCCAAGGCACACAAAGTTCCTAAAAAAGCTTATTATCCATCGTGACCTTTGATAGCAATAAATTTCCTCCCTCCAAAGAGACTTTCATAAGTCTCTTTTCATCCGGTCCATTCTCATCTTCATAGTAATGACTCCTTACTTTCTGTGAAAATATCTCAAAACATTATTTGAGAAAGTTTAGATACACCTTCATTTAATGGATTGACCGATGACAACAACAACGTAGAAGTGGCAAAAACAAAAACCTATGCAAAAAAATATTCCTTTCTTTTCTTTAACTAAGAGCCTGTTTGAAAGACTTTTTAAAAACTCTTTTAATTTTTGAAAATTAAAAAATTAAAAACTTGTTTAAATACAATATTTTACAAATGTGTTTCATTTTTCAGTTTTTAAAAACAAAAAACAAAAATAGCTAAATTCTATTTTGATTTTTACTTTTCAATTTTGAAACACTAAAAACAAAAACTATTTCAAACTTGCCCTAATTCTCTCAATCCTTTCAATTTTTTAAGATTATAAGTTAAAACTTCTTACTCAAAAAATAGAATATGTGTGTTAGAAAAGGTATATTTTTTGTGTTAATATAGAAAAATTACAATTGTAGTAACATGATATCCCATATAAGTAAAAATGTCCCAGTTACATTTGCAATAGTTTCGTGTAGACTATAATGTGTTGTCTGCATCGACGAACGTAGCGCAAGAAAGGGTGCAGATTGTTTCCACCGTAAAGTGTATCTAGTTAAATCCATACTATAAGCTAAATTGTAGTTTTGATATCTTATTTAGTTTTTTTTTTTAATCCCATATTTTAAAAATCACTATTATGTTTTGTTTTGAATTTTCGTTTCCACATTTTAAAAGCTATGATTTTGGTCATTTTTCTAAAATTTTAAGTTATAATTTTTTTTTAAAAATTATATGTTAATGAAAAATGGATCAAAATTTAAAATTAAATTTAAAAATGAGATTAAAATTGCAACTCAAATTAAAAAAAGATCAAAATCGCGATTTTAAAAATAAGAGGACGAAAATTCAAAAGAAAACTTAATTAAGACTATATTTGAATACATTAAAAAGAATGAAGCGGAATGAAGTGAAATAGAATGAAATAAAAAAATACTGAACTAAATGGAATAATTATATTTTTTGAGTATTTAATAATTGAATAGAATGATTTTGTCATTCCGCCTAAATTTAATAATAAAAATTGATGAAATGCGATAGAATGCTTTTCATCTAATTTTAATCAATATAACTTTCATCTTATTCTATCGATTCAAAATATCATAAAATAGTAATTTTTAAAATAATCATAAAAATTAAGAAAAAGCTAAATAGAGGAAAAAAGTTGAAATTAAGCCAAAAAAAATAAATTATAAACAATTGTTATAGAATTTAATGGTGGGATTTGGCACTGCTCTCTCTTGTGTGCATTTTCACTGGAGACAATTTTTCTCCCGCAAGAAGGCGAAGAGATTCTCTTCAGAGTGATGTTCACTTGACGGACAGGGAACTCAACATCTTCACCATTAAACTTTTCTCTTTTCTTAAATTTGATCATTTTAAATCACTATGATTGCACTGAATTTGCATTTTATGAGAGACAATCGCTTCCCCGCAAAAAGATACTGTACTCTCTTTATGTCACCAATTCATTATCTCCCCCAATCCTTTCTCATTTTCATCGTTAAATATTAAAATATTCACAAACTTCCCGATCATTTCTCATTCACATCATTAAAATATTAATGTTTCCTTCTTTTTTTTTTTAATTATAAAAATTAATACTATATCATTTTCCTTCTTCATTACAACAACTGAACAAGAACAACAAAACAACTCTACCATCAGTAAATTCTTGGTTGCTTCTGAACCTGCCCACAATCTCAAACAAGTTCTATTTGAATTCCTGCTTACAAATTCATCATTCATTGGTTTCAACTTTCAATAGTATTCTAAAATCTAAACTTGTGGGACAATCATTACTTTTGTTGGGTGTTTTTTATTTGATGGGTGTTTCGGTTGATTCACCATCACAAAAGGGTTCATGGAGGTTTTTCACTAGAAAGAAGCAGGCTGACTCTGCATGTAAAAACACTAAGCCTCTGCTTGCAAAGGAGTTAAATATTTTTCATCTTCTTGGAATTGGTAATTCATTCAATTCTACTCAAAAAGTTTTGATTTTGATCCTTTTTTTCATTTGGGGTTCTTGATAATCAGTTTTGGCACATGGGAAAATTGTCTTTTGTGTTTTCATGTTGTTACATATTGTTACATGAAAAACTGAAAATAGTGTATTCTGTTTCGGATCATACGATGTTACATGGATTGACTTCACACTTTTCCCGCCTTTTCCTTGTTACTTTTCATGCACGTGATTTGGTTTACTATTTAACTGTGTTTTGAAAGTTGAATTTGATGTGTTTTTTTATGATGTTAACTAGGTGTTGGTTCAACAATTGGTGCTGGAGTGTATGTTTTGATTGGAACAGTAGCTAGAGAACATTCTGGACCAGCTTTGGCTATTTCTTTTCTGATTGCTGGCTTAGCAGCTGGCCTTTCTGCTTTTTGCTATGCTGAGTTGGCGTGTCGATGCCCTTCTGCCGGAAGTGCGTATCACTATTCATACATATTGCTTGGAGAAGGGTTTGTTTTTCTTAGTCCTTTTCATTTGGTGTGCATTTGGATTAAAATCTGGTGATTTTATTTAACATGAACTTATAAAAGAAATTGATTACTTTGTTTTCAGTGTTGCTTGGTTGATTGGCTGGGGCTTGCTACTGGAATATACAATTGGTAGCGCAGCTGTTGCTCGTGGCATAACCCCTAATCTTGTATGGTGTTCTTTTAACTTTTCCGTTAATTTTTGCGTATTTTGGAGTATGTTTATGTTAGACTATTTCTATCCGTTTATTTTATCAAAAGTCCAACATAAACAATCCTCAAGGATAGGGCTTAACCTCTTAGTGAAGGCTTGAGACCTGAGAGTGTGCTCCTCTCAAGTATATTGACATTTAATATAGATATGTTCCTTCATTTAGGCTCCAATTTTTGGTGGTCCGGACAATCTACCTTTCTTTTTGTCGCGCCAGCATATCCCTGGGATTGATATTATTGTGGACCCATGTGCAGCAATTTTGGCATTGCTTGTTACTGGACTCGTATGTTTGGGGATCAAGAAGGTAGTTTCAATTATAATTTTTTTGATCCATCTCTTATTTGATTCCTTTTCCATTTATTTCTTAACCATGTGAGCTAGAATTTTCTCTTCTTGATCGGTGAAACTTATTGCACAAGTCCCTTAAACATGCAGAGCATAGTGGTGCAAGGCATAGTAACTTTGGTGAATGTATGTGCATTGCTTTTTGTGATAGTAGCTGGTGGTTACATAGGATTCAAGTCTGGATGGGCTGGATATGAACTTCCTACGCGGTACGTTAAAGTTTTTGTTTTTCGTTCCCTCGTATATGTTCGGTTTTTGTCTGGTGTTACTTAAAACTTGTCTCTTTTGGTTTAATAGATATTTTCCATTTGGAGTTGACGGGATGCTTGCTGGTTCTGCAACAGTCTTCTTTGCATACATAGGTTTTGAAGTAGTTGCCAGTACCGCTGAAGAGGTATACTGCATTGACATGTTGCCATACACCGATAACTTCCACGAATGCAATTTTGTTTTCTTCTTACCGTAATCTATGTGCGTGTATCTTTCGTGTTCAATGGTTTAAACTTGCCGATAATGTTTCACTACATCAACAGGTGACAAATCCTCAACGAGATTTGCCACTAGGCATCGGTGGTTCATTGTTCATATGTTGTGGAATATATATGCTGGTTTCCGTCGTTGTCGTTGGTTTAGTACCTTATTACGCAATCGATCCAGATACACCAATATCCTCTGCATTTGCTGTCCACGGGATGCAATGGGCCGCGTAAGTTTATAGTTTTTGCAAATTCAGAAAGTTTTTTTGTGGCTCAATAGAGATAGTTCCTAAGATAAGCTTACTATCTTTGGTTGCAGTTACATTATAAATGCCGGAGCTTGCATGGCTCTCATCTCAGGATTGATGGGTGGGATACTTCCCCAGGTAAATTAATGGATAAGTCTGATATTGCCAAAAGAAATCTTCCTTATTTCAACTTGCCAAGCAAAAAAACTAAGTATTGCTCGCTGTTTCGCAGCCACGGATTTTGATGGCAATAGCAAGAGATGGACTATTGCCACCATTTTTTTGTGACATAAACAAGCACACTCTAGTTCCTGTGAAAGGCACATTAATTACTGGCCTTGCCATTGCAATCTTAGCCTTTTCTATGGAAGTCTCTGAGCTTGCAGGGATGGTAAGTCCACTCTATATATAGATAATGGAACATACTACGAAAGAGAATATTATCATGATATAAAGGAACCATAACTATTCAACAAAAATGTATGTATAGTTTATATTAGTAGAGTACCAATGTGTATTTTCCTTTCTACTGCAGGTTAGTGTGGGAACTCTTTTAGCATTCACCATGGTGGCAATCTCTGTCCTGATCCTAAGATATATTCCTCCAAATAAACTCTTGGTGCCTCCTTCTCTCCAGGATTCAATCGTAGTGATCGAAGTCGTAAATGATGACGGAAGTGTCAGTACTTCTGAAGACACAAAACCTTTAGATGTTATGCGAGATTTTCCTATTGATCATCCTCTTATTTCTAATCGCCTTGTCATAATTGGCAACTGTGAGTTATGACTTTCCTTCTCCTTTATCAATGTCTAACCCATAGGCATCTGTTTGGTTTCTCCTTATATTTTTTGTTTTGTTGTTTTGGGTGCAGATGTAAACGAGGGTAATCGAAGAAGACTCGTTGGACTGACCATAGCACTCATATGCTTGGGAGCGTTTGTCCTCACATTTGCAGCTTCATGTTTAACTTTTCTTAGGTTAGTCTCATAAGTGATACGCATAGTGTTTCCCAAGTTGCACGCAATGATAATTTATGCACTCCTTTTGAGTCTGTCGCGCCATTTAAGGATCGGTCCTAGTGTTTTAAGTCTTTTTTGGCATTTTTTAATGCTATTTCAGTTATTATCGCTATGCATTGTGTGGAGTGGGAGGCATTCTTTTTGTGTCTGGATTTGTTTTCCTATCTTGTATAGGTCAAGATGAAGCGAGGCACGACTTTGGTTACTCTGGAGGTATGCCTTACCATCATAAATTCGGCTGGACACATTAATCTGATGATAACTCTATGATCAATCATTTTTCAGGTTTCATATGCCCATTTGTGCCACTGCTGCCTATAGTTTGCATTCTCGTCAATTTCTACCTACTAGTTAATCTCGGGTAAGCATAAATACTTAACTTTCACATGTTAATTATGCATATGATTGTCCGCAAATCCTAGCTCAACTGGTAGAAGCGGATATTGCTATGTTGGACAAATAAATATGCATATGGTTAATCAAGCTACATTTTCCTATTATTGAATGGTTTCTATAATTGTTATGTGCGTTTGTTTTTCAGATTGGAGACATGGTTGCGCTTTTCTATATGGTTGGTAATAGGGCTCGTAATCTATGTGTTTTATGGCCGATCTCATAGTTCTCTAAAAGATTCAATTTATGTGCCAGCAAGTCAAGTGGACCAAACTTATCAAACTCCGAGAAACTTTCTTGCTTAATCGCTCTAAAGAGGGACATATTAAGAATTAAAACATTAAATGATTTTGTAATAATTGACTATTGTTTATAATAGTGTCCAAAAAATGAAGGGTTTTTGTTGCTTATAAATGAGTCTGGAGGGTGTATCATTTAAGGAGTAAAAATATGAGCAAATTGCATATGTGTAATAAGAAATTATACACTTGTCATATTTTTATTAAAAATAGTAAGATCCACACCTAAAGAATTGTTCATAAGTTTTATCCGTGTATTAATTGTATCTATTCTTCTCCATGATTTACCATTTATATGATAGCATGTAACATGATTGGATTCTTGTTCAAATGTAAAAAAATATAATTTTTTTTATTTTGTACCATTTTTCTATTCTGTTTAAAACATGTTTAAAACATATTAATGGTAGAGGTTAATGAAAAGTTATTATTTTCTACTTCAATGGAGTACTTGTTGGAATTACACAAAACCCTATGAAAAGTTTCAAATCAATCGTGATGAACAAGATTTAATCAATCAATCGAGTTTTTTCTTGTTTTTCACTTGAGTGAATCAACCAGCCTTAATTGCAAGATGATTTTTTGCACAATCAATAATGGAAGAAGAAAAAGATGAATCGAGTAAGAAGGAGAATTTAGGGTTTGAACGAAAATATGAAAGAAGAGAATTTCTGCGGAGTTTATCTTTGCTATTCAAATTAAATATTATTCTCAAAATATGCAACTGCATTAAGTGTTTTACAACAATAGGGATTATTCCCTATTTTTAGTTTTGAGTTTGGTTACTCCCTGAGCAAATCCTGGTTACTCCCTAAGCAAATCCAAAACAAAAGTCCAAATACTTAAAAGAGAATTTCTGCGGAGTTTATCTTTGCTATTCAAATTAAATATTATTCTCAAAATATACAACTGCATTAAGTGTTTTACAACAATAGGGATTATTCCCTATTTATAGTTTTGAGTTTGGTTACTCCCTGAGCAAATCCTGGTTATTCTCAAAATATACAACTGCATTAAGTGTTTTACAACAATAGGGATTATTCCCTATTTATAGTTTTGAGTTTGGTTACTCCCTGAGCAAATCCTGGTTACTCCCTAAGCAAATCCAAAACAAAAGTCCAAATACTTAATTATGCTAACACTATAAAATTAGGTCTAAGTTGAAATTCCTGTCGAGTCTAACTCATTCGACAATTTGACAACTACACAATTTCGACACATACTAGGCTATTTTGACAATACTTTGTTTCTGTCGAACAACTTGCTTTATCACAAGTAATTGTCATCTCAACACACCACCTAATTCATTGTGTCTAAGCTGTCTACATTCATCATTGATCTTAATTTCTTGAGTGTTTCGACCTGCATTTCTTTTACCATGATGTCTGCAATCTGATTCTCAATTCTAAAATGTTCCATGTTCATCTTCACTTTAGCTATTTGGTCTCGAGGATAATGGAACCTTATTTTGATGTGCTTTCTTCTTCCACGTGCTACCGGGTTCTTCGCCAGATTGATAACCGACATGTTATCGATCTTCATGGTAATTTCTCCATGATTCTTCCTTGTAATTTCTTCGACCGGATTCACCATCCATGTTGCTTGACATTCTCTGAGAGAAGCATCTATGTACTATGCTTGCAACAGAAAGGGGACTGCATCAGAAAGAGGACAGAAGGAAAAATCAGAGAAAAACAGGTTCAAGATGCTTGCATCAGAAAGAGGATAGAAGGAAAAATCAGAGCTATTTTTTACGCTCATTCAATATGAAGAGGGGTTCAGTTCATGAACCAACATCTGATTGTTGAGCCATAACATCAGAATTGTTGTCTTAAATTTAAAAAGAGGGGAAAACACAACAACACACACAATTTCATTCTTCCCCTCTCCCTGTGGTTGAATCTGGAATTAGAAGATAATTCATGTACGGTTGCTATGTATTTGTTTTGCGGGTAGGGTTTGTTATTATGAGTTTTTGTTTGAATGAGAACTGGAAAGTTCTCCAATGGCCGCAGTGAACAGAAGAAAGAGTGAGAAAATGTGTATGGTTACAACGAGAGAGTATCTTTTGAGGCTGTTTTTATGGAAGACATCAAACATAGAAAATTGAAAGGCTATAATAATAGGTTTTCCATGGGAAGTTGTATGTATAATAGGAGATAAATGGCCTTTCAATTTTCTTTTGAAGAGCTATACACATATTCTTAAAATAGTAAACCAATTATTTCCATTGGGCCCACACCATTCACTAATTACTTCTGATAAAAATAAATTAAAAATATAGAAAAAATGGTGGTATGACACATCAATAATGGTGGTATGACACATCAATCGTATTAACGGCGGAATGCATGTAAATGTAGCATTAGTACAATGAATCTATTTTGTCCATGAAATTAAAATAGTTTAAATTTGGATTAGAAGGATTAAACCTGACTTTTCCAAATAGTATAATTTTTATCTATAACAATATATTCAGGGATACACCATTTTGGTCTGGCCCTTTTTTATTTCACTATTGCCACTTGCATAACTATTTTTTTAAAATTTTTAAAATTTTTAATTATAAATCTATAATAATATATAAAAGAAATATTGTGTTACTTACTTAATAACTGTTAGAGGGAGATTTAGTAGGAGCATTGATACATAGTGTAGGAACAAGCACTTTGTGAGAGATACACCACATCTCTGCTTAAAATCTTAAGGTTTTAGGTGGAGATGTGGTGTGTCTCTCACAAGGTGTTTGTTCCTATACTATGTATCAATGCTCTTACTATTAACTCCCCCTAACATGATATTCAGAGTCTTTGATTCGAGAAAGGGATCAGGTTAGTATCGAAACACACCTAAGTAGAGGTGTTGTTCCGTTGCAAGATGTCAACGACGATACAAGTGAGGGAGCATTGTGGACTCACACTTGAGGAAAAGTGTTGGAATATTATAGCAAGTGTGAGTAAGTGAAAAAATAGTCTCATGTTGGATAGAAATATGAAGACTTAAGCATATATAAGTGAGAGAACTCATTCACCTATCACCTTAAAGTTTTAAGTAGAGATGTGATGTGTTTCTCAGAAGGTACTTGCTCCTACTAAATCTCCCTTCAACAATAACTTCCATTGAAATCACTACTATTAACTTCTAAATAACTTCTTGTTAACTTTAAAATTAAATTTAAATAAAAAAATATTATTTATATTTTCTCCAATTCAGATTAAAAAATGGATAGACCAGTACGAAAGAGTCGGTCTGAATGCTACTATATTTATAATAAATAGATGTAGAAAAATTACATTTGTAGCATTATTCTATAAATAAATAAAAATGCCCCCAATTATATTTGCAATGGTTTCGTGGATATGTGACGTTTGCATCAGCGAATGTAGCGCAAGAAGACAAAGCTTAAACCCAATTCATCATCTTCACATTTTCCAATCATTTCTCATTCTCATCATTAAATATTCAAAAATTCACAAACCCAATTGGAATTTTAATTTCCTTTCTTATAAAAATTATTATTTTTTATCACTTTCCTTCTTCATAAATTCTTGGTTGTTTCTGAATCTGCCCACAATTTCAAACAAGTTCAATTTGAATTCTAACTTATAAATTTATTAACTTTACATAACTTTTTCTCCTGCTTCATTGATTGTTTCAACTTTCAACAGTATTCTAAAATATATACTTGTGGGACAATCATTACTTTTGTTGGGTGTTTTTTATTTGATGGGTGTTTCGGTTGATTCACCATCACAAAAGGGTCCGTGGAAGTTTTTCACTAGAAGGAAGCAGGTTGATTCTGCACGTAAAAACACTAATACTCTGCTTGCAAAGGAGTTAACTATTTCTCATCTTATTGCAATTGGTAATTCATTCAATTCACCTAAAAAATGTTTTGATTTTAATCATTTTTTTCCATCTGGGTTTCTTGATAATCAATTTTCTGGTTTGTGTTTTCATGTTTCTGATTATACCATGTTGTCTCACTTCAAACTTTTCCCGCCTTTTTGTTGATTGCTTGCATGCACATGATTTGGTTTATTATACTACTTGATTGATGTTTTTTATGATGTTAACTAGGTGTTGGTTCAACAATTGGTGCTGGAGTGTATGTTTTGGTTGGAACAGTAGCTAGAGAACATTCTGGACCAGCTTTGGCTATTTCTTTTCTGATTGCTGGCTTAGCAGCTGGCCTTTCTGCTTTTTGCTATGCTGAGTTGGCGTGTCGATGCCCTTCTGCAGGAAGCGCATATCACTATTCATACATATGTCTTGGAGAAGGGTTTGTTTTTCTTAGTCCTTTTCATTCGGAGCGTGTTTGGATTAAAATCTGTATAATTGATTTTAAGGTCTGGGTGAATTTATTTATCATGTTGTAGAATTACTTTGTCTATGATTCGTTTCTAAGTCGAAACCATGGGGGTTTGTTTTGTTTTCAGTGTTGCTTGGTTGATTGGCTGGGCCTTGGTACTGGAATATACAATTGGTAGCGCAGCTGTTGCTCGTGGCATAACCCCTAATCTTGTATGGTGTTCTTTTAACTTTTCTGTTAATTTTGCTTATTTATGTTAGACTATTTCTATCAAAAGTCCAACATAAACAACCCATGGGGTTTGCCTGTTGGTGAAGACTTTGGACGTTGGAGTGTGCTCTTATCAAGATCTCAAGTTTCAAATATTGACATCTGATATAGATATGTTCCTTCTTTTAGGCTCCAATTTTTGGTGGTATGGACAATCTACCTTTCTTTTTGTCGCGCCAGCATATCCCTGGGATTGATATTATTGTGGACCCATGTGCAGCAATTTTGGTATTACTTGTTACAGGACTCCTATGTTCGGGGATCAAGGAGGTAGTTTCAATTATATTATTTTTTATCCATTTCTTATTTGATTCTTTTTCCATTTATTTCTTAACCATGTGAGCTAAAATTTCTCCTCTTGATCGATGGAACTTATTACATGAATCCCTTAAACATGCAGAGCACAGTGGCACAAGGCATAGTAACATCGGTGAATGTATGTGCATTACTTTTTGTGGTAGTAGCTGGTGGTTACATCGGATTCAAGTCTGGATGGGCTGGATATGAACTTCCTACTGGGTACTTTAAACTTTTTGTTTTTCATTTCCTCGTATTCGTTCGGTTTGTCTCCTGTTACTTAAAACTTGTCTCTTTTGGCTTAATAGATATTTTCCATTTGGGGTTGATGGGATGCTTGCTGGTTCCGCAACAGTCTTCTTTGCATACGTAGGTTTTGATGCAGTTGCCAGTACTGCCGAAGAGGTATTAGTGCATTGTCACGCCACACAACGATAATCTGTTTCCTTCTTACAGTACTTTATGTGCGTGGCTCTTTCGCATTCAATGGTTTAAACTTGCTGATAATGTTTCACTTAATCAACAGGTGAGAAATCCTCAGCGAGATTTGCCACTAGGCATCGGTGCTTCATTGTTTCTTTGTTGTGGAATATATATGCTGGTCTCCATTGTTGTCGTTGGTTTAGTACCTTATTATGCAATTGATCCAGATACACCGATATCCTCTGCATTTGTTGTCCATGGGATGCAATGGGCCGCGTAAGTTTATAGTTTTCACGAAATTCATTAAATTTTTCTGTGACTCGATAAAGATAGTTTCCTAAGATAAGTTCACTATCTTTGATTGCAGTTACATTATAAATGCCGGAGCTTGCACAGCTCTCATCGCAGCATTGATGGGTGGAATACTTCCCCAGGTAAACTAATGGATACCTCTGATATTGCGGAAAAAAATCTTCCTTATTTCAATTTGCCAAACTAAAAACTATATATCGCTCGATGTTTCGCAGCCACGGATTTTGATGGCAATGGCAAGAGATGGACTACTGCCACAATTTTTTTGTGACATAAATAAGCACACTCTAGTTCCTGTGAAGAGCACGATAATTACTGGCCTTGCTGCTGCAGTCTTAGCATTTTCTATGGAAGTCTCTGAACTTGCAGGGATGGTCAGTCTACTACATATAGATAGATAGATAGATTATGGAACTCTTTTATATTAGTAGGGTACCAATGTGTATTTTTCTTTTCTACTGCAGGTTAGTGTGGGAACTCTTTTAGCGTTCACCATGGTGGCGATATCTGTGCTGATCCTAAGATATATTCCTCCAAATAAAGTCCCAGTGCCTCCTTCTCTCCAGGATTCAATCGTAGCGGTCGAAGTCATAAACCAAGATGAAAGTGTCAGTACTTTTGAAGACTCAAAACCTTTGGATGTTACACGAGATTTTCCAATTGACCATCCTCTTATTTCTAGTCACCTCGCCGTAGGAAACTGTGAGTTATGACTTTCCTTCTCCTTTATCAGTGTCTATCCCATTGGCATCTGTTTTTCTCCTTACATTTATTGTTTTGTTGTTTCGAGTGCAGATGTAAACGAGGGTAATAGACGAAGAGTCGTCGGACGGACCATAGCACTCATATGCTTGGGGGCGTTTTTCCTCACATTTGCAGCTTCATGTTTAACTTTTCATAGGTTAATCTCATAAGTAATTTATGCACTTCATTAGTGTTTGTCATGCCATTTAAGGATCGGTCCTAGTGTTTTAAATCTTTTCGGAATTTTTTTAATGCTATTGCAGTTACGTTCGCTTTGCATTGTGTGGAGTTGGAGGCATTCTTCTTGTGTTTGGATTTGTCTTTCTATGTTGTATAGGTCAAGATGAAGCGAGGCACAACTTTGGTCACTCTGGAGGTATGCCTTACCATCATAAATTCGGCCGGACACATTAAACTGTTGATAACTCTATGATTAATCATTTTTCAGGTTTCATATGCCCATTTGTGCCACTGCTGCCTATAGCTTGCATTCTCATCAATTCCTACCTCCTAATTAATCTCGGGTAAGCATAAATAATTAACTTTTCATATGGTTAATCAAGCTACATTGAATGGTTTCTCTAATTGTTATGTGCGTTTTTTTTTCAGATTGGAAACATGGTTGCGCGTTTCTATATGGTTGGTAACAGGAATAGTAATCTATGTGTTTTATGGCCGGACTCATAGCTCTCTAAAAGATGCAATTTATGTGCCAGCAAATCAAGTGGACCAAACTTATCAAACTCTGAGAAACTATCTAGCTTAGTTCGGGTAGAAAATTGTAGTTCTTTTAGTCTTGGGACGCAAGAAAGCATCCAAACATGGTGTTAATGTCTGAGATGCAGTTCCACCAGAGGTGTAAATATAAATCCTTGTACAGATGAAGCTGCTCCCCAATGATTTACCACTTGTATGATAGCATGTAACATAATTGTGTTGGAACAGAGGATGAAAGAAATATATTTGTGATGAAGAAGAAGAAGTTTAGAGAAAAATGAGAGAGAAGTAAATGTGATACTGTAAGAATGAAAATTGTATATTGTAAAAAATTGATTATTTTGCTTACAAAGAAATGCTCCTTATATAGACACATTTTCTGGGCTCAATAGTGTAAACTAAACTAAGGCCCAAAGTATTTGACTCTACATACTAAGGATAACATATCGAAACAGTCAAGCTATTTCGATCACTATCTTATTCGATTACTTATTGAATCATGAATTATGCATACATTCTAACACACCCCTTTAATTCATGTTCTCGAGACTTCTCATCCTGATGCTCTCTTTCAGCTCTTCGAATCTGACTTTCTTCAGAGGTTTCGTGAATATGTCAGCTAGTTGAACTTCAGTCTTGCAGTACTTTATTTCGATCTTTCCTTTGTTAACTTGATCTCTCAAAAAATGATACCTTCTTTCAATGTGTTTGCTTCGACCATGACACACTGGATGATTAGCCAAGTTAATTGCTGATTTGTTGTCAACAAATAACTTCATATTCTTTGGCTCCATTATCTTGAGTTCTTCAAGTAACATTTCAATCCATGCTGCTTGACATGCCGCATATGATGCAGCTACATACTCTGCTTCACACGATGGCAAAGCCACAATGTTTTGTTTCTTCGAGCTCCAGGAGATTGGAGCACCTTCGATCATGAAGATGTAGCCTGCAGTGCTTTTCTTTTCATCTTGATCTCCACTGAAGTCTGAATCAGTATATCCATGAACTTCAACACTTGTGTTGCTCTTTGATTTCTTTGGTACAGACCCGTGGTCGTCCCTTTATGTATCTCAACACCCTCTTTTCTTGCATGAGACACTCTTGAGGTTTCTCCATAAATCTGCTCAGCAACCCCACACTTTGGCAAATATCAGGCCTTGTATTGCAAAGATATCTCAAGGATCCAATGATCTGTTTGTACAACGTCGAATTTACAAGCTCATCATTTGATTCTTTCTTCAGCTTTGCTCCTGTCTCTAATGGAGTGACAACCTCTTTACAGTTGCTCATGTTGAATATTTTCAGAATGTCTTGAGCATACTTGGTTTGATGCAGGAATACTCCTTCTTCAGTATTTTTGAATTCCATTCCTAGAAAATATGAGAGATTACCTAGATCTGACATTTCGAATTCTTGCATTAGCTTTGACTTGACTTTTGATTCTTCATCTAGTCATCACATAGAGGCATAAAATGATTCGACTGACACAATCGATATCTTTTACATACACTCCATGTTCAGAAATACACTTTGTGAAACCTGCTTCGATCAGAAAACTGTCTATTCTTTTATTCCAAGCTCGAGGAGCTTGTTTCAAACCATAGAGCCTTCTCGTACAGACCGTCCTTTCGAATCACGGTGGTTGAGTGACATCGACTTCTTCTTCTAATGGTCCATTTAGGAATGCTGACTTTACATTCAGCTGATGCATCTTCCATCCCCTGTATGCTGCTGTCGAAACAACTATTCGAATTATTTCCAGCCTAGCAACCGGTGCGTATACCTCATCGAAGTCTATTCTTGGCTTCTGTAGAAAGCCTCTAGCCACCAATCTTGCTTTGTACTTAGCAATTTCTCCATTTGGCCTTCGTTTCACCTTGTATATCCACTTTACATCAATTGGCTTTTTATTCGTTCTTTCGACAAGATCCCAGGTCTTGTTCTTCTCAATGGCTCTGAGTTCTTCTTTCATGGCTTCGCACCAATTCGAATTACCCATTGCTTCATTCAAATCGATTGGTTCTGCTTCGGCCATCATCATGGCTTCTTCAACCAAGTCACCATCGTCATCAATCACTTGATCTGGAAATCTTTCATAACCAGCCAACCTGGTTGATTCAGTTCTTGCTCTCGTCGACCTTCTTTCACTTTGCTCAGGTGGTTCTTCATTTCGACTAGTTGAAGTATTGCCTTGTTCACTTCGACTATTCGAGGGCTCATCTTGTGGATCTTCTTCGAACACAGTTATAATAGTGTCTGATTCCTGTGTTGAACTTCGACTCCAATCCCAACCTTTACTTTCGTCTATTCAAACATCTCTACTGATTATTAGTTTATCTTCGATTGGTGAATACACATGCGCACGAATGATAACCTATAAGAACCACAACTTCACTTCGATCATCCAGTTTTCTTCTCAATTGTTCAGGTACATGCCTGAATCACATTGATCCAAAAACTCTGAAGTGACTCACGCTTGGCTTCGATCTAGTCCAAGCCTCATGAGGTGTTTTTCCAACTATCCTCTTTGTTGGCCACCTGTTCAGAATGTATACTGTTGTTGAAGCTGCTTCGGCCCAAAATCTTTTAGGCATATCTTTAGCTTTTAACATACTTCTTGTCATGTTCAAGATACTGTTTTCCTCTCTATGCCATTGTGTTGAGGTGTATAGGGAGCAGTAACCTCATGCTCTATACCTTCCCCAATACAAAATTTGACAAATTCAGCAGAGGTGTATTCACCACCACCGTCAGTTCTCAACTTCTTCAATTTACAGCCACTTTGCCTTTCAGCGTGCAATTTGAACTTCTTGAACTGTGTGAATATTTCACTTTTATTTTCAATGATGTAAATCCATATATGTCTGATGAATTCATCAATAAACGTATAGAAATACCTGTTGCCTCCATTTGACTTTACTTCAAATGGTCCACACACATCAGAGTGAACTAGCTTCAACTTACGTTTGGATTTCATGGGCAAGTCATGTTTGAATGCCTTCCTTGCCTGCTTAGCTTTACAGCATTTCTCACATACTTGCTTTGGTTCCTTCACATAAGCCAAATCAACCACCATCTTCTTCTGATTGAGCATGCATAAACTTCTGAAGTTTAGATGTCCATACCTGTGGTGCCATAGCCAATTCTTTTCTTCTTCTGTTATCGAAGCAAGACATTTGTGATCTGATGTGTTGCTACTTTGAACGTCTTGTTTTCTGCCAATGGTGCTTTCATGATCAGCCTCCCATCAGCCATATAAACTTTCATCTCATTGCTTTCAAGTTTCATCCTGAATCCTTTTGCAAGTAATTGACCTACACTTATCAAGTTACTTGTCATAGAGGGTACATACAATACCTCAGTGATAGTAGCTTTTCCACCATCCTTTTTGGAAATCGAAATATCTCCTTTGCCAGCAGAATCGATGTGTCTTCCATCAGCAAACTTTATCACCCTTTTTATTTACTCATCTAGCTTGGTGAACCAATTTTTGTTGCCAGTCATATGATTGCTACATCCTGAATCCAGATACCACATGTTGGTTTTATCAGAATTCGATTGAGAATTAACCATCATCAGCACATCATCTGAGTCACTATCTCCTGCACGTGCATATTGAGCCTCATCACTTTCTTTCGCCCTTTCTACTTTCCTCCTTCTACAGTCTCGAGCGAAGTGACCAAAACCTTGACAATTGTAGCATTGCTTATCTTTCTTGTCAACTTTCTTCCCAGAATACTTGTTCGACACTTTTCTCGAATCAGCATTCTTGCTTGACTTCTCATCATCTGCAAGATGCTTTTGAAACTTCGATTTTTCAGCTTTCTTGCTGAATCTTGATTGCAATGCTTGTTCAGCTACCTTCTCTCTTTCTGAGTTTCTTTGCTTCAATCTCATCTCATGAGCCTCTAATGAAGCTTGAAGTTCTTCTAACTTCATCTCAGAAAGAGTCTTTGCTTCTTCAATTGTCACAACAATATAATCAAAATCTGCTGTTAAAGATCTCAATACCTTCTCTATTTTCTGCAGGTCTGTGATGGTTTCACCGCATGCTTTCATTTGGTTCGTCAATGTCACAATCTTTGAGAAGTATGCAGAAATTGATTCATCATCCTTCATGTGCATCAATTCGTATTGCTTTCTCAGTGTCTGCAACTTCACCTTCTTCAGTTTTTCTCCTCCGCCATACAAGTTCTTTAACTTGTCCCATGCTTCTTTTGTTGATTCTTCTTCGATTATCTTCTCAAAAACATCAACGTCTACACACTGATGAATCAAGAACAGTGCTTTACAATCTTTCTTCCTCGATTGTGTTTTTCGGGCTTCCGGCTTTATTGATACACCATCATTCAAGATTTCAACAACATCTTGAAATCTGAAAATGACCTTCATTTGTGCAACCCATCGTTGGTAGTTTTCTCCTTTGAAAACTGGTAGATTTGCTGGATTTGGAAATTGATGTTGGACTATATTCTCAAATTGAAATAGGGGAGAGATAAGAACAGATTTGTACGAGGAATTTTATAGATTGAGAGACACCACAAAAAAGATAAAGAAGGATAAGGGAAGACGACCGGGGTGGAGTACCAAAGATGGTCAGCAGAACTTCTGAGAACCCGATTGTGAGAACAAGGTCGTGTAAGCTGAAGCGTTTTTTTCTTTGTTTCTTTTAATTTCTCACATTCTAGTATATGTTATATAATAATTATATTATATTATAATAATCAATAGGGTCGTTCTAATATGTGTTATAAGACCACATTTAAAACACATGCTAAATCTAATATAATTAAAAATATTTAAACAAAATTATATTTAAAATTTTAAAATATTAAATATATGTAATTTAAAAAAATATTTCTCCAAATAATTAAACAAATTCTGCCAACACAATAATTAGCTTTTCGCTAATTAATATTCTTTAAACACAACTAAGACAAGTTCGTTAGCAATTTTAAATATTAAATATTATTTATTTATTCAATTGATAACCACCAGTTAAAAAAACTTTATTGAAAAGAGATCGTAAAAGATTCTATTATGTAAATTAGATCGACGACCTGTGAGAATAATCTTATATTTTTTATAATAGTTAATATTTAATTTTTTAGTTTTTTATTATCAACACTTAACAAAAGTGATATCATTTTAGAAATAAACAATAATAACTATTTTATTCCAACAACAAATTTGAATTTAAAAGTGTCACATAGAACTTCTTAAAGTTATACATATCATATTTTTAAAGTTATACATATCATATTTTTAAATTGATGATAGCTACTTCATATCTTAAATGGTAGTTTTTTCTTTCTTTTCAATTTTTTCTATTCAATACGCTTCTTCGATATTGTATGATTTTGAGCCATCATTTTTTCTTCAATATTATATGATTTGAGCCATCATTTCATCTTGCGCCTTCAAAAAATACGTTTAATCAAAATAATAAAAAATAAAGTGTAACAAAAATTAACGAAGTAAAATAAACTCAATAACAAATAAAAAATTAACGAAGTAAAATAAACTCAATAATAAATAAAATTAGAAAAGTAGATGAATAAATGTTTGATATCAATAAAAATAAGATTAAAATATTTTGCCAATCTATATATCATAATGTCTCGAAATATAATCAAAATAATTTTATAGTTGCACAATACAAACTTAATTGTATAGTCCCACAAATTAAAATAAGGTAACTGCTTCATATCTTAGATGATAGGTTTTTTTTAATCAAGGAAATTTCATTAATTCAAAAACACTA
The DNA here is from genome assembly GCA_021764765.1 of Vicia sativa. Classification (NCBI taxonomy): domain Eukaryota; kingdom Viridiplantae; phylum Streptophyta; class Magnoliopsida; order Fabales; family Fabaceae; genus Vicia; species Vicia sativa. The sequence continues at coordinate 153,370,292 of CM038795.1, read as the reverse complement.
CAAACAAGGCGATCAGAGATTCAGCCCACAAATCAAACAAACCTAACTTAAGGTAGTAACAAGATAGCTATATGTGGTCTAAGCTTAGGACTAGACCACCCTCTATACACAATATTCTTAATAATTCTCTCTATACAATTCTTATTACCATCCCTTTGATTGAAGCAAGAATCATTCTTAAAAAGCCAAAGCTCATGAAGAGTTCCTGTAAGTGCTAGTCTAAATAGCTCAGATTTCCAGCCTTTCCCATCATAGTGTATCAAGATCCACTCATCTCCTCTTTCCAAATTTTTGGATTATGTTGAATGCCCAACCACTGAAGAATACCAAATCAGATTTGCTTGAGCTCCAAGCAACCAAAGAATAAGTGATCGATGGTTTCATCCTCATTACAAAATACGCAATGGCTATTGTTCAGCATACCAAATCTACATATTCTAGACTTAGTGGCTAGCTTCCCATAACAAATCATCCATAAAGTAATAATTGCACGAGGCTTGGCTCTCTTATGAAGGATTAACTTGGCCAATATAACATTGGGGGTAGCATGCAGCAGGTTGTGATACACTTTTCTCCCAAGGAATTTTCCCGTTTGCAGCATCTCATTCCAAGTATTTTGTATAGTCACTAAGTTATCTCTCTGCAATAGAATTGCTCTGAAAAATACCAGAATCTGACTCCTTAGCAATTCTATTCAACAAATCACTGTGCTTCAAATAGTATGCATGTATCCAACGAACCCATATATCATCAGATTTCGCATAGATATTCTAGAGTAATTCCATCATAAACATATTATTCCAAGTCTCTAAATCCATCACATTCAGACCCCCTTTAGCATGAGGTTTATAGACTTTCTCCCAAGCTATTGGACTCTTCCTACTGATCTTATTCCCACCAGTCCAAAGAAATGACCTACAAATAGCATTGATTTTGATAAGCACGACTTTAGGAAACCAAATCCACTGCATCCAGTAGGTAGTGATAGCATAAAGCACACTTTTAATTAACTACAACCAGTCATCATAGATAAGAAGCCTAGAACTCCAATGAGTTATCCTGCTCACTAACTTGTCCAACAAAGGCATATAATGAACAACAGAAAGATTCTTACTAGCCACTGGAACCCCTAGGTATCTAAAGGGGAAATTCCCCTCCTTGTAAGAAGTCTTCTGAAGGATGACACACTTGACATTAGCTAGAACACTACCAAAATAAACCCTGCTCTTGGAAGGGTTTATTTTCATTCTTGTTGAATCTAGAAAGCTATTATGATTAGTTTGAAGAATCTCCATGGGCACTTGATCACCTCTAGAGAAAAGAAAAAGATCATCAGCAAAGGTTAGATGGGTGAGTTGCAGCCTTTCACATCTACCATGATGGTTGAAGTTTGGATTCTTTTGCATTCTGAATAGCATCCTACTAAGATACTCCATAGTTATCACAAACAGAAGGGGGGATAAGGGATCCCTTTGTCTTATACCTCTTCTAGCCTCTATCTTATCAGTATACTTCCCATTAATATTGAACCTATATGATATTGTAATCATAGTGGTCATAATCCAATCAACAAATTTCTTTGGCAATCCTACCTCACTGAGAATATTTTTAAGAGCACCCCAATCAACCATGTCATATGCCTTTTGGAGATCTAATTGCACCATGCATCTTGGAGTACATGTGCTTCTATTGTAGCCTTTTAAAAGTTCCATAGCTAGTAAGATGTGAGAGTGGATTTTCTGGCCTAGAACTAAAGCTGCCTGTGCCTTACTGATGATACTACCTAAAACTTTCTCAAGTTTGGTAGTGGGGATCTTTGAAAAATCGTAACTTCCAAACCGTAAGTCCGTTTTAGTCGCCGTTTTGGATAGTATTCTCTAAATTAAACAATCTATTTTATGAAAATGAGAAAATAATAATCATTTGATTTTAAATTGGAAAGTGTTGGTTTTCCGGTGTTGTAGTTGTTTGTACCTCGTGTACGTGACGTATGGAATTAGTATGTTGTAATATTGTTGTATTGGGTACATGTTGATGCTTGTATGTTATATTTCAGTGATTAGTTCATGATGGTTGTGATATCATGTTGCGTGGTTGATGTGCATGTTTATGTTGTTGATGATTTTCATAATAATTGATGGTTATTATGTGTTGATGTTGATGATAGCTTTACTGGTTGATGAGTAAATGCTTGCATGTTTATGCTATTGGTGATATTCATGATTGTTGATGATATCATGTGTTGTTGAATGTTGCATGTTGTTGATGTGCATGCATATACATTGGTGGTAGCTAATTTCCATTGTGTGGAATTAGTGAGTTGGCCAATATCTGTTGCCGAGTTGGAATGGGCGGTGAGGTCTTATCTATGTCCGAGTTGGAATGGAATAGATGTTAATGCTCTGTCCGAGTTGGAATGGAGCAGTATGTGAATTTAGTTCAATGTCGGTACCACATGCATAGAGTTTTACATCGCATTTTGTATGGATTATTACATGATAGGATGGTTTCCAGTGTTATAATCTTGTTGTTGTGTGTGATGTGTGTTTATGACTTGAATTGGTGGAAAAAAATGATTAATCTGATTATGCTAAAAAGGGTGGAATAATAACTTATGAAATTTTGTTGTTTTGATGAATTTATAATGCATTTTAATTATGATGAAGTCTCACCCTTACTTTGATGATTTCAGATTAAAGTTTAACAGCTCAGGCGTTTGGTGAGGATGGCTCATAGAGTTGTGCATTTACTATTTACGTGTCGATGTCATGCTCTGATTTGTAACGCTGAGGAATGTTTGGTTTAGAGTTATAATTAAACTCTGTTTTTCATTTAGATTTATTTTGGGATAATTGTTGGTTTGAATTATCCGATTTGGTGAATAATTTCGCTGTGTAGAACATGTTTCTCGGATTATTATTTTAATGATGTCCTTCAATAAAGCATGATATTTTAATGGAATTTTATTTTAATGAATTATGACGCCCTTTATTTACATGTCAACTCTAGATTAATTATATATTTGCGGGATATTTTAGAAGGGTGTTACAGTCACTACTTTCCTTTTCAGAATTTTATCTCCCTCTTTCCAAGATTGATAGATACTTCTTGTCACCTTGTCAGATATCCAAAAATAATGTGTGTTCCCCTGCGCGTCTTTCTGCGTAGTCTTATTCAATCAACCATAAATCCATTGTTTCAAGTTTCCTCACATAGTGTCTTATCATATGCATTCATATCATATACAAAAAATATGTCAAAAAAGAATCAATGCATTACATTGCATTTCCTTCTTATCCAAGGGACAAATTTTGGGTCCTTTTGCATTTAATTATCTTTCACTACGATGTTATCTAGTTAAAGATAATCAAATAGTAGCGGCTGTCATACCCTAATTTTTGTCTCATGGGCATTCATTCATCACATTTGCATCATTAGTCATATTTAGGTTGACCAAAAATCAGTTTAAATCAACATTTGCATCGTTGTATAGTTAAAAAATATATGTTATCTCGCTTCACGCATTTTTATCTCTTTACATGCTTCTTGCATTGCATCAACTTGTTTATATGTCGATAATATTGATATTTCTGTTTTATAGACATATCGTTAAAAATGATTCGATATCGTGTGAAAAATTAGCGAGAAAATATTTCAAGCTTTCACATTTATGTGACTGTTTTATGAATCTGTGTTTTGCGTAGATCATGCAGGTATTCTCGCTTTATTTATTTTGTACAGTTTGCGGTCTCTTTTTTAACTGTCATCGCTTGTTCAGCTTGATAATCGTAATCTTATTTTTATTTCGATTTTGACCATTTGAGATATTTTTTTATTAATCGGTATGATATGTAATTTATTTTAATATGTTCATTTCCTTTTTCTGATTAATTTAGTATTCGTATTTTATCTTTCTTTTTACTCCATTCGTTCCAAATTATAAGACATTTTGGGCATTTCACACGCATTAAGAAAAACAATCATTGTTATATGGGAAATAGAAATTATGTATTACTTTACGCTATTGTCCTTCATTAATTATAGATGAAAGAGAAATTAAAAGAATAAAAAGAAGAAAGATAAATAAATAATATAGGATAAATTGGGAAAACATTAATGTTGCATTGAAATTGTAAAGTGACTTATAATTTGAGACAAATTTTTTCTTCACTGTGTTATAATTTGAGATGGAAGGAGTATTACTTTATATGTTTGTTTTTTATTCCAAAAAATAAAAATAAAATAAAATTTAGACTTCGTTTGTTTTGAAAATGCATTTCCAATAATTCTCATAAATGTATTTTCAATTTCTAACCATTTATGTCATAGAGCTGTTTTTATAAATTGTCCAAAACTATGTCATACAGCTATATAAAAAAAAAGTCTAAATAAGCCAATTCAAATATGTCCTTCAGTCCTTGTATCCATTTTACCGTCTTTTTTTTAGACAAATGAAGTAGGAGCTTGTATTCTATTATTTATGAGGACTGAAAAAAGAGACAGACAAATGAAGTAAGAGCTTGTATTTTATTATTTGAGGATTGAAAAAAGAGACATAGTATTTCGTTGTCTCATTCATAGCTGCTCTGTAGTCTATTCTTTAAGAATTAAACATTTGTCTTGTTAAGTTAATGAAATTATATTTTATTGAAAGGTGTAACAAATAGACTCTCTAACTTTTACAATTTGATACTTTGTTCATGATTGTTGATTTTTTTGGGTGCAGAACAATTGTATTCAATTACTCCCAATTAATAGACTATGTTAACATTTTGATTGATTTGTCTATCGGAAGTGCATTTCTGAAATAAAATTTGTCATAAAATAAGACAAATCCCAAAAAAAGAAAAAAATTTATGTATGTGGATGCGACCTAGAAATGCATTTCCAATTTTTAAGGATATTTTTGAAATGTATGAGGTGGATTAAAAATAATGAAATATAAGAGGGAGAGGAAATGTCATGTATAATTTGGAGGGTGACAAGTAAAATCCTCTTAGAGTGGGCAGCCTCATGTATAGTCAGGGTTGACATGTTAAATTATCAAAATATCATTTTTCAATTAGCAAATACAGAAACGCCAAATTCAATGTAGTGCACATGCACAATAACATTCTCCCATATCACATGTAAGATAGTACTATTGTACTAAGATTTACATTGGATACTTCTAAAATGAGAGTTATCACAGGAAGCATCATTTAAATAATTGAAGATTAGAGCACAAGCTTTAAGCAGAGGTATCATTGGGAGAAACAGAAAAAAATTCCCATGACATACTATTATCACATACAAACATCTGATGCAATACAAGTGAGATTTACAGACTACACAAAGGGAGCTTCGAATAGTAAAACTCTGGCATCTTTCCTTCACAAGCAAGATTATGTGCCTTAAAAAATAGAGTCCCGCAAGTGTATACTCTCGGTTCATGATGTGACAAAAAGGCTTCTGTAAATAGCATCTGTTCAGGGAAAGTGAATCAGGAGAGTGAGATATTGATTGCTCATACCATTTAATTGTTAGTTTTGTAAGTGGCAGCCTCCTTTGTGTGCATATAGCATTATATCATTCTCAGTTTTCGTTGGAAATATTTTAGCTCTCAATTTTATGCCTCTTCACCAACCAAACTACTTTCATCTTTGCTAGAGACACTCCTGATTACTTTGTTGCTGCTCTTCTTTATCTTGTCTTTGTTCATGGCAGGCTTCTCCTGGGAAGGGCTAACCGATCTTCTGCTAGACTTTTTTGATGGAAGTACGGAATTGTCCACTGAACTTCTTTTAGATGAGGCCGTACCCTTAGGTGTGTTAACCTTATCATTAGGCTCTTCAGTTTTCTCTTCAAATAAACCAGCATTTGTCAGGCTGCTTACTTCTTCCAATGAACTCTTATCAGTTGAGTTTGAATTGTCTGAATCTGCATCTGCGTCTGGAAGCAGTGCTCGGTAACTAAGACGCAACTGTCCCTTTTCATTTATCTGTGGCATACAGTTAAAATCCATTAGAAAGAATGCATACCATGAGATTCGGTTAAATCAAATATTAGAAAACAAGAATAAAATGTGCATCAAATATAATATATAGGGAAGGTGCTTATTTCCCTAAGCTCAGCAGTAGCAAACAATCTTGTACCATAATAAAAATTATGTTCAGAGGAACCATTCTCTAAAGTCTAAACATTTCACCCTTTAATATAAGTTGCTAACACAGTGAAATCAGGCAATTCAATCATTTCAATTACTAAATGGTTAGATTCAGTAGGAAATGGAATTATTTGTTAACACGTTAATAAATGTTTGTTAACTTATACCGACTAAATTAATTTATTAAACACAAATGTAATTAAAATAATTATCCATGTAATTTGTCCAAAATAACATATCAAATAGTGGCCACCTCGCTACAAGCTATAATAGTACAACCCCACTTTTGGGGTCAGCAGAGATCCGAGTTGCTGTCAGGGATTGACTACCTAGAAAAACTGTACTACAAACCTGGGTACTTTAGGACCATTGATAATGTTCAACGTGATTTAAAGCTAACAAAAAGTAAAATGGCATACCTCTATAAGTTTTACATCAATATGATCTCCCACCTTGAAAGCCTGGGAAAATGTAAGTCAGATAGTATTCTACCATTTTTCGGGTACAAGGACAATTTGTGTTCTTTGAAAAAGGAATCAAATTAAAATGCTTACATCTTCTGCCTTAGCTAGCCAACCTGAACTCAGTTCACTAATATGGCAAAGTCCCTACATAAATGAGAAGAAACCTCCAAATATCAATTACAAAGTTTGGAATTTCCATCATTCTAGAGAAGCATTACCTTTTTTCGTTAAAACATTTTAAATTATTATCAAATGAAATGATACAAAAAAGGAAAGCAAATACATGCATTTTTCTGATCATCTATCTGAATAATTATAAACACGAGAATAATAAATATTATAGCTCTAAAACATTTTTAACACCTGAAGAAACAACTATAATTTTAAGACTTCTTTTGACAGCTAGGAGAAAGTGTGTACCTCTCGTCCAGGTGATATCTCTACAAAAACTCCATATGGAAGTATTGATTTAATTTCACAATTCCTAGGTATACAAGAAAGAAAATCAGTAATAGTCTAGTGTCAAGTAGTTTTGCAAAAAAAAAAGTACTTTTATTTTTATTCAGGACAAATTCGTTTAGACAAAAGAAAAAGTGGAGAGATACCTGTCATTCATGGCAATACAAAAACTACACAACAATATCATTAACTAGTGAGGAGAATATTAGAAGTTCAAGAGACTAAAAGTCTACCTCTCAAGTAATTCACAACTAATTTTAGTTTCATTCCAGATCGTATTAGAGCTTACATCTCGTGGGCCTATTACCCATTTTTTTATGAAGAAATTTGACGATAGTGCAACATCACTAACCATACATGACTGAAGTGGTCAAATAGAAATGAGTTTCAAACCCTGTTCCTCTCAAATTACAAATCAAAATAGCTCGTTCATTCTTTGCTTTCGTATATATGTCTATATGATTTTCATAACATCGAGTCCGCCTACCTCCCAATGCCATAAGGACCTGTTCCTCTCAAATTACAAGATGATGCCCTCTCTAATCCTCCTATTTATTTATAGGCAGCTTACCTTATTTATTTGCCCTAACTACCTCTCAACAAGCTACTAACTACCTATTAACTAATTAATTAACTAACTACTTAACTAACAAGTAACAACTTAATTAACAAGTAACAACTTCTTAACTAACAATAATAAACCGATCAGATTCCCAACACCCAAACTAAAAAATAAACTAGGGTTATCCTTGACGGTGGCTGAACCCAAAAACAAAGAACGATGATTTCAAACCTTTGCTAGGAAAAAAAAACTCTTGTTTTATTCCATATCAGAAAAGTGGTGAGGACGTGAGGTGGTTCAAGAGGATCAAACCAACTGTAGATACCGTGTTGAATGAGATTATTTGAGTTGCTTTAGAGAAATTACTCTAAGCCTTGTTTTTTACAACCAAATGATTACAATCAAATCTAAAACTAAATCCCTTGATTATAGGGATAAAACCAACAAACCTAATCTTAGAGATATTTACTCAACAAACTATAAATCTAATTTGTATCTTAACACGTAACAGACAGAAGTTGAACACTGAGTCTCTAACAAATATTTCACTCTTTAGGAATACTTTGAACATTGAATCACTCGCAAATGTTTCACTCTTCAGGAATACTTCAAAAAATCTACATATTTTAAAGTTATTTTTTTTAAGCTCACTTGCTTATACCATTGAAAATACTCATGTCAGTTCAAGCAACAGTCCGATAAATATTACCAATAGTTGGAACCAAGTAACATATCAATACAAGCAGAAGAATAAAGGGATATTTACCTATATATATCACCAATATTTGGAACCATTGTCAAATTTCTAATGATATCCTTAGACTTCTCTAAACTAGCCAAATCTTTCGCAAATATTTCCACCTGCAATAGCCACAGAAACATTAATCATTATCTACAGAAATATATATCAACAAAAAGTACTGTAATAGTCAGAAAATAAGCTGATTGCTGACATACAGTGCCATCATCTTTGGTTTCAATAGCCTCTACTCCAGATTGCTCAATAATGCTCTTCACTTTTTTCCCACCGGAGCCAATTATAAGATTTATTTTATCCGGTCTGACCTAAATTTTTTATAGATATAAGAAAGAGATGTCATGTGTTGTAGATCAAAGTACTGAGATGAGGAAATAAAATGTGCGACTGAATGAAAAAAACTGAGAAAAGTAAAATAACAAACAGACCTTCATAATGTGAATCAAAGGAGCATACTTGGAAAGCCTTTTGGCTGGAGGGGGCAAGCTTTTCATCATTTCTCCTAGATTAGGTAATAAAAAATATCAGAAAGAAAATACAAATATATTTAGGACCTCAAAAATAACCAAAGATGTTTAACTTAAAACTTCATGAATTCAGATAAGAAAAACAGATCAAACTTTCCCCTCCTTAATTAATCTTCTCTCAACTTTATTTACCTCTCATGACTATCCATTTTTCTATGACAAGAATCAAACTTTCCCCTACTTAATTACTTTTCTCTCAACTTTAATTACGTCTTCTCTCTCCTATGTAATTTGTGATGCTCCCATTTAATATTCTCTCACAATTACCATTTTTTAAGACAGGTTTCTTTTTCTCATAATTCCTTTACGAATTATTAAATTTTGCAAATTCAATTGGTTTTTGTTAGACAATGATTTAACTAATGGCTAATTCTAATTATAATTGTCATATATGTATCATAAACATATTGCATCCTATATTTTTCAATGACTGACATATCGTCGTGTATCGTTGTATCGGATATGTATTGTATCCGATACCCGTATTGTGACTGTGCTTCATTGCTTGCAAGGCAAGCTTGGGTTTATACATAAATATCGTTGTGACTATCAGATCAAACAGAAGCAAATCATTAGCAAAATTCACATATTTTTGGATCAATTCTCTTTTGATTCTCCCTTCTAAGTTCTCGTATGAGTTTGGTTCATGGTAGAGTATGGGAACTGATTTTGCTTTATGTCAAACGTAAGTTTAGTGAAAATAAAGGTGTTTGGTAATAATCAGGCAAAATTGATTGTCTCTGTATCTCACTTTAACTAAAAAGGCTTAAATAGTCTTTTGGTCCCTGTAAGTTGGCGTGTTTTTTATTTTCGTCCATATATCTTTTTTTTCTTGGATAAAGTCCGTAAATGTTGTATTTCGTTTGGTTTTCTACGGATTTTAACTTTAGGGACTAAAATCAAAAGGATTATAACATTCAAGGATTATTTCCAAGAAAAAAAAAGATACAGGGACGAAAATCAAAAACACGCAGACTTACAGGGACCAAAAGACTATTTAAGCCAACTAAAAATGCTAAAAAGTAGCTTTTGATTGGCTTGAAAAACTTGCACTAGGTTTTGTTCCAAACATGCTTTTGAGTAAAAACATTCAATTATAAATCACTTCACTTCAAAGTCAATTATAAGTAAATCAATTTTACAGTATCAATGTACTTGTAATCATCTCTTTTAAACATTCAACCAAATACACACCCAACGTGTTTCAACTTTGAACTTACCAAGTATATGCTTCCTGCCATCTTTTGCTTGTAGCAGAGCTTCTCTCATTATGGGCAAAGTAATTCCAGCTACCTGTAATATCAATACATTAATAGCCCTTAGAGAACAATATTATATTAAAAAATAGATATCAAATACTCAAAAACTACTATTTACTTATTCAGGAGAAAATAACTACTAGAAGCCTATTAATAAATTATTTACCTTAAGAGAAAATAAGCAGTTTTTCATAATCCAAACAAACAAGATAAAAGGAAATAACATGTCAAGACATTACTAATAGCATAAAAATGTTTATACTACTTAACCTTAATGTCCATCTGAAATGCAGTTATGCCATCTTCATTTCCAGCAACCTGCATTATATCATTTTCAGAAGATCCCTCTAATATACCAATATCATCAAATATGGTTTGAAATAAAAAATCAGCTAGTGGCAGAAACCAAAAATAACAAAACTGTTTAATGCCAGTTAAACTAACAGCTGAACGTAATGACATGCAAAAGCGTCATCCGCATCACAAAAATATAACAGCTGAATATAACTGACCTAAGTATTACTCTAACATTTACCCTTCAAAACTAAGGGTGAATGCATCAGTGAGAATTGACAGCAACACCCTAAACTTGTCGAGCAATTCAGAGCCTAGTGACAAACAAACCCAGAGCAAAGACTTCCTGACTTGAAGGTAGTCAAAATCTAAAGCTTCATGGCCAGTCATTCATTCGTCCTTTCAGATGTGCCCTCCTCACATGTGTCGCAAAAGAGGGATTGTCAGTTCAGATACAACATGGGCCACCTTCTAAAATCTAGACATCACTGTCACCAGTTCCCACCTTGCAGATTCAACCACCTCACATGCGGGTACAATGTGCTGCAGTTTAAAGTAGCACCACCCCCTCCACTGTACAAGGATGAACGGTTGGCGGCTTCCGGTCCACTTTTTTGTCGCCCAAGTCACGTTCCCAGCCTGTTCCATTTTGGGCCTCAGTTTTTTATTTTACGCCATTGATCACGGGGAGCCATTATCAGATTCGTTAGATATTATAATTATAATAGTATCCGTTAGGATATTATTATACTGATATAATACAGAGACTGAGTATCCAGTGGCGGGCTACACTAGGGCGGGTGGGGGCCACGGCACCTCAACCTTTTTATATATTTACAGTAATATGTGACATCATACTAACTTTTCTTTAGCTTAGTGGTATTTCCATGTGAATTCTGTTGACGCGTAAGGTGGTTCGAACCAAGCTGTAAACATTTTTGGTCTCATTTAATTTTTTTACTTTGAGAAACACATGGAACTTTACCACTAAGCCGATAGAACATTGTTGTTTTGATTTAGCATGTATTATATTTATATATGTGTAAAGGCTTGCCACCCTCAACAAATTTTGTCATGATCCACCATTGTGAGTATCAAGCCATGGGTCCTAACATACATTGAAAGTGCCACAGAAAAATGGCTTAGGACATACTCAAATAGTCAGTTTAGAAGCTTCATAGATGGCCATGGCATTAGCGGATTATAATTATTTGGTTGAAACAATTTTTTTTGCTAGCTTCAGTTTTAAGAGATTGTGCAAATGACCCTAATATGTGAAAAACAAGCCCTATAGCACATCGCCTCTAATTTTATTTCCATGAGAGGACCAAATATATTGAAATTGATTTCCATTTCAGCAGGAGAAGATCGCATCACGAAACACCAGAACAGGCTTTTTCAGCTTTGATGATCGACTAGCAGATGCTTTCACAAACCCCTAAGAGCTCCTTGAATCAATTATCATAGAAACAAAGCTCGGCGCATATGGTTTATATGCTCCAGCTTGAGGGGAGTGTTGAAAATATATTAGGATCTTTACATTTATAGGAAGGCATACTGTATCATATCTTAAAATGTAAATAGGAACATTATCTCCTATATTCATTGTGTATTTATTGCCTTCACATTTATTGGATAGGAACATTGTATCATATCTTAAAATGTAAATAGGAACAATATTCTCCTATATTCATTGTGTATTTATTGTCTTGAACCTCAGTAAATCTGACTCTGTTGTGTAGTTGAAACACAAGGTTCCACCATCTCAAGCATCTGTTTTCTCTTGGGAACAATATGTAGGTTTCGCCATCTCATGCCTCTGTTTTCATAGGAACAATATGAAGCTTATAAGCCTTGATTAATCCACTACGTTGTTGTTTCCAAAGCAAAAAGTTGTCACCTAGATACATGGGTACGAAAGCCTTGATTCATTATTGATCTAGTTTCTATGTTAATTATTATTGTGTGAGTTTCTATGTTGATTATTATTGTGTGAAGCGGGATCGCAGCAAGAACAACACAAAATAAACTGTAAAGATTCTGTCATATCTATCGTTAGGAATAAAACTCAGATTCTCAGCTGATTCAGTTACAGTGAAGGTTGAGCATAACTAAACTGAGTATTACTCTAACAAATAAATATAAATGAAGAAACCAAAAGTTAAAGAGAAATCCAACATAACTCTTCAATTTCACTTATTCAACCAAAAAATAATGAACAAATAGGTATCACAAGTTCAGTTTTGTAAATAAAAACCTTAAAATCCATATCTCCAGATGCATCTTCAGATCCAGTTATGTCAGACAGAATAAGCGGATTTCCATCTCCACCAAATTCCTTGGTATCAAGAACCAAACCCATAGCAATTCCAGCTATTGAGCACTTGATAGGAACCCCAGCATCTTGCAATGCTAAGCAACCTCCACAAACAGACGCCATGCTATAAAAAAGAAAAATCATTTTAAATAACCCCGGAGTGTTAAAACCCAATTCCTAAAACTCTAATAACATCTCTAAAATTGCAAATTATTATACGAATGCGGAAACATGTTTGTGGCCTAACACACAAGATTTATTGTTTATACTGCTATGATGCATAGGTACGGGTACGGGATACGTCGTTTTTAAAAAAATCAAGGTACGGGTACGTTGATAAAAAATATAAATTTTCTATAAAATATACGAGTATATAGCTATTGTTAGTTTCATAATTATAAACGTTATAAAAGATAAAAAATGATGTTAAGATACGATAACAAAGAAATTAAAACACCTAAATTTACTATATTAATATTTAAGAAAATTACAAATTTCATTCAAAATTTAATATTGAGAAAAAATAAAGTACCACGAGTACCCGGTACGGGTGCTTACCCATGCTTCAGGAATTATAGGAGAATAACAATCACAAATAATTAAGCAATGCGACTTCATGTAGGATCTATTTGTATATATACTCACCTCGAAGAGCCATTGCTCTCGGTGATTGTACTTTCAACACGAATAGTGTAAGGGAAGTCCTTATTAGAAGGCAAAATTGTTTCAAGGGATCTCTCAGCAAGCATTCCATGACCAATTTCTCTTCTACTCGGACCACCAATACGACCTGCCTCCCCAACACATGAAGGAGGAAATGTATACTGCCAATTTTCTTGAGTTAGTACCAACAATTTCATTTTGAAAATTTAACAAAAAAAAATTTATAATAAACTCGCATATCCCAACAATTTTTTCCATGAACAAACTGACACAAAAGTAATATTGTCCAAAAGTAATGTTGCAGTAGCTGAAAAAAATGGAAGATATATAATTACAGGTCATTGGAGATCTTTATTATGAACTTAGTTTTATTGAATAACCAAGTCGTGGAAGATCATATAAAACAAAAAGGTTTAGCTTTCAAATTGTCTTATGAGAAAAATTGTGAGCCCATGAGTTGTGTTCATATCACAAAATAGAAACAGCAATGCCAAAGCAAGCTATAAATGAAGAAAATACTCCTTGACTAATAATTTTACTATATCATGGAAAACAACTCCTTCAAAAAAATGAGGCATTGTTGATATTAAATTGCATACAAGTTCAATAGAATTCTAATTCAAAATTTTATACGTATTTATTATGCTGGAAAAACGATCTTTAAACAAAATATGCTCTAATGAAACTAATAATTTATTTCAATGACATAGAAGCAGTTTTTTAAAACCTAGGTATTAAATTAAACAAAAAAAAAACTGAAGAATTGATCACATAACACCAACAGCACCCAATAGTTAAGTAGTTTCCATCATGGCCAGTTAACTAAAGTGGACAAGGTTCCATTCCTCATATTGTTACCCTATCCCCAAGGATTTCATTTTGATGGCACCATGTTATCAAGTTATCTGGTCAGACCTAGTGAATGACAGTGCAGTGAGTTTTTGTCTTGATACATGGCATCTAAAGCTCTAACCAAAAACTGAACTTGACATAGGACTGGTTCACAAGTCAAGCAAACCAATCCAGATGTGGTTTTCAACTATTTCTCAGTATAGATTACAACCGCTAAAGCATAAGATAAAAGCAGTCAAAGTTCTAATGAGACCTGCAGATAGAACCTCTTATAATCACCAACTTCTATAAGATTGTCTATTCGTTGTGCCATCTTGTTATCTCCAAGCGTAGCAACAGCCAGTGCCTGCCAAACAGACAAAGCAGATTTACTACTCAAGATAGATATTAATATCACTAGCAAAGTACTAACTCTAACTAAAACAGAACATTATAAAACTATTTAGTGGTTTTTATCAATCATGGGGGTAGTTATAGTGCATAAGCTTGCCAAGATAGGTCAACAGATCACGGAATTAAATATTAGAAGTACCCAAAAAAGTGTATAAACTATTTGATTTTTTTAAGCAAAAAGATGAGGCCACACAGACATCCCAGCTAGGTTTGCACCCCGGCACCCACACCCAAGTTGCTAAACTCTAACCAAATATTATTAAAATAGAAAGAAAAACAAAAGGCTTGGGGGGACTAGGACAAATCCCAAGGTAAAAGCAATGAAGATAACTTGAGCTATGCAGCCTGTAAATTTCATAGTATTCCGTCCTTATGAAGTTTTTGGTTATAACTTGAGCTATGCAACATGCACTTCTGGTAGCTAGTTTCTCTAAATTATAGCCTAGCTGGTTAAGATGAGCATACACGAACAACTCGAGGAATGGATGGAAGTATAAATGTGAAACAAAATATGCTAATGGAACGAAGAGTCTGCAACTGTATATTATTAGTTTTCATACTCCTTTATATTTTAATTGTTAAAATATCATAAAATATCTTATAATATTTTTATATTAATTTAGACTATCCTAGAGTATCTCTTGGTATCAGATATTATAATAGTTATTATTAAAGGAATTTGTTCATCTATATTATATTAGCTCTATGTAACCCTATAAATAAGGATTAGTATAGAGTCTTTTGGATTAAGTCAATGTTAAGCTATTATTAATAATATTTCTCTTATCTTTTACCTAAAATCACACAACGTCAACAGTAATCAATCTCTCTCCGACAAAACAATTGAAAAAGGTTAAAGAGAATTGATATATGACTGCATTAGTATGAAGCCTGAGGTTAAAGAGAATTGATATATGACTGCATTAGTATGAAGCCTGAGGTTAAAGAGAATTGATATATGACTGCATTAGTATGAAGCCTGGATACACAGTACCATACAGATATGAAGATACAGGAAACTTTTGAAATTTATGATTCCGATAGTAAGCTTATATAGATACATATTATTAAAAGTCTTAAATGCATTTTTGGTTCCCCTATATTAATTTTCTTAACATTTTAGCCCCCTATAAAAAAAATAACTATTAAGTCCACAATATCATATTTCATGTTTTTTTTGGTGATCCCCCACGACAAAATAGTCTAATTTGCATAAATGGCATTGAAATTATGAAGTGGCATTTTTTTAAGTGATGTCACGTCATTAAAAATATTTTAAAAAAAATTTATTATTTTATTTTTTTAAAGTTTTTTTTATAATAATCAAACGTTTTTAATTATATTTTTTATTTTTGTTTATAAATATTTATTTAGAAATTATATATTATAAATTTTAATTTTAAATATATATATATATATATATATATATATATATATATATATATATATATATATATATATGGGTCTATTTTTAATAACGTGGCAACAATTAAAAAATGTCACCTCATAATTTCAATGTCACCTATGCAAATTAGACTATTTTGTCACGGGAGACCTCAAAAAAAACATGAAATATGATATTGGGGAACATAATAGTTGGTTTTTTTTATAGGGGACTAAAATGTTAAGAAAATTAATATATGGAGACCGAAAGTGTATTTAAGCCTTATTAAAAAAAAAAGACATTGATCATTCCTCATTAATAGTAATTTATAATCTTCAAACAAGGACTAAAAAGAATTTTTCAGTGTCCACGAATATGACGAAGTATGGGATATATCCAAAGAGTATCCACAAAAATCATTTTTAAAAACAAATAAAAAAATTGGGATACTTTTGAGATGATCCCTCCGGCCTTATTTATAAGCAAAAGTCTTCTAAATTTTTTGGCCTTAAATATAAGCAAATTTGCAAATGTCAATAAATCTAGGTGCATTTAATGCTGCTATTCCAAAATTATGCATGCATTAATTACTTAATAGTAGTGGATGACAATTTAATTGAGAATGTATTAGTAATTATGTTAACTCTCTTGCATCAAATCATGAAAATTAAATGCAGTTAACTATCTTTCAATAAATGTGAAATTTGTCTTTTTTGCTTATAAATCACCCAAGAGTAACAAAATATACAAAGTGTCTGACATCACCAACCCTTTTCCTTGTTTAGTATCCAGTCTTAGCTGCATTAGCATATAAAGACACCACAAAACATCAAAGCATAAACTTGGAGACAAGGAAAAGTCACCACAAACCTGTGTTTCGCCCCTCGTAAAAAGAGCACTTCCATGTGCTCTAGGTAATACGCTACAACTTGAGTTAATTGGGCGGATTTCTTTTGGTGTTCTCCCATCACTCCTTTTCCCACCCTGTACATGCATAGAAAAGGAATTGATAAACAGACTCTTTCTGCTCGGTAGATTCAATATTTACAAACAGAAACTTCCAGAAGACTCTCTTGGTGGAATAATTGTTCCATTTGTGCTTCTACAAATGCTTGAGTAGATATGTTTACTTATATTATCATATCTTTCTATAGGGTCCATACCTATTTCTTCTACTTTCTAGGGCAAGATCTTTTCACTCATGAAGTAAACAGAGTTCTAAAAGTTCATTGGATAAAGTCGCACTAAGACAGAAAATAAATCATGCTTATATAATTATGTTGGAATAGTATTTTATGTTAGGTGTCCATACCTCTACTATACGTTTCCTCAAAAACTTGGACGTAACATCTTTAAATACCAACTTCACATCTACCTCAGAAAACTGTAAGAAGAAGAAACAATATATACAAGTTCAAGTTCAAAGGTAAAATAAAATGAATTCAAAACAACAGGCACTCCAGTGGGAAGGACATAAACTTTACATTAATTGATCAATCAAGTAGTTCCAAGAACAAAGGAAGAAAGTATACTAGCTCAAATGCATGAAAATAATTTAGAAAGCCCCCGAGGGCCCACTATGTCAAAAGTGAGAGAAACTCCATCCCTCTCTTTCCCCCCTTTTGTCTCATGTCGCCCCGTGGGGCAGGGCGACATGGGACAAAAGAGGGAGCTCCTATCAAGTTGTTCCGACCTAGGATAATAATCTAGTTCATGATATTAGTCTCTGTCATCACTTCGCCCTCAAGCTCGTGAAACGAAAGAATGCCAGCAAAAATTGACGAATAGTATGCATAAACCGGGAAAAGAAAATGTACAAACTTCTCTGGATGCTATTTAGGTTAGTGCTAAATAAGTGAATCTAGGGTTGTTCAAAAAAACCATGAACATAACCGCTGAGCCGAACTGAGGTTAAAATAACCAAACCGTTATGTTTGGTTAGTGAACTAAACCATATTACACAAACAGTTCTCGAACCGAACCGAAGCAAAACTGAAACTGAACCAAAACCGAACCGAAGCAAAACTGAAAATGAAGAATATTAAAAATAAGTTTTAAATTTTTAAAAAAATAGTTAAACAGTTCGGTTTGGGAAAATTTGTCTTCTAACGGTTCGGTACAGTTCGGAATTTTAAAACAGTATACCAAACCAATAATTTTCGTTCGGTTCGATTCTAAGTAAATTGAAATGGTTCGGTTTGGTTTTCTCATAAAACCATACCATGAACAGCCCTAAGTGAAGCACACATGAATGCAGAAGCTATTAGTAATCCTTGTAAGCCTACAAAGAAACTACAGAAGAAGAAAAATGAATGATAAAAATTAGCTCATTCAAGAAACACAATATATTTGCATGACTAACCTAAAATGCTAATGAAACAGAACAATGGGCAAAGAGAGCACTGAGTGTATGATACCAATATTATGTTTCGCTTTATAATCAAAAAGAAAAAATGAAGATTGTAGAACTACATGGTGCTTACTAAAGGAGTTGGTTTGCGTGGAGTTGGCTTTATATGAACATCGCCTTCATCAACTTCACCATCTACAATTACTTCCTCATCTTCATCCACATCCTCAATAATCTCTGCGATGGTTTCAACATTACTCCTTGGTGCTGATTCATCAATGACAAACCCATTTTCTGTCAGTATCTTAAAAACCCTTTCTTCCAATGATGAAAGGGCTTTCCTTCTTGGTATTTTATTTCTAATTTGAAGAACTTTTATCAAGTCATCACCAGCAATTTCCTGCATTTTACCACTCACTTCAGTTTTTATCCTAACCACCATATTCAACAGAACTATTTAACAAAGCCTTCAATCATTAAGTTAAACATGATAGTCAAACAAGTCAATGCCAATTGCTTTCATAAACCCGTGCATGTAACAAACTGATTATATGCCAAAATGACTAGAGAAAGGTTTCAGCAACAAAAAAACCCAGTAAACATCACACCAAATTACGTATCATGGCAAATTTCTGAAATTTAAGAGGAACCATTCTAGGGGTGTTTCTTGGGGAAATGAGGACTGAAATGAGAGTGAAGATACACAACCACGGCATCATCAGCATCATGAAAGGCATAAATCTGACTAGATATTGAATAGAAGCAGGGTCCATTGACCAGCTTGATTCGAGGGCAGTCATCTTTGGGCCCAGTAAGGAATATAACTGGTCCAACCAATTATCAAATAGGAAATAAGAGAGGATAGAGCTCCAATTTACTAGACTAAAAACTTCAGAGCAATCAGTACAAATCAAGACAGAAATCAAGAAGTCCAGCAGCCACCATATTAGGAATTTGTTAGAAGAGGAGAAGGTAGATGCGTTCAATATGACAGACCATTTGATTGCATGCAAATACACCCAGAAAAAAGAGCAAGGGTTACAATCTTTGTGGAAAATGAACAAGTGGATGAGGACTGCGAGATTGTCCAAACTCAGGAGGCCCTATACTGATCTGTTTAGCAGAATTATCTTAGCCAGGTCTTTGATAAAGTCAATAGTATCCATCCTGCTAAGTACTGTTGTACAAACAAAGGAAACAAATTGCAGGTAATACAGGAACTGTGGGGAAAAGAATAATATCTCACGTAGAGAATTTCATGAAGCAGGGACACTTTCAAATAAGTTTATCATAAAACAAACAAAAGATGATGTAGGATCGCAAAGGTTATACCTCAACATGTTTATAAAGCTCGGGAGGAGGCAACTTGATGGCATCAATCATCTTTGGCTTCCCACATTTCTTGACCAAGGCTTCTACCTCATTGCAGATTGCTCGCACTGCATCCTGCCAATAGACAATAGGAAAAATATTAAGCATCAATGCAGAGCTGTTCATAAACAATAAAAGAAAACAAATAACACATAAAAATAAAAACTTCAGTAACATAAATTATATCAAACCCTTTATACCTAAAACAAAATCCTTTAGGGAGGCAAACGGCTTACTTTTGTACTGATGAATAACCATATTACCTTTTTCTATGAATATTTACAATGCCCGGTAGCATTATATTATAAAAAAGAGGAATTATTTATAGGTCTTACTAATCTACTTAGATTTATGTTGAGTAATGGAAGGTTGAAATAAAATCGTGAGATAATTTATTTTATATGGTATAATGGTACATTTGCAGAGCCAGTAATATTTTAAGAACACGGGCATATGAGTTTAGGGGAGGAAAAGGACATTCCTAATAATTAGCAAGCTTGTCTACAAACTCCGAGATGCAAAAGTGTCTGTAATAATTTTTTTGTAGTCTGAAATAATCTTTTTTAGCTATGGAAACAAATCTCTACTAACTAACTATGTTAGGCAGCACTACGATAATATAACAACCTGACCAATTTCTACAGCTTTAAGTAGCTTCTCTTCTGGAAGAAAATTGCCATAACCCTGCAATAAAATTTTAAACCAGTTAATTTAGTATAGAAGTACAACTATAAGAGTTCGAAGAATCAAGACGGGAAAGATATCAGATTCTGGGAAGTTATTATTTCCCCAGCATTCTATGTAACAACTTCAATGCAAATTCCAGCAACTTGTCTTTGATAAGGCAGAAAGTATGTGGTAACAGTTCATCTTTTGCAAAATAAATGGAATTCTGGGTAGGAAAATTTGGGAATCTGTTTGCCCTACTGACAGGTGATAGTTCAATAACAAAATGATGTGGATAAATAATAGAAACACGTTAACACTGAGTTTCAAATATTGTATCTTTATATGAAAAAATACAAAAAATACTTCAAAATTAAAGTCCTTGTTAAATGTTGGAAATTAATAACGGCAATTTTGAGTTTTCCCTTTTCAGCATTTCCACCGCAGACCGCACTAAACCAAGGCCTACATGATATAAATGCGTGATTTTCTTTCAAATTATAAATAACAATGATAGCCAACATATTTTCTATTATCATATCCCTAACATGGTATTGGCCACAAGCAAGTGATGTTTTTACCTCTATCATCAATATTGCACTATCTGTGCCCGCCAGCATGAGGTCCAACTCAGAGTTTTCCATCTCCTCATTTGTAGGATTTACTATATACTTATCACCAATGAGGCCAACTCGAACTCCAGCAACTGCTTTTGACATAGGAATTTCTGAAAGTGCACTGTGGAAATTATATTATTAGGAATGACGATGATGCATAGAGTGCCTCTAGACCTTCATGTATGTGACCAAAGCACCTCAGACTTAACTTAGATATGTGTCTATCTATATTTTGCATCTATGAGATTATTGGGTGTATGTGTTTTATTTTGACATCTTTTACAAGATATCTTATCTTCTTTTCTACTTGTACTTCTTTCGTCTATTTACTCAACTCTTTTTAATTTTATATTTCAGCAAACAAAAGTACAGAATATAAAGTCTGAGAAATTTTTGTTAATGTTTAAAAAAGAAATAGATAGCACTGTGCATGGGGTCTAAGTGCCAAGAGTTGAGAGGAAAATAAAAATGACCAACTTACAGTGCTATACCAGCAGCAGTGATGGCCAAGGAATCAGGGGCATGTGATCCATCATAGCTTAAAACCTGGAAGAATAAATTCACAGCTGACAACATCATGCTAATTTTCCACAGGGTACATATGATTAAAAGCATAATAAAGTAAAGAAAGAATAAAGCAAATTACAAGAATCCTTTAGGTTAGTACAGCAAAAAAATGAAATAAACATTGTTAAGTCGTTATATCTCCTAGACTCCTGGTTATATCTCCCACTTGAATTATCAACAGGAAGCTATATGTTCTTACCACCAGCCAATTTCTTTAGAAAATACTTCATCAACAATAAAACTTGTGGTATTTTTTAACACCAGCTGAAAACCAACAAGAAAAGAGGGTGGGGGATCTCTATAACTATGTATGCATAAAAAAAATTATTTTAAACAGTGGTGTCCCTGAAGTTTAATTTAATAAGTAATGAATAAATGTTGTTTTAATAAGATCAAAAAAAAATATTGACTAACCAATTATTAGCTAATTACATATTTTTTCATGTCACATACAATTAACAAGAACTATACAAATGTGTCCAATATGGAGATGATGCATATAACATTTTAAAATATTATAAAAATTGTTAAGTCAAAATTAAATAAAAATAACTTTTTGGATCCAATATTTTGCTTCACAGCCAATGTTATTAATATGTTGCATTTTGCATTTATTTCATCATATAACTATTGGACACAGTCAAGCTACTACATCAGTTTAATTTAAATAACATTTTATTGGTTATCGAGCAAAATATTTTATGAAAGGAAATTGTAAGGACCATACCCAAGATAATATTTGAGTTTCATGGTAGAAGCCCTTAGGCATAGTAGGACGCAGAGGCCTATCAATCAATCTACAAATATGAACCTGCAAGAAACAGATGAGGATAAAAAATAAGGAAACGAATTACGAACAAAAGCCTTTTCCAGATAGCAAAATATTTAGTTGAGTAACATTTCTTCTTTTCTTCAAAAAGAGCTATTTGGATCTAACAAGGAAAACTCTCCCGTGAAAAATAGACATCTTCAATTGAATTAGAGAAGTTAGAACAAATCCAAAGCAGTACCTCATGATCCTTGGTTTTTCCTTCTCGTTTGAAGAAACCTCCACTACAAAACATAATAGCAAATCAGAAAAAAGTTAAATAAATAAATGATCAGAAGTATGTGTAAGACATACCTAGTACGACCAGCAGCTGAAAAGCGCTCTTGATAATTCACAGAAAGGGGGAAAAAATCGGATGGCTCACTAGGAGTATCATTCAAACAAACAGTGGTGTACACAATCTGCAAGAATACAATGAAAATGTATTTGGTCACGAATGAACTATCCCAAGAACTAAACTATAGGGTGAAAGCACATATGGCTTCAGTTTTTTTTTGACAATACATGCCCACTGTAAATAAATGTCATGTATCTTTGTTTTGAGTCCGCTTGATTACTCTTCTATGCTGTATTTATTGTCTCTCTTAGAGTTTGTTTGGATTGGGGTTAGGATTGGATATTGGAGCGTGGAAAAATTCACGTAGCCTAATAACAACATGCCTAAGACTAGACATCTAGAGTGTTGTAGACAAATGTGAGTGGCCTGGTAACAGATCTCTCATAAACTCTGATCCCTTTTTAGAATTTAGGCTACATCTAACTCAACCCTAAAAACTAGTTTAAGAAGTGAGGACTGCACAAGCTTTATAAGGACTACATTGCCCAAATCTCTAGTTGATGTGGTGTCTCGGCAGTTGTTAATTAGGTATTATGTATATCAATATCATTCAAATGAGTATGTTAATTAACTTACGGTTCTATTAAAAACTAGTATTAGTTAGTTAGATAGTTGTTACCGACGTTTCTGATAATTGACCGAAAACAACTGGCTTATCATAGAAGCCATTGGGCCTATTGGGGTGTCATTTCAACTACATCAGTTTGTGCTTCAAGTATCTAGTCATGAGTGTGAGGGAGGGCATTAAGAGTCTCATATCAACCCATGTTATTAAGCTCAGTTGGAATGGCCGCTATCTCGACACCAAACAAAAAAAACCACGTCAGACTGTGGCGTTCCGTCACGGATGGGTGACTCGGCTGGTACGGCCACAATAATGGGATTGGATTTGGAACAGCGCCGCTCTGAGCATCAGCCGCATATGATATTACCCTTAAATTTTTAAGGATAGCAAGATTATTTTCAGACTTTTATTTCTAAATATGAATACTTCATAAATTTTGATTAACTTATTATAGTTTTTAACAATTATGCTTTCATTAGTATTAACTGTATTAGTGTCCACGTCACTAAAATATCAATCGTTCGACTCCCTGCTCCCGTTCCATTCCATTTTTGGAGATGGCCGCACCACGCTGCTATCCAAGATCGATAACATAGATATCAACTAGAGATATGGCCCAGTGATGCATTTGGAACTTATCAACTTTCAGTATCGATATATGTTCCCTAACATGTATGATGGGGACCAGAATCTGATATTAACATTGAAATTGAGAAGAAACCAGTAGAACAAATTAAAAGGAAGATAAGAGTGGAGCTATGCTCCTTACAAGATGAACAACAAATGAAAATTACAAACTAAAAAAACTATGACTACCATTTCCCGAGGAAGAACCAACTTCTTCACTCAGCTTTTCCCCAAATTCCTTTCACAATTATCTTGATACCCATTCTATTAGACACCCTCTTTTAATATTTCTCATTTTCCCTTTTGTTTCTTAATCCTAGAATCCCTCCACCAACTCACAGCCCAGTGTTCATGAGCCCAATTTCACTTCAATATCATGCCCATACATCATGGGCCTATCAATATACAATCACCATGGACAAACATGGGTTTAACTATAACACGGATCGTAAAATCACTTTTCTAAGCTAATACAATGGCCCTCAAAGAGACTCATAAAAGGCTTCCTTTTTAACATGATTATGATCCATATGACAATGTTCACAATAATGAATAAACTAATCAAAAGAAATATGGAAACTTACAGTCTCCCCATCCGTAACTGTAACAGAACCACTTGCTTGCCTTCCCATGTGACCAGTCTCAACCAAAATCTGCAGAATACCACATAAAATGTTATTGATAATTTGATATTTATCATTGAACTGTTCATTACATGTATGGCCCAGTATGATTCCATGTCAATATGTATTATGAATTGCAAGATTCAACAACAATTTGTTTCATTTCACCATAACATACCACAAGTATCACAACTGGAGTATTATAATTTATGACAAATCATACAAAAACATAAATCAACGAAGCTGAAAACAAATGCATCCCTTCAGAATCAAGAAAAATGCTTACATGTCTATCACCAACAGGAATCTTCACGGAATGCTTTTGCAGGGAACTGTGCGGGACACCGATATCAATAGACTCCAAAACTTCTGACGATGAACTGGCCGAAGATTTAACATCGAAACGGCGGGAAATGTTCTTACCGGAAAAGAGAGAATTGAACTTTAATTTCCTGAAATTTACTGCGCGAGGGAGGCGAGGGAATAGAAGAGGCTTAGAGAGTAGGAATTTAGATGGCTGGGATTGGCGGTGGAATGTTGTGGCAGGGCCGGGGAAGATACTGTTAGTACATGCTAGCATGTTCTCTGTTAGGGTTGTGGTTTTGGGGCGGTTGTTGATGGTGGTGAGAGTGAGCGGTGGTTGTGGTGAGAGTGAGTGGTGGTTGTGGTGAGAGTGGAAATGAAGTTCGAGAGAGAAGGAGATGAAAGTACCGTTATCCGCTTCTGCAATTTGGTTCAACGCGCGTAGAGTGTTTGGGCCAAAACTACGAGTATTTTTAATGCCGCCCCCGAAATTTAACCTGCCACCCCCAAACCTACGAAAAAAATATATTTTTCAACCATTTTTCATTGTTACATATTTTAAAAGTTACGGTATAAATCGGATATTTCAAATTTTTAAATGATATCAGAAATTTCAAGGCGATACTAAAAATTTGGAGAAATCAAGTAAGTTTCACGGTATATTTTAGAAAAATTTTTAATATTGTACCAGATATTTCATAATCTCTAGTATCGTCTACCGAATTATGAAATTTCCGGTATTCAAATTTTTAAAAAAAAATACTATTTTCTTTTTTTTAATTTTGCTTGCAGTGAAGACCAGAGGCAAATATGGATCTAAAGCGGGATTGACTACAGATAGAGTCGGTGTTGTAGCTCGAGTTGCTGATGAGGCGAAAGCAGGAGAGTTGTGTGTAGAACGGCGTCGTCCGACAAATTCTAACCAGAAATGGGTGGTTGAACAGGCGGTTACGGGGTTTCGTACACCTCGTAGTCGGACTGGTAGAGCATCTACAGCAGTTGAGGATCAGCCTCCTACGGTGGAGGATCGGACTATTGTTCCTACAATGAAGCAGGTAGTTGAGGAGCAGTTGAATGTACGGGAGTCGATTGTTCAGGAGTCGGTGCTACAGGAGTCAGTTGTTTAGGATCAGATAGTTTAGGAGCCTGTTCAGGAGGAAGTTGACGTGGTGTCCCGTGCTAATATAGACACCACCACTGTTGCATCTACGGAGCCATCTGTGTGTACTGATGGAGGTTGTAACACCCCTTAATTCTCCACATAATATATTGCACAATCAGAGTAAATAGAATGTATATCAAGAGGGCATTACATATTTTTGTTTCAAATTAAAATTATATATATATATATATATATATATATATATATATATATATATACACTGGTCATAATCATAACACATATTTGAATCTCATGCTTTAAAATGAATCATGCATTTCACAACGGATCATTTCTTATTCGCAGATACCATCAATGATTACATCACATACTATAACCATTGGACGAAAAGCTATGAATCTATAACATAATCAAGTCATCATAATTCATACATCGGCACCAAGGCCACATCAAAATAGTATCTCAACATACACATCCAAAATATATGAGAATACATAACAAATATCTCATAAAAGCAGAAATTCAGATAAATCTCGTGTTACATGACCAGAGCAATGACTCAACTACCTAGTATAGGATAAACTAGCTAAAACTCCTCAACTAGTCTTGTGTGAAGCACCGCTATCCTCGGAACCTGCACGTTACCCACATAGAGGCAACATCATAACAGAAGGGTGAGAATTCACATCATTGTCTAAATATATATAATTGGAAGCAATATAGAAACAACATATATTCAAGAATTCCACACACTTCAAGTAATATTCCAAAATAATATGATTATAAAGACATTCCAAGTATAACATATTCACATTTATCACAAAGAGCATAAATGTCATCACTCCGAACAATCCAATTATTCATATAATCAAATATCACAATTTTAATACACACAACACATATTCATCAATGACTCATGAGACAATAATGCAATGTGACTCAATATGCATGTGGTACCATTGGGAATATTTCGTTCACCTTGCTTCTGATTCCTTATCTTAGAATCAAAGTCATGCTTCCGATCCGGACAAGACCAAAGCCTCTGCTACTTATCCATACAAGAATCGAGCCAAATTGCTACTTATCCAATCAAGGATCGAGCCAATATGTGAACCCAAAGTTTCACCGCTACTTATCCATCAAGGTTCGAGCCAATTGTGGACCCAAAGTTCCACCACCTCAATTTTCAAGGTCAACCATGTATGCATGTGACATTCATCAAGACAACATATGCAAATTAAGATTATCCACCAACCTCAATTATTCAAGCATATCACCATAATTCAACTCATGTAAACTATTCACCATTTGCACAACATCATGTTATAACAACAACAAGCATTACATGTAGCATATACATATTATTGGAAATCCACCAAATATCTATGATGAATTTCTACCAATCTTGATGAGCAAGATTGATATCACCACACAATGAAAATGCACAATTAAAGAAAAAAGAAGAAGAAGAAGAAGAAGAAGAAGAAGAAAGAATGATTTCCTGCAGAGTTTCTCTCTGCCCACAAATTGTGGAAAATTATATTATTCACTTTGCAACTGCAAAATACTGTGAATAAATTCAATTACAAAAAATAGGGGTTACTCCCTCTATTTATAGATTTAGGTTAGCTTTCTACCTAAGCCAAAACAAATATATTCTATTTTAGATTTAAATCAAATCTATCTAAATATAAAATTAAATATGTGTGTAACAAATTGTTTCCGCACTCCTAAATCAAATCAAATCAAATATTTTCTGACACAAGGAATTATATTTAACACACCACCTAATTCATTGTGTCTAAGCTATCTACATTCATCATAGCACTTAGTCTTCTAAATGTTTCGACCTGCACACCCTTCGTCATGATATCTGCAATTTGATTCTCAGTTCTATAGTGTTCCAAGTTTATCTTCCCATTAGCTACCTGCTCTCGAAGATAGTGGAACCTCATTTTGATGTTCTAGCTATGGCCATGAGCTATCAGATTCTTCACCAGGTTGGTAGCTGACATGCTGTCGATCTTCATGGTAATTACTCCTTGTTCAGTTGTGCACTTCACAAATTCCTTCTTCCTTAGAAAACTATCAATCTTCTTGTTCCAAGCTCTTAGAGCTTGCTTCAATCCATACAGGGCTTATGAAGCCTGTACACATTTCTCTCTTTGTTATGTTTCACAAACCCAACTGGTTGTTTAACATAAACTTCTTCGTCTAAGGATCCATTCAGAAATGCACACTTTATATCCATCTGACATATGTTCCTTCTTGCTTTATGCCGAGTTACTTCCCATTTGGGATTCATCTTTACTTTGTATACCCACTTAACATTAATTAACTTCTTGTCTTGAGGCAATTCGACAAGTGACCAAGTGTTGTTGTCTTCAATGGATTTTACTTCTTTGTTCATTGCTTTCACCCACTTCGAATCTTTTAATGCTTCAGCTGCATTGGCAGGTTCGATATCTGCATGGAAAGCATAATGTACTAGCTCACATTCGTTATCAACCACATCATCTAATGTAACCACACAATCTTGCAACCTTGTAGGTATGCATCTTGATCTTTGAGGTCTGTTTGTACTTGTATTTTGTTGATCTATAATTGTTGGTTCCTCTTGTCGAACTTCTCTTTCGACTTGAGTTTCTGGTTCTTCAAGTAAGATTCTCACTGAATATTTCTTAACATTTTGAGTCCAATCCCATTATTTCAACTCATCTATGATCACGTCCCTACTGATCACAATCTTCTTGTTCACTGGGTCGAACAACTTGTAACCTCATGTCGAATGATATCCTACTAGAATCATTTGACTTGACTTGTCATCAAGTTTTCTTCTCAACTGATCTGGCACATGTCTATGTGCAATAGATCCAAATACCTTTAGATGACTCAAATTAGGTTTTACACCAGACCAACATTCTTCTAGAGTAATCCTTTCTAGCTTCTTTGTTGGGCATATATTCAAAATATAAGTTGCATTAGACACAACGTCACCCCAAAACTCTTTAGGCAAATTCTTGCCTTTCAACATACTTCGAACCATATTCGTGATGGTTCGATTCTTCCTTTCTGCAGTCCCATTCTGTTGTGGAGTGTAGGGTGGCACCACCTTATGCACAATCCCTTCTTTTTCACATAACTTGTCTAAGTCTTTTTACACATACTCTCCACCACCATTAGTTTTCAAAACTTTGAGCTTTCGACCACTTTGTCTTTTGACCATAGACTTAAACTTGGTAAATACCTCGATCACTTCACTTTTCTTCTTGATCAGGTAAGTCCATAGTTTTCGACTAAAATCATCTATGAACGTGACAAAGTATTTATTACTTCCAAACTAATCCACTTGGATTGGTCCACATACATCAGAGTATATGACTTCGAGAATTGCCTTTGACTTGCTTCCTGCATCCTTGCTGAAGTTATTCTTGTGTTGCTTTGCTTGCACACATTCTTCACACACTTCATTTGGAATGTCGATTTTTTGCAATCCTGAAACCATATTCTTCCTTTTTAAATCTCTGATGTCTCTGAAGCTGAGATGGCCTAGTCGATAATGCCATATTCATTCGTCTCTGCTAGCTGCAGTCGAAAGGCACTTTTGCTCCATCACATTTAGTTCGATCTTGAAGGTTCTATTTTGGGACATAAGAGCCTTCAAGATTAGCCTTCCATTCGTGTCGACGACTCTCATCATCTTGTCTTCGACAGTCACATTGTAATTATTTTCTACTAACTGCCATATACTAAACAAGTTTCTTTTCATCATGTATAGTACATTCGAAATTACTGACCTTTTTCCATCTTTCCTCATGATTATAACATCTCCAATACCTTCAGTTGCTAGAGTATTGTCATTTGCAAATTTCACCACGTTCTTCATTGAGGGCTTTAGATTGACAAACCAATCTTTCCTTCCAGACATATGTGATGAACATCCTGAATCCAAGTACCATTGATCCTTGAATTTTTCATCTCTTGTTGTGACCATCAACAACATCTCTTCTTCTTCATACTTAGCGAACTTTGCATCACTTTCTTTATTCCTTCGCTTCTCTGGACAATCACTAAAATAGTGACCATATTTCTGACAATTGTAACATTGAATGTGACTCTTGACAAGCTCTCGACCACCATCTTTTCCTCTATTTTCAACACCACCTCTTTGGTTGCCTTGGTATGGTCTTCTCTGATTCGACATGTTTCCTTCGTTTTGGTTTCCTCTGCTAGTCAAATTGTTGTAGCCACCTCTACCTTTGTCGAACCACTTTGTTTTGTAACTCTAGTGAAGAAATCAGATATACTTTCATTGTCTTCCATCTAAAGCAATCCATACGTTCTCTTGTGAGTTTGTAACCTTACCTCTTTCACCTTTTTTGTGCCTCCAAAAGATTTCTCAAGAATATCCGAAGCTTCTTTTTCAGATTTTGTATCACTGACCTTTTCGAAGTTATTTGGACTTAGACATTGATGAATTATAAAGAGAGCTTTATAACTCTTCTTCTCTGATTCTATGTGTTCTTACTTTTCTTCTTCTGAAGCGTCTTCTCCAAGCTCTTATACTTCATCCTTTACAAGATCCCAAAGACCTTGACAACGGAATAAAACCTTCATCTGCTTGCACCAATTCTCATAGTTATCTACTTTCAGAATTGGTAGACTTGCTGGATAGTTTGCATTCCCATAACTCACTGTCATCGTGAACTATTCTTCCACAATCATTCTTGATCGTTCTTGATTGGTCTTCCCTTGAATCAATTAACCGGAGCTCTTGATACCATATGTTGGAAATCCACCAAATATATATGATGAATTTCTACCAATCTTGATGAGCAAGATTAATATCACCACATAATGACAACGAATAATTTAATATAAAAAAATAAGAAGAAGAAAGAATGATTTTCTGCAGAGTTTCTCTCTGCCCACAAACTGTGGAAAACTTTATTATTCACTTTGCAACTACAAAATACTGTGAATGAATTCAATTACAAAAAACAGGGGTTACTCCCTCTATTTAAAGATTTAGGTTATCTTGATATTTAAGTCAAATCAAATATATTTGATTTGTTCCCTGAGCTAGATCAAATATATTCTATTTTAGATTTAAATCAAATCTATCTAAATCTAAAATCAAATATGTGTGTAACAAACTGTTTCCACACGCCTAAATCAAATCAAATCAAATATTTTCTGACACAAGGAATTATATTCACCACGTATCACCATATATTGCATATAGCATATCATTCCGTCAATGTTATTCACAATATTTCATCAAATAATATTCACATATATTATTACTCAAGTAATCTAGCATACATTGAAATAGTATTCAAAACAATCCAAAACGCATTAAATTTGAATCAGATCAATTAATCACATATATGAAAATACTACCATAAATATAATCATATGAGATTTCTTGTCTAAAGATCCTAAAAATAACATTTTTCATTCCAGGTAACGTTAAGTCGGGCCTATCGCGCTAAGCCCCCTTTCATGAACAGACAAACTCAATCTTACAAAAAAATTCGCGCTAAGCCCGATTCTGGTGGCGCTAAGCGCGGTCTGCGAGACAACATTTTTTCTGCTATGAACCAACTTCTTTCTCCTACGAAATTACCACACAAAATCCATTACAAACAGCCAAATAACATCATTAAAGGGTATCTTAACATGTTACTAGTCATGGGTCATGATTCTAAGTTGAAAAAACACAATTCCTCTTTAAACCCTAACATTCAAAGATTCTAAAAATTGAAATTGAATAACCTAGCATGTTACCAATCACTACCCAACAACATACGAGTAAATAGTAACACGGATTCTCCCCTTTACCTCTTGAAGATTCCTCTTATAGGATTTCCTCTTCACTTTTCCCCTTTCTCCTTTTCTCTTCTCTTCTTTCCTCTTTCTCTTCTTTCACCAAATGACAATTTAATTATGATTTCCTTCTAACCCTTTACTAACTATGATTATCTTAATGGGCTTAATACTTAACATCTCTCCATTACTTGTATTCATAATTCTTAGACCCAATACCAAATAACCACAATTCTACTCAATTATTTAAATAACACACATATTCAAATAATTCAACTTTCATTTAAATCACCCAAATAAAATAATTATCACATAATATAATAAATAATAATAATTAATAATTAGCTATTAAAAATAGGGATGTTATAGAGGTTTCCCCGAAGGACCTTCTAACAGGTTCGTGTTGATAGGATACGCTGACCATGTCGCTTATAGGATATGGCAGAGCGAGGTATGTAATATTAGTTTCATTTAAATGCTTAATTTTTATTTTTTATTACAGGATTTGATGTAAAATAATTTGTTTTAATTATGTTGTTTTTTTAGAGGAGCTTCCAATGTTGATGGTAGCTTCTCATGGATCGAAGTTGAAGAACTTCCCCAATAGTCTGATGCTTGAGCGGGTGAAGAAGATAGTCAAAGATTTCCATCTCCTGGACTTTGTTGGATGCTCCTTGACGATGAAATGTTATTTATTGCCTTCTAATTTCTTCAATCTTTATCTAAAGCAAAGCAAATTAAAAAGGGGAATTGTTTTTAAAGAAAAGTTTTCAAAGGATAAAACTCAATTCAACCCCCCCTTTCTTGTGTTTTTTGCACTTTCATACAGAAGAAGGTTGGATGCTCTGACCCTGGATGATGTCATCTAGATATTGTATACAGTGCATCACCTTCATTGTCCTTTTGAGGTATCTACTTTATATTTAGTGCATGTTAGATGGGAGAGATATGTGGCTAGACACTTGCTTGAGAGGTGTCTACGCCAGTATGGTTATATACACGACATCCCACTTCCGATCCTAGAGACTCCAACTGGTGGTATTGATCGATGGTTTCAGAGTCACATCATCATCTCCCCGCATGAGATCATTTATGCACCTGTTGGGGTTCAAGAGCCTAAGAAGTGCATGGATGGATACCTGGAGTGGTTTCGTAGTGTGTCACGCCCTTGGGTCATTCCACCGACTTTAGCATCTGATATCACGGGGCCTTCAGGTACTAGATATTCTTCTGATCCACGACCACCACCACCTCCCCCAAGTGACCAGGACAGCCGCCTACGGCTCATCGTTGTTCACTTAGATAACCTCATGGGGTTGGTGAACCTTGATGGTGAGGTTTATACTGTGTTAGCTAGGTTGGCCGCATTTCTCGTTGAGGGCCTATGTAGATTTATGTTTTTATGATTGTATTATATGTATATGTTGTGACAAACAAACTTCTAGTTTATTGCATTTTTTTTGGCTAGTACATGTTTCGATTATATAAAGAAAACAAAATAACACTAATAATAAACTTGAAAAAGTAAACAAACATCAGATGACAAACAACAAACATAAACAATACTCCGATATATGAAAACCTAGGAACTACCAGATGACTTTGGATGCTTCTGACACATCATTATGTCATCAACAGATCTTCGGATCTCTATGTCCAACCTGATTAGACCTTTAGTTATTCTACGACAAAATGATTTCCACATGGCCTTCACATCTTCATCATTCTTCAACTCGATCAGGTTGTATTTCACCCAACCATATGTACCAATGTTATCCTCCCAAAACTCGTTCTCTGTCACCCTTTTAATCTCAGAATCAAGCAGCAAATTGTTCAACGTTTCTTTCAAGATGGCAAAGGATTCAGATCCATCTGGGAGCTTGAATTTAACAAGAGGTTTGTCGTCGTTGTAATACACTTCCGCCTTAATCAAAAATCGAGGAAGAGGCATTTTGTTGAGATGTGTTATCCAATAACTCTAGGACCTCTAATTATACAAATAGTGATACGTTCAAGACCACACATAAGTGGCGGTGCAATCAGGACCCTCCAAAAGCGTCGGTAAAATCTCAACAGTTGAAAAACCTAATATTTAAACATACCAGAAATTCAGTTATAAATGAAATTTCTGGTATACCGGAAAATTGAAATTTCTGATTTACCGGA
The DNA here is from genome assembly GCA_021764765.1 of Vicia sativa. Lineage (NCBI taxonomy): Eukaryota > Viridiplantae > Streptophyta > Magnoliopsida > Fabales > Fabaceae > Vicia > Vicia sativa. The sequence goes on along the minus strand of CM038795.1, from coordinate 153,336,246 downwards.
AACTTGTATTTCCCCGATATACCAGAGTTTTCAAAATCACTTCCTGAAATTTCGTTGTATAAGATATTACATAATTTCCTGCATACCGTATTTTTTAAATAGACTTTCAAAAATTTGGATGTACCGGAAATTTGGTGGGTGTACCAGAAATTTAGTTCGGAAATTCCTTTGTATTGCATTAGGAGTAAAGTTGGAATTAAAAAAAATGAGGGGGTGCCAGATTGAATTTGGGGGATGACAAGAAAAATTCTCGATATAATGGGATTTTCATTTAGTTACTAGTTGTACCCCTTTTCTATTACAATTTCATTTCGTTTTGTATTTATGTTCAAAAAAGTTTGTTTTAAAGGGAGATATAGAAATAGATCCACTGATATTTGTAATGGTGTATGCCTAAAAGTTACAATGCACTTATTTGATTGATAATCAGTTAAATAAGTATAAATTTATGGGAAGTTCTTTTCCCCCTTAAGTGTTATCCTACATCGTTATGAAAAATTCAGAATATTCTTAGCGTTCAGAGATACATCTTCTGACTTATTTTAGGTATTTCTCAAATCAAATTAAAGAGACACCTTTATTATGTCAAATTTGTATGTGTAAAAAGTGTGTTCGAAGATGCATCTTTAAATAGCTGTGAGTGGTTCGAACATGCATCTTTGAACGTTTTTCTTTCACATCACGCGTCAACCCCTTCTATCTTCCTCCTTCTTCACTTTCTAGGTTGTTTTTGTAAGACATGCTAGATGATAAGGAGTTGCACGCTATTTACGGTAATTTCTTGTTATGATATTTTCATAATTCATTTGTTATAATTGTTACTAATATTTTACCTGAACCATTTTCAAGGATATATCATCTCCCACTTTCCTCGCATCATCGGGTGGGAAGTTGTGAATGCCTATGATGAAGACTGGACATATGTTGTTGTATTTATTTCGTACAAAGGGTATAATGTGTTTGATAAATTCAGAGTCTCTCTTGACTGTATGGTACCAAATGGCATTTGCTTCTGCCTAAACGAGGGTCACCGTTAGACACGTCAGTTTGACGATATTTTTGTATACTCCAAATGACTGACACGTGGGTGATATCTTATGCATCTCTATCTTCTCAAGCGACTAATGCACCATTTTACCTACTTGCATATTATTCAGATACCTCCCTATGAGTTTGCTCCTCTCGACGTTCGCCGTATATATCCTTGTGTGATATTGGATGATTTTGATAGTCACTTGGTACCAGATGAGTATCGTTGAATGCCAACTCCTTTTCAATGGCTTTATGTTGAAGTCTACTCCTGACTTATTGGTTAGTGTCGAAGCAATAAAATAAGATTATGTCCATAAAGACTACTATTTAAGAAAAGGAAAAATATTATTTTGTGTTCTTTAACTTTACCTCGGGGTCCATTTTGATCCCTTAATTTTTAAAATATTCAAATAGATCCCTTATCTATTTAATTGGTGCTATGTTTATCCTTTCGATTGATTATGTTAGTGAGGTTCATTATATCTTATCAATGTGGCTTAAATGAAGGTTGGTTTGGATATAACATCAAAAAAATGAAAAGCTAAATTTTTAAAGTGAAAGATTGAGCTTAAGAACTTCTACAGTGTACTGGTGGTGTTGAAGGGAAGTTTAATGTTTTGCATGTGTGTTTGAAGGAGAAATTGAAGGAAGATTGGAGGTTTGAAAGAGTCTTTAAGTACACGTTAGACATTTTCGACATGTATTCGTTATGATAGTGGTAAAAACTTAGGGATTTTAATGTTTTCATTCTAATAGTTGTAGAATATTTGGGTATTTCATGTTTTCGCTCCGATAGTTGTAGAAAATTAGGGTATTTCATATTTTCGTACTGATTGTTGTAGAAAATTATGGTTTTTTAAAGTTTATTCTATTTTAGGGCTTTGTTAGTTTGTTTAGTAATTTGGAATTTTATCTAAGTAGGTGAAATGGACGAGTTTCTAAAACCAATAATTCAGCATAATGGTGAATTCATTGATGGTGAACTTAGTGTGTATGAAGGAAGGCAAGTTGATGACCTAAAAATATATGTTGACAAATAGAGTTATTTTAAGTTGGTGGGTGTAAGGTGACACAACAAATCGACATGTAAGGTGACATCAACAACTAAACCTTCTCAACAACCAATGCAACCTTCTCAACGACCTGCACAAGCTTCTCAACAACCAATGCAACCTTCTCCATAAACTTCTCAACATGCATCTCAAACACCAAGAATAGGAGGAACTCAAGGGAGTCAAAGTACTCAAGGAACTCAAACACCAATAACAATAGGAACTCAAGGAACACAATATAGTCAAGGAAGTTGTCGCACCCCAAAATTTCCCCTTTGTTTTACCTCATTGTTTCAAGCATAGATGTTCATTTATTGTGGCTTCAGAGGAGTTCCTACTGGGAAATTTTCATGAAAAAATGTGTTGGGATTCGAAGGAAGGTTTTATTTTGTTATTGATTCAATTTGAGAATAATTCAAAATTCAAGGGGTTTCGATTTATTTTAAGAGGAACGGTTTCGAATTATTGGTTCAAAAGGAATTGTTTAGAATTATTTGTCCGAAAAGGAGTTATTTGTTTTTTTTGGAATTTGAATTCAAAAATAATTATTTATTTTAGAATTTAAATTTTAAAAGGATTTCTTTGTTACTTGGTGAATTTAAATTCGATGGAGGGAAAGAATCCGTTCTTGGTGTTTGAATTCGCTAGCAAAAATATAGTTACAAGAAGTTATTCAATTCATATTGGATGTTACTCATTTCAAGCAAAGGTACTCGGGCTAGGCTTAATTCCGTTCTTTTTATATGAATTTTCATTCGATCGAAATGCTATGCAAATAGTTGGTATTCATTCATCTCAAGATACACAAAGTTGGAATTGCAAGTTCAATGTTGGAAAAGGAAATTCTTATTATTATTTCATTGGAATTCAATTACAATTTTGAGTTACAAAGCTACAAAAAATACAAAGATATCCTAATGCTACTCTAATGCTATAAGTTTCTAAGGTTTGTTCGAGCAAATCGTTGTTTCCTCCGAGCTTTTCTTCACATCCGGGCTGCCTTCCTATTGTCTCCGTCTTCATAACATGGTTACATGAAAACACAAAAAAGAAGCATGATTAGTAACTATAATTGAGCATCAACATAAATCAAGGAAAAGCTTTTCGTTTCCGAACTCATCATTAGGTGTTTCTGGCGGGAATCAGGTTTTAGAATGTCAATCCTCATAATCTTGTTCGAGATTAATCATTGGTGAAAAAGAGCCTATTTGCAAATCATGAATTGATTCGGTTCACAAATGAAGCCGAAACTCAGTTATTCGTCATAGTTATAATTTAATCCAACAGTTCAAGAACCCAACAGATCAACCCAACAGTTCAAGAAATCTCAATTTAATCCAACAGTCCAAATAATCCCACAAGTTAATCCAACAATACAGAGGCAACAGGCAGCACAATACAAAGGCAACAGGCAGCATAATACAAAGGCAACAGGGCAGCAATAGAGACAAGGATATGGTTATCTGTACCAGCACAAAGGAGCAGCAAGGAAACACAAAAGCAAGTAGTAGCAGGGTATAGCAGAGCCAAAAAGAGTAAGCCAAACAATGCAAGCAACATGTATAGCAGCAATATCATAGAAGGAGAAGGTTTGGTTCCAAAGATTTTGTTTCACCTAAGGTGAAAAGGGTAAAACCTAGCACTAATGATGAGAATCCAGTGCAGAAGGTTGACCAAGGCAAGCAAGTATCTGTTCCAAGATATAATACCAGAAAAGAGACAAGTTGGGGATCTGTTCCAATCAGAGAGAAAAAGAGTAATATATGTTCTTTAAAGAAAAACACAATACCAAGGCAAGGGGGAGACAAGTGTAGTATAAGCTTATATACAAAAAACCAGAAAACAAAAGAACCAAGAGTAATATCTATTCAACAGTTTTGAAATCCCAGAAAAACAAACAACCATCTGTTTTTTTTTTCAAAACCAAACACCAACTACAGAAACAAAAAAAAACCATCTGTTCTAACAGCCACAGGAATTACAACCCTCAAGCAACCAACAGAGATACCAACCAGAAAACAAAACAAAATGATATTTGTTCTAAACCAGAAAAAAAGCCAAGCCTAATATCTCTTCCATTCACAAACCAGAAAAAAGTAAAGCAAGTGTAGTATCTGTCAAAACAGTTCGAAGCCAACCAAAAACAAAGCAAACCAATCATCATTTCCCAACGCCAGAAACCCTTCAGAATAACAGTTTTTCAGAAACATCATGCTGAACAGAGAAAGAAAGAAGAGGAGTTTGGAACAGTCTCACCCGGGACGAACTCAGAGGCATTTCCTCACCAGCAACACGTCTCCAAGGCTCAGGTACCCTCACTATGGCCAGAATCGCGTCAGAGGCTTAGGGTTTCAAAAAACCCCTTTTTGTTTTCGCCCAAATTTATCATTTATCTGCAAAAATCAGCATAAACATCAAAGTAGGAAGAATCATAGCATGCAAAAACACAGAAATATGAGGGTTGTGGACCACGCCGCCGCCGGAACCGCCGTGAGGCGATTTCCAGCGCGGCCCTTTTCGGTGAGAGAACAGAGAGCGAGAGAGAGCGACGAGGGTTCAGTTGAGGGTTCCCATGAGAGATCGTGAACAAAGATCAAGAGAATGTAAGAGGAGTTAGGTTAGGGTTCCATTTGGGGACGGTGAGAAGGACGAGAGAGCGAATACGTGAGGATCGTGAGAGATGAACTGATGGCCAATTCCCATTTGTTTTTTTAGTCTTAATTAATTAGTTTTTTTCTATTTAATTAATTTTAATTTACTTTTTATTATTTATTTAGAGTTTATATTTTAGTATCTTAAGTCTGGTGGTGACAAGTGTCACCACCTTGGTCCTTTTCAACTTCTTTTTTTATTATTATTATTTATTTTCTTTTCTTTTTATTAAATAAATTATTTTGTTAAAAACTAAAAGAAAATATATAAGTATTTGGTAAATAATACATCACTTGGGCCGTTGGAGTATTTTTTGGAGAAGAGAGATCCGACGCACTAGATTGCCAGCATATGACGAATTTTTGCGAAATAATCAAGTTCAGATGGATTTCTTTTCGCACCGTCCAGAGTCGCTGCAATACAGGCTAACTCTAAACTTTTATCTATTTCAATTAATTTATTTTTATGCGAATAATATTTTTGTTGTGATGTACTAAATAATAATTGGTTCTGATAGTTTTTATTTGATGATTTATCGATTAAACTATTAGTTGATTTTTCATCAAACAGAAAAAATCATTTCTAATAATTATTTAAATTTCCGATTTTATTGCGTGATATTTATCTGTTTATTTGCTCATTCAGTATTTATTCACCATTGTACACTTCATACACCAAAATGTTAAAATTAATCTGATTTTGTTTCGATTGGCTCATATGTCAATTTCTTAAAGGGTCTCATAGTTGGGGATGGGCATGGCCATCCTCACGAGGTTGGTTAAAGCCCTTGTTGCTTTAATCAGTCATAACCCGAAAATAACATTGGTCTATATACCAATTTTCCATGCACCAGGGTCTCATGGTTGGGGGTAGGAGCACCTATCCTCACGAGGTTAATTAAGTTCATATACTTGATTAATCATAACCCGATTCCACATTTCATCTCAGCATGTATCTCAGAACGCTTTCATAATTAAGAAGTTCCAAACCTCGATCCAACATCGAGTTTCTTTTCAAAAATACTTTCATAAATAAATATTCTATTTCTCCCTCCTCCCAAGCATATGGTAGTCAGTCTAGTATCGACCCTCGACCGTATGCTTGGTGTCTTAATCGAATTTAATTAACGTGAACCTTGTTTCACCTCACCTTTTCTTAAACAAACTTTTAGGTAGAAAAAAGATGATTAGGACGTTTCTGTCCACTCATCCGAGTGATTGGGCGTTAGCCGTTGAACGCTTATGGTCCAATACTCGTCTCCCACATAAAAATAACTCAACTCACTCAAACTCTTTTATCGCTCATATGCGATCATCAAACTCTTTTCTGACAAAGAGTGTGCAATAGTCGTTTCAAACACGAACGAGGACTTAAGCTTTTCAAACAAACTAAACAAGTCCAAGTTCAAGCATTTGAAATGTCTAATGCACGATTTTTCTTATAAAATCAACACAACCAATTTAAAACCTTTTTGAGAGGAACTACGAAGTTTTGACTTTCCCATTGCACAAGGGAATACGTAGGCACACGGTTCTGAAACCGTGCCAAACTCAAAATAATAATAAACAAATTCTGTTTCTTTTTATAACTTAGAGATTAGCGAATATACACACACACTTAGAATTAAACGGGTCCCATCGAGTACGATGGATGTAAGAGGTGCTAATACATTCCTCTTACATAACCGACTCCCGATTCCATATTTTTGGTCGTAGACCGCCTTATCCGTATCTGTGGGGTTTTATCTATATTTTCCCGTTCTTTTTAGAACAAATAAAATTAGGTGGCGATTTCACTACTTTTCGAAAATTAAATGATTTTTGAAAATCGAGTTGCTTCAGAAGTCAAACATCAATAACTAGATAAGTTGCTCATGCTACTCAACAAACAACACTAGGGGGTGAAGGCTTGGGTCTTGAGAGTATGCTCCTCTCAAGGTCATGAGTTCGAATCCTAATGGGTGCTATCAATCATTGTGTTGGTCCAGTCCATAAATAACTCTGCTTTGGCTTTAAACGGGGCTCTCGCTAGTAGATGATGGGATTGGTCCCTCTTAGATTACTCGGTCGCAAGGTCAGATACCAAGATTTTGGGGAAAAAAACAATCAACACTAGAAAATTCAAAGAATTTGGGTGTTATAAGGGCCTTTACTCCATTTTTACCATTTGGCCTACCACTAGATTAAATGCAACCAACAATATGGTTGGCCCGACAACAAGAAGAATTACTCCAACAAATAAGACCACAAAAAAAAAACATATTAAGCATGCATTTTTCATGTATTTTGAACCACTTTAGGGTTTATGTTGTGTTGTCTATTTGAGGGTCTTAGTTTGACATGTATTTTGAAACACTTTTGGGTTTATGTTGTGTTTTATATTTAAGGGTCTTACTAGTTTAAGGTGATAACTTTCAAAATTGGAATGTTGTTAATTATGTACTTTGTTGGGAACATGTGTATTGAACATGTTGATCTATTAGTGTCAAGTATATGTTATTGTCAATTATGCATTATTGTCAAGATTGTCAATTAGACTTATACAAAATATTGAGTATACCAAGATTTTGGAATGTTGTCAACTAACTTTTTCAAGTTCGATTTTTGCATCATCCATTTTCTTTGCTAACTTTTACAACCTAGACATCACAATTCAATTTTTCCCATCTTTAACTTCCTTGTGGAACTATTCAAAATAACCACATCCAGGTTGCAAAGATCCTTGCAAGTCAAACAAATTGGAGTTCAAACAAAAAAATCCATGTACGATATGGTTGAACATAAAATATACATACCTTAAAATGATGACAACCCCAAAAATGTTTTCAAAAACTTTTGACCGTCATTGCTCTGCAAATAATAGTTTTTTCTCCACAATTGCAAACTAGTTTACATGGAAGTTTTGAGCTTGTAAATGTTTAGGAGTTCAAAATTCCTTGGCTTTTCCGTAACATGGAGGATTAACAACATGCAGATTTAATGACTGCTCCAAACCTACCCTTCAATTTTTGGAAATGTAGATCAATTTTGAAGAAAAAAATCTAACCCCTAATTCAATTTTTAGATGCACCATGTAGATGAAGCTTACTCAATTTAACAAAGAAGAAGCTCAACATTCATGTCATCTTCCATGCATACACTCATAAACGGCCTTAGAATCCCTTATTTATCTCTATTGACATTTAATGCATTACATGAATGACAAAATCTTTTGTGTTTCCACGATAGGGATGGCAACAGGTCGGGTGCAGGTTTTATACTACCCAAACCCACACCCAAAATCATCACCCAAACCCAAACCCGCAACAAAAACACAAAAAATACAACAACAACATTGAAATTTGAAACACAAAAATTCCATCAAGGTCTCTCATAGAAATTAAGGAATTAAATTACAACTTTCCATCAAATTTGATAACATTACAATTAAAATTAAGGTCTTAAATTTGTACGCACGCAAACCTGCACCCGAAATATCAAGTGGCACCTAAACCCGAACCCAAACCCAGTCAACTCGGGTTCGGGTGCAGGTGGGTCTTGCAGGTTTGGGTATGCCTTTCATCCCTATTCCACGACGAATTAACCAAACACTATACCCAATTCCTTGGTGTATAGATCATTATTTCAGTTAGAGGTCTCACATCCATATTCAACCAATGTAAGTGAAATTAGACAATGCCATTAGACGTTAATTCTAATGCTGCTACTAGGATCTCTTATCCTTATTCAATCAGTGTAAGTACAATAGTTATCCTAGTTCCAACGCATAGACTAATGGCCAGTAATCCCTATGCGCCCATTATCAAATTAACAAAGTATCACAAATAAAAAGCATTAAGCATTAAGCATAAACGACGATTAAATAGAAATATAAATTCAATTATTCATGCATTGACAAATTAAATATATGTCCCAACAAGTTCAAAATAAGTTCATCAAACAAAATCAAACTTACAGGTGTTTAGCCACTCATATTGATAAAAACAAATACCAATTGATACAACGAAGATTGCATGAGAAAATCCTTGAAGAAATGACCTTTTATGGCTTCCAATGCTCTTGAAATTGCATTCCTATTACTCTTTATCGTCACTTTCAGCCAAAATTCGCATAAACCCTTGAAAAGATGTCAAACATCCCCTTTTAAAGCCTTCAAAGTCAGTCACAACACGCCTGAAAAAGCCCAGAAAAAAGGTCTATCACGCGTGTCATAGATAACATCACACAAGTGATACAACTTTTATAGCTCTATCATGCATGCGACGGCGCGTGATGGCCAATGTGATTGTTCTAGAAAGTTAGTTCATTTTTCAGCCAATTTTCTATAAGTCCTTATTTCTTCATAATTGTTTGGATCACTATTTGGCCTTTATACCTCAAATTTGCTCCTCTTCAACAAAATATGTGTACTGACATAATGTTATAAGCTACTTGACATGGTTTTATAGGGTTTCACTCTCTATTATGACACCATACGCTATTGGAATACCATCTAGGCCAGTTAACTAAAAGGTACTTAAGGATTAGGATTACCACACCAAGAGCGTGATCGTGGTCTTTCAGTGTGTTGTGGAGATGGGTAGAGCAGACATAAAGTGAGGACTTTTTAAGGTTGGTAGTTTCGAGTTGGACCTCGTGGAAAACATGGTTATAGAGTTATGAAATTTTGTGTTGTATAGGTGGAGGAATAGGTTGGGGGATACACATATCTAATAGTTAATTTATATTTGATGTATTACTTTTGTATTTTCATGTTGATATATGTATGGTCTTGACTTTTTGGATAAATGTATAACTTTTTACTTTAATATAACTTTATTTAACTTGGATTTTACTTTAATATAAGTTGGCCTAAAAAATATATGATGTTGGGACAATGGTGTTACTCTGAATGATTCAGTGGGTTCCAGAGATGCATCTCCAAAATAAATGATCCATGCAATTAACTTACATCCAACACCTTTTAAAGCGCATCAGATATTTTAGAGATGCATCTCCGAATATACCCAAATAATATATGGAGATGCATCTTTAAACCATATTTTGCTCAAAATGGGGTGGATCTTAGAATAACGCAGTTTTGAATGATTTTGGTGCGTCAGGAGATGTCGGACGCATGAAAGGCAATTTCTTATTTTCAAGGGTGTGGTGTGCATATATAAGGATGGAAAAAGTATTCCCCTAATATAAAATGAGTTATAGTACGAAAGAGCAAAGTTTAAGTCCAAGTACAAGATCATATGAAGTACTCACCTCAAAAAGTAGGTGTGCTCACCTTGGCAGAAGAACGAGGCGCCGTGGATTTTAATCCTAGACATAATCCTCATAAAATTTTATACTTATATTTGAGGGACCTATAAGCATCAATGTGCTCCTAGCAGTGTTTTAAAATCATATTAGATTGATAAATTAAATCGGGAACATGAGGGAGCACCAGTATGGTTCGATTGCTAGATAGGGTAAGCTATTGAATCTGTGGAAATTGGCCAAAACTGGTAAAAATCAGTAAAATTGGATAATCGTCAGTTTTAGAAAATCAGAGAGTTAAATGCTTGTTTTTTTCACAGACAACACAATATTTTTTTGATAAAAAAATAAAAAAATATAATTAGGATATGTCTAAAACTTAATTGGAACATCTTTCCTCATTGGATCTAATTTATTAAACTCAAAATTTATTTACATTTGTATTTTGTACTTTTTTTTTTGTGTGTGATGACTATGTTTAGAATTTGAATTTAAACATAAGTTTGTGAAATTATGATATTTGAAAATTTTGAAAATTGTAAAATTTTGTAGGTGTCATAATATTTTTAGAGATCGAGTCTTTTGGTTCGACTGATTTAGTAATTATATTTTCTTATAAAAACGATTTACCCAATTGAATTATCCAGTTTAATCTAAATTAGTCATGTTATTTGACCAATAAATTAGTGGTTCAATCAATAAACCAGTGACTTAATTCCCTCACCGATTTGATCAGTTCAATTTTTAAGACATTGGCTTCTAATGTTGCACCTATTAAGGAATCACTTAAATCTTATATGAACTCTAACTTATTTTGATTTATTTTTCATAGCAAATTGAATGTATGTATTTGGAGGCACTATATAAATAAGGAGTATCCTCCAGGTATGATCATCATCTTTTCACCACACAATCGTTTTACTGATCTACTACTTGTTGGCACACTATTTATTTGTGATATTGTGTCTTTGCAAATACACCTATCACGTCTAAATTAGAAGTTGAGTTAGAATTGAGAAAAATTTATTAATGTGATCTAGTGATTAAACGACCAAATCATTTGCTCAAGAGGACAATCATGTAAGTTCATACAAGAACACTGACGTCCAATGTGTGACCAAGTAAAACTTACCTAGATCTTAAGGGTATGTTTGATTGTTAAGAGAATTTGAAAAGAGAGAAGTAAGTGAAAGAGATTATAAGAAGAGAAAAAAATATGAGAAATATAGTACATTTAAGATATTATTTAATACATGAGAAAGAAGATATAAATAAAAAAGAGAGAAGTATTTCTATCTCTTTTCACTTATTTGGTTGAATAGAAAGTGAAAAGAGAGAAATACTATTATTTTTATAAAGACAAAATACCCTTAATTAATTTAATTTAATTAATTAATTTTATTGTAATACATAATTATATTATTTTTATTAATTTAATTAATTAATTAATTAATGTTTAATTATATTTTTAAAATATAAATTTTTGTTATAAGGTATGAATGAAAGACAATGTATTCTAAACCATTAAAGTAATAATATATACTGTGTATTTAATGGACAATATTTTTTTGGCAAAGACTTAAATTATGTATAATGAAGGTGTTAAATAAGTTATTTAATAATTGAATGTTTGAAATAGAGTCTTGAATGATGTGAATTAATTGGTGTTAAAAAGATTTAACATGGTGAATGAGAGGAAGTGAGGGACCACATACAATATTTTATAAAATCTTATTAATTGTTGTGATTATTTAAATTTTTAGTGTGTTGTGAATGATAGTGGAATAAGATGTTGAATTTTATTAAACAAAATTATTGTAATAAATAAAAATTAAATGAGTATTAAATTATAAGGTGAAAGAAAGAGAAGTCGATGTTGAACAATATTATTATTGTACGTAGGCTCTTATATGTAAAATGGATAAGCAAATATCTATTTCTCTGCCTTTCTTCGCTAACATGAAGATAAACAAAAAGTATGTGGGTCTCAGTACTTTTAACTCTCTCTTTCATAATTCTTTGCATGCCAAAGGAGAGGAAGTGTGCTATTTCTCACAAACTTTTCTGGTCACTAACACTCTCTTTCTTAATCCTAAAACAAATAAAACCTAAGATTTCATTAGCATGATGATGGTCATTGTAAGCAATGTTTCGCCCATATTAATTTTTTTTTTTCTTCTTAAATACGCTTTTGATCTCATTATACTAATTTTTTTTAAATATTTTAGTCCTATAAAAAAAATCAACTATTAGATCTTTCAATATCATATTTCATTTTTTTTTTAAGGTCATCAATGACAAAATAGTATAATTTGCATATGTGATGCTGAAATTATGAAGTTATATTTTTTAATTGTTGTCGCATCATTAAAAATAGACCCAAAATATATATTTTAGAATTAAAATTTATAATATATAATTTTTAAATTAATTTTTATAGACAAAAATAACTAAAATAATTAAAATTATTTAATTATTTTAAAGAAAACTTTTAAAAAATAAAATAATAAATTTTTAAATATTTTTAATGATGTGACATCAATCAAAAAATAGCACTTCATAATTTCAATGTCACCTATGTAAATTATACTATTTTATCATGGAAGACCACCAAAAAAATATGAAATATGATATTGGGAGACCTAATAGTTGATATTTTTTATAAGGGGATTAATATGTTAAAAAAATAACATAGGAGGATCAAAAGTGCATTTAATTTTTTTTTTTTTATAACCATCTATTTTATCCGTCCCAAATTATAAGATATTTTGGATATTTCACATGTATTAAGAAAAATAATCATTATATAAAAAAGAGAAATTATACATGACTTTACGTTATTGTTCTTCGTCAATCATAAAAGAGAGAGAAATTAAGAGAATGAAAAGAAGAAACATAAATAAATAATATATTTGTAAGAATATCATTAGTGTTGTATTAAAATTGTAAAATGACTTATAATTTAAAATAATATTTTTCTCTAAAACGTCTTATAACTTGAGACAGTATTTATATAAGAACAAAAAATGCGATTGAATTATCTATTATGCTATTTGATTATATTTTAAAAGACACTTCAAAAAGTATTTTTCAATAATTGACTAAATATCTCATCCGTTGCCACGTGGTGGATATTGATTATGGTTCAGTTTTCGCTTACATTTCTCTTTCCTATATTTTTTCACTTTCATTTTAGTTTTTTCATTCTCCATTTCCTCTTTTTGTTTTATTTTTTCAAGCATAAATAGTTTTTTTAAATAGAATAAGAAGAACGCATACAAATTTATTTATACAGAAAACATAAATAATTTATAATTATAAAAACAATTATTTATAATTATTTAAAAAGTTATTTTAATTATAAAAATTTCTCTTTTTCTCACAAAACCCTACCGACAAAATACATATTTCATTTTAAGAAAATCATATAACAAACTAGCTCAATAACTAATAACAACACAATAACAAATTACTAGCAAAACCAATAATGATAAAACATTAGTAACTAAATAAGTCAATAAACCAAAAAAATTAGTAGTAACACTGGAAAAAAATCAACACAAAGACTTGTATGAAAATCACTAAAAACCAAAAGAAAAATAGTAAAAAAAATTTAACAAGCCAATATAAAAATTAGTAATACGTAACAAAAAAATACTAACAAAACAAACCACTAAATCAGAAAAAAAATATTATATCAAAAGCAGTAAAAAACGCTAGCAATAATAATAATAATAATAATAATAATAATTATAATTATAATTATAATTATAATTATAATAATAATAAAAATTAAAGTAAAGAGAAAACAAAAAATAAAACAAAGAAGCAATCATACTTGTTAAAGAAAAAAAAATCTTAATCAAACATTTATGAAACGCATCTAAAGGTATTATTATCACAACCAAGTTAATAAAAAAATGGAGTATTTAAGCTTATCTAAGAATATTAAATTCAACCAAAAATTGATATCTTGCAAACTTGCGTTTAAATTAATGTGTTTGTAATGAAGAAGGTGAATGATGAACCAACGTATACAAAGAAGTTTGTAATAACTATATAGTTAATATATAAATTAATATGATAAATATTTTAAATTAATATGATCAATGATGAAATTTACTGATTAAGGGTGGCAAAACGGGTCGTGGTCTGTGCACCTGCTAAAAAACAGCGAGTTGAATTGGGATTTTGGGACCGCCGCCTGCTAAAGCTCGTCCCGCCAAAGCTTGTCGTCCGTCTAAGTTTGTCGCTCGCTAAAATCCGTTTCACCTATCCGTTTAGCCTGTCCGACCTTTAATTCGTTAATTCTAGTCATTTCTATTTTTAATGGTTTTATTTTATACATTTATATGTGAATATATGCTATTTTTTGAAGTAAAATTTCTTAAAAATATGCTTTACAAAAAGATGTTCTAAAAAAAATTGAAAAACCTAATTGAAATGTAAAAGAAAAAACTATTAATATATAAAAAAAATGAAGAAAAAAAAAATAGGCGGTCAAACTCGTCGTCCGCCAACCCGCCAACTTGGCCAGGTGGGCTTGATTCTTATGCCCATTACACTTGGCGGGCTTTCGCGCCTCGCTCTTTTTTGGGCGGGCTTAAGGCGGGGTATGGTCGGAGCGGGCGACCCGTGTTGTCACCCCTATTATTGATGATGTTCAGTTCAAAGAAATCAATGAAATGCGTATTTGGTGTACGAAGATTTGATATCAAGAAGATAAGAATTGCAACTAAAAAATAATTGATTTTTGATAGTAAAATATACGGCGACCGACGACAAAAGGCTTCAAAAGTTCAAACACGGTGAAATTAAATTTTGAGAAAATTAAATTAATTTTGACTACAAAATTATTAAGTTACAGAATTATTAAGTGGCATAACAACTTTAATATATAAGATTATAAATTATTTAAAAGTTTAAAAAATCAACATCCAATCTCAAATTAAATATATAGATGTAAATCCACTTGAATGTTATACTATAACTCTAACACTATGTGGTACTAGGGGTGGACAAAACCCGAAAGGCCGCCTCTACCCATGGCAAACTGGGAAAAAAAGAATTTAAGCGGGTTTAAACAGATAAACGGGTCTATCGAGTCTGATTTGCGGTTTAGTACAGGTCAAACTGGGCGAGTCGAGCACAAACTATTGAACTGCGGGCACCCAGACCCGCCCGTGAACAATATGTAGAACGACAACGTTTTTGTCTTGGAGAGTAAAGTTGTTTTGTTTCATACACTGACTCAAGTTCTCTTCTCTCTCTGCGCGACTCTCTCTCTCTCTCTCTCTCTCTCTCTCTCTCAAGCCAACGAAATCCTAGCAGCCGCAGTCATCATCGGCGCTTCCATCGTCTCACTCACCACATCCTTCCATGTTCTCTGTCTCTCTCAAATGATTATTAGAGTAAGCTTTGATATCACACTGCTAGTTTATTTTGTATATCAATGAATTTTAAATCCAACTATTGGTTTTGGTTTTGTTCATTATTATGCAGTTATGGTCTTGAAGAGGGTTTCATCCACGTTCTGGTCTTGATGAACACCAAGAAGATAGTGAGTCTGACGAAAACCTCTACTTCCTTTTCAATTTTGTTTTGTTAGGGTTCAAATTCTGGCTTGTGTTTTTTTATTCTAAGGTTGTGTTTTTCATACTAGCATTGGTCTACATTCATATGCAAGGTAACCTATTTAATTTCTGAGTTTTTCTTTGTTTTGAATTCTGACTTTGTTGTACTTGTTTCATCTGCTAATTCTAATGTTGGTTCTGATTTTGTTGTTTTCTTTCAAGGTTGATTTAGGTTCTTCAAGAGTGTTGACTGTGTTGTGATTTGGATAAATGGATCAAGATCAAAGTGGCGAGCAATCTAACAGTAAGTCTTTGCTTATGTTCTGCTCATGTGACTTTTGGTCTAAGTGAGTTATGTTTGATTAAATGTTGAATGCTAAGTGTGCTAATACTGTTTGATTAAATGTTAACATACCCAAAATGCTAAGTGTGCTAATCTGTGCTAATACTGTTAAATGTGCTAATACTGTTTGATTAAATGTTTAATGTTAAGTGTGCTAATACTGTTTGATTAAATATTAACATACCCAAAATGCTAAGTGTGCTAATATTGTTTGATTAACTGTTGAACGTTAAATGCTAAGTGTGATAATTTGTTTATGTAACATACCCAAAATGTAATTCATGAAGCTATATCAGCAGCAACAACCGAAGCTGCTGCACCTGAGTTGGTTAATACTCAGCCTACAAGGAAGAGGAAAGCTAGTGCTAGTGGGTTTAGGCAATCCTCTGCGTGTTGGGAACACTTTATTAGATTACCAAATGATTTAGTTAATACACCAACTGCGACTTATAAACACTGCCACAAAAAATACCTATGTGGCCCTAGGACTCATGGCACCACCAACATGAACCATCACATAAAAAAATGTCCGAAGATTCCTAGAACCACCGAACCTACTCAAACTATTCTCACATATACATCTGGGGAAGGGTCTAGTTTGGTTAATGTTAGCTCAAAATTTGAAAAGGGAGCTTGTAGGAAAGCTTTGTCTATTTATGTGGTTCTAGATGAAAAACCATTTAGTGCAGTTGAGGGTGAAGGTTTTAAGTACTACTCTAAAGTAATGCAGCCACAATTTACCATCCCATCTAGGCGTACATTAGCTAGAGACTGTTTTCAGCTACACATAGATGAGAAACAAAAGCTAAAAGCCTTCTTTAAGTCTGATTGTAATAGGGTAGCACTTACGACCGATTGTTGGACTTCTATCCAAAATCAAAACTACTTGACCCTGACATCACACTTTGTGGATAAGGAATGGAACTATCAAAAGAGAATCATAAGCTTCATAGTGATTCCAAACCACAAGGGTGACACGGTAGGTAGGAAGATTGAAGAGGTGTTAAAGGATTGGGGGATTAGGAATGTGTCTACCATTACTGTTGATAATGCAACTTCAAATGATGTAGCTGTAACATATCTGTAGAGAAAAATATCAACTATGAATGGGATGATGGGGGATGGTAAGTGTTTTCATATGAGATGTGCTGCTCACATATTGAACTTGGTGGTAAATGAGGGTTTGAAAGACAAGCATTTGTCTATAACTAGTGTTAGGGATGCTGTTAGATTTGTCAAGTCCTCATCTCATAGGGCATCAAAGTTTAAAGAATGCATTGAATTTGCTAGAATAACTTGTAAAAAACTAGTATGTCTAGATGTTTCAACTCGTTGGAACGCAACATATTTGATGCTTGAGGCTGCAGAGAAGTTTCAAGCTGCTTTTGATAAGCTTAAGAATGAAGAGTCGAGCTATAGGGAGTTCTTTGGAAATGGTAGTCCCCCTAGTAATGATGCTTGGAAAATTGTTAGAGCCTTTATCTCTTTTCTAAAGTTATTCTATGTTGCAACCAATATTTTTCAACCTCTCAAAGTGTGAGTTTTCATACTACTTTTCACCAAGTGTATGCGATCTATTGTGAGTTGAAGAATGCTTCTATGAAATTGAATGGTGTTTTTGCAAGTGTGGGTGGAGAAATGATGGAAAAGTACAATAGATATTGGGGCTGTGCTGCTAGGATGAACAAGTTTATTTATTTTGGAATTATTTTGGATCCAAGATTCAAGTTGAGATATATTGAGTGGGCTTTTAAGGATATTTATGGAGTTGGATTTGCTTTTGCTACCGCGTTGTTTGGTTCTATAAAAGAGAGCTTACACAAATTGTATGATTGGTATAAGCAAGCTTATGACCAAAAGCATAACAGTCAGCCTCTTGGTATTGGTGAAAACAGTGTTTCAAATGATGAAACGACTGCTGTCCGTACTTCAACAATGGCTAGAGCTGAAGCTTTTGAGAAGCATTTAGAGGAACAAGACTCAATTGATCAAGAAAATGAGCTTGAGGGTTTTTATACTGCTAAATCAACATTGAAACAAAACAACAAAATCAGAACCAACATTAGAATTAGCAGTTGAAACAAGTACAACAAAGTCAGAATTCAAAACAAAGAAAAACTCAGAAATTAAATAGATTACCTTGCACATGAATGTAGACCAATGCTAATATGAAAAACACAACCTTAGAATAAAAAAAAAGGTCATAATTCAAAACCCTAACAAAACAAAATTGAAAAGGAAGTAGAGGTTTTCGTCAGACTCACTATCTTCTAGGTGTTCATCAAGACCAGAACGTGGATGAAACCCTCTTCAAGACCAGAACTGCATAATAATGAACAAAACCAAAACCAATAGTTGGATTTGAAATTCATTTATATACAAAATAAACTAGCAGTGTGATATCAAAGCTTACTCTAATCATCATTTGAGAGAGACATAGAACGTGGAAGGATGTGGTGAGTGAGACGATGGAAGCGTCGATGATGACTGCGACTGCTAGGGTTTCGTTGGCTTGAGAGAGAGAGAGCGTCGCGCTGAGAGAGGAGAGAACTTGAGTCAGTGTATGAAACAAAACAACTTTACTCTCCAAGATAAAAATGTTGTCGTTCTACATATTGTTCGCGGGCGGGTCTGGGTACCCGCGGTTTAATAGTTTGTGCCCGACCCGCCTAGTTTGACCCATACTATACCGCAAATCAGACCCGGTAGACCCGTTTATCCGTTTAAACCCTCCCAAATCCTTTTTTCTTTCGATTTGCCATGGATAAGGTCGTTCTTTCGGATTTTGTCCACCCCTAAGATAAGAAATAGGAGAGAGAGATTGAATTTACGTTGGACCCACCAATTTTTCCTTTCTTCTCTCAAGTGCGAAGAGTTTGTCAAATGTGTTTTTTTTCTTCTTAACTCCACTAAATACCCTTCTCATGTCCTTTAATTACTATTCTTCTATATTATTATAATTTATATTTGGTTTAAAAAACTCTTATTTTAAGATAAATAACTATACATTTGCACTTGGTTGCTGCACTTGCAATCTTTTTTTTACATTGCAATATACCGTTTTGTAAACTTTATCAACAATTATTAATTTTAAAACAATATCTCTTGTTTTGTACAAATTAATGAAATAAAATAATTTTATAAATTAATTAATAATTTAAATGAATGAATATAAATATTTTTTAATTTTATTAAATTTAATATTTTTAAAATAAATTAAAGTTTAATATATAATATTATAGATTTTTAGTCAAAGGGTATTCGTTTTTTTTCAAATATTACACATATCCCTTTCTCTCATTTTTCTTTTATACCAAATATTATATTAAATCTATTATATTTCTCATCTATTTCTCTCTTCTCATTCTCTCTCTTACTTACTTCTCTATTCACTTTTTTTTTTCTACAACCAATCACACCCGAAGGGTGTGTTTGTTTCAAGGATTGAAATTGCATTTTTGAGAATCTTACATTGGAAAAGTAACAAATTCATGTTTGTTTCAAGTTTTTAAAAATTATTTCTGGATAATATTTATTTCAAGAAATATTTTTACATGTGATTTTTCTTAAATTATTCTCATGTATAATTGATGGGAATCTAACATTTACATGGAAATAAATTTTAATTAATTATAATTTCTCACTACTACTAGCATTTACTTTAATTTTTATTTTGTATAATTTTTAAATTAAATAATTATTTATAAATATTTCTAAAAATATTAATTTTCAACCAAACACTTGCATAAAAATATTATTCCTAGAAATAATAATCTTAAGAATAGAATTTCAAAAAATACAATTTTATAACTCGAAACAAACACATCCTAAAAGAAAGTGGATATGTTGAGACCAATCAAAAAAGGTTTTAGAAGAAATAAGAAAAACCATCGTCAACTAACGCTTTGACATCACCATATCATCTTTAATAGGGTGGCCTCAATCTTCTCTAGTAACTAAACACCACCGACACAACGCCATTCCTATTAAAATTTCAGGCTACGAGGTGATCTGGGGTTAATATCAATGGTCACCACAACTATATTATATTGTGCTTAAATTTTATGGTTTCATATTTTTATACACTCTTAGGTTGAAGATTTTAACCATTTTATAGTTTGAAATTCTTGAAAGACTTGTTAGTTATTTTAAGAGAAAAGATAGTTTAACACTATTTTTTGACATATAGCTGGTATATGTACATGTATGTATAAGATTTTTTTTAAGCAAATATTTTAATAAAATGAGAATTAAGGATTCTCCGAGCTATTTGCAAAAAGATACAGGTTAACCATCCGACAAAAAGAATTGAAAATTATCAATCAATTTAGAATTAATAAAGATATAGCAAAGGTTCTTTGTTAAACTCATAAAATCTTAAATTGAGATTGATAATCTCTCTTATACCCAATCATTTCCATACTAAACTTTTTATACACCACACCGTATTATCAACACTCCACTCATCATTTCTAAAACAAATATTGTTTCTCAACAACCATATAGACCAAGAAGTTGCAAGCCAAAGAACTCCCTATTTTCCTTCCTTAACCTTCTTTCTTTTACAATACCAATATCATTCCATAAAACTAGCAAGACACTCTTCCTCTTCACCAACCGGTTTATCTACCCAACATGCTATTTCATTCCAAATAATCTTCACAATGCGACAATGGAAAAAAGAATGGTCCATACTTTCTTCAAAATTACCACAAAAAGCACAGTTTAAAGAATCCGAAGGAAAATGCATACCTCTAATTTTCAATTGATCTTTTGTCGGAATCATATTCGCAAATAGCCGCCATCCAAACACCTTAATCTTATAAGGAACCTCCATCCTCCAAATTATGCTCAAAGCCTCCTCAAATTTATTATTAGGGCCAAAAGGAATACGTTTTGAAGCATACCATTTATAACAAGAAGAAACCGAATAAAGACCATTATCCTCCAAAGACCAAATGACTTTATCATCCTCCTCACCATTTAATAAAATCCCATTAAGTTTCAAATAAAGAGATGATAAGTTCCTCCGTTCAATCGGAGACAATAACGACACCTCGATACCAAAATCATCCCATCTCCAAACCCCTCCCTCCAACCTCCCATACCGGCCACCGCAACCTTTTTCAAACAAGAAACCGAAAATAGACCCGGATAAAGATCTTTTAAAGACCACTCATCCAACCATCTAGCTTCCCAAAAAGAGGTAGTAAAACCTCTCCCAATCACAAACTTTCTCAACAACTTCATAGGGTCATCACTAGATAAAGAGCCAATTTTAACTAAATCCTTTCACCAACAAGAAGAAGACGAAGAAAAATCAAATACTACACGACTATAATTCCCATCCATCATCTTCAACGACACGTCTTCGTACCGCGCTTTTAATAAAGCCAACCAAAGGAAAATACCCCCTTGCAATATACGCCACCTCCACTTATTAAGAAGAGCCAAGTTGAACTCCGAGAGTAATTTTAATCCTAAACCATCTTTTTCAACCGGAAGACAAACCTTTTTCCAACTTACCCAATGAATCTTTCTCCTACCATCAACTCCACCCCATAAAAAGTTGCTTTTAATACTAGTAAATTCGTTAATAACCTCTGATGGCATTTTGTAAAAAGACATATGAAAAATAGAAAGAGAACTAAGTACCGATCTCAAAAGAGTAATCCCCCCTAAGATTTAAGAAATGATGCTTCCAATCTGCTAACCGATTCTTCATTTTTTTCAAAAGCGGAATCCACGAAGAATAATTTATCGGGTTAGTACTGATCGGAATACCAAGAAAAACAAAATTACTATCTTCCACTTTGCAAGAAAGAACGTAAGAAGCGGCCTCCACAAAATTTCTCGTAACATTAATACCAATCAATTTGCTTTTATGGTAATTAATAGTGAGACCCGATATAAGTTCAAAGGCTCTTAACACCGCTTTTACCGCCCACACTTGATTCCAAGAACCTTCTCCTATCAATAAAGTATCATCCGCGAATTGAAGAATATCAACCGAGCATCTCCCTTTAACATCAAAACCGCTATAGTCCCATTATCTAAAGATTTACAAACCAATCCCGAAAGGCCTTCCGCCACCAAAACATAGAGAAAGGGTGAGATAGGATCACCTTGTCTCAAACCTTTCTCAACCACAAACTCCTTAGTATGACTACCATTCACTAACACCGACATTTTGCTTTGAAAAACCAAAGCTCCATCCACCTTCTCCACACCGAACCAGAACCCATCTTATTCAACATAAAACGAAGAAAATTCCAACTAACATTGCCATATGCCTTTTCAAAATACACCTTAAACAATAAACAACTTCTCCCTTCCTTATTCACAAAATCAACCACTTCATTCGCCACCAAAACCCCATCTAAACGTTGTCTCCCCAGAACAAAAACACTTTGTCGAGGAGAAATAATCGAGTGCAAAACTCTCTTTATCCTCCCCGCTAATATCTTAGAAACCGCCTTATACATACATTATACTAGACAAATAGGGAGATAATCATCCAAAGACACCGGGTTAAGTCTCTTCGGAATCAAGGATAACGACTTTAAACAAAAACTCTCCGGAATGAAAACAATTAAAAAATTGATAAAATTTTCTTTGAGGAAAAACCAACACTTTTTGATAAACTTGAATGTGTACCCATCGGGTCCTGGACTCTTCGAATTACCACAACTCCAAATCGCCTCCTTAATCTCCTCCTCTCCAAAAGAAGTTTCGAGCTCCATACTCTCCTCCAATGTAATACTTTTGAGTGGAATCCCCTCTGTCCTCCACCTTCTACTCTCCCTCTCTTCAAACTTTTTCGAAAAGTGCCTCCTCACCTCCTCTTTTACCTCTCATACCTAATCCACTATATTTTCCGCTACATTCAAGGGCCCTAAATGATTAATATTTCTTCTACCCTTCAAAACTTTATGGAAGAAATTGCTATTGCAATCTCCATCTCTAAGCCATTTAACCTTCAATTTTTGGGCTAACATATTCTCCTTAATCCTCAAATTCAACCAAAACTTACTCGTCGCTTCCTTTGGATTATTCACAATTTCGGTAAGAATACCCACATCACCCGCTTCCAAATAATCATCACCCAAATTTGTATCTCTAGCATTTTCCTCCATATCCAAATCTATCTTTCTCTAAACCATTAAATTCCACCACTTTAATCTATCCTTTAACATTCTAAGTTTCTCCTTCAAGACAAAATCTCCTCTACCTTCTACATTAAATCCCCTACATTCTTTTTCAACAAAAGGAACGAATGAAGGTAAAGAAAACCACTCATTCGCATGCACCTGAGTTGTGCCATCACCTTGACCGAAATCTGACACACCCAGGCCATCAAACATATTTCCCTACGCAGTAGTGGACCTGGATTGAGGGTGGACGCAGATGCCACAGAATGTGCTTGTTACATATATGTTTTCAATACTGTCCTCTGAATCACCCTCCTTATATTTATCAACCAAATCGTCTCTCTCGCTCAACTAAACTTCGTTGGAATCTAACGACTCCGATGAAGCAGAACTAGTAATTTGAGAATTGGAAATACCTAGAAAATTATTATGAAGCAACATCGTTTCCTCAATAAGAACTATCTTCATCATCTTCACTTCCTTGTCAATCATCAAAAATTCTGGCAGATTGAAATCTATTTGCACACTAATCAAGATTCTTGCAACATCGAACCGAAGTTTCTCTGCTGTGGCAACATCCAAACAGACAAATCTACCCAACTTGTTTCTCAAATCCTCAAAGAAATTGGCATTAATTTTTTGTCACTATTATAAACAAGATTACTTCTTAGACTAATTAATACTAGTATTACTTTTATACCTTTAATTTAAGTCAAAACATTTAATGTTGGTAGTTGATTCATTAAATATAACTAAAGATATTATTGTAAATTTTACTTTGATTGGACATGAAATCAAGAAAATGATACCACTTAACTTATTTTCTTAATCGGCGTGAAAGTAATTATTTTGGCTTATAATTGTGACCGGAGAGAGCATGGTATACACCGAATGAAAAACAATGTAAAAATAAAAAATTTCTTGTCTATTATAAATCTATAAAAATCAAAGTACCATTAACTTACCATAACACCCTTTTTAGTAAATTCCAATTTAGTCTATTTTGAAGGGTAATTATGTAACTTTTAAAAATACTTGCACCACATTCATTTGAGGCTGATGTGTCACTCTCAGGTTTTTTCTCCATTTTATTATTTTTTTCCATACAAATAAAAACCTAATAGAAGCTAATCACGTTTTAGGTTTATAATTTACCTAATCCCTCCACTTCCCCATACCTACACTCAACCGTCTCTAATTTTGAATTTCAAATTGGCTATGGGGAAACGAAACACTCTACTTCCTTCAATGCTTCTTTTCTGTTGTATTTCCAATAATCTAAAGTCTTTTACCATGCCTAACCCTAAACCACAAAAACCCACCGATTTTTTGCTGTTTCATAATTCTCCATTTCCCTTTCATCTGAAACCCTTATCTCCTTCTATTCGTCATCGTTTCTTAGTTCCTGATTTTGCTCTTTTTCCAATCGTTCTCCAATTCTCTCTTTTCTTCATTTCTCCCTTTGACAAAACTAAAATTGAGACTGCTGATGGACGTTGCTGAAGAAGTATAAACGGGTAGTGATTTGTTTCTTGATTTTATGGTTTGATTCGATTTTAATTTTTTATTCATTGAGATTGCTAGGTTTTAATGTTTGATTTTATGAATTAAAATTGAATTTTTTGGAGTATTTATTTGTTTGTAAATCATAATGAAGCCTGATTTTCTGTTACTTGAATATCAACTTACTTATCAAATGGAATTGAATTTGATGGAGTATTTGTTTGCTCATGTATATATATTTATAACCTGACTACTCTGTTTTGTGTCTTGATTTTGTTTATTTTAATTTTAAACAGGAGTATATTATCTATGGCTTGCCCTATCGAAGCTGTTAAAGACATCAATGATTCGAAATGTCGATGTTGTTCAATAAAGTGTATTGCCTGAGTTTTTTTTCTGATCTAAATTATTCATTTTTAAATTTTTCAGATCTTAATTCTATTGTGATATGTAGCACTCATTCTTCTTCCTCTTCTTTTACTTTTCAGGTATATGCATGTTTTAGACAAATTAAAATTCATCATCTTCAAACAAATTTTATGCAGATGAGTCTACCTGATTTGGAGGAAAAAGTTATCAAGATTGGTGTTAAGGATTAGACTTACTTTTTTGGTTGCATAGCAGGTTCTCAACATTCTAAAGGTTTTCCTTAAGATCTGGAATTTTATTCATATTCATTGTTATTGGAAGACATTGATATTACTATGTTTTTGATTCACCCTTAGTATTTTGTTCTAATTTTTACGTTATGACCACGAGATATTTAGTAACAATTTTTTTTGTTAAATTGATATAGGTTAATTAATGATATAATATTACTTGCATTTTGGTAATTGTTTCATCTATGATGGTATTTTCGGCTATGAATTGAATTAGTTTAGTGTGGAATAGTTTGTTGAAACCATGTTTGATTTTGGAAGAATAATTTATTCACATTAAATTTGAAATTACCCCTCTCTTTTTGCTCACATATTTTCTTTTTTTTTTTGTTTGTTTGATTTCTTTGTTGTGTTGAATTTATTCAGGTCTTTGAACTTTATATTGCTCCATTATTTGAATCATATATGCACATCACATGTTTGATAAAAAAGTTCTTTCTATTCCCATCAATAGATGGGGCGGGAAGAGACTTAGATGATGACAGGAGCATTGATTATGTAGAGGTTCATTTTGATGAATTCAATTCACAATCATTTGTATGTTCGAACTGAGTGTGTTTGGATCCAGTAATATATTTGATATCACCACAAAATATTTCACTACTTTGTCTTTTCTTTTTCTATATATATATATATATATATATATATATATATATATATATATATATATATATATATATATATATATATATATATATATATATATATATATATATATATATATATATATATATATATATATATATATGTGTGTGTGTGTGTGTGTTTTGTTTTATATATTTCAAAAGAGGAGATGAGGTTTAGTGATGACTGATGACAAATAGTAATGGAGCAAGGGAAAAAGTGAAAGAAGGTTTTAAAAAAATATTGAAACAGGCCAATCATGTTTTGGTAATGCTGCAAAATCAAAAGTAGAAACAACAGGTGAAACCATTTAAAAGGTTAAGGGAAACCATCTTTATATTTATGTATAATTAACCATTTTTGTCTTTATGTTATTCTTAGATTTCTCAAGCTATGAGTTTGATTTGCTGCAGAGAAACCATGTATAAAGATTGGAATAGAGAAATTGGAGAATATATATGCATCATTTTTCATTTGTTCATTTTGTGTTATTTATTTTATTTGTCAAAAGTGTATAATTACTGCAATAATTTAGAGCATTGAAATAATATCTCTTTAAAAGTTTGAAAGTTGGTTCCAATCACCCAATTTTTTTTCCTTCATAAATTAACTCACCACTAATTCACCAATACTTATCTATAAAAAAATTATGTTGGACTACTTTGTTTAAATTAAATATTGATGCTTGATAAACATTATTTTTTATTTATCTTATATTAGAAAAACGAATAATTATGAATCAAAATATAATAATTTTATAAATTATTTGAAATAATGAAAACTTCAATTAATTTTTAATATTACAAATATACTATCAAAAATTTATGTTTTTATTATTAATGGTTTTTTTAATTAAAAATTATATTTTTTCTTAGTTAATATTGCATTAAGAGTAATAATTAATTACCTTTAATAATATAATGAGTCCTGCAAATTTACTTAACCAAATGATATCTTTGTAATATGCAGTACTACTCTATGTTGTCTAAACAAGTAATTAAGCAATTGTTTTCATATTTTAATTATATCTTTTATCCTAATTAATTAATTTTATTTATTGTTCATTTGAAACATTCTATCTAAAATATCAATACCATAATTATTATGGTTCATAATGGTTGCAACTTTCCAAATCAGTCAAACTTACCTTTTAAATTCCAAAATTGATAATCAATATCAATAGTATCAAATTCGTTCCCCTTTATCCAATTGCTTCAATTTTTTTTTAAAATATTTAAATTTTTAGAAAAGATTAATAAGAATATGAAACCAACTGAAATAGAGATTGTGATTTATTTAAATAAAGAAGATACATATCTCATAATAATTTTAGTCTCTAATTATATTTAATTTCTTAATTCAAATTATTATTTTTTAAACTTATAAAATTACTAATAAAAAAAATCGATTAACTTTATAATAGTAATCATGATAGTTATTATACATTAAACGTAGAAACTTTTAAATATTTGACGGGACCTATCATACATTTAAGTATTCATCAAACCATTAACATAAATATATATTAAATTATTAATATTGTAATTAATTTTTAGGTATTTTTAGATATGATTTTTATTTACGTACTGATATCTAAACTAATGTTAAATTATTTTTTTATTTACCTATTTATAATTATTCGACATTCTTACAAGTTAGAATAAAAAGATTTTTGTTATTCCTCTTTTCGCTATAAAATTTAATACTTGATCTACTTAATTTTATTATATTAGTAGAAGAGAGGATTTACGATATTTAAAACTCTAGTAGAATTTGGTATTGAAAGAGTGATTGAATGTCAAGTGGGGTTGTTGACATATACATTTTTATTTTAAAAACATATTATTTAGTCATGAAAAAATTGTAGTCATGAAAAAATAATAATAAATAGTAAAAATTTATAAAATCATTAACATAATTGTTTTTAACATGATATAATATTTTATTTTAATGAAAAATGATATTTTATTTCTATCTTTATAATATAATAAACAATAAAATATTATTTCTATCCATAAAATTTTATAATACAATGAAAAATTTAAGAAAAATTACGTTTGTCTTATTTTTTATATATAATATATTTAAAATATTTATTTTATTTGACAACAAATTAAAAAATCACTTATTATTATTATTATTATTATTATAACATTTTATCAAAATAAAAAATAAAAATTTATTTCTATCTTTATAATATAGTAAAAAATTAATATAACTTAATAATCTAACTAATTTCAATTACATAACTAATTTCAAGATGCATGGAGTGTAGATACTCATTTAGAACTGAAATTTGACGGAGAACTGTCATATTTATAGGTTTTTAAAATTGTGAATTTAGAACTGAAATTTGACGGAGAGCTGTCATATTTATAGGTTTTTAAAATTGTAAATATAATATGATAAGGATTTTAAACTCATATGTGATGGAAATCTGTTGTAAAAGAGTGTATATTTCGATGTTTAGGTTCCTGTTAAGAGTTTGTATGATCCTCTTTATTATACATGATGATATTAAACTTCTATTTAATATACAACATGATATTATACATCATTTGTCCCTTAGTTTTGTCGTGCTAACTTTTCATAAGTAATTGTAGAATTTTTTTCTTTTATTAATTAGAAATAGTCAAATGAATAGAAACATACGAATATTTAATTTTATACTTAAGACTAATAACAATTTAGTTGGAAAATTATATATATATATATGTGTGTGTGGAGGGATCAAATTACACCCGAAGAGTTACACCATGAGTTACACTCGCTTAAAAACGTCACTTCAAATTAATATTTTTTAAAATCAACCGTTGGATTGAAACATATTATCATATAGATCATATCTATAAAGTTTGAGATTAATCTATAATGATTTACTATGTCATTGAACTACATCAAAATTAACGTTATATGAAAGTCCATTTTGACGTTAATTTTTGGATATCTTGATCGTATAGTAAATCTTTATAGATTAATCTCAAATTTTATAGGTATGATCTATATGATTATATGTTCAATCAACGTTGATTAAAAATACTAATCAGTGACATTTTTGGCGAGTGTAACTCATGGTGTATTGATCTCTCTCTATATATATATATATATATATATATATATATATATATATATATATATATATATATATATATATATATATATATATATATATATATATATATATAGAGAGAGAGAGAGAGAGAGAGAGAGAGGGGGGGGATCAAATTACACCCGAAGAGTTACACCATGAGTTACACTCGCTCAAAAACGTCACTTCAGATTAAATTTTTTTAAAATCAACCGTTGGATTGAAATATATCATCATATAGATCATACCTATAAAAATTGAGATTAATCTATAATGATTTACTATACGATCAAGATATCCAAAAATTTACGTCAAAATGGACTTTCATTTAACGTCAATTTTGATGTAGTTCAATGACATAGTAAATTATTAATCCAAAATTTAGTATATTTTAATTGAATATATGATTGATAAAAAATATTTTTTAATTTTTTAATCAAAAAATTTAAAAAAATTTAATTGAAGATGATTCTGAAAACTCTGAAGATGACGATGATCCAAAATCTGGTGGTGATCATGCTTCTGGAAAGGAAAACTTTGAAGACGTAGGTTATGGAGGACAAGCTTCTGGAGATGGTCATGTTTTTGAAGGTGGAAGTTCTGAAGATAGGGTTTCTAGACAAGGTCCAGAAGCTAATGTTGTTCCATGTTCTGGAGAACATTTAGAACAAGTTCAGAGGCCACAAAGAATTAGAACCATACCTAGAAGGTTTGCAGATTTTGACGTTGCAAGACACCGAAGTTAACTCAGAGGGAGAAGTCATTCAGTGTGCCATGTTAGTAGACTCTGAACCATTGGGTATAGAAGAAGCACTCAAGAAGAAAGTCTGGTTGAATTCCATGAAAGAAGAACTTGAGGCTATAGAAAGAAACAAAACTTGGGAGTTGACTAAGCTTCCGAAGAAGAAAGCTGTCAGCGTCAGATAGGTTTTCAAGGTGAAGCTTAAGCCAGATGAATCAGTTGGTAAGCACAAAGCAAGGCTAGTGGCCAGAGGTTTTCTTCAAAAACCTGGACTAGATTACTTTGAGGTATTTGCACCTGTAGCTAGACATGAAACAATCAGACTGGTGATTGCTTTAGTTGCAAATAAATATTGGCCTCTGATGCATTTGGATGTGAATTCAGCATTTCTGAACGGTCCATTACAAGAAGAGGTATACGTGTCACAACCTCTTGGCTTCGTGAAAAAGAATCAGGAAGGGATGATGTACAAGTTACATAAAGCTCTGTATGGATTGAAGCAAGTACCTAGAGCTTGGAATCAGAAGATTGATTCATTTTTCAAGAAGCAAGGGTTTCAGAAGTGTGAGATGGAATATGGAGTTTACGTGCAACATTCTGGAAGCAATATGATTCTAGTGTGTCTTTATGTTGATGACATATTGCTTACAAGGAGATGCCCAAAAGATATAATCAAGTTCAAGAAAGTGCTGATGAATGAATTTGAGATGACATATATGGGAAATACGGTATATTTTATAGTGATGGAAATTCTGTACTCAAAGGAGGGTATCATTTTGCATTAGCTGAAGTATGAACTAGAACTTCTGAAGAAGTTCAAGCTGGAGAATTGCAAGGTTGCTGTTACACCGTTAGAAACCAATCATAAATTGGATTCTAACTCTGAGGGTGAAGATGTGGATGCTACGATCTTCAAACAACTGGTTGGTTCTCTGAGGTATTTGTGTAATACCAGACCTAATATTTCCTATGCAGTTGGATTGGTTAGTAGGTTCATGAGTAAACCTAAGTGGTCCCATTATCAACCTGCTGTTAGAATTTTGAGGTATATCAAGGGAACTTTGAAGTTTGGAGTATTATTTCCTTCTGGAAGAAAGGCAGAATCAAAGTTAATGAGTTACTCTGACTCTGATTGGTGTTGAGATATAGTTGGTAGAAGAATTACTTTTGGATACTTATTCAAGTTTTTGGGAGGTCCTATTTCTTGGAGTTCCAAGAAGCAAGCTGTTGTTGCTCTATCAACGTGTGAAGCTGAGTATATTGCAGGCGCTGTAACTGCATGTCAAGTTGTGTGGCTTCTAAACTTATTAGAAGATCTGAAGATTAAAGTAAAGAAGCCTCTGAAGCTGATGATTGATAATAAGTCTGTAATCAATCTTGTTAGAAATCCTGTGTTACACGGAAAAAGCAAGCATATTGAGACTAAGTATCATTTCTTGAGAAGCCAAGTCAAGAACGAAACATTAAAATTTGTGCACTGTAGCACCCAGAAGCAGTTGGCAGATGTTCTGATGAAGACAATCAAGACGAATCAATTTCTCCTCTTAAGGGATGTAATTTGTATTGTTAGTTTTGTATAGAAATATAAATTAAGGGATGATATTAAAGTTTAGTATTTTCTATTTATGTACCATTTATCTTGGTCACTAAGTTTATCTTTATTAGGGCCTATGTGACAATTTTCTCCTTGTATAAATAGACTAGTAGTAAATATCATTTATAACAACAATTCTTATTTCTTTCATATTTTTATAGCAGTCATTCTCTTATTATTATCCTATTATTCCCATCATCTTTAATTCTCGTACACCAACAACAACATCAAAGAAATATATGGAGAGGCAAAATTGTTGATTTTGTTTATACGGTAGAAATTATAATAATGCGTGGATTGAATAAATTTAAATTTTAAAATTAAATACTGTTGAACCATATTACTAATCTCATTTATACTGCTACACTCTTTTTTTCTCCTTCAATTGCATCTAGATATTCATTGTTAATTTTTTATATTTATTTTTCTTGATTCAATTCAATTTATATATAGTTTACCTTTAACCTGTAAAACTTTAATTTTCCTCATAAACAGTTAGTTTCAGGTGCAATCTTGTAGGTGTTAAAAGCTGCGGGCTTTCAATAGTGATGAATTCTCCTGGATCACTTGGCATAGGCTATGATTTAATGTCCTACGATTTAATGTATGATCATTTTCTATTTATAAATCTGTATTTAA
Organism: Vicia sativa; assembly: GCA_021764765.1. Lineage (NCBI taxonomy): Eukaryota > Viridiplantae > Streptophyta > Magnoliopsida > Fabales > Fabaceae > Vicia > Vicia sativa. The sequence goes on along the minus strand of CM038795.1, from coordinate 153,304,348 downwards.
GGATCTGATTGATGTGTATAATAAAATACATGAAACAATAACTATATCATATTCTCTCTCAGTACCGTCTTTAGTGAAAGAACATAATATAAAATTAATTACTTTTTAAATTATATCACTTCTACATGAGTGAAAATTTTGAAAAATTGGAATATCTGATTGTTCAATAATATTAGGGATTGAATATATATTGTTGGAAAAGATCGTCTCTCCTTAAATCTTAATTCTATAGATAGAAACCCATATAAATTTGAGTAGAAACTTGTGAATATATAAATACTGTTTTGATGATTATGTAGTTTTTTCAATTTCAATTTAGCAATTTGTTGCAACCAACTATATGTGTGATACAAATTTCCACATCCACTTTTGTAACTCCAACGTTGGATAGACCTAGGATGTGATTAAATAATTATAATATTTGTAAATTTAAATTTATTTGTATATAGTATAATTAATATGATTATATGGAATGAGAAGTGATCCCAATAGAGGTCATAAAATGTGGGCAAGAAAAACAAATCTGACAGGAAAAGCATTAGGATAAATGCTTTTGCATTTTTTATATAGTTTAAATTTACATACAATAAATTTATTTGACTCATTAAATTTTTACAGAATCGTGTAATTTAGTGTTTCAATCTAGCAAATAGTTTATCATTTACGCAATCTCATTCAGAGTGACAAGACTATAGTTGTTTTAATACTATTATTTTTATATTAATCTCAATTAACTTTAAAAAAAATTAAACTTATTAAAAAAATACAATATGTTAAAGTATATCAACAAATATTCAACGATTTTTTCTGTAAATATTGGTAGTTACGTTTTATATTTGTAAATAAGTATTTATTAGTTATATTAGATTCTTTTTGTTAGTGATATGATATGTTTCATATATAATTTTCAATATTTATATTATTAATAATTTTACAATAATAAATATAAATCAGCAACAATCAAGTCTTATTAAATGATCTAAGATATAAATAAATTTATCATATTATGTGAATTTTATCAGTGAAATTCACTATTTTTACGGGTCATTGTCACGGCAATATTTTTTATTTATTTTTTAGTTAATAAAATATTTATAAATATGTATAGTTATTAGTGATATTTATAAATATTTATAGTTATTAATAATATTAAATTTATTATGTTGGTGATTTGCTACATATTTATTTTTAAATATTTTTTAATTATTAATAATTTTATAATAACAATTATAAGTCAACGATCAAACTTAATCAAATGATCTAAATTATGAATGAACTTATCCGTACGGATTGCACGAGTCTTCTACTAATTATTTAAATAAAATATGAGCATTAAATTGTGAGGCATCGTTTAACACACTTTTTTAATTTTACAAATAGTTAAGTAAAAGCAATTTCTTATTCCGCCCATAATCTTCTTGCGCACCACATGAATTGCCTAAAATGTTCATAGAAACTAGAAGTATATTTCTGATTCACTTCATATATCACAAAAACCACGTTGAACAAAGTTGGATGTAAATCAGAAGTATATTTTCGATTTTAAACCATGTGTAATTTTTAAATAAAGCGTGTATGTGAGACTGAATTGAGAATAATTTCTCAATATTTTATTATTTAGTTTAGAACCGGAAATATACTTCCGATTTTTACCCAAATATTTTAAAATAGGATGCGTACTGGAAATATATTTTCAGTTTTAAAAAATATTTTAGAAAATGCATAGAGTTTAATTCTACCATATAGAATGTGTTAAGAAATTCAGTAAGTAAATTATTAAAATCTAGTCTAAATAATAAAATTATAACGGTTGATCAAAAAGACATATCTATTAATTTACTATCTTGTTAAAGCATGTATCCCGATACACTAAAATGACACATATTGTTATTTGTTGGTACATAGATGATTAGCGTTAGATTTGATAGAAAGAATTATGGTCAAATCTTCACAATTCCAATTGAAAGAAGATTATTGTCAAAATTGACCTTCATAATTGTGATTAACCCCCTTGCAATTGCGATTAAGAAGTGACTGAAATCATTTAATTTCAGAATTGACTTCAAAACTACAATTACAATCGAGAGAGAATTGAAATCACTTAAAATACCACCACGTCACAAAAATCAAATCTATTATCTAACTATAAAAATGATAGTACCTGGAAATTACCAAAGCAACCCAACTGTGAAAATTCCACTTTGGTCTATTATATGAGGGTACAACTGTAACTTCCAAAAATGCTGCAACCACATTCATTTGAGTCTGACGTGGCAGTCCCTCAATTTTTCTCCACTTTTACAATTATTTATTTTTTAAAATACAATCCCACTATTTACAATACACAACTAATTGGAATATGGGGTTTTACAATTTCATCGTAACCCAACCACATGGGGAATCCCAAACGCCTTTCTCTTCCCCATGCCAATTCAAATTTGTGTGGAACACCAAGAGTTTTTATCTCTTCCTTCAATATTTCCACACTGTGTACTTATGAATTGCTTAACATCTTTCAATCCTTTTCATTCACGCGTCCCTTTCGTATTCCTTCACGCAAGCCTGACTGGAAGGTTACAAACCCTGCTGGACGATGGCGCGGCCTATCGAATATATCAATAGCATCGACGATTCGAAGGATTTGTGGAAGATAGCTGTTAGATGTAAGCATGTGTCTGTTACCGTTCTCGAGCAGAGCACTTGGAGCTTATTCTCTTTGATTCAAAGGTACAATACTGATGTAACATTTGTGCTTTGTCATTCTGGTTTTGTTATGACGATCGGTATCGATCTGTTGATTTCTAAATGTTTGTATTCTCACAGTTGGATTTCATTCAAGCCATTGTGCCATCTTACTTGCTATCGAAATTCAAAACACGACTTGAAGTTGGATGTTCCTCGTAATGCGAATTTCAAAGTTTCAAAGAATGATTTCTCCTTCAAGTCTACGATCATAAGTTCAAATTGATTTTTTGTGGTTCAACATCAGTCAAAAGGTCCCACTTGCTGACATTCCTGTCAACTACCTCAAGTTAATTGGAATAGATGCTATTCTGGAGGGTAAATACAAAACGAATGTATTGTATGGTGAGTTACATGTTATATGTTTGAATAAATCAATTGTATATTAACTTCACCATTGTACATGACCGTCTGTGAACTACTTTTATGCAGATATAATCGGTGGAATAACTGAAATATCCCAAACCCATATCAATCCTGATAACAACAAGAGCAAGGTTGTGTTTTCATTAACTGATCTGAGGTAGGTGTGGTTTCATTTTGTTTATTAATATTGATGCTAATAAATTTGACTGTCTAACATGTTCATGTTATTTGTTTTGTAATAAATGTCAACCAGCAAACAGCATGTACAATGTACTCTATGGGGCAAATTTGCTGTGCAACTGAATGAGTATTATACCACTCATAAGGCTGATGGTAGCGTTGTTCTCCTACTTATGAATGCAAGGATCAAAGAACCTCAAGGTATGATGTCTATCTGTTTACTATTACATCCAATTTAATTGTTGTCATTCTTGAGTATGTCAAATTTCAGGCAATTATCCTTTAAACATATCAAATGCTTGGAACGGCACAAAATTGCTCATCAATGATTTGACTGTGGAGGAGGTTAAAAACCTAAAAGAGCAGTAAGTGATTTCACTGCTAAATTATAACCCGTGATGCTTCCTTTACTAACACCCTGTTTAAATTCTAATTTGTTTATTTACAATTAAATTATTACCCGTGTTGCTTCCTTTAATAACAGCCCGTTATCATCCTGATCTGTGTATATCAGGCTTAAAAAATGATCTGCCGACGCTCTCATCCTCCAGCATGCATGTGGACACCACAAATAGCTCTGTTTTCTCTTATCTGGATAAATTTGTCTGGAAAGCTGAAGTGTTGTCTCTATCTGATATTGCATATCTGCAGAATGTTAGATACTCCTTAATTCTGCCATACTTAAATTACATAAAAGGACATACTGAATTCTTAGGAATTTTTAAAGATAAATCCCTTCTTTCTGTTTCAGGAAACTACGTGTGTGACTGTTGCGACTCTGGAGAAGTTTGAATGTGGGCAGTCGGGATGGTATTATGATGGATGTAGTGAATGTACGAAAAGTGTGACTTTGAAGGATGGAAAATTCATGTGTTATTCCAAACACATTTCATCTGAGCCAGTCCCAAGGTAATTTCTAAGTGCTGCGTATGACGGATTATCATTGTATAACCAAACGCTTCATTCCTGACAATTTATTATTTTAACCGCACATGGAACAGATTTAAGCTTGAAGTAGTTGCGTCCGATGGAAAGTTAAAATACAAGTTCGTATTTTGGGATGTAGATTGTGTCAAGTTGATTGGGAAGTCCGCCCTTCAGATGAAGTTGGATTTGATGGAGGTATATTCCATTTGGCTAATACTTTAGTTATAATGGATATTTTGATCATTTAGACTGGAGAAATAACATATATTGTTTTGCTTAAAGTAGACTGGAGACTTTGATCCCCTTGAATTCCCTTATGAACTGGATGTGATGCTGAAGAAGGAGTTGGCTATAAGGGCAGTATTTCAACCAAACAAAGCCAGTCTTTCTGTAGTTGGATTTAAGGCAGATGAAGATATACGTAAAAAAATAAAGGATAGTTTCGAATGTGAAGAGGTACTTATGTACTGCTGTTTTACTCATGTTAAAATCATCACCCTGTGCATTGCTGTTTTTTAACAATTGACTTACCCTTGCAGCACACTTCAAAGATTGCCGTCACAACAAGTGAGACTCGGTGTGATATGCATACAATATCAGAAAAACAGTCCCATGATGATCCACATACAGTTTCAGTGCGTCTGGTTTTAGCTTTTAACATTAACGACTTACCCTACCAAACAATGTGTTCCTTCCTTTTTTTGGGTACTGATGTTGTAATGACTCTTTCATTGCAGGATCCGTTATCAATTACTGCAGATTATGACCCTTCGGTTGCCAGCTCAGCACTGACACCAGCAAAAAGATCTAATGTCGAAGCGATTGAAGAACTCGACGGTGCCCAACTATCGTCCACCAAGATAATAAGGGATATCAAGCTTGAGAAATGATGCAGTCAATGTTCGTCGAATATTTTATTTTGTTTGATGTAATGAATTAGTTCTGTTTTTATTTTTTTTTGTTTATTCTGTTCTGGGATGATTTGGATCGTCGTTCTTGGTTTTTGTTTTGTCCTTTCGACATTGTTGCAAAAGAATGATATGATGTTTGTAATTTACGCTCCAAATCAAAGATATGCTGATGGTAATTCCTTATTTTGTCTAATATAATGAATTTATTCTGTTTTGTTTTTGAAAATCAGTGGCCAACTATGTAATTCATTTGTTTCATAAACTGAATGTAACCTGGTATGATGTGGAAAACAGATGCCAACTATGTCGATAGGCTATCGTTTTTTTTGTTTTCGTTGCCTTATACAAATTACGGACTTATTTTGATTCATATAATGTATTTATACTGATTTGTTTTGGAAAACAGAATCCACATATATCTTTCTAACACCAGAAAAATTAACTGGATATGTGTTTTTGTTTATCACAACAACCTTTTCCTTTTTCATATGCATGTTTGGAAAATTTTGAAAAACATTATCACACGTGATGTTTTGTTTGACCTAACACAATTGTTATATTTTTTTCTTCTGTAATTCTAAACCATTAAAGTATAATCACCAAATTTCGCATTTAAAATTTTTTTCTAATGACGGATGTATAATTCTTATGAATTGAATTTTGATAATACATTTACTCATGTACTTTGGGGCGGTGTAAATTACACTGTCATCTAATATGTTCAGTTGTTAACCTAATGTCTTTGAAAAATATAGATGTTTCTCTTTATAACTTGTGTTGCATACTTTCTCCGTAAAACATGGTAATATATTAGCATACTGGACATAAATTTACAAAACATATAAATTCATAACAGATTGTGCGTAGCATAAATCCATCACACTTGATTAATTAAAATTGTTATCGGAATTCACAAAACGGATATATCTGCATATCATAAACGCAAAATATGAAGCTAACTTGGTAACATGCCATTTAAAAAAGTTATAAAGAGATTGTGCATTGACCCGTAGGTTAACAATATCAAATTACAAAACAAATAACAAACAAAAATGGGCATCAAACTGAATTTGCCATCAAATATTGACGCAGTTCCGCCCATACAAAAATAATCCCTCCTTTGTGCCATGATGCTTCCCCTCATATCATATCAGCACCTCCTTTCAATGCTGCCCTCTCACAACTTGGACCAATATACGTTCCATAGGAGGATGCTCTACACTGAATAGGATAACGTCGCCTTTCGACAGGTCTTTCTCCTTTGCAAATGTAAACCAGCCTTTTGACAGAAACTTCTCATTCACTTTCTCCCTGCTTTTAAAAACACATTGGTATGTAATACCCGATTCTATGTCGTGAAGATCAATACATGATCTTGGTTCCTGGAAGATTTCCTTGATGACTGCTGCTGGAAAGTGCTGCAACATTATAAATTTATTAGCTATGTCTATTCATTCTACGTTACACATCCAAATGACAGTGAAAGCAAACAGTTCAAGAGCTTACAAGAACTTGAGTTTTTATGCTGCTGCTGCTCTTAACAACTTTATTCCATTTGCAAACACGTTTCTCTTGCACGACAGCAGGTTGTACAACATCAGCACCATTAGGGGTGTTGTTCTCCTCGCTGCATCAACAAACACGATTATTTAATAGCCTAATTTGCAAAATTAAGTATTCAAATGTATGTATATAACCTAAAACCCCTTGCCTGTCCAACACATCGCCCGCTGTTTCCATTGCTTCATCAGTGGAATTCTGTTCATGCTCTTCTGATCCCTCAACAAGCCATCCCTCCTCTCTGGCTATTTCAAAGTACTTATCCACAGATAGACTTCTCACCTTTCCTTCTCTCAGATGATTTCTCTTTCGACATACTCATAGTATTTGTCGATAAGTTCAGCACGTGTCAGTTTTACGCAACTCCTGCTACTTAATCAAAAAAACAACCAAACATCATGCAATAAGTTTTCTTTTATTTCACCATCAATATGAAAATACACTCATTCCAGAATACTGTTTTACCTTGAAGAACTTTCAGCTTCTTCTTTCCGCCTCTTAGCCTCTTCATGCAACTTTCTCCATTCTCGCTCCGTCCCGCTTATCCTGTGATTGCTTCCAAACATTTTGGATAGCCAGATTTTTCCATTTGGGATTAGGAGTTGTGGTTGTGTGACTTCTACCAACGAATCCCCTGCATATAAATTCATTCATGACCATCATGCACACAGACATGTTTGTATGAACCCTAAATGTTCTCATTCCAACTGATGAAACATGTGTGTCAAAACGGAAGAACTTACCCACGGGAACACCAACGTAAGTACTCTCTTCATCGTATTGGTTGCCGACGATGTCCGGAACAAAACGCTATTTCGAGGTGTGTCGTCGCTCGAGCAAAACCTGCTTTGAGGTGAACCGTCTTCTTGGAGTGTTGTTTCTGATGGAAAATCGAAGAGACAGGGAGATGGAGTAAAACTGACGTTAAACAATAACTATTGTTGGCCCAGCAAGTAAGCATTAGTTACATGACACACTATACATGACATGTAGAATACAAAGACTCGATCATTCCATTTTAATATCCCTTAGAAAATGTATATTTTTGGAAGTACTTTTAATTTTTCAGTGTACTGTCAAACCATGGTTGCATGTTACAAATAAAAATGGTATGATGATAGTATATTATACAATAAGAATAACCTTTGGTTTCCAATGCCAAATTTGAGTTTCCAACATAACAGTATTTAATGTCATATTATAATATTTGGTGTTCTAATAATTGTTTAAAGTTTGGCCAACATATGGTATTGATGTCACGTTAACCTTTTTAACCTCTACCAATAAATGTTAAGCTTTGGTATCATATACTGTAATGATGAAACACAATTAATGTTATATAGGAACTTCACTGATGCAATGCACTGTACCCTATCTCATATCCAATGTACAAATAGAGTATCTTATTATACTAAAAAATTATTATACAAATTTTCTGAACTGCAAAACCAAACAATCCCATATAGGTCTATTACTCTTACATTCATTATGTTATACTTATGAAGAGTTGTAAGTTGTCAACCATATTCTGTTTCAACTATGAACAACCATTTTATAGATAGGAAATACTCTGCATCACTTGCAAGACAAAAGAGGAAGCATGTTCTTGATGAAAGAAGATTTAAGAAGAATAGAGTTAATGAAAATTCAACTGAGCACAACCATGACCTTAATAATTCAAGTTATGTAAGCAGACATCATAAAAGACAGCCATTGTCTGATATCGCCTGCTTTTGTCAATGGGCATGGAGATGTTTCTGCACGAACAGAGTGCCTAATGCTTAATTCCCAACAAAGGAGAAGGAGTGTTGGTTTTAACCAGTGCACAACCCCAACACCTGCATCTTCCCCAAGCTTCTCATGCATTTCTACTGATACAATTTCTCCTGCATAAATTTCGCTCAAGACGTCAAAGAAGGAGGTCAATAATGAAGCGTAAGAGTCCCCAAACCAAACCATCGTGCTCATCGCATATCAACCGCTATAGAATGCCGTTTGTTCCCTTTACCGTTTGATGCTAACACACCTCCGAGTGGCGTTACCTCCTCATCAAGTATTAAATGCAAAATAATTCATATGGACTACCGACTTGTATGCATCTTCATCCAACAAACATCTTGATCCAACTCTAATTCGCTCAACGATCGCGAATCTATTGAAAACCTTTTCAAGTGTCACGTAAACGACATCAACTTCCCTTAATACCAATTGCTCGAAGTCCGACTCGGTGAACCTGTGTCAACAATCACCGCACACTATTCAACCGATGAATCTTTAACCGATAGTTCGTGTGAATTCATAAATGAAGTTCGGATTATGATTCAACTTCAAGTTTGGACAACGACGAGTCTCATTCTCGCAAATGTCCCAACAATTGATTGCACAAATGCGGTATAATAGCGAACCATAACTTAAATTCTCATAGTCTATGAATATGTATAACATATATGATGTTTTGTTCTATCCGGATATTGGTGATCCTTGCATAGAATGCACTCATGAGCACGGAGAAAACGACAAGAGAAAACATAGTGCAGCCTAAGTTCCAATTATGCTGTGGAAAGGGTAAAGTTGTGTTGCCACTTTTGAGAACACCACCACCGCTTAAACATCTTCTCTCGAATGAAGACGATGTACTATGTAGAAATTATCAGAATTGCATCGTACAACATAATGTTTGCATTTACGTCTCGGAATGAAAATTGACAATGATTCAACATCGAAATGGACCACCTAACATGAGAATTCAAGGCGACTTGCCATAGAATTGGTAGCATGATGCCTCTAGATGGCGAAAACCGAAATTTGCTCGACTTTATATATACAATCGACAATGAGATTCATCATAGGATGCAAGGAATGGGGTAATGTTTTTAAGCCAACCGAGATCCCTACTTTATATTTCCTTTGTTATTATCGCATGACATGTGTCTAATTTGTTAATGCAGCAACAACCAGAATATTATTCAAGAGATAGTCAGATACAGAACATGCTTGATGAATTCAACACACATGCTAAATCTTTTAGAATGGCATCAGCTAGACTAAAGGATTGTCATGTACCTGACCTCAAGTTGAAGTTAATATCCGATAGATCAAAGGACGGACGAATTTACAACCAACCCACTGTGTCTGAGGTTGCAGCCCTTATTGTGGGTGATGTTGATACAGGCTCAAAAAGGGATATTATCCTTGAAAGACAGAGCGGTAGACTAAAACGAATAAGTGAGTTTCATCCGAGCTATCTTGCATTACAGTATCCACTTCTGTTTCCATATGGGGAAGATGGATTTAGACTTGGTGTTCTACACAGAGAAATGCATCCCAAAAAAAAAGGAAAGATGAACAAACTTACTATTAGAGAATGGCTTGCTTTTCGCATTCAAACCAGAAAAGTGAAGCACACACACTGCTCAGGTCAAGGAGATTGTTTCAGCAATTTTTGGTTGATGGATTCACTATGATGGAGTCCCAGCGACTCAATTACATACGTAAGCATAAAAAAAAATTACGAGTATCCAAATACTCCAACTGCAAGTACCCCAACAATCTTCAAATGGGCCCACAAAGGCAAAAGTGTTGCCGTCAACATACGCTGGAAGTCGCAGATACATGGAACAATTATACTTTGATGGAATGGCAATTTGTAGCCAAATTGGATTTCCCGATCTGTTCATTACATTCACTTGCAATCCATGTTGGCCAGAGATTCAGAGGTTACTTAACAACATGAATTTACAACCTCAAGATCGTCGATATAATCTCACGGGTTTTAAAATGAAGTTTGACAAATGTGTGATATAACAAAGAAGCATGTCTTGGGCAGAGTTGTTGCATGTGAGCTACATGAAATTGAATATGTAAATCCTTATTGTTCCTTACTCTATACCAATAATTTTAAATTAATATTTTACTGTATTTTTGCTTCTTCCAGATATATACACCATTGAGTTCCAAAAGAGAGGTTTGCCCCATGCACACATTTTACTTTTCATGCATCAGCAGAATAAGTTTCCCACTCCGGATGACATCAACTTAATTATTTCAGCGGAAATACCAGCAGAAACAGATGATAAATTGTTAAATCATTTGGTAAAGACACACATGATTCATGGTCCGTGTGGGTTGGCTAACAGGTCTTCCCCTTGCATGAAAAATGGTAAATGCTCTAAATTCTTTCCCAAAAATTGGCAGCCTCAAACCATTGTCGATCAAGATGGGTATCCCGTCTATCGGAGAAGGGATACTGGCAATATTGTTCTGAAAAAGAATATTGTTCTTGATAATAGGTATGTAGTTCCTTATAATGCATATCTGCTCAAGAAATATCAGGCGCACATTAATATGGAATGGTGTAACCAAGGTACTTCAGTCAAGTACTTATTCAAGTATATTAACAAAGGTTACGATAGAATAAGCAGCGGTTGTTCGGACCGAATCGGACAGAAGTACAATTGGTACAGATGTTGATGAAATCAAACATTACCTTGATTGCAGGTATGTTTCCCCAAGTGAGGCGTGTTGGAGGATTTTTTAGTATCCTATCCATGGCAGATCTCCTTCTGTCGAAAGGTTATATTTTCATCGGAAGGTGAAAATCCGCTTACTACATCGATTATGATTTCATAGACAACGTTCTTGAAAAACCAACTGTAAAGGATCCAATGTTTACAGCTTGGGTGGAGTCAAACAAAAAATACGAAGATGCAAAGAGTTTAACATACACTGCCTTTCTTTCCAAGTTCGTTTACGATAAAAGGTACCGTTTATGGAGACCTCGAAAAGAGGTCGATTGGCGGTTAATTTGGGTTCCTCCAAGCGTGGTGAGCTCTATTACCTTAGAATGATGTTGACGGTTGTCAAGGGACCGACTTGCTATGACGATATAAAAAAGGTTGGTGGAGTTGTCCGTGACAGTTTTAGAGATGCATGCTTTGAGATGGGATTTGTTGACGATGATAAAGAATATGTTGCAGCCATAAATGAGGCCAAAGATTGGGGTTCCGGCAATTTTTTGAGGAAGCTTTTTGTCACGATGCTGTTGTCCGGTACTGTTAATCGACCGCGACATGTTTGGCAACAGACTTGGAACTTGCTATCTGACGGTATTCTTTATCAACAGAGAATTGTCACTGAAATAAGAGGTACAAATAATAAATACTTCCATACTTCTGTTAAAATTCATACAATTTCAAACCATAGCAAACTATTACAATGAGTTTTTCTTTTTATAATACCTTTTAAACTACATTGGATGCGACAAAAGTGCAATCCTTTGTACTTCCATATAGCTGTTACATATCATACATTTTCAAACCATACATAAGTCTTGTGACAGTTTCTCATTGTTATAATGTAATTCCAACTGATGTATATAGATCCTTAACTTTAGAATTTCAATGGGTATCAAACTGTTTCTGCCATAAAGTATTGCTAAAGTTCTGTTGAATCAAATTAATCCCTGCTCTTATGCCACAATGCTTCACATCATTTCCATTCAACCTGTTATTTCAACACCGCCCTTTCAAATAATCACAATTTCCAGTAAGCGTGTAATTGAGTGTGCTGCTACTTGATCAGTAATCAAAATATCACATGCCTAAAGATATTTTTCACTACAATCACGGATCAGAAGGAGATCTGTGATTTATCTTTTGCCTTCAACACCTTTTCTAAACTACTAATTAAAACATAACATTCTTAATGTACCGAATGAAAGATGTAGTATTAAACCGAACTTTACCATCATACTGGCATTTTTAATCAACACTGTCATTTCTATTGTACATAATTGTTATATCTTATTTTGGTTTGTATTTGTGCTGGAAGACATGCAATTGTCAACTGCAGAGCTGACAAACCTCACATTAATTGAGATTGAGAATATGATGCAATCAAATAGAAGAAGCTTGCGGGAATTCAAAGATATGCCGTATCCAGATTTGTATATAACGCAACATGTCGGCAATAGACTGATTTATGATGATCGTCATTACGATGCTGATTTAGAGCGACAAAACTTCCAGAATCTATTTACATCACTAACAGGTATTCCCTCATTCTTCAAATCATCGATGTTCTCATAAAACTACAATTGTAATGATTCTTTTCATTTGAATGTCAAGATGAGCAACGCAATCTTTGAAACCATTATGGACGCCGCCAACAAACAAAACGGAGGGTGTTTTTTTACATGGATACGGCGGAACCGGTAAAACTTTTATGTGGAGGACATTATCAAGTGCACTTCGTTCGTATAAAAAATTGTTCGGCTGTTGCATCAAGTGGCATAGCTTCCTTATTATTGCGGTGGTAGAACCCATTCAAGTTCAAAATACCGCTCCAACCCTTGACAACTCCACTTGCAATGTTGACAAAGACTCGAACATTCACGCTATTCAAGCTACCGATGTCATAATATGGGACGAAGCACCCATGGCTCATAAGAATTGTTTTGAGGCCTTGGATAAGACCCTTAAGGATGTCATGAGCAATAAGGGTTTTGGAAATACAATTTTGGTGGTAAGGTAGTTATATTTGGAGGAGATTTCAGATACTTCCGATTGTTCCAAGAGCAGCCGCTCGATATTGTTCATGCTTCCATTTGTTCTTCTTATGTGGGACTATTGCCAAGTCCTAACACTAACCAAAAACATGAGACTAAAGAATGGAAGGGACAAGACAACTTCGATGAACTTGCGAATTTCTAAGTGGATATTAGATGTTGGCGACGGTAAAATATGTGAACCTAACGATGGCTTAGCGATATAGAAATTCCTCCGATTTGTTAATTTCCAATTTTGAGGATCCAATAAGAGCTATAGTTGAAAGCACATACCCAAATTTGGTCCGAGTTTCAAAATGTAGAATTTCTACAAGGAAAAGCAATACTTGCTTCAACCATTGAAGTTGTTGATAAAATTAATCATTACGTATTAGACATGATACCGTAAACTATAGTTTGTTTTGATATTTATTTTCGTGTACATGTTTCGTTATTTAATTATTCTTGAAAACATATTGGATTGATTCGTTATCCCATTTCTTAGGTGAGGACAAAGAGTATTTGAGTTTTGATTCGATTGATAGAACTGATACAAGTTACAACGAAGCCTATGAATGTCTTACTCCAGAATTTCTTAGCAAGCTAAGGACTTCAGGTATTCCAAATCACAAACTCAGATTAAAGGTTGGTACACCAATAATGCTTATGAGGAACTTGGACCAAAACGATGGTTTGTGTAACTAACTAGACTAATTGTTACAAGGTTGGCAAATCATGTTATTGAGGCAAAGATCATGTCTGGAAAGAATGTTGGTAACATCTTTTACATCCCTCGAATGTCTATGTCACCTTCCGAGTCACCGTGGCCATTTAAGTTGATTAGGAGACAATTCCCAATTATTGTGTCTTACGCAATGACAATTAATAAGTCTCAAGGCCAATCACTTGATACGGTTGGATTGTATTTGCCTACTCCTGTTCACCATGGCCATGTGGCCATTTCAAGATTTACAAGCAAAAGTGGTCTAAAGATCTTAATACATGATAATATGAATGTATCAACATCTATGACTACAAATGTTGTATACAAAGAAGTCTTCCAATCTCTTCGTTGATCGGTAAGTACATCATAACAAATCTTCTTTAATATAAATTGTTTCCGTAATTGCTGTCTAATTTGTTCATAATTTATTGTGCGTGTCAATAGTTGAAAACTTCTCTAAGTCGGTTGTGTTCTATCCAAGTATTTGGATAGTTTATTATTTTGAAGACTCGTGATGCTTCTTATTTTGTTACACAATCATGTTTTCAGTTTAAATTTTTGAATGTTGTCAAATAAGTTTGATACACTAAATTTGGCCGAATTAGATGAACATTATTTAATTACCTAAAAACGAATTTTACATTACGTGACAAAGTTCCACGTTATATGAATTCGACCTCTTGACAAGACGGTTATTTACTAGTTTATTTAACAAGACATATATTAACAAAGTTACTATTTTGACCTATTAGAATTAATTAACTTTTAATTTTAAATATTAATATAATATATTTGAATGATATAATTCTATTGAATGATAATCTAAAATTGGTTCACATGGACAATGCATTATTTTTAAAAATTAAAATATTATTACATCATTCAATATATAAAATTACAATTTTCAAAATTTTATAATATTCCTAAAAACTCGCCCCGCACTATTTGTTTTCAGCAGAGAGAAGAACCAAAGGTGGTTTACTCATCATGGACTACTCTCACATTCACGCCACCCACAACCACCGCATCGCCGGTAAACTCTCCTTCTACTCTCATTTTTCTCCATTCACTGTTTTTCACAAAAAGCGTGGGACCCAAAAAAGTGAAATGCTAAATTCAGAGCTTCCTTTATAGCAACATTGCCACTTGTTGGAGTTTTTACTTGCTTTATTTCATGAAACCCAAGTTGATTAAACAAATACTACTACACTACATTGTTTTTTGTTTTTCAACTAAGATGTTTGATCTTTGAGATTCTAATGGCCGACACTACTTCTGTGTTGTTGCCTAGGTTATTCTTGACATGTACATATGATTTTGTCCCTTTTCTTAACTTTTTCTCTGGTTTTGTATTTGGGTTATTATTTTAATATTTGTTGTTGCTGTTGTTGTTTATTGAAAAAATGGGACCCATATCATTGTTGCTTTTTGTATATTATTATGCTCCACTGGACCCTTTGACAATGATTCTTCATGAATTTTTATTTTATTTTATGTCTTGTTGTTATTCTCTATATGATGCATGAGATGAGAGTCTTTGGCTTGATATTATGGTAGATTTGTTCTTGTTTCTTTACATTTTTGAGATGATGTAAATCCATATGGATGATTGCAGATCCGAATGGGATGAGGGATGCAGTGAACTTGGAAAATGATATTCATTATCTGGAAATTGAGGCTTATAGTTCCATGTTGAAGGCTTTTATTGCTCAATCAGATCTTCTTACTTGGGTAGATCTTTATTCTAAACCCGTTTTCTGTGGTTGAGTTTCGCCCATTGAATATGATTTGTTTGTGTTTGTAGGGAAAAGAGGAGCTATTGACTGAACTACGAAAGGAACTGAATATTGCAGATTCTGAACATGGACAGATTCTGAGTAAAATAAGTTCCGATGAGTCAATTAGATGGATAAGGTGTTTGATCACTTGTGTTGATTGTGATGAGGATATGGCATTGTAAAATGCAGAAGCTTTACTACCTTTTTAACATTTGTATGTTGCAGGGAGCAAAGCAAAAGGGGATATCAGTCTCATGGTCAGGGTTATATTCAAACTAATACTTCTAGGTGTCATTCCGCCTCAATTGGAAATTCAACTATAAGATTGAAAAATCCGTCCTCGACTACATTTTATCCTCAGATTAACATATCGCACAGTCAAACTTCTCTTAATACTATTCATGTTTCTGCTCCAATGTCTGTAAGTAAAGTCAGTCCCATACAACTGTAAAAATTGTTTATGTTGCGTGCGCTGTTTCTGTGTTTAGAGCCTGTTTGGTTTAGGTTCTAGATGTGTTAGTACATTCTGCTGCTGTTTCTTCATGGAACTTCAAGGATAATTCTACCAGCCCTTGTTTTTCAAACAAAATACATTTTGAAGAGGCAACACTCTGATTAGGTTATTAGCTATGACATGATTGTTTTTCCAAATACATGTGAACACAGGCTGTTTAAAAGGAAACACATGAACTGTTTATCTATCATTATTTTAATTACTGAATAATAATAGTCGAATCTGGCTTATTAATTGCATTTTGTCACGGCCAGCCAAAATTTAATGACAGTCTGTTGATTGTGGATTAGGTCTATGGAAATGCTGAGCAACCCAAGGAAATGTTCAATTATGATATTCAGATGCCACCTATTGGAAGAGGGAGTGTTCCGAAAGGGAATTATCAGTTTAAGCAGTACTGTCAACCATCCGAGTGTCTCACATTAAACAACAGAGATAACTTAATTCAGATCCGTGCAACAGATAGGGTTATCCATGATGTAAGAAAATTCTGATTTCATATCTATTTTTGATTGGATTTGTGCTTGTTACATTTTCACTGTAAGGAGAGATAATTTTCAAAGATAGTCTTTTAGCATCTAAGCGATCAAATGGTTGTCATAGATTCTTTTTAGTAATCGAATAGCACTCATTCATGGACTAAATCATTTTAAGATAGGCTAACATTACATTTCTGCCGCACTATTTATTATTCGGTTTAAATGCACATCTCCCGCTAAGTCACGTGGATCTCACTTCTTAATTGATGTGATTTACATGAATTTCATCTCACAATAAAGAATATGTTGCCAGCATTCCTTAACAAACTCATTATGTGCATAGCAATCAATTAAACATACTCACACTGTATTTCATGTGTTCTTTAGTTCTCATTCCATTGTGTTAACTTCTTACGTTTGGCAGGTTGAAAAGATGCTTTTTGGTAGAGAGAAGCCTAGTCCTGTTGATATCGAGAAAGCAAAACAGGCTCTTGATGTAATTTCTTCCTTTTGAAATGCATTGAATTACACTACATGTTTGTCTTTATACAATTCTAACAAAGTTTATTACATGGATGTATACTTTGGTCCAGGAGCAAGAAAGAGCTATACTTGAAGCACTCGGTAAACTTGGTAAAAACTGGGAGACGTGTTAGAATCTTTTCCTGATATTCTTACTTCTCTATAACTTGTTTTACTTATGTATGTGTGAACATTTGGTTTTCCAGACGACAGGATGCTGGGAAATCTCCAACCGGGGGCAAGAGATGACGGTCCATGGTGATCTCAGTGGAGCTGATTGGTAGTAGGTTGAATTAACTTTGGAAATTTTGATATGGTGCTTACTTTAGTTACTGAATCCAATTATGGAGGTATACACCTAATTAGAAAAATATATGATGCTAAAAGTAGTAGGTGATTGAAGCAAGCTGAACACTAGGACTTGTTTCAATACTTGTTGTTAAACTCATGCTAACCATTTTGTTAAATGTAAAGTGTAAAGGAGAATGCTAGTTGCATCATATTTTAAATCTTATGGCCATTGATTTTCTGGTATGAGTCATTAAAAGCAGTTGTTTTGTACATAGATGTGAAAGAAGTCTCATCAGTTATCATCAGTGGCATGAATTCCTACTAATGCTAACCTTTGGGACAATAACTGTAATATGTATTTATTTAAGGCTCTCATACCAATTGATGAGTTTGTCTATAATAGTATCATAGCTATAAAGTTATAAGATATTTATATATGAAGAGATATCGAAAAAAATAAAACTGAGTTGAATTGAATAGAAAACATTGAATAATGATTAACCGTTTGTAAACTGTATTGAAAATGGTTTGGTTTGGTTCATGAACTGTAGAACCAGTGATTACCTTTATAATAGGATGGTTCGCCTAAGAAAAAGCCATTAACAATTTGGTTAATTTTTTTAGAATGGTACAACAATTTGAATGATAGAACCATGAGGGAGGTTGTTCACTATACCATAAATTGAATTTATGAAACTATCTCGTTTGTATCGCATGGATAATACAATTTGGACGCATCCTAATTAGTCACCACTACATTGGTTATTTGGAATGACTTTTTTGAAAAAGAAATTTATGTCTCGATGATTTATCCGGACAAGAAGTTATTGGATGTTACTATTCAGAGAGGCACGTTTATTGCATAAACAAATTCATAAACAAATTCATAAACGCTCTCATTATTCAAGACCTTATAACATATTTCTTTAATCCCTCTAAAAATTCTTCGTTCTTATTAAATAATTGTGTTTAGTAACATAATTCATTACAACTTACAAGCGTTAACATCTAAATAATAAAAGTACAACATCCTAAATAAGTTAATATCATGACTTACAAAATAATAAATGCTCAAAAAACTTAAATTGAAGCGACCAATAATCTGGTCCAAACCATTTTTTAGTCAATTTGATCGGATTCTCGACTTTACTCAACCCATATACATCCATAGATGCAATTTCAAGAGTTCCAACACCATCAAAACTTTCCCACCCATCTCCTACCGAAAAGCCTCAAATTTGTATGCACATAGCCCAAGTCTTCATTCCTAGCTTCAAAGCAAGTTCTAAACAAGATGGATATAACATATCATAATTCTTACTTTTTGTCTAAAATAATTTTTTTGGATACTCCTTCAATATGTATCGCAGCGTATCAATATGTATCAGGTCTAATTCGGCAGAAATTTTAGTATTCGTGCTTCACTGTTTGGCAGAATAAGGACAAAAATTTGTGCAGGAAGAACATATCTGGAATGACCTATATGATAACAAATAAATAAATCTTCATCCTAGAAAAAGTTAAATTAACAAAACAATCAAAGATACAGAACAAACATGCATCTAAAATCTACACCCCAAGCAAATATCAAAACTATAAACCCAATAAATAATAAACACAATTAGGTATACAATACAAACCTCAACAAGGTCTTTGGCTTCAACAAAATCATCATCAATAGGAGCAGAAACATATACTTCTTGTTTCAAAGACTCATTCCCAACAAATGGCAAGGGATCTACTTGGTCATCAACATAAGGAGCAGGAGCAACTGCTGGAGTAGGAGCATACACTTCTTGGATCAAAAGCTCATTACTAACAGGCGGCACAAAATCCACCAACCTACCAACATGCTCCCATTCCGCCTCCAGAAATGGAGCCCCGTATTTCTCCCCATTCTTAGGCCCCGAACCACTCTTCTCAAATACCCTACAGATCACATAAGTGTCCTTCCCCACCAAAACAAATACAAATTTCATCTCATACGAAAATCAAACCAAAATTTAATGGAATAAATAAATAAATAAATAAATAAATAACAGTAAAATAAATCCACTATACATCACTACTATAATACCTGCATTCCAGCTCTAGCCAGGGCCTCATCAATCATCTTGTATTCATGCATAACCCAATTGGTTCTATCACCATGCGGAGCCCTCCCAGAGTAATAAACAAGAGTCTTCTTCATTCCAACAACATCCTTCACATTCTTGATAATGCGATCATTCCCAGTAGTCTTCCAATACCCTCTATCCGTAGCACGATTCAATCTCAAACTATTAACGTACTTCTTGTCTAGCACGGTGAAGAAGTACCATTCCAAATCCCTAGTCTTTAGTTTTGACAAACCTAACAAAATCAAAACAACATCACTCATCAAATTAAAAAAAAACTTAAACATGAACAAGAACATGACATACTGGGAAGGTCCCATGGCTCGAACTTGTAGATATTGATAATAGAAAAATGATCGAAAGCGGGTGGTAAATTTCTGGTGAGCTTCCGTTTCAGATAGAAGCAAAGAATCTCTTCATCGGTAGGATGGAACCTGAACCCAGGACCGTCGTAGATAGCCATAGAAAAATACAAAAAGCCAAAATTTAAAATAAAAATGAACACTGAAAGAAGATTCTAGGCGAAAAGAAGTGTCTTGGAAGAGACAAATAGTGGTGGGTTTTTATATGGCTAATGGACTGTAAGTTATAAGCGATCACCCCTGACTCATGTGAGTTGTTAGAGTGATAAAGATGATTTGAAATCCGATGTGGCAGAATGTGATTGGTGCAATGATAATTATTAGGACAAAATTAAAAAAAAGAAAGTAATAAATATAATAATGTGTTTGGTGCAGTGATACCTAATTGGATTTTTTTCCTAAAATAAAAATTATTATTAAATGGATGTAGTCATTATATTAGGAATAAAAAATTATTAATTTATGAACAATTTTAGAAGTTTTATTATTTATTAGGAAGTTTTTAGAATCAATATTTTATTTTTGGAAATTATTAATTTCATATATTTGTTTTTTTGAAAATAAAGCATATTTGGTATGAGTCATAAAAATTATTTGTTTTGTGAAAAATTTACTTTCTACCTCTACTTTTAGATATGTACCCTTATAATTTTGTAAAAATGCTAATTTTACCCTTAATTAATTTTAGTCATTTTACTATTTCACTTTTTATAATTCATCAAAAAGCCTAAAAATTGCACCCCCAACACATTTATTTTGAAACAGTTCAAAGAAGTATTCCAGTATGTATTTATACAAACCGGAACAGTTGCACAAAGTGTTCTGGTTTTTTGGAAAAAACGTTTCGGAAGAGTTTGGGAATGTGTTCTGATTTTATACTGAAAATTTATATAGACCGGAACACTTTTGAAAAGTCTTCCAAAATGTAGTTGTGTAAACCAAAACACTTTTCCTAAGTGTTCTAGTTTGTCCAAAACTCTAAACCGGAACACCTATGTAAAGTCTTCTAGTGCGCAAGTTTAATTATTTTTCTTTTCAGGTATGGAAATTGCGCCCCAATTATACCAAAAAATGAGCCATCCGTAGATGTCACTGATGTATTCTTCACTACTCAAATATTCGGTACACGAGAAGAGGTTACAAGTTGGATCAAAGAGCTTGGAATCAGAAATAAATCACTGTTATTATCAAGCGTTCGGACATAGAGACCGACAAGAGAGGAAGAAGTAACATAATAATATTTCGCTTCAACTTAAACCTGTTTTACTCACAACCAAACACTCACTCTAAAAACTCTGCTACTCTCACATACTCCTTTGATACCACAACCAAACCGCTGCAGTTTCATAAATCTCACAAACCTTAAATCCTCGGCATACCCATTCATATCACTCAAAAACCTCATCCTCTCTATAAAAGCTTAACAACTACACACCCACGGTTCTGCAACATACACCTTCACTCATTTTTTAACCATTCAACCCTCACCACAAACTCAATAGTGTCGCAACAACTAAACACATTCATACATGTTGCTCACGCGAATTCTTAATACGCAACTAAGATGATGAGAACGCAGAACATCAAAGTAGAAGAGGACAATTGAATCAAAGGGAGAACAAGAGTAAATACGAAGACAGATACCTGAATATTTAATTTGCGATTTCCTTGTTATCGGCATTGTAAGTGAAGAAACGCCAGACTCTTTTTTTCCTGATAGGTAAATCTTTATCTTCATCACTATTTTCTCTCTATTCGCTTTGTGTGAGTCCGATTGAAAGTGTTGAAACTAATGGGAAGTGAGACAAAGTTTTGAAGGCGATGATTCGTGGTTGATGGAAAAATGAAACTTAGATGGCGAGAGCGTGAGAGAATCGAGTTTGAGTGATATCATTTCTATTGATATCATGGGTGAATTAAGCGATTGAAGATGAATTGTTGCTCCTCTACCAAGTGAAAGCTTTGGTTTCTGTGATAGAAGGAATGATTTTTTAGGATTAGTTCAACGAAATGCAGAAAGAGATGAAGGCCCTTAGAGGGAAGGAGTTATTTGGACATAATGTTAATGATCTCTGCTTGGTTCCTAATGTGAAAGTGCCAGCAAAGTGTTTACAGTGATTTCTGGTAAACAACTGCTAGTCTTCCAAACTATCAAATAATCTTAATGACTGTTATTTAATCTCTCTGGTAACTTGCAGGATCGACTAGATTGATCCTATGGGGTATTGGTCGTTTGGATAAATCTAATTGTAAAACCGGTATTCATAGTGAAGATTTCAATTAAAGTGTTTTAAAGGCATTCAATTTACTTCGATTTCCATACTAAATAAATCTAATGACGTAATTAAACAAATCAATGTAAAACTGGACTAAATGGTTAAAGATTCGAATGTAAAAGAAACGTTTAAATGCAGAAAAGAATAAATGACTTTGAATATAAAAGCTTTAATGTAAAGACATGGATGTAAATGTTTCAATGTGTAAAAGATTCGAATAAAAGAACAACGTTTAAGTGCGAGAAATAAGTAAATGACTTTGAATGTAAAAATATTTAAATGACATTGACATGAAAATGGAAGATGAACTGGAAAAGATAAAGAGTTTTACTGAATTATAAATGTTTGGTGTTATCATACGTACATTGTTCGAGCATTCGTTTCCCTATCCATGTGGTATTTTGAATGTTTACTGAATTTTGTACAATAGATATGACACACGAAATCCTAACACTAAGACTTCTATTTATACTACTTCGACCATAACGGTCTTGCTTATAAGATTCTGCCACGTTCGGAACATGCAGGGCGCTGCTTCTCTCTAGCCTCCACGCGTCTTCGAACGCTCCAGCGCATATATATTTGATTTCCAATATCCCGCTCATGTTTGAATTTCAAACACCTTGGTATCCTTCGCTTCGAATCCGTTTCACAACCTTCACAGACATAGTCTTGTTACCGCTTCGAAGCTTCTTTTAAGTGATTTCTTCACAACTGTCATTCGAAGCTCCGAGCTTTGACATGCCCGTTCGAAGAACAATCTCTTCCATTCCGAATCATAGAATTTGATTTATTCCAACGAAACATCCATATTGTTTCATTTCGAACTGTATCATCAAAATCTTCAGCCAACAAAATGCCCCTTTAAAATATGTATTTCGAACCTCCTGAGAAATACTTATTTTAAATATATTTACAAGATTTTGATGTGACTTTTGAGTAATCATGATATTTACTGTGTATGACTTCAACCACGTCAATCAAGACGCCTCTTGGATTTCTTAACCGCTTTGGAACAGTGATCACAGCATGGTGCGGTTAAAGAATAATGATTATATTTAATCATGCTTATTACCAACATCAGCTTTTACGCCACCTCCTTCTGAATCCAACCCACGACTCCCACGTATCCTAGTCTTACTTAGTGGATGTTTAAACTTCCACACTATAAAAACTAATCAACTTAGTCTTTATTCTTTTTTCCACATTCTGAAACTTCTTCTTCCTCTACTCTCAGTAAAACCCTAAAACTTCCAACAATCTTCAACAATGTCTTCATCAACCTCATCCCAACTGAAGAAAACTTCAAAGAAGAAGAGCAAGAACACAAGAACAATCATGGAAAGTAAGGTGAGCACTTACCAGGGTCAATCTGTGCTCATTCCTCAGATGATCTCTAAAGAAAAGGAAATGATGTACGCCTCTCAGGTATTGATTCCTACTAACGCTGCTGGAAAAAGATTTGCTTTAATGGGTCCTCTTACTGTTTTTGAAATCTTGAAAGACACTAGGAAAATCTTCCCTGTTTGTTATAACTTCAAACCCTTGTTTAATAAAATGGATATCCCTAAGATAGGAACTGAAAATATAGGCGAGTCATCTGATTCGAAGGCCATAGAAACTCCAACCGTTCCCCCAAAAGATCCTTTTGTGTTAGATTATGTGAAGAGTAACTTTAAACCATTTCGATCCTGCCCTACCTCAAACATAGCTTACCAAAACTGGCTCACCAAAGTAGAAGCCAAAAAATCCCATCAATGGGAGGAATTAGGAATCTACAATCTGATTAAGCTGTCGAAACCAGGTTTCACCTATAGTCATCCACTATTATTTGCCTCACTATACTTCTGGGATAGCACCTACAACAACTTTCATCTTCCTGGAGGAATGATAACGCCCACGTTTTCCGATATAGCAGCCATCACTGGTCTTTCACCAGTAGGAGAAACTTACATCCCTGATAATGAAGAACACTCCAGTATTATTGATTTTGATGTCAAACTAGCCAGCTTTTCCAAATTCATCAGCCACTACCACACTGAAGGAGATAGCGTCTCAGATGTGGAACACATTGCCTTTCTCACTTTATGGTTGTCAAGATATGTATTTTGTAGGAGATCCTTGCAAGTAGCAAGTAGGTTCATCCCCTTAGCTAGGGACTTGCATGAGAATAGGAGAGTTTGTCTGAGCGAACTGCTGCTTGTTGACCTTTATGAAAGTTTAAGATCAGCTGTTTCGAGTTTGAAATCCCATACTCCCAAAAACATCCTTCTAGCTGGCCCTTTCTGGTTGCTCCAATTATGGATCAATGCCATGTTTGAATCCTCGTTATCAACTGCTGACACCATTGTCGAACAAGATCGGGAGATAGCGGATAGAATTATTGAAGGTACGAGGTTGCGAAAACTCACTCTGAATGATGACAAAGATGACTTCAAAGTCCTTTTCGCAAAGATATCATGATTTTCCAAGAGACATAAATTTGAAGAGACCATGGCACCCTTTGCTTCAAGGACTCATGGACCATCATGGTTCACCATGTCTCTTTCGAAGTTAAAAGTAAAGAAATTCAAGATATTTGGAAAGCATTTCGCTCCCTAGGCTAATCTCCTCACGAATCACTCCTTCCAAGAATCAAATCTTCCTCTTTGCCTATCAACCTAACTCGTCTCTAGCAGTTTGACTGTGCGATTAATCCCGAACCTCTGCTCCAAACACAGAGTGCCATAACCTCGGTCGAACATTTAAAGCAAGAGAAGCCAAGCTACAACAAGAACAGTATCAAGATTTCACTCTATTCGAACTACTACCTTTTGAACCAACACACTTCACAGCGAAGGGATTTCTGGAATGGTGGACCAAGTTCTACCAATCTTATATGTTTGACACACTCACCATTCAACAGAAGCTAACTGATGCGTTCAATGTGCAGGTACACTCCAAGAAAGGTATGTTCACTCACGCCAAAGAGATTAGGGCTTTTCAGAATTATTTCGAAACCACTTATGATCCCACACGCTTGGAAACCACTGTGTATCGAGCATCCCAGACCTTGAAGGAAATTTTTTTAAGTTCAAACTTCCTTCGGGGTTATCACCTGAGGATAGGTATAGGTTGGCACTCGAAATGCATCCACCTAAATTTCCTAGATTGCCTACCTCAGAACTGGCTCTGGCTTGGTTTCCTCCATACCCTTGGTGGTTGACTTGCAAAGAGATGTTCAAATACAAATCTCAAAAGAAACTAAAGCCATCTCGAGATCGTGACATGGACTCACATCGGCTTCATAATTTCCCAGGACATCTTCGCTATGACCTTTCTGCCATGTCGATTATATCTAATTAAGGCGCAGGTGCGAATGCTTGGGAAAATCCCAAATGTTTCTTACTTTCTTTATTTTTAACATTTTACTTTAGTTTTTTCAATTTTCAGCCATCAGGATAAAGCCCGTTGCTTCGAAGTCTAAAGAAGGAAGCACCTCCCAACAATCTGCCGAAACTAATGATGATGTGCCTCTACCCATACCAACAACAACTACTACAACAACAACAACAATAGCAAATGTTCCAACTCCAAAGGTAATCAATTAACTCTGATGTTTCGAATAAACTGAAGTTTATGATTTAGATCTAACTCATGTCTAAACCTTCTCAGACTAACAAACTTCCACCAACCACTCCGAAGAAAAGGAAACCAAACACCACTGGAAAGAATCCCAAGGCTGGTGGAAATTCCCCAACTGCTTCAAAAAAGAAGCAAAAGAAAGAAGTTTCTAAAGGCATTGAGCCTACTAGCATTTCTGGACTTGATTCCAGAGATGTTGCTCCCTCAACAAAATCCAAAATTCCACCTTCGACCTCCAACGTAATGTTGGAACACATAGATAGTAACCTTTCCTCTGACAATCCACAGTTAAATTGAATTCGAATCCTTAACAAAATAGTTATTCGTACCTTGGTGCAGGATCTTAATTTCTTTGTTTATGTAGGATACTTCGAACCCAAATCCCACTACTTCGACTCCTCCATCAAAGACTGCTGCTCCAATCAACTCTTCTCCTCATGGGGACTCCAGTAATCTTGTGCAGAACAAAGGATCCTCCAACATGGCGACTCCGACTGGAGCTTCAGAGGCACAGGATGACCATGGTACTTCCCTTCCTTTAAAAGAAACGAATGAAGCATCACCTCATGAGTCTGCAGAGATCGTACAAGAAACTTGTCTCCCAAAGTCTCCTCTCGAAACCCTTAAAGAGAGCCAAAATGTCACTCATGCTGAAGAGGAAAAGGCTAATTCTTCTCAAGAGTGTGAAGAATCTGCAGACGAAGGATTAAGGAAGACGAAGCCCAGAGTGGTTCGAGCGATGGAACAGATTCTGATTCTAATAGCAGTGAGACCAATTCTATCGAAGTGGTGGATCTGGTTGACGATGGAGAAGACAATGAGCAAGACCAAGATGAAGGCGATGATGGCAAGACTAATGAGCCTATGGAAGTCGAAATGGATGTGACTCCCTTGCGTATGGAACTTCCCGAATCTTCCCAATCTCAAATGACTGAAGAGGAGTTAGCTCTCCTAAGACGAAATGACCCAATTGGGTACATGAAAGCTAAATTAGCTCAAAGGGATACTCCTCTTGCTAGGGCTGGTACTAGTTCGACCAACAACCCATTGCCCTCAGATGATAGAGTTGTACTCCTTAACAAAGTCAGGAGAACAATCCTTGATGTAGACTTGTTCGAAGTGCTCAAAAGGGATAGTACAGCTTGCTACACCATGAAGGAGCTTCTTACGCAAGTTAACCTCGCCACCTGCTCTTTAGAAGTCAGCACCATACTGTTCGATCTTCAAGCTTTGTTGGATAATGTGACTGGGTGTCTTCTTCAGGACGAATTTGCTGCTGCTAAAGTCCAAGAGAAGCGAAACGCTATGGAAGCTGCTTATGAGCATGCTTCAAAACTTTCCAAAGAAGCTGAAGACCAGGCCCTGCACTTACAACAAGCCAAGACTGACTATGAAGTTCGAGCTCAATCTATTCTCCTCTGGGAAAAGCAAATTTAAGAGCTCCAACAAAAGGTTAATGAGGCCCAACAACAACAATTGGCGTACGAAGCTGATACTGCTGGGAATCAATTCGAAGAAACCCTCAACAAAGGCCTTGCCGAAATGGAAGCAGCAGAGCAACTTAAAGGAGAAGTAGCTACCCTAGAAGGAGCAAAACGTTTCACTCAACAAAGGCTTGAGTCCTTTCGAAGCACCTTTGATAGATTGAGGAACAATACATATTTTTAAATCTCTGTTTATTTAATTAGTTTTGAATCTTAATTTGTAACATCTGAACAACGCCATTTTGGCAATGAATGTTACCATTTTGGCATTCCTATATAATGTTTTGATTATGTTATTATTTGAATCTCCTGCAGGCAAGGCCTATATTTTTTCAAATATTTTCCATTTACCTTTAAGATTCGCTTATCATCAGCTAACTCTTCGATTTCATATGCATTGTTTGAAAATATCTTTAGTATTCGAAAAGGTCCTTCCCAATGAGGTGACCATTTTCCTAATGTTCTATTCTTCTTGTCCATGGGCAATATGACTTTCCAAACTAAATCATTAACAGTAAATGTTTTACCTTTCACTCTTTTGTTATATGCCCTGGCTACTCTTTCCTTTTGCCTCATCAGGATTTCCAATGCATGCAATCTAACTTCGTCTAACTCAACTAACTCATTCATCATCATCTCCCAATATAATGCAGATGGGATCTCATTTTGTCTTTGAATTCGAACTGATTGTAGATGAATTTCTACTGGTAGAACTGCATCATGACCAAATGTTAGTTGGAAATGCGTGGTGTTAGTAGCTTCTTTAGGAGATGTTCTACAGGCCCATAGTATTTGGTCCAAAGTCTTGTGCCAATTCCTTGGCTTTTTACCAACATGTTTCTTAATTAACCCTATTATCAATTTATTGGCTGCTTCGACCTGACCATTTGCTTGAGCATAATATGGTGTTGATGTTAGTAATCTAAACCCCATCTCTTGAGCAAATTCTTGCATCTTCCTACCAGTAAACACAGAACCTTGGTCTGTGGTTATGCTCTCTGGCAATCCGAACCTATAGATAATCTGTTTCTGTATGAACTCAATAATAGCCTCTTGATCAGCAGCTATTAATGGTATTGCTTCGATCCACTTGGTAAAATAATCTATTCCTACCAAGATATATTTCTGTCCTTTAGACGAAGCAGGATTGATTTCTCCTATTAAATCTAATGCCCATCCTCTAAAGGGCCATGGTTTAATGATCGAATGTAACTCACTTGCAGGAGCATGTTGAATCCCTGCATGTTTCTGGCATTCTTCACAGCCTTTAGCAAAATCTATACAATCTTTGAGCATGCTGGGCCAATACATACCATATCGAAATAACAACCATTTCATTTTATGGCCTGCTTGATGTGCCCCACATGCCCCATTGTGGACTTCTGACAATGCTAAGTATGCCTCACTTTCTCCTAGCCATTTCAGTAATACGCCTTCCTGGGTCTTTTTGAACAATTCATTTCCCATAAGGACTTATGATAATGCTCTATATTGTATTTTCCTATCAACATTCAATGTTGGATTTTTTAAATAACTCACAAGTGGGCTTCGCCAATCTGCATCTGATAAGGTGTCTATGGCTAGTACTTCGAATCCCTGTTTATCAGCACAACCTAATTTTATATTCTCTAAATATGATGGTATGAGTCTAGTAGCCATAACCCTTCCTCTTAATTCAACCAAATCCTTAAAGTTTTTTGGTAGAAACTTTATATCCTGAAGCCAACTGTGCTAGGTCATTTGCTTCTTGATTTTCTATTCTTGGTATATGTTGAATATCCATGTATTCGAATTTTCTGAGTAGCCTGTTAACTATAACGAAGTATGTCATCAGATTTTCCTTTATGCATTTGTATTCCTTTGTTATTTGCTTGACCACTAACTCCGAGTCTCCTTTAATTTCGACTCTAGTTGCCCCCAATTCCAACAAAGCTTCAAGTCCAACAATAAGCGCTTCGTACTCAGCTTCGTTGTTCGATCAACGAGGACCATCTAACTTATACTTGAATTTTGTTGGAATTCCTTCAGGAGAAATTATGAGAACTCCAACACCACTACCATCCTTATGGGTCGAACCATCAAAGTATAATTTCGAAGGTTGCATTCCAACGTAACCCATGACAGTCTTTTCGACCAGTGAATGGTCCACAATGAAATCAGAAATTACTTGACCTTTCACAGCTCTTAAAGGCATGAAAGTCAAAGAATATTTTGTTAAGGCTAAGGCCCATTTACCAACTCTGCTATGCATTATTGGTTTCGAAAGCATGTGTTTGATAACATCGAAATGGGATGAAACATAAACATCAACAAGCTTTATATAATACTTAAGTTTCATACAAGAAAAGTACAAACAGAGACATAGCTTTTCTATTTTGCTATATCTAGTTTCTGCATCATTCAATACCCTACTTAAATAGTATATGGCTCTTTCGATGCCATTGCTATCTTCTTGTGCTAACATACTACCTATACTAACTTCAGAGGCGGATATGTACAATCTCATGGGCTTTCCCCATGAAGGTGGAGATAAGATAGGAGGCTGAGAGAGATATCTTTTTATCTTGTCGAATGCCTCTTGATGTGCTTCGTCCCACTCGAAGGCTTGGCCTTTCTTCAAACGAAGTAACGGAGAGAAAGCTTGGGTTCTTCCACTTAGATTCGAAATGAACCTTCTTAGAAAGTTAATCTTCCCTAGCAAAGATTGCAGCCCTTTTGATGTAGGTGCTTCGCTCCATAATGGCTTTGGTCTTATTTTGGTTGATCTCGATTCCTTTCTTATGAACCACAAAGCCAAGGAAATCTCCAGCCTGCACAAAGAATGCACACTTAAGGGGGTTCATTTTTAAGCCATGTTTTCTCATTCTTTCGAATGATTGGCTCAAATGATGCAAATGAGTTTCTGCAGATACGGATTTGATGACTATATCATCAATATACACCTGCATAAAAGTCTCAATGAAATCATGGAAAATTGAATTCATTGCCCTTTGATAAGTTGCCCCAGCATTTTTTAAACCAAAAGGCATCACTACCCATTCGTAGGTGCCTAAGGCTCCTGGGCAACGAAATGCTGTCTTGGCAACATCTTCTTCAGCAATAAAAATCTGATTATACCCAGAGTATCCATCTAACATACTTAAGTATTCGAATCCTGCAGCAGAGTCTATTAACATTTCTGCCACAGGCATGGAGTACTCATCTTTAGGGGTAGCAGTATTTAGATCCCTAAAATCTATGCAAATTCTCAGAGAGCCATTTTTCTTAATAACAGGTACTATATTTGCTAACCATTTGACATACCTTGTGGTTCTGATGAATCTGCAGCGCAGCAACCTTTCGATCTCGGCTTTAATCTTTGTGAGAACTGCTGGTGCGAATCTTCTAGGAGTTTGCTTGATGGGCTTCTTGCCATCCTTAATTGGAAGTCTGTGCTCCACTAACTCTCTCTTCAAACCAGAGGCATTTCATCATAGTCCCATGCGAAGCAATCTTTGTTTCTCTTGAGAACTTCGATCACTTCCTGCTTGAGGCTTGGATTGAGTCTTTCGCTTATGTAAGTTATTCTTTTCGTGTTTTCGTCCCCCAAATTTACCTCTTCGAGCGGATCTTGCGCCAACATTTTGGCACCTGAGTCTGTGGGGTCTTTCTCGAAGCCTAAGGGTTCTTTATCATAGATGGCATCTAGCCTTTGATCTATTTCGTGTTCTTCAAAGGGTGAGTCTTTCGAGTCATCCCCATCTATTTCGTTCACTTCTGCAGCCATATTATCTATTTCAGCCTCTAAGGCCGCTTTCTGTTCGTTCTCAGCCATATAGGCCGAAATCCATTTGAAGAAGGAGGACTCAATCATGAGCAAGGTTGTCGAACTCCCAGCCTGCTGGCCGTCTTTGTGTAGTGCCTTCAACTTCTTCGTCTCCTTTAATTATCTTCCTATCCCAATACATGCCATCATGGCGAAGGGTCATGTAATAGTGTGCATTCCTGGTTTCGTTGATCTCGTCACTTGGGGCACAGGGAGCTATTTTGGCTAGGTATTTATCATAATTTCTCTTATTGACTAAATTAACTGCTGTCATAAAATAACTCTGATCCGCTTCGATGTTCTCCACAATACCATCCTCTCTCCATAAAACTAACCTTTGATGCATCGACGAAGGAACTGCTCCAACGCCATGGATCCATTCTCTTCCCAATAGCAAGTTGTAGTTGGCTTTGGCTTCGATCACCATGAACATGGTGGGTCTGCAACTTGATCCCACTGTCAACTCTACTTGGACCATCCCCAATGTTTGGCCTACTTTTCCTTCATAATTGGATAGTACCATGTTGTGTGGTTTGATGTCGACCTCTTGTATTCCTAACTTCTTCAGCATGAAATGGGGCATTAAGTTGACTACAGCGCCTCCATCCACCAAGACTTTATTTACACCATGTGCACCAACTTTGGCTCGAATGAACAATGGCTTCAGATGATTTTTCATAGCCGGCTCTGGGTGTTCGAAGAAAGCATTCTGCTCTTCGACCGCTCCGTTATCCATCACGTAGTAGCACACTGGCCTATGCTTCATCAAATCTATTGTATCATCCTCCTCATGCTCTCCGATTTCAGTTTCCTGTCCAAATTCACAAGGTAACACAGATACCACGTTGCAATTGATATTGAGTGAAGACTCCCCCTCTGATTCGAAGTTTTCAGTTAGCATATCATCGTCTTATTCTGGACTTGGTGTGTACTCCTTCGATTCATTTTGTTGTGTTTCAGAGAAGAGTCTCCTGCTAACTGGAGGTTTGCCCTCAGGTTGATTATTTGGTGTAGGTTTGTTGGTGCTTGATTCTCCTTTATTTTTGATCGAAGTTGTTCCTTTATCTGTCATAGCCTCTCTTTCAGCCTTTCAAATTCTCTGTTGCCTTCGCCATTGAGATCTTGACATAGGGTTTCTTCCTTTGTAGTTTTCTAACCTCACTTCTTCCCTCTTTGCCGTATTGAACTGCCTCCTATATGTCATGGCGTGGCGTGCATTTCGTTCATTGCTCCTCCATCCATCCTTCCCTTTGTCTGTCCTAACTTGTAGCCACTTGTCTGTTGGAACTTCAGCAGGGATTTTGAACGTCACCCTTCGAGCGCCTTTAGGATAAGGGCTGTCAGGCCTTCGTTTAGTGTAGTTGCTCTCAAAACGTTGGCTCATCTGACCAATTTCTTTGTGGTTCCAGCATGGGCTGAACGGAATTGTTTCGAAGGCTCCGACCACATTTTGATCATACACTGCAGAACATCTTGGGCATACTAGACATTTGGTTGCCCCTTTGTGACAACGAACTAAAAACTCCAATAAACTTTCTCCAGCTTTAGGGTAACATCTGAATAACTGGTTATCCTGGCGCCAGTTGATGCCAGTTCGTGCCCTTTGTTCCTTCTCGAAGTCTGCAACAATTCTCCGGTTGCAAATGATGCTGCATCTGGGACATAGTATCATTTCAGCATTTCCTTTGTGGCACAACATGAGGTAGTCTTTAAGACTGGCATCCCTAGCATAACTATCCTCCATCTTGTACTTCTCTTTCTCTAAATATCTTTCCATCTCCTCCATTTCAGAGCGAGGTCTCTCCATATCCACCATGTTAACACCTACATCTTCCCCCTTTATGTCAGCATCTCCCCATCCCGTAGGTTTGATATCTTCGATTGGGGTTTTCGAACTTTCTGGAGCAGAGTATTTCACCAGGTAGTCAAACTTTCCGCTGGGCTCCCCCAAGGTATCCCATATTTCCTTCTGAGGAAGAACTGACGTTGTAATCTGGACCTTCTCCAACTTTAGCCTCAGGCCTTCAGTAGCCTGTATCAATTCTTGCTTTCGATTCTCCTGGCCTTCAGTAGCCTGGATCTCTTTTGAAGCAGCCAAAGGTACTACTTCACTCGAAGCTTCCTGTTCCTTATGGACGTCCTTAGTAACCTCCTTTTTGACTTCGACTAGCACATAGTTTTTATTCTCAGTGTTTTTCTCTCCTGATGGAGTGTCACCTTGATTTGCTTCCACCATATTTATTTCTCCAATGTATGCAGGCTCAGAGTAATTGGTGTCTGCAACATCCAAAGGGTCTTCATCTACTTTTATTTTTGGTTTGTCAGCGAATTTCAACCTGCCGTCCTTAATTGCATTTTGAATTAGATCCCTGAAAAGAAAACACTGTGAGGTTTTGTGGCCTAGGAAACTATGATATTTGCAAAATCCTCTTTTCTTTCTTTGATCTAAAGGAGGTATTTTGACATTCGATGGCACAAATAGTTGGCCATCTTTGACAAGCAAATCAAAAATCTCGTCACACTTTGTTACATCGAAGGTATACACCTTTGGGAATTTGTCACTTTTCTCATTTTCAACAATTTCTTTCCCTTTTGTGGGAACTAATAGTTTACAAGAGTAAGGTGGAGCCTGCTTTAATTCAGCGAGATCAATTTCGACCTCTTCGAATTCAGAATAGTCTTCAACTTCCTCGCCGACATAGGAAATTCTTTCTTTCTTATTACTTTTAAAAGCTACGGCCTTTTCGGCCTTTAGTCTTCGACTTGTCGAACCCTATCCGCTAATCGAGCCATGTCCCTCAAGTATTGTGTGTCTAATTTCTTTCGAATAGAGTAGTCCAGCCACCGACCATTTCGACTAACTCATGTTCAGAACCACGTGAAGCATCTAGATTTCAAGAGTCCGAACCTATTCGATAATCATCTATGGGTTCAAGAAATTTCCTCTTAACACTAGCTAGCTCCTTCGGACTTATTTTAGATTGTCCCATGTAGAACTGCTCATGGAATAATCTCTAAGAGGGTCCAAGTATCTATGGATCCGAGGCAATGTGGTGAACCATGTAAAAGCATTCTTAGTCGGGAACTTGGGAAATATTTAATCCTAAGGTTCTCATTATTTGCTATGTCTCCCGCCTCTCGACACCGGATATGTGTTCGATCGTTGATTCATTGGTGTCTCCAGCAAACTTCGTAAACTTAGGGACCTTATATCCTCTTGGTAAATCAGTGTGCATTACATAATCTGCTATAGGAGAGGCATAATTTGGCCTTCTAAATCCTGTACTAAGACCGTTTTGGACCATAATCCTTTCTATCATGGTGGTTAAATTTTTTTCTGCCAAGATATTGTCGTTTCGAATTCTATGAACGACTGCATCAGCGTCTTGATTTCGACCCACCATGACAACTCCTCTAGGTTGTTCTTCTCGAAACGCTGGGACTTCTAGCCTTTCGACCCTTGCCCCTGGTTCCATAACGCCCCTTTGTGGTTCCTCTCGAATCACTGGGGCATCTAACCTTTCGATCCTTGCCGCTGGTTCTATAAATCCCCTTTGTGGTTCCTCTCGAATCACTGGGGCATCTAACCTTTGTGCCCTTGCCCCCAAATTAACCCCCTCTCTGACTGGTCTATAGGGTGGGTCATCAGCAATTTGTTCTATGATAGGTACGTTTGCTCGAACCAATGCCTGATTTTGTCTACGCCTTTCTGGCGGAGCAAAAAAATCTGTTATTCGACTCATGTTATCCGCGTTTTCTCTGTTTGTCACAGTTACATTTTGTACTATTGGGGCGAAGATCTCTTGCATAGTTTGTGCTAATACTCCTATCATATTATGGTTACTATCATTCATTAATTGCCTAAAAGCCATCTGATTTTCTGTGGTTAGGATAGGCAATGTACTATAACCTACTAACCCTTGGTTATTTGCCATAAATTGATTAGCCCCAGATCCAGACCCAAATTGTGGTGATGAATTCGATGTCGAAGTATGCAAACTCGCCATAAAAGACGTTGGCATCCCATAAGAGGGATTTCTGGGTCTATTGCCATCGAAACCGGGTGGTCTAGTTGGTGGTGGGGTGGCGAAATGGGTTTGTGTCCCTGATGGTGGGACAAATCCCCCAGGATTACCAGTGGTCCCTGTATTTCCTAGGATCGAACTGTTAGTTGACATGCCACTTGTTCCATTCGTGGCCACATTACTGGTAGAAGATGCAATAGACTGTGCGTTCGAAGGGATCACGTTAGACGTTCCCGTCGAAGCAGACACGTTAGTGCCTGTTCCATGTGGGGCATTTTGTTCCCCTTGTTGATTGCTTGGATTAGACATCCTATTATTACGTTTTCTTCTGGGTAAGGGTTGGTTACTATTGGTTATTCTACCACTTCTAAGGTTCATATAACAACGAACTTGACACTCAGAAAAGAACTTTACAATGATTATATCCTAACAATCTTTCTTTTGTTTTAAATTTCGTAACGACCAATGACTGTCCCACCGGGTGTGCCAATTTGTTTACAGTGATTTCTGGTAAACAACCGCTAGTCTTCCAAACTATCAAATAATCTTAATGACTGTTATTTAATCTCTCTGGTAACTTGCAGGATCGACTAGATTGATCCTATGGGGTATTGGTCGTTTGGATAAATCTAATTGTAAAACCGGTATTCATAGTGAAGATTTCAATTAAAGTGTTTTAAAGGCATTCAATTTACTTCGATTTCCATACTAAATAAATCTAATGACGTAATTAAACAAATCAATGTAAAACTGGACTAAATGGTTAAAGATTCGAATGTAAAAGAAACGTTTAAATGCAGAAAAGAATAAATGACTTTGAATATAAAAGCTTTAATGTAAAGACATGGATGTAAATGTTTCAATGTGTAAAAGATTCGAATAAAAGAACAACGTTTAAGTGCGAGAAATAAGTAAATGACTTTGAATGTAAAAATATTTAAATGACATTGACATGAAAATGGAAGATGAACTGGAAAAGATAAAGAGTTTTACTGAATTATAAATGTTTGGTGTTATCATACGTACATTGTTCGAGCATTCGTTTCCCTATCCATGTGGTATTTTGAATGTTTACTGAATTTTGTACAATAGATATGACACACGAAATCCTAACACTAAGACTTCTATTTATACTACTTCGACCATAACGGTCTTGCTTATAAGATTCTGCCACGTTCGGAACATGCAGGGCGCTGCTTCTCTCTAGCCTCCACGCGTCTTCGAACGCTCCAGCGCATATATATTTGATTTCCAATATCCCGCTCATGTTTGAATTTCAAACACCTTGGTATCCTTCGCTCAATGCTTTCACAACCTTCATGACATAGTCTTGTTACCGCTTCGAAGCTTCTTTTAAGTGATTTCTTCACAACTGTCATTCGAAGCTCCGAGCTTTGACATGCCCGTTCGAAGAACAATCTCTTCCATTCCGAATCATAGAATTTGATTTATTCCAACGAAACATCCATATTGTTTCATTTCGAACTGTATCATCAAAATCTTCAGCCAACACAAAGTTTAAGGTGCCAGAGTTTGAGAAGTACAAGGGTAACTCTTTTCCTTGTGATCATCTAGTAATGTATATTAGGAGGATGTCCACTCACACCGATGACCAACACTTGCTTATCCAATTTTTCCAAGATAGTTTGACTGGTACTGCTTAGAAATGGTACATGGGTCCGGATAGTAGCAACATCCATACATTCAATGATTTGGTGGAAATTATGTATAGTATAAATACAACATGTTTCTGGAGCCTGATCGTGATCAGTTGAGAACAATGGCTTAAAAATATAAGGAATCATTTAAAGAGTATGCGCAGCGTTGACGCGAAGTTGCTGCCCAAGTGGTACTCCCAATGGGAGAACAAGAGATGACTAAGGTTTTCCTGAAAACCCTTGGTTCATTTTATTATGAAAGGATGGTGGCCAATGCACCAAGTCACTTTACCGAGATGGTAAGTATGGGTGTCTGTTTGGAAAAAGCTGTTAGAGAAGGACGATTGTCAAAAGATGAAGGTTCCAGTGCTACCAAGAAGCAAGCATTTAGTTTGTCTAGAAAGAAAGAAGGAGATAAGAATGTGATTACTCTATAGAGAAGAAATAGACCTCCAACATCATGTTGCTTTTGTGACCCCAATTGTCAATTTAGCTCTGACTGCTATGCATATCAGAAAACACCTCCCCGAGGTAATCAAGGGCAAGGTCGAAAAAGAGAATCTTTCGATCTTATTCCATTGAGTCATACATAATTGTTTCCAACATTAATCCAGAAGAACCTGGTGTAGACTAGGTTTTCTCCTACTATACCCGCAATGTTGCCATGGTATTATAAAGCTGACCAAACATGTGCCTTTTATCAAGGAGCCCCCAAATATAATATTGAACCTATTATCCATTGAAATCTGAGGTACATAAGCTAGTAATATATGGTATTATGTCTTTTAAGGATATAATTCCTAATGTGCAAGCTAATCCATTACCTAAGCATAGAGGTGGAAATGTTGTGAATATGGTTTTTGGTTGTCCTGGAGATTTTTGTTTTTTTTTATATCAACCTGGTAAGAGAAAATCTTGTATAGATGCATGCTGATCTCTGTGAGTTAAGCTATTATACAAATGATCATGCATCTTGCCATGTCTACAAGGAAGATATTAGTGGATGTGACAAAGTGAGAACTGATCTCTAAGAGATGATGGATGAAGGTGTTATCCACATCATCAGACCAAGTTTTGAGTATGAGGAGGAAGTGAATTTGGTCTATGGATGTCCTGGTGAATTCCAGATTTTTGATGTAAACTTGATGGAAGATTATCTGGTGCAAATGCATGCCATATTTTGTTATATGAATGATCAGGAAAGGCATAATTACGGTTCATGTCGAGTATGTTGTACGGATTCCCGCAGGTGTTCTATTGTGAAGAGGGGTATCCAACATTTGCTAGATGAAGGTACCATTTAGGTCACAAGAAATAGAAATGATTATAATATGATTGAAGACTTTTCTAATGATGCTGAGACTTCTGATGAGTTCTTTTCTACTGATGAGTTTGTTTCTGATAATGAGGTTGTCTTTGTTGATGTGTTTGTAATTATTGACGTGGGTGTTGTGATCCATGCTAAAGCATATGCTAGTGCTAGGCATGTTAAAGAACCTATGATTGAAGAGCTTAATAAGGTGACTCCTAAGGAAAAACATGAAAAGTGGGTTCTAAAAGGACTAACTAATTTTAGATGTTATTACTGTCCAAAATATGCAGAGATACCATATGGTTGTGTTGTTTTGAGGTATGATCTCTATATAGTAAAAAGTTTGGATTTTTGTAAAGAAAGAGCGATAACTGTTCTTACTGATAGAAAGAGAAATGATGAGATGTTGTGTGCTTTCTCGCCAACTTTGGAGGGAGTTTCTGACACAGATAATGAGATTATTGTTTACAAAGGAGTAACCAAGTATGAATATGTTATCATGATTTAAGGCTATCTTGATGGATTTTCTTATTCCGATGAGTACTTTTCTTCTAATGAATCTATGTGTGTTGATGAGTTGGAGTCTGCTAATGGGGATATGCTTTATGATAATGATTTTATGATTCTTGAATATGCTGAAGAAGCGGGGATGAATGTCACTGTGCCACATTTAGATATTCTCACTCTTGTAGAGATTGCATATCACATCAAGTTTGATGTAGCTCCAGTGGTTATTTGTTTACCAGGTGTCATTCCGTATGAATTAGATAAGACAATAATTTACAAGTACAATGCAACTATTCTGGAAGATGGTGTGGAAGTTGCCATTAAGCCTTTATCCTATGTTGGAAATATTCCCGAGGCCAGTCGTGTGACCCATAGTGGTCCTGTCTTTGCGCCTACCATTCGAGGAGGTGTTGACTCAAGCAAGAAGATTGTTGAGACTAGTGTCGAACCCAAAAAGGTGATAGGGGAAGCTAGTGGCGCTACCTTGGAGAAAGATGTTGATCATCTATTAAAAATCATTTAGATGAGTGATTATAAGATTGTTGACCAATTGTTTCAAACTCCATCTAAAATCTCCATTTTAGATTTGTTGATGAATTCCTTTGCTCATCGGGAATCTCGGATGAGAGTCTTGGACCAGGATTTTAATGAGCGAGATGTATCAATTGACCAATTTAACGGTGTTGTAGGGAATACACCCAAATTTCTGTGATGATGAACTTCTTGCTGAAGGAAGAGATTCTAATATGGCTTTACACATATATTTGAATTGTAAGAATGTCTCTTTATCCAATGTATTGATAGAGAATGGCTTTTTTTTAATGCGATACCAAGGAGCACTCTAGCAAAGCTAAAATATCAAGGGACTCCTATACGTCCCAGTGGAATTATAGTAAAGGCTTTCGATGGTTCAAGAAAATATGTTATTGGAGAGGTGGACTTGACCATACATTTAGGTCCACACACGTTTCAGATCACCTTTCAGGTTATGGATATCATTCCAGCCTACAAATGTTTGTTGGGACGACCCTGGATTCACGAGGCAGGAGCCGTTATATTCATCTTGCATCAAATTCAAAGTTTGTCCGTGAAGGAAAAATGGTTATTGTGAATGGTGAACAATCTTTGTTGATATCTCATTTGGCTCCCGTTAGCATTCTAGAAGTTGATGATGCTGATGTTTGAACTTAGTTCCGAGATTTGTCTATTGATAATATAAGAAGGAATATAGATTCTATTACCTAATTCAAAGATGCACAACAAGTAATTCAAAAGGGCCCTAGCAGTGTGCGGGACAGGTTATTGATCCATCGATAAACAAGAATGAGACTTGGTTAGGTTTCTCTTTGAAGAATGGTAAGAATGAGGTTGTGAAGCCGAAGTCTACTTTCAGTAAGTATCAATACATCTTCCACAGTGCGAGTTATCTTCATCCAACTACTCCAAAGATTAACGCTATCATTCAAAATGAGATAGAGCAAGAGATGCCAAATTTTGGGCCGCATGGAGTGAGGGTTCAAAATTTGATCACTGTTGATGTTCCCAATTGCATTCACATTTCAAGGTAATTTTTCTTTGCTTGATTTTTCAAAATTTGATCACTGTTGATGTCTTTTGTTTTGAATTTTAAAATCATTAATAAAAGTAGTTTTTGATTTCCAATCATGTTTTTATTTTCTGCTTTTTCTTGGAAAATGGTAGTAAAAAAAACTTTCAAATTAGATAATAACCGTAAATAAATCTTCATAATCACTTGTTACATTTGTCAGTTTCTAAAATCAACATAATCATATTTGCAAAAGAAGACATCTGAATACAATGACCCTTCACCCTCTCCCAACTTTGAATATCCTGTGTATATGGTTGAAGAAGAGAAATTTGATGAGATCACAGAAGAGGTTTCTTGGTTGCTTAAGCACGAGGAAAACACCATTCAACTTTACAAAGAGTCGTTGGAAACTATTAAGACGGGTTCTAAATAAGATTTGAAAGAAGTCAAGATTGGAGCAATGCTTCATCCCGACATGAAGAGCAGGTCGATTGAGTAACTGAAAGAGTGTATGGATATATTTGTTTGGTCTTATCTAGACATGCCTTGGTTGGACAATGATATTGTGGAGCATCATTTACCGTTGAAGCCAAAATGTCCACCAATCAAGTAGAAGTTGAGTAAAACTCATCCCGATATGGCAGTGAAGATTAAAGAGGAGGTCTTGAAACATATTGATGCTGGTTTTCTTAGGACGTCATTGTATCCTCAATGGATTGCCAATATAGTTCTAGTACCGAAGAAAGACAAAAAGTCCTCATGTGCGTAGATTACAAAGATCTGAATAAAGCAAGTCCAAAAGACGATTTCCCGTTTCCACATATTGATATGTTGGTAGATAATACAACATAATTCAAAGTTCTCTCATTCATGGACGAATTTTCTGGATACAATCAAATTAAGATGGCTTTGAAGGAAATGGAAAAACAACGTTTATCACACCCTAGGGAACATTTTATTACAGAGTGATGCCTTTCTGATTGAAGAACGCTATGCAACATACTAGAGGGCTATGACAACCCTATTCCATGGTCTGATGCATAAAGAGATCGAGGTATATGTTGATGATGTGATTGCTAAATCCCAGAACGAGGAAAGACATATTAAAGACTTGTTGAAATTATTTAAGCGTTTAAGGAAGTATCATCTCCACTTGAATACGAATAAGTGTACTTTTGGTTTTCACTCTAGAAAGGTGTTAGGCTTCATTGTCAGCCAAAAAGGAATTAAAGTGGATCCTGATAAAGTTACGATAATTCAAGAAATGCATATGCAAAAAATTGAAAAACAAGTCAGAGGATTCCTTGGGAATTTGAGTTACATCTCTAGATTTATTTTCCATATGACCACGACATGCAAACCAATCTCCAAGCTTCTAAAGAAAGATTAAGGTTGTGTATAGACGGATGATTGCCAAAAGGCATTTGAAAGCATTAAAGACTATCTACTCGAACCTTCTATCTTGATCCCTCTTGTTGAGGGAAGACCATTGATTATTGTCATACCCCAAAATTTTTCCTCCTACTTCTCAAGATAATTCACATCTCCATACTTAAGGATTTCACAAGGGTTGATCGGACAAACCCTCTTCTAAGCAATCAATCCAAACTAGGGTTTTGTTCCTCTCAAGACAAGATGGATTTCCAATGCTTCAAGTGGTCATCATACCTCATCATATGCTTCAAGGGATCATCATGTCAAGTTTCAAGCCTTACAAGTCAAATTTGCTCATCCAATTGCTCAGATAGTTAAAAATCAATTGTAATGGACAGAAAGTCAAATGTGGTCAACATATAGTCAAACTTCATAATTTTTGGTCAACACCAATATTTTGAAGTAACATTCATCATTTGATCAAGGGTTGATCATGATTCCTCAAGAAAAATCAAGATTTGATCAAAAGTCAAAGTTTCTAAATTAGAGTTTTTCAGGCAAAAGTCAACAAAACTTTGACCAGGCATAACTTTGACATACTTTATCATAAATTTTTCCCCCAAAGTTAATTTCGAAGGGAATTCAATTCTCTACAACTTCATGTCTCACAAGATTTGGCCAAAAATGCTTCATTTGGAAGTTATGGATCAAAATATTACATGTCCTTTTAAAAGTCAATAAAAGTCATCTTTTTGCAAAGAAGTGTTCATGAATATGGAAACTTCAATGAATATGAAACCAAACGGAGTGTTTAGAGGACATCTTGAGCTTTCTAAAAAGTCCAAGAACACCAAAAAATGTTGAAAATTGAGCAAGATACAAATTGTGCAAGTTTGACAATTTTTAGGAGGTGCATGAAGAGAAATACTTGAGAAAATCAGCTTTTCTCCAAATGGGCCTAACTTTTCTTGGTTCAAACTTGTTTCTTATCTGAATTAGAACCTCCAAGCCCAAAGCCACGTCTTTTATCTTTTATTTATTTTGGTTTTTTATTCATTTAAAACTAATTTAATTAAAATAAAAGATATAAAATCAAAACATTAAGTGCAAGGTTGATTTTTTTTATCATTCTTGAGATCCAAGCAAGCCATACAAGCTGTCATTTTCGAAATTATTGAGATTGACAAGAGAATTGATTGAAATTTGATAAAAAAAGGCAATATTTGGTTTCATTCCAAATCAAATACTTTCTCATTGATTGGCATATAATTTCTTTATGATTCTTGACCTAATTCACTCTAGTATATATACACACTGATCCCAGATGCCACAAAAAATGAAATTTCATGCTCCAAGAACCCTAGCAAGCTTCAAGAAAATCGTGCCATAAAAGTAACTTGTAGCCAGGGTTTCAAATGGATTCAGGCCAAACAAAGCATTCCCATTGCTTCCTGGTGATTCTTTGAACCGTTCTAGACCTTTACAAGCACACAAAGGCCGCTGAAACATAAAATCACGATCTCGGTTTCCATACATATTTTTAGTTTTCGATTTCATACATACATGCTTATTTAATTGAATTTGATCATTTATTTGTGTTTGTATTGATGTTTCGATGCTTTCTGGATAGTTTGATTCAAGTTTAGGTGTTGGTACAATGATATGCCATGGCTAGGGTTCATAGCTCAAAATTAGGGATTTTCGTTTAAGCCAAAATTATCCAAAACCAGAGACATATTCATGTTCAGGAG
The DNA here is from genome assembly GCA_021764765.1 of Vicia sativa. Taxonomy (NCBI): domain Eukaryota; kingdom Viridiplantae; phylum Streptophyta; class Magnoliopsida; order Fabales; family Fabaceae; genus Vicia; species Vicia sativa. Next base: position 153,260,966 of record CM038795.1, on the reverse strand, counting down.
GTTGAAAGCAATCGATCCACACCCTCATCATAAATTTATATTGCGTAGTGTAAATTTTGAAAAAGTGCAGGTGTTATAGTGACGGACAAAGCCGTCACTATTGGATTTAGCAACGGAAGCTTCCGTAGGTAAAAGCTTGGAAAATTCAAATGAAGAAGATGAAGACTTGGCACGTGTTTTGATTTTAATTATTTTCAGAAAAGTATTTCTCTTATAATATTATTGTTTCATATGCCTAACATGAATGCAGGCTAGCTCAGGTGGCAAGGGCAGCGCGCGCCTGACCTCAGGGGCCGGGATTCGATCCCTGGCTACCCCAAATTTTTTTTGGCATTTGTTTTACTAACCTATTTCTCTTATTTTCTTCAATTTTTTTTTTTCAATTTAATTTCTTTTCAAATATAGTTTTAAATACAATAACAAATCTAGAAAAAAATGTTTCTTTTCATAATTAGGTTAGAAAAACTTTAATTTAATTTTTGTCATCAAAAAATATTATTTTTCACTCATATTTTATTTTAATTGTTTATTAGTCGAAAATTAACTTTTAATCACTTTTTTCATATCAAATTAATCCAGAAAAAAACCAAAAATATTTTTCTCATTTAATTAGGTTTACTAACCCTAAAACCTTTTTCTAACACAAAAAATCTTTTTTCACTAACATTATTTTCTCTTATTCACAATTCGATCCTTCTTGCTATATTATTTCAATTCATGTAACTATTCACAGGTTGTAATAGTTAGGACTTTAATTTCTCGCATTTTTTCCAATATTATGTATCTGCTCATGGAATGTAATACCTTAATTAGGGTTTACTTTCCGTACTCCTATTATGTATCTACCCCAAAGCCATGTAATAGCGTAGAATTTACTTTCCGCACTTTACATTTCCGCACTTTATTTTCTGTACATATATTAACTGCTAGTAACTAGGCACGTATGACAAGACTAATTCAATCAAGATAGATCACATTAATCACAAGATAACATATCTGAATACAACACACTCTTCACACATGCACACCCCTTAGGGTATCCTCCCTTGTTACCTTTCGAATACATGGTCATGTCCCTCGAACGTAGGGATATCTTAGCACAGTTGCCTACAAACAATATCATCACAGTCCCATCGAATCAAAGATCATAGTCCCTCGATGACCCTCGATTGTTGCCTACGAATACATGATCTCGTCCCTCGATTGTTGCCTATGAAAAGTGATGATCGTCCCTATGAATATGCTAAGGTATCCTTACATGTTGCCTTCTATGACCATACGATGACCCTTCGAACGTGCCTTTTACATCCAACGGATAGAGTTACCTACCAACTAATGGTATGGATAGCGCTACCCTAAAGGAAAGCAAAATAACATGGAAACGACCATTCTGAGTAGGTAATAAGACTCTTTTTCTTGCTCCAATCAATTCAAAATACTTTTTACACCTCACACTATTTTCAAAATCTTTTCAAACACTTTGTATACCTTCCAGCGTGAATCATTACAAAGTTAAACACTTTTCCAAAACAAAACATTTCCAAACACTTCGTATACATTCCAGCAAGAATCATTACGAAGTCAAAGTGAAATGCTTTTTCAAAAATATCTTTTCAAACACACACACAGAAAGCAATTTATATAGTGAGCTAAGCAATTAAGACCCGTAGATAAATACGGATGGAAAGGGTGCTAATACCTTCCCTTTTCATAACTGCCTCCCGTACTCAGAATCTAACGAAGGTCTTTTCCTGTTCTTTTCACCTTCCCTTAATTGGATAAAAGAAAAGTCGGTGGAGACTCTTGCTATCCGCAACATTTAAGATAAAATGAAAAACAAACAAGTCAGTTCTCCCACCGTATTACAGAACTAGCGACTCTATCGGGGAGACACCCTAAAGAGAGGCTACCTTAGGGTTTTTAGATCACTTTACTGCTTTTTGTTTGATTTGTCTGCTTTATTTTAAGACTTACTTGTATATTATATTTGTGGGGGATCCTACACCCGGATCCAGGTTTCCTTAGGTAAGTAGCAATAAATTGTCGCGACCGTTATGCGTATACTAAAATGATCAAAATGATGGCTACGTTAGTGCGACGCTTTGGATGTCCCGATGCTCCTTATGTTCAGTTGAGGAAAGTATTTGGCGTCTGCATGGTGTCATAAGCACTAACTCAACTTTTAGAACCCTAATTGACCCATCTTGGCCATTAGAAGGTAGTGAGATGGCCGACTTCGGTGTAGACTAAGGTTGGTTAAAACTCGATGCTACGCTCATTAAGATTCGACTCTTGAGATGTTTCGGTCGACCACTTGGTAGTTGTATTGAAATAAAGCCTACGAGAAAGATCAATGATATGAGATTACTAGAACCCGATTACTATTATAGGACAGGTTGAACACACTTAAACTCTGGTAGGGTAGACACCTATACCTCATGCAAGCCTTAAACCTAGGGATATTGTGTGAATTGATTGTGCTTTCTACTTGTTTTAAACATGACATTATGACATTATGACATCATAACATCATAACATTATATCATTTCTAACTTTTTCAAGGACCTAGGGATTTATCGTTGCTCTGTTTTGTAGGAGTTATGGATTCCAAGAAGACTATCCGAATCAACTTCATGGGTATACCTTCTCAACTCAAAGAATTTGTTTCAGAAGTTCCCGATCATGCTCAGTTTATCAAAAGGCATGGTTATCTACTTGACTTAGCTATCTCCGATTTTGAAGAAGATATGATGCACATCATATTCCAGTTCTTCGATCCGAAACATCACTGCTTTACATTCCTAGATTATCAGTTGGTGCCTACATTGGAAGAGTTTTCTAAGCTACTTGGGATACCTATCCTTAATAAGATACCATTCACCGGTTCAGAAAAAGCTTCGAAATACGAAGACATCGCATCAGCGTTACATCTAAAGCGATCGAACATTGAAGCTAATTGGGAAACAAGAAGCGGAGTTAAGGGTTTCTTGCAAAGTTTCTAATAAAGAAAGCTCGAGAATTCCTAAAGGTTGTGAGTTTCGATGCATTCGAAGACATTTTGGCCTTGCTAATCTATGGCTTGGTGATATTTCCTAATCCCGACTAGTTCGTAGACGTAAACACCATCAAGATATTCCTCACTCGTAATCCTGTGCCTAGCGTACTTGGGGACATTCTGCATTCTCTCCACACTCGTATTATCAAAAGACAAGGAACTCTCATGTGTTGCATACCGTTACTTTCCAGGTGGTTTATTTCGCACCTTCCTCAATTAGTAATGAAGAACGAGTAAAGATTGAAGTGGTCTCAAAGGCTAATGTCACTCTCTCATTCAAATATCCGTTGGTGTCTTTTTTCTCAAAAGGACTTCACTTTCATTGAGTGTTGTGGGGAATTCCCTAATGTACCAATCCTTGGCATAAGGGGAGGTATCACTTACAACCCTTCTCTAGATTTACGTCAGTTTGGTTATGCTCGAAGAGATGGTCCTCATGACATGCTTCTCCAAGACATTGTGTTTGACTACGAAAACAATCTCCAAAACTACCGTCGAAGATTTGTGCACGCTTGGGGCATGTTGAAGAAGACTGATACCAAGACTTTGGGGCACAAAAATTCCATTCCCTAGGAACCTTAACTCAAATAGGTGCGAGCTCGAGCTCAAAACCTCATGATGCCGTTTACAGTTGTTCTACTAGTGGTTATGGAGCCTGTTTCTGAAGGTGACGAACCCTACACCATTCTTCATCCAGACATGCCTAATAATTTTGAAGACTTGAAGAGATCATGGATTCAACTTAAAGAAGAAAGAGATACCTTCGTGAAGCAACTCGTTTTTCAAAAATCATTTAAATAAATTTTCAAAAAAACAATGAAATCGCCACCTAATTTTATTTGTTCTAAAAAGAACGGGAAAATATAGATAAAACCCAGAACATCAGATAAGGCGGTCTACATGACCAAAAGAATGGATTCGGGAGTCGGTTACGCAAGAGGAATGTATTAGCACCTCTTACGTCCATCGTACTCGATGGGACCCATTTAGTTCGAAGTATGTTTGTGTGTGTGTATTCGCTAATTTCTAAATTATAAATAAGAAAGAAAAGGGATTTGTTTGTTATTATTTTGAGTTTGACACGGTTTCGAAACCGCGTGCCTACGTATTCCCTCGTGCAATGGGAAAGTCAAAACTCCGTAGTTCTTGTTGAAAATGTCTTGGATTGTTTGTATTGATTTTTAGAAGAAAATGTTTTTGATGACCGCGTATGAGCGGAAAAAGATTTGAATGGGTTGAATTGATTTTAATTGTAGATGACAAGTACCAAAATGTTAGGCTATCATCTAACGATTCAATACTCGAGATTGGTGAGGGGACTCGGCCAATCATCTCTCATCCAAAATCTTTATTATGAAAAGGTGAGGTGAAACAAAGTTCACTTTTATTAAGTGTATGGAATAAAAGTATTTAAGTCGTTAGGCTATCATCTAACGGCCCAAATACTTTAAATTTAATTAAATCGTCGGGCTATCATCCAACAATTTAATTAAATTCCATAGCACTAGATTTTTTGTTTTAGAACATGGATTTGAAGTTTCTCAATTTATTAGGCTATCATCTAATCAACTAGAAACTTCGATTCGTTTTAATCGTTAGGCTAACATCTAACTATTAAAACAAATATTATCCAAATGTTCTCTTTTTTGTAGAAAAATTGATTTTAAAAAAAAAACAAGTTCAATTAATTGTTTTGATTTGAAAGTGTTTTGAAAATTTCGGCGTTGGACGTAGAGAAGTGAAGTTTCGGGTTATGATTAACCAAGTATGTGGACTTGATTAACCTCGTGAGGATAGGTGCTCCTATCCACAACCATGAGACCCTGGTGCATGGTTATTGGTATGTGGACCAATTATTTTTTCGGGTTATGATTAATCAAGGCAACGAGGGCCTTGACTAACCTCGTGAGGATGGCCATGCCCATCCTCAACCATGAGACCCTTAGAGAATTTGGTGTGGGTAACCAAAAAGGAGAGATCGGAGACGTTGTTTCTTTTTATGTTAATTAGTGAGTGGAGTGCACAATCGCGTAATAAACATACAAGCGAATAACATAATAAACCGGATAATAAAAAAAAGTAAATTAACACACAATACAACCGAAATTTAAATAATTATTAGGATAGATTTTTTCTACTTGATAAAAAATCAACTAATAATTTAATTGATAATTTAGCAAATAAAAAATATCTTATACTAATTATTATTTAATACATCAATATAAAAAAAACTTGCATAATAATAAAATAAAGAGAGAGTTAGAAATGGGCCTGATTGGTGCTTTAAATCTGGGGGTGCGAACAACAAACTGAGCTCAAGCCCAAAACAATGCTGGATTTTGTATGAGCCATTCCATGAAGCATAGTGTGGTCCACCATTCTGGAACGTTAGCTCTGGATTTTGATAGATCTGATGGCTATGAAGGAGGGTGCAAGATTGCTACCATGTGTGTACCTGCATTAGATTTCGAATAAACCATACAGACGGTGACAAGTGTCACCGCCTGGACTAACCAACAAGGCTTACTCTAACTATTCTATTAAACTATGTATTAACCTTGTTTTTTTAGGTGAATAATAATAATAAACTAAATATAACCTTTTAATAAATAAATAATAATAAAAAAACTTAAGCTTAAATTATATTTACTGATCTGTTAATTAACTAAATGGTCACAAAAACTAATTATAAACTTAATCTAATTAACCCAAATAAAAAAACGTATTATCCTATTAACTAAAACTAAACTAAAAAAGGGTAAAATATAATCCTAATCCTAAAAAAAAACAAAACAAAATTGAAAGAGAGGGTCAGACCCTCATCTGTCTTCGACCATTCGCTTCTCTCGATCTCTTCGTCTCTCTCGCTATTCCCAGAAAGCTCGCTCTCTCTCTCACGCGATCTCTCATCTATCTCACTCGCGATTCTTTATTGGACTCATCTCTCTTGCTCACGATTCACCGTGTTCCTCTGTTGCTCACGATTCCTCTCCTCGCCGCTATCTCTCGAACTGTTACTCTCTCTGTCTCACAACGATCTGTTGCTCTCTCTCTGCTATTGCATGTTCTGATTTTTGAAAACTGTTTTAATCTGTGTTTCTGCTTACAGATTGGAAATGGAAAGGGGGTGAAACCCTAACTCCTATTTGGGCTAAATCGGTGATGCTCTGAGGGAAACCTAATGATGGAAATACAACAATACGAAAAGAAAAGAGGCTATGGTGATGATTCAGAGGTCGAAACGACGGCGGACGACGGTTTACAACCGCAACCCCGGTGAGACCAATCCATTTACCTTAAACTCTGCTTTTGTTGCTTCGGTTTCTTGCCTTTCTGAAGGGTCTTTATTCGGAAAATGATGATAGGGTTGTTAGGCTCTTGCTGTATGTTAGGGTTCTTTATGGAAAATTAGGGTTTTCAGCCGTTTTAGGGTTTGTTGTGTGAACAGTAGGCTCTCCCCTGGTTCTTGTGTCTTCAATGCTTATATATTGTCTCAGTTAGGGTTTTGCTGGACTTTGGCTATTCTGATTTTACAAGAAAGAGGCCTTGCGAAAATGCTTGATGGGCTTCCAACACTTGCATTGGGCTGATGATTTTTGATTAACTTAGGCTGTAGATGCTGTTGGGTTGCCATATTTTTGATTATGTTAGGCTGTAGATGCTGTTTATGGTAAAATATTGACCGAAATGGTACCTGTCCTTGCTGCCCTGTGTAAAGTTTCTGTACTATGATGCCATGCTGAGTTATATTTGGTTTTCTTCCTTTTTACACCTCCTATTGTGAACCAAGAATTAAAATTCTTGAGGATTTGTAGTAGCGAGTTCATGGCCGATGAAAGGACTTTACAGTTCCGAGGCCTTGTTGGTTACGATCGAAACCCTTGCAACCTGATTCCGAACAAAAGATCCTAATGATGAGATAAAAAAATGCATTGTCTTGTATTTTTTGCTTATGTTTATGTTTGGATTCTTTGATCATTTGCTAATCATTTCCTTTCTTGTTTCATGTAACTCGGGCATTGGATTGACGAAAGCAAAGTGGCGAGGATGAACCATGGTGTGGCTTTGGCACAACATTCAAGCATGGAGGAATGGAGACTTGAAGGAATCGGAGGGAAGGCTTGAAAATGAAGTCGAAGACATATCCATGAAGAAACTTGCAGCTTGGAGGATTCGCAAATAGTTTAGGATATACTAGTATTATAGGGACCTTGTAACTTGTATTTAAAGTTTTGACAAGTTGTAATACACGAATCTTGACTTGTTCTTGCATTTTTGTATAAATAAAACATTAGAGTAATTTGAAACTCTTGAAATTTCATGAACACAAGATTTGGTAATTATGTATCAACATGAGTCTTAGTTTTAGATCTTCAAATAATATCAATGCGATCTTCATCGTTATAGCAATTGTAGATGAAAGTTGGAAATCCGTCATGCACCAAATATTATTAAAATCTGTCATAAACTAACATTAATTTGGTTGAGACACACCATGTCGAAATGTTGATTAGAATATGCGCCCAATTCCAAATTAATCCATAACCCCAATCCGTAGTCTTGAATCAAACGAGTAGTAACACAGTTGTTGTATTTTTAGAGCTTGAATCCTTTAGTATGTGAAACTTGAGAATTAAACTCTTCTTGATGCAAAGATGGTTTGATGACTTGGATTTTTAGAAATACTTGAATTCCTTTGAAGTTCCCGGCCATAAAGCTTTCCTGTTTACCCATTCATGTAGAAATTCGGAGCCCTTTGCCATTTGAAACAAAAGTCGAAACTCTAAGTTTCAAATAAAGTTATTGATTCAAAACCTTAGCCAACTTCACGATTTCGTGATTCTTTAAGAATTGAGCGATAGATTCCACTTGAAATTAATGGGATTATCACCGCATTTGCAAATCGAAACATATTCGGTAGTAGAGAAAGATTTGAAACCAAACGAATTTCATAAAGAAACTTCTAACTTTTCATTGAATGCCTTGAATCTCGCAAGCGATGAACGTGACTAGAAAAGATCTAAACATGTGGAAACTTGGACATTCTTGAATCTTGTAAGCAATTACTCTGGATGAGTATTTTCACACATGCCATACGTCACTCTTGCCAAAAACAAAACAACGTTGACGAGCAAGCCAAATGAACAAAAACTCGAACTGTTGATCAATAATCAGATAATCATAATCCACCCTCTTACTTCTTGAAGAACGAACTAAATAATCAGAAGAAGACCAAGGCATCAGACTTTGCAGAGTAAAATCTCGAACCACCAGCAAATCCTAAACTCGTGATGAACTGATCTCTTGAACCAGGAAGCAATGATATTTAATGCAACAAAACTTCAATAGTTCCATCAAGAAAGGATAAAATTCATTGTTTAAACCTCGTCGTTTTCAAATATCTTAGATTGGTTGAAAGCACCACGTCTTTTCTGCTCAAAGGAAGATGTCAGGAAGTCAACTCCAACCCGTAACCATAGAACTAGTGGTATGAATGCATGTGAATGTTATGATAAACGTGAAGCCTAAACCAGATAAAATCGAGATAGGAAGGCAAATTTTGGGGTGCAACACTTCGAAGCTCAATGGCATGCAAGCGAGAAAAAGTACTAGAGTTGACAAAGCTACTTCACGAGGAGCGAAGCATCAATACCTACTTCAACACAAAGAGGAAGAGTCCATGGGAGACCTAAGCTCTAGGAATTTTCTTTTTATTTGTTTAAACTTTCTTTTGTACTTGCTAAAATTAAACTAATAAAAAGTTTGTTCGTGCTTGTTTAACAAATTTAAATTCCTAAGGTCCTTGAAAACATTGCATTGTATAACATTGCACATCATGGCATAACATTTCATAACAGGTATATTAAAGACCGGTTTTCTTATTCTCTCGCTGTTTATTTCAGCAGAAATGGCTCTTGAATAGACTGTCAAGGATCTCCAGGCTCAGAACGCCAAATTCTAGGAGATGTTCACCAATTTGGTCCAAGGCCAGAAATATTTGAAGAAGCTCATCACCATAAAGAAGAAGACTATTGGTATTCTTAACATGGGAAGAAATAACAACGGTCCAATCAAGGTGGTAAGACAGCTCGAATTCTCAGACAAGAGCAATGAAACTGAAGGAAGTATCAAGAACAACGAAGGAAGCCATCGTTAGTCTGAAAACGAAGAGGAAGACTATGTGAGCAAGCAATATCCTCCTGACAACGAAAAATACAAGCAACTTGAAGACCGTCTGAATGCTGTGGAAAATATGAAAATGTCAGGGCTGAACTTTGATGATCTGAGTCTTATTCCTGGTGTGGTAATTCCCCGCAAGTTCAAAGTTCCTACCTTTTCTAAGTATGATGGCATCTCTTGCCCGAAGCTGCATCTGAAGTCCTATGTTCAGAAGATCCATCCTCATACTAAAGACAGGAAATTGTGGATCCATTTCTTTCAAGAGAGTTTATCCAGAACTTAGTTGGAGTGCTATTATCAGCTAGAGAGTACCCACATTCAAACCTAGAATGACTTAACAGATGCTTTCTACAAGTAGTACCGGTGCAATGTTGAATTGGCACCCATCCGCATGCAACTACAGAGCATGTCTATGGGTCGTGATGAGAAGTTCAAAGAGTATGCCCAAAAATGCAGAGATTTAACAGGCAGAGTTCAACCACCCTTGTCCAATACGGAGTTGGTTGACATGTTTATAGGAACACTGACAAACCCATTCTTTAATCATCCGATTGGAATCTCTTCAGCCGGATTCACCAAGCTGATATGGACAGGTGTTGCACCCCAAAATTTGCCCTCCTATCTCGATTTTATCTGGCTTAGGCTTCGCATTCACCTGCATACGCGTCCATTAGGTCCTTAGCATTAAACAGACATTCATCCATTGCATATGCATCATTTTGTCGTATTTAAATTGACCAAAAGTTAGTTTAAATCGATATTTGCATCGTTTTATAATTATAAAATACCCGATATTTCACTTCATTCATTTTTATCTTCTTACCTATTTATTGTATCATTTTAAGTTGATTATATGTCGATGATATCAATATTTCGATTTTACAAACAGACTGTTAAAAGCGATTCGACACTGTGCGGAAAATTAGCGGGAAAAATATTTCAAACTTTCGCCTCTAACTCACTGTTTTATGAATCTACGTGTCGCGTAGATCATGAAAATGTGATCTCTCTAATTTTTCGATACATTTCGAAGTTTTGTTTTTAACCGTAAGTGTTTTAAAATCAGGTATTCTTCATTATCGTTTTATTTCAATTTTAATTATTTCAATAATTTTTCTTTAATCTATGAAATTCGTAATTTACTTTAATGTACTCATTTTAATTTTTCGGATAATTTATTGTCCGAACTTTTATCATTTTAACAATTTTAGGTGTTCATTTTTATTTCAAAAAATCAAACAAAAAATACTATCGGGCTTATTAAATTTTATCAATTTCATTTTTAGGCCCATTTTATGATTAAGAGTAATTTTGGCATTTGAAAAAAATATTGAAAACCCTAATTTATTGGGTATATATATGTGTTATATTACTATTGAAAGGGGGGCCAAAAATGGAGAAAAGGATCAAAATTGAGAGAGGCGGAGGTGGCTTAGGGGATCAGAAAAATAAATTCGCTTTCTCTTCATTTTCCAAAACAGAACATTCCTTGGTTTCCTCTCATTGAACCAACCTTAACTCCATCATAAACCCTCATCTCATACTTCCCTCCGTAAAACCCAGCTCCATCCGCCACCGCCATTTCCTTCAACTCACCTTAAACCTTCGTTTCCTCTCCATCTCCACTCACGCCCTGCTACCCACCGAAACAACCATACACTCCTCGCCGTCGCCGTAATCTCACCCTTACTCATCTTCCTCAACCTTCCGTTGTAAACCCCCTTCCGCAGCTATCTCCTTCATTCCTTAACCACCTCAAACATCCTCTCCTTTATCATCCATTCCCTCGTCTCTGTACATAACCCTCCGTTCCCTCCGTCCGCTGCCATACCTCAATCGCCGCCGTAAGCTCTCATCTTCACCTTCCTCATGCTCTCACCGAACAACACCTCTGTTCATTTTCTTCACCCACCGTGACCTCCCTCTCTTCACACCTTCAAATCGATGTTAACCTTCATATCCGAATCTCCACACCTCCGTCTTCTTCGCTACCAACCCAACTGCCACTCTCACCTTTGTCCTTCTTCACGCCGTAAACCCTCTCTTACCGTCACCCATCACACCATCTCCACATCGCCTACAGCCTATACTCCCTTTTCCAAACAGAGGCTCCGTCCTCAATCGTCCCTCACAGTCGCTTCTGTCTCACCTTCTCAGCCACCACCGAAACCCCAACTCCATCGCCGCTTTCAACCATCGCATCTTCCTCTTCATTCTCTCGCAATTCATCTTCCTCACAGTAACCCCATCGCAAAACCCTCTGTTTCTTCATCTAATCTCAGCCATCGTAAAACTCCCCGCCGTGTCCAATCTCCGTCTCGTCCTCTGTTCTCCTTCTGCCGTAACTTCAACTACCACCCTTCAACCGTTCTGCAACCTAATCCTCACTGCCAGCCTTCCGTTCCAGTTCCTCCGTCTGTTGCATTCTGCCTTGAGATGGCTTTATGTTATCCATAAGCTGAAGTTCCTCTGAGTTTTGAACTTCAAGAAAGTGAGAAATAAGGAACAATTAGAAGCCAGAAGTTTGGTTGAATCAAAGGAAGTTATCGGAGAAGCTCAAAAGGCACCAGCACAGTTCCCTACTGCATTTTTGTGACGAGTTCGACATTTATCGGTAAATTCTATATCACTATGTTATGCTGCTTGTTAAATTGTTAAACTATGACAATTCTATGAATATAGTTTAGGAACGTTTAATTTGATTCACTGTCATTTGTGAAAGACAAATCAGTTTTGGTTTGTATTGGTTACGAAGTAAATCTGTGTTTGATTCTGGCTGATAGTGTTTGTCTTGAAAGTGTCAGAATTTGGTAAAACTATTGTATCATATGCCGTGTCGTTTACATAGGTTGAAGTTTGTTATTAGCACCATGATAGTGTTCTGTTTTGATTTCGATTCAAATTTTGATGCGTTAATTTTGATTCAAGTCTGATCAATGTTGTGGTTTATCGGTGCTAAAAATGCAAAGTTCTTAATGTTAGATTGTGGCAGAATTTGCTTGTGATACCATGCCATTGTGCGAATTTTTTATGCTTAAAGTCGTGATAACAAACGTTGAATGAACTATTATGTTTATGTCATGATTCCTTTTGTGTTGTTGGATCAATTTGAAAGCTATTTCGATCATGTGCTGCTGTTCGCAATTCAATTTGTTTTTCGAATGATAAGATTCGGTTATAATGTCAAGTTGCGTTTCCGTTTGTGTTGAACCATTTGAGATGATTTTATGAAGCATGTTTAGGTTCACGTAGTTGCTGCCCTAATTTGGTTTTAAAGGTTGAGAGCTTATTGTGAATTCTATTATTCTTATCTTGAGCTTGGATTGTGTAAAAGTCGAGTTATTGATTTGTGAATTGAGAATCATAATATTGTTTGATTGTGTTTGATGTTGAATATGATTAAATCGAATTCTTTTTAAGTATCATTAAGTTTGTGTAGCGGCTGCCCGGGTTGGTAAGTGTTTGATAATGTAAGTTGCCTTTGAATTCATGTGGTTTTGATCGATATGTTGAGTGTTTCTTAATATCGAAGCTGCCCATTTAATGTCGTTGATTTTGGACAGTTTTAAATCCATTCTGCTATGCTTCGAGTTTGTTAGAACAATAACAATACATGCTAAGCTATTTTCTTTTGTATTATCATTGAGTTGTGTAATTTGATTGAATCGATTCTTGAAGATTAATTCGGCTATTTCCTTTGTGCTAAACATGTTTGGTTCGAATTTTGGGGTATAATGATACATGTATAGCTGCTGCCCGGATTCATGGTGTTTGTTTGATTCATTTTGAAATAGTGTTGATGATGCTTTTGTTTCGTTTGTGCTTTAAATCGGTTATAGCATAGTATCGTGGTTGCCATCGATTTTTGAACTTATTTGAAAAGAATTCCAATGTATGTTTTAAGTTTGTACATGGCTGCCCGGTTTGGTAAGTGGTTGAAATACGCAAGTTAGTTGATGATTTGTGGTTGATTAAGTTTGTCTTAACATTTGCTTGCGTTTGCCTTTGAGTTTATGTGGTTTTGATCGATATTTTGAGTGTTTTCCTAAGATAATAGTTGCTGTCCGTTCCGGTTCATGTGGTTTAAATGGGTTTAGAACTCAATTTTCCATACTTCGATTGATTAATAGCTTGAGTTCTTTGGGTAGTCCATTTGTGAATCGATAATCATGGATAAATTCTTGATTCTTGAATTGTTCATTCATTCATATAAGTTGCATCCGATTTTAATATCTTGCTCATCAACCATGTTTACCTTATTGCCATTTCATTTCGATTCTATTACACACTATGCTACTAACATGTTTGCTATTTGTGAAGGCATTCAAGAAAAGTCCGATCATCATTTCCTCTTAGCATATATACTTTTCTTCTTCCAATTACATTCTTATTATTGTTGTTCCATCATTAATATCTAGTAACATCATTTTATTTTTGTAAATACAAAATACATAATATCTTTCTTATTATATTTAGTATTGTAAATACAATTATACTACTTTTATTCATATATTTTATTTGGTTTATTTTATAAATTCAATTACATTGTAATTATTACTTTTGTGTTACGATTTCGAATTGGAATTTAATTCAACCTTCGAATGAATTTGAACGCAAATATATCCATTCTTTGCATAGTTTTTGTTTATATCTTGAATGATGTAGGAACCTTCATTTGGTATTCATCCGATGCATCAAGCCTTGTCCGATCTTGAAGACTACCCGAAGCTCAATTCTTTCACCGCATAGAAGCTATTTAATTATTCAAACTAATTCAATTTGGTTGTAATAGCTTAGGATTTATTTCCTTGTGTGCTCTAATCATCGTATAATCACGCGTTTATCATATTAGAACACATAGCCTCCTCTTGGGCTCTTCATCAAAGAAGCAGGTAAACATACACAATGCACACCTGCACACATTTATAGTTTGGTCCTGGGCTTTTCTACAGCGACAACTATTCGATCGATTGTTCCAATCGGTCGTTTAGAATACTAGTGTCACGCTAGTCCCACTTTTAGGAGCATACACAAAGCCACTTTGTATGGGCTCGCTTGTTTTCCTAATAACCCCTAAAACACTTTCGAATTAAATTAATTAATTGAATTTGTTTTCTAAATCAATTTTTCAACACACTTTCAAGTCAAAAAAACATAGTGTTATGCTACTTAATTAAATTGTTAGAGGTTCGCCCAACGATTTAATTAAAATGTAAAATATTTGGGTCAGAGGGTAACCCAATGACTTGAATACTTTATTCCATACACTTGAACATTTAAAACACTTTCATATTAAATTAATTAATTGAATTTGTTTTCTTTAAATCAATTTTTCTACAAAACCAAAAAAAAAACATAGTGTTATGGTCCTTGATTAAATTGTTAGAGGTTCGCCTAACGATTTAATTAAAATGTAAAGTATTTTGGCCATTAGAGGGTAACCCAATGACTTAAATACTTTATTCCATAACACTTAATAAAAGTGAATTTTGTTTCACCTCACCCTTTTCATAATAAAGATTTTGGATGAGAGAAGATTGGTTGACCTCAATCACCAATCCGAGTATCGAATCGTTAGAGGATATCCGACGTTTTGGTACTTGTCATCTACCATTAAAATCAATTCAACCCATTCAGATCCTTTTTCGCTCATATGCGATTATCAAAATTAAAAACATTTTCAATTAAAATCAATACAACCAATTCAAACATTTTCAACCAGAACTACGGAGTTTTGACTTTCCCATTGCGAGGGAATACGAGGCACGCGGTTTCAAAACCGTGTCAAACTCAAAATAATAACAAACAAATCCATTTTCTTTTATTTATTCATGACTTAGAAATTAGCGATTACACACACACAAACACATTTCGAACTAAATGGGTCCCATCGAGTACGATGGACGTAAGAGGTGCTAATACCTTCCTCTTGCGTAACCGACTCCCGAATCCATCCTTCTTGGTCTTGTAGACCGCCTTATCCGATTTTTGTGGGTTTTATCTATATTTCCCCGTTCTTTCTAGAACAAATAAAATTAGGTGGCGATTTCATTGTTTCGAAAATTCATTTTAAATGATTTTTGAAAATCGAGTTGCTTCAGTTGGCGACTTCACTGGGGAAAAATTTTTTAAAACCTTTTTTTGACTAAGCGAGTCAACCCTAGTTTAGTTCTTCGCATGTTTGTGTGTTTGTTTATCGCTTTCTTCTTTAAGCTTATCTATTATTTATTTGCTTATTTTCCTCTATACTTTGTATATTGTTTTGTTGATATATTATTGTGATGGGAATTCATGGGCATTGTTACATAGATAAGCCCACTACCCAGGCTTCTAGGTCACCTTTTAGGAATAGAGGGGTTGCGTAGCCTAGGTCCACTTGACTCCATTGTCTTGTTGGCCCGAAGCGAAGACTCCGACTTAGAGTTGGTTGTTTTAAGGAGGTTGTTGGCCCGCGATATCGCAGGACATCAATCTTTGGACAAATGACCTATAACTCTAAGTTTGTTCATGTTGTCCTAACCGAGACCAAACGCTCAAATTTTGGATTTCGAGCATCCCGTTAAGAGCCGTTTCTTGGGGTATACTTTTACAAATACTATCGCCATGTAGGTCTCTCGCGCGATGATAGTGTTTGTCAAAAGGGGATCTGAGACCCCAAGAAACATTTAGCAAAAAAACATTAGAACCACCTTGTTCGGGATTATTGGGTAGAAGCCTAGAGCTATCCTATCGTAGGAGCCCACATAAATAAGTTGTTCTAATTACCAATATCCTTCCTGATTCACGTCTCTGTGAACCTGTTATTATCATCATGTTGCATTCCATTTGCATCAATCATCAAAAGAGTTTATTTCTGTTATCATCCATGCATCGTCATGCATTTCATTCATTTCAATCAAAGGACTCATTTCAACCTGGCTTCTTATTTCTAATCTCAAGACTACAAGACTGATTTCCTGACATCGCCGTCATCATGGATCAACTTCAGGAAAGTGTGGCTACGATGAATACTCATACAGATACCCAGATGGATCAATTCATGGAGGTTATCCAGAACATCGCCATTGGACAAGAAGAGCTAAAGCAAGTTGTTCGGAGATCCGAAGTTGTTACTACTGATCATGTTAATCCACCAGGTGTTAATCTTAACCACATAGAGGTCCTTTCAAATCAAAATGTCAGAAACACCGTTCAAATGCACGTCAATGGAACTCCTCACTGTGAGGATATCTTTGAGTCTTCGTTTGATACCTTCAGGTTTCCGATTGAAGAGTCTGAGTCTGAGAAAAAGCTTCACCTCTTTGAGAAAAGGATGAAAGCTATTGAGGGTCGTGATTCCCTTGGTTTAGACGCCCCTAGTTTGTGCTTGGTGCCTGATATCAAAATTCCTGCAAAGTTCAAAATTCCCAATTTCGAGAAGTATAAGGGTACCTCTTGTCCGATTACTCACATTAAAGCCTACTGCAATAAGATGGCTCCCTATGCGGAAAATGACAAGCTCCTCATGCACGTTTTTCAAGATAGCCTCAGTGGAGCATCTCTCGAATGGTACACTCAGCTTGAACGAACTCACATTCAAACTTGGAAAAATTTGGCTGAAGCTTTTGTCAATCAGTACGACTATAATAAGGACATGGCTCCCACCAGAATTCAACTCCAAGGTTTAACTCAAAAGACTGAAGAATCTTTCAAAGAGTATGCGCAGAGATGGAGAGAATTAGCTGCTAGAGTTCAACCTCCTCTTTTGGAACGAGAACTCATTGAGATGTTCTCCAATACCTAGCAAGGCCCCTATCTGATTGCTGGATGTACTTCTACATTTTCACACCTGGTTGTTGTAGGGGAACGAATTGAGCGTGGTCTTAAGATGGGTAACATTCAGGATGTTGCTATTGCTTCTGAATTTTCATAGCAAATTGATGAAGAGGCAAGTACAATTTCCGAGGACGAGGAAGAAGCTCCTGTTTACCTTCCATTTCAGATTCCTAATCAAGTGACGAAAGCTAATTCTAATCAGTGTGCTCCACAAATCTGTGTTGCAACTGTCTGTCAAACACCCGTTCAGTATGCTCCCCAGCAGCGGAACGCTCCTCAGCAACAAACTTATCGACAAAGTCGTCAACAGCGAGGTGGGAAGAATCTGATAAGGCCAAGAAAAGTGCATGATCCAATCCCTATGCCTCATCGTGAGTTGCTCTCTCACCTGCTCCAACATTCTTTGGTGGAGTTAAAGGAGCTCAGGATGCCTCCTTTTCCATATCCTTTGGGATATGATCCTGATGCTTACTGTGAGTTCCATTCTGGGGCACCTAGCCATACAATTGAAGGATGTAATCTTTTCAAAGGCACAGTTCAAAAACTCATTGATTCCAAAGCCATCACGTTCATTCCAGAGGGCCTACGCATCAATTGAACTCTCTTTTGACTCAGTGAACGTCACAACTACAAAGTGCATCTTCTGAAGCAAGAAATCCATACGGAGACCAGTCTCCTCAACATGGAGATTTCTAGTTTCATCTTGCATGCTCATTTGTAATTTTTCTTGTTTTGTTCAGCACTTTCTTGTATGCAAAACATGCTCATTTCTGAATACTAATCATAATGCATTGAATATGTTTGTCTTGAATTGATCCATTCGCTATCACTCTTATTTGTTTTACTATGCTTTTGATATTCAACTCTTATTAATAAAGCAACACCTCTGTAGGGAGGATGACGAACAATTTACCAAGAATCTCAAACATTATGCTTTCGAGTAAAAACCCTGCTAATGATGTACAGGCCTTGTTTCAAATTCCCAAACACCGGAGATATAAGGGAGTGAAACCCTCGTTAACCCCTTTTGAGCCTCGAAGTAGGAGTTTCTTTTCTATTTAGAAAAAACCCTCATTTTTTTTAAAAACCTGGGGCAGGGTAGTGTTCAGTTAACCCGATCGAGCCTTCAAAACTCATAAAGAGTGCACATCCAAGGATACAACAATGGTTATCCTTCAAAAGGTCGAGGAAAGTCAAAACCACAATGGTCAACCCTCATCATCGTTGAAATCAATAGATGACGATACCATAATTGTTATCTTTCATCCGCCAAGGATTCAAGCAGTCACTATCACCTCCAATCAAACAAAGATGGAAGATCACACGACTTGTCCAAAAAAAAGTGATAAAAAAATGATGACAAAAAGCCCGCTAAGTCGAAACCTCATAATAAGTCGCTTAGGCAAAAATGGCAAAAAAAAAAGGGGATTACAAAACAAAATAAAATCCTCAGCAAAAGAACAAAGTCGTATGTAAGACACCAAAAGTAAAAAGGTGAGTGATTGTCGTGTTCAAGAAACCTCAGTGGTTCCTCAACTGCATCATAAACTTCTCTCAAGAGATGAATGCTTGCATCAAGTTATCTGAACCTAGGATTGAAGAACATCACGGAGAATGGGAGGGCACCAAATATTTTGAGCCTAAAAATCTTTTTTTCTAAAAACCCGTGAACCAAGCCACATTACAACCCTTGAAAGTCCTAATTGAAGCATGGGTTAATTCGAAAGCAAAATTGTTACGAGAATACAGTAACCTGACTCCTTGGAGGCTTGCTAAACATTTGAGTTGGTATCACTCAATCTTTTACAAAAAATTCAATGTTTCGACATCTTTTCAATAAAATTTTCTTTAACTTCAAGACAAACATGAAATTTGCATTAGAATTATCATTCGTAGAATAAAACATTCTTTGCATATAGATAAGTGTTTAAACATCAAGTGAGCTTGCATAATGAGCATCAGATGGATAATTTGATTGTCCTGAAGGACATATTGCTTCAAGTTTTTGATTGAGCACCAAGCAGCTCGAGTTGAGGAGTGAGGTTGTGAAGTAGCCTACTTTCAAGATGTATGTTAATCACCCTGAGTAGGTGATATCTTCAAAGTTCCGCCAATATGGGGCATTTATGTCGAGATTCGAAGAATCTCTCAAAGTGTTGAACAATCAAGGGCATTCATCCGAGCATGGTTGAAACCTTCTTTACCTTTGGTTAGTCAGGGGCAATGTTTCCAAGTTTATAATATTGGGGCAGATTATCTTGATGGTACAGATCTCAGAAAGCTTTCTCGAGGCTATTTTCTTCAAAATCCCTACAAACTGGGGCAAAGCATTATGCAGGGTCATTCCTCCACCTCATAATTAATCAGGTCAAGTCCAGGCGCAAGCTAAACAACCGTTGAGTTTGAATGGCATGTCAGGAAGTCAGGATCGTCATCCTCAGCTCATCAGAGATCTAAGTCTGTATTGGATTTTCTCCATCAGAAGTTAAGGATCATTATCTCTAATTCCTGGTTATTGGTTTCCTTCAACAGAAGTCAGAAGGCGAGATTCTATCCATTGAGTTCCAACAGATGTCTTTGCTTCGACACATTGCATATAGTAATCATCATTGTAGTGTTTCGCATTTTCTGCAGATTTTGTTATGCAAAGATTTTGGAATGAAGGCGTGATACGCCTGAGCTTTGGTCACCGACAAAGCTTATTTCCTCTCCAACAAGAGTTATCTATGGCATATGTGTGCCCTTGGACGTTATCATTCTTTCCACGACGCGGAAGATCGCAAAGAGCGGCTTTCACCAGCAAGATCATTTTCAGAGGCTCACCTGTACCAGAAGATGTTGTCGACTCCTCTTATGCAAGAGCTTGAAATCCTGAGTTGCTGAAGTTAGGAACTCTACGCAACAAGATTGTCATCCCTGATGAATGTCAATCTCTAAGAGTTACTTCCCCAGTGATGTTGATCATTGAAAGATGATACTTCTATTCTACAATCCCCTTGTCGGAGACCAGACTGTCATCTCTTAGATGAAGACCAGATGAGTTATATTCAATTCATGGATGGTTTTTGCTCCCTCGGCAGCTCACAATTGCCTTTAGTCCCGGGGTGAAATATTAAAACATGCATCATTGCATTGCATAGCATCCTCATAATGCGTAGCATTTCCATTGATATGGAGCATTACGCCAAAAGATAATAAATATCAAAACATGCATCATTGCATTGCATAACATCCTCAAAATGCGTAGCATTTCCATTGATATGGAGCATTACGCCAAAAAATAATAAATATCAAAACATGCATCATTGCATTGCATACCATCCTCAAAATGCGTAGCATTTCCATTGATATGGAGCATTACGCCAAAAAATAATAAATATCAAAACATGCATCATTGCATTGCATAGCATCCTCAAAAAATGCGTAGCATTTCCATTGATATGGAGCATTACGCCAAAAAATAATAATCTTAAACATGCATCTAAGCATAAGCCAGATTAAAGTGTTTCTCGAGTACCTTTTGCGTCTCCGAAGAAAAGTCTATCCATAAAAAAATCCCAAGTGGTATTCCCAGTCAGAGTTCCCTCAAGAATTTCTTCTTCTTGTTGTTATCTGCATTTTTGACCCCGTGTCGGTCTCCTACACCGTTCAATTCAATTCAATTACCAAGCGTCTTACTTTTTACAAATTCTTATTTTGGTGTTCTTACCCGTGTTTGCCTCTGTCGTTAGAGTGTGAGTAAGAGTCGGTGTCTAACCTTTCTTGCTCCTCGGTTATTTGAGTATCCATACTTGGTGTGTGGTAATTCATATAATTGCCGCTCTTGAAGAATTACACCTCGGCCTGAGGGATATTGTATTTCTTGCATATTTGCAAACTTTCAAAATCCAACGTAGCTCAGCAATCCTTGCTAGAGTCTTTTTTTGGTTGGCCTCTTTCCCCGTGAATTCGTCTTCGATCGACGATTTTACCATTCCATATATCTTCTCCCCAGTGAGTCTGCTCCAGTCGGTCTCCTTCTTGTGTGTGTCTAATATCTTTACCTGACATATACTCCCGTTTGTTCTCATTTTTGATCTGCGAAGCAACTTATTGAAGTATGCTCGTTCCAAAGATCTATGAGTTCTTACCTTTCGATCTGCAAGCAACTTATTGAAGTATGCTCGTTCCAAAGGTGCATCGGTTTCATTTTGATCTGCTGAAGCAACTTATTGAAGTATGCTCGTCCAAAGATCTATGAGTCCTTACCTTTCGATCTGCGAAGCAACTTATTGAAGTATGCTCGTCCAAAGGTCCGTCTGGTTTTGTTTTGATCTGAAGCAACTTATTGAAGTATGCTCGTTCAAAGGTCCGTCGGTTTTGTTTTGATCTGCGATGCAACTTATTGAAGTATGCGTTCAAAGATCTACTGTTCTCATTTTGATCTGCGATGCAACTTATTGAAGTATGCTCGTTCCAAAGATCTATGAGTTCTTACCTTTCGATCTGCGAAGCAACTTATTGAAGTATGCTCGTCCAAAGGTCTGTCGGTTTCGTTTTGATCTACGATGCAACTTATTGAAGTATGCGGCTCCAAAGATCTACTGTTCTCATTTTGATCTGCGATGCAACTTATTGAAGTATGCTCGCTCCAAAGATCTATGAGTCCTTACCTTTACGATCTGCGAAGCAACTTATTGAAGTATGCTCGTTCAAAGGTCCGTCTGGTTTTGTTTTGATCTGCGATGCAACTTATTGAAGTATGCGCGTTCCAAAGATCTACCTGTTCTCATTTTTGATCTGCGATGCAACTTATTGAAGTATGCTCGTTCCAAAGATCTATGAGTCCTTACCTTTCTGATCTGCGAAGCAACTTATTGAAGTATGCTCGTTCCAAAGGTCCGTCTGGTTTTGTTTTGATCTGCGATGCAACTTATTGAAGTATGCGTTCCAAAGATCTACATCATTTTGATCTGCGATGCAACTTATTGAAGTATGCTCGCTCCAAAGATCTATGAGTTCTTACCTTTCGATCTGAAGCAACTTATTGAAGTATGCTCGTCCAAAGGTGCGGTTTCGTTTTGATCTGCGATGCAACTTATTGAAGTATGCTGCTCCAAAGATCTACTGTTCTCATTTTTGATCTGCGATGCAACTTATTGGAGTATGCTCGTTCCAAAGATCTATGAGTTCTTACCTTTCTGATCTGCGAAGCAACTTATTGAAGTATGCTCGCTCCAAAGGTCCGTCTGTTTTGTTTTGATCTGCGATGCAACTTATTGAAGTATGCGCCCAAAGATCTACTTCTCATTTTTGATCTGCGATGCAACTTATTGAAGTATGCTCGTTCCAAAGATCTATGAGTTCTTACCTTTCGATCTGCAAGCAACTTATTGAAGTATGCTCGCTCCAAAGGTGTCGGTTTCGTTTTGATCTGCGATGCAACTTATTGAAGTATGCGCTTCCAAAGATCTACTGTTCTCATTTTGATCTGCGATGCAACTTATTGAAGTATGCTCGTCCAAAGATCTATGAGTTCTTACCTTTCGATCTGCAAGCAACTTATTGAAGTATGCTGTTCCAAAGGTCTGTCTGGTTTCGTTTTTGATCTGCGATGCAACTTATTGAAGTATGCGCGTTCCAAAGATCTACCTGTTCTCATTTTTGATCTGCGATGCAACTTATTGGAGTATGCTCGTTCCAAAGATCTATGAGTTCTTACCTTTCTGATCTGCGAAGCAACTTATTGAAGTATGCTCGTTCCAAAGGTCTGTCTGGTTTCGTTTCTGATCTACGAACCAACTTATTAAAGTATGCTCGTTCCAAGATCTATCAGTTCTCCTATCCAATCCGCGAAGCCGCTTATTTAAGCGTATTCGTTTCCTGATGTACCGAAATCTTTTTTTTAAAAAAAATACAAAAAAATCGAAAATGCAAAAAAAAGCATAAACATTTCTACTTGTTCTTCGGAGCGCAAATTTTTGGGTTCTTGTAGTATTTAATCTTCTTCTACCTTGAAAGCTCGAAAGGCTAGCACCAATCTCACTTTCAGGTTTAAGACGATTAAATAGGGGCAACTGTTGCACCCCAAAATTTGCCCTCCTATCTCGATTTTATCTGGCTTAGGCTTCGCATTCACCTGCATACGCGTCCATTAGGTCCTTAGCATTAAACAGACATTCATCCATTGCATATGCATCATTTTGTCGTATTTAAATTGACCAAAAGTTAGTTTAAATCGATATTTGCATCGTTTATATTATATAAAATACCCGATATTTCACTTCATTCATTTTTATCTTCTTACCTATTTATTGTATCATTTTAAGTTGATTATATGTCGATGATATCAATATTTCGATTTTACAAACAGACTGTTAAAAGCGATTCGACACTGTGCGGAAAATTAGCGGGAAAAATATTTCAAACTTTCGCCTCTAACTCACTGTTTTATGAATCTACGTGTCGCGTAGATCATGAAAATGTGATCTCTCTAATTTTTCGATACATTTCGAAGTTTTGTTTTTAACCGTAAGTGTTTTAAAATCAGGTATTCTTCATTATTGTTTTATTTCAATTTTAATTATTTCAATAATTTTTCTTTAATCTATGAAATTCGTAATTTACTTTAATGTACTCATTTTAATTTTTCGGATAATTTATTGTCCGAACTTTTATCATTTTAACAATTTTAGGTGTTCATTTTTTATTTCAAAAAATCAAACAAAAAATACTATCGGGCTTATTAAATTTTATCAATTTCATTTTTAGGCCCATTTTATGATTAAGAGTAATTTTAGCATTTGAAAAAAATATTGAAAACCCTAATTTATTGGGTATATATATGTGTTATATTACTATTGAAAGGGGGGCCAAAAATGGAGAAAAGGATCAAAATTGAGAGAGGCGGAGGTGGCTTAGGGGATCAGAAAAATAAATTCGCTTTCTCTTCATTTTCCAAAACAGAACATTCCTTGGTTTCCTCTCATTGAACCAACCTTAACTCCATCATAAACCCTCATCTCATACTTCCCTCCGTAAAACCCAGCTCCATCCGCCACCGCCATTTCCTTCAACTCACCTTAAACCTTCGTTTCCTCTCCATCTCCACTCACGCCCTGCTACCCACCGAAACAACCATACACTCCTCGCCGTCGCCGTAATCTCACCCTTACTCATCTTCCTCAACCTTCCGTTGTAAACCCCCTTCCGCAGCTATCTCCTTCATTCCTTAACCACCTCAAACATCCTCTCCTTTATCATCCATTCCCTCGTCTCTGTACATAACCCTCCGTTCCCTCCGTCCGCTGCCATACCTCAATCGCCGCCGTAAGCTCTCATCTTCACCTTCCTCATGCTCTCACCGAACAACACCTCTGTTCATTTTCTTCACCCACCGTGACCTCCCTCTCTTCACACCTTCAAATCGATGTTAACCTTCATATCCGAATCTCCACACCTCCGTCTTCTTCGCTACCAACCCAACAGCCACTCTCACCTTCGTCCTTCTTCACGCCGTAAACCCTCTCTTACCGTCACCCATCACACCATCTCCACATCGCCTACAGCCTATACTCCCTTTTCCAAACAGAGCCTCCGTCCTCAATCGTCCCTCACAGTCGCTTCTGTCTCACTTTCTCAGCCACCACCGAAACCCCAACTCCATCGCCGCTTTCAACCATCGCATCTTCCTCTTCATTCTCTCGCAATTCATCTTCCTCACAGTAACCCCATCGCAAAACCCTCTGTTTCTTCATCTAATCTCAGCCATCGTAAAACTCCCCGCCGTGTCCAATCTCCGTCTCGTCCTCTGTTCTCCTTCTGCCGTAACTTCAACTACCACCCTTCAACCGTTCTGCAACCTAATCCTCACTGCCAGCCTTCCGTTCCAGTTCCTCCGTCTGTTGCATTCTGCCTTGAGATGGCTTTATGTTATCCATAAGCTGAAGTTCCTCTGAGTTTTGAACTTCAAGAAAGTGAGAAATAAGGAACAATTAGAAGCCAGAAGTTTGGTTGAATCAAAGGAAGTTATCGGAGAAGCTCAAAAGGCACCAGCACAGTTCCCTACTGCATTTTTGTGACGAGTTCGACATTTATCGGTAAATTCTATATCACTATGTTATGCTGCTTGTTAAATTGTTAAACTATGACAATTCTATGAATATAGTTTAGGAACGTTTAATTTGATTCACTGTCATTTGCGAAAGACAAATCAGTTTTGGTTTGTATTGGTTACGAAGTAAATCTGTGTTTGATTCTGGCTGATAGTGTTTGTCTTGAAAGTGTCAGAATTTGGTAAAACTATTGTATCATATGCCGTGTCGTTTACATAGGTTGAAGTTTGTTATTAGCACCATGATAGTGTTCTGTTTTGATTTCGATTCAAATTTTGATGCGTTAATTTTGATTCAAGTCTGATCAATGTTGTGGTTTATCGGTGCTAAAAATGCAAAGTTCTTAATGTTAGATTGTGGCAGAATTTGCTTGTGATACCATGCCATTGTGCGAATTTTTTATGCTTAAAGTCGTGATAACAAACGTTGAATGAACTATTATGTTTATGTCATGATTCCTTTTGTGTTGTTGGATCAATTTGAAAGCTATTTCGATCATGTGCTGCTGTTCGCAATTCAATTTGTTTTTCGAATGATAAGATTCGGTTATAATGTCAAGTTGCGTTTCCGTTTGTGTTGAACCATTTGAGATGATTTTATGAAGCATGTTTAGGTTCACGTAGTTGCTGCCCTAATTTGGTTTTAAAGGTTGAGAGCTTATTGTGAATTCTATTATTCTTATCTTGAGCTTGGATTGTGTAAAAGTCGAGTTATTGATTTGTGAATTGAGAATCATAATATTGTTTGATTGTGTTTGATGTTGAATATGATTAAATCGAATTCTTTTTAAGTATCATTAAGTTTGTGTAGCGGCGGCTGCCCGGGTTGGTAAGTGTTTGATAATGTAAGTTGCCTTTGAATTCATGTGGTTTTGATCGATATGTTGAGTGTTTCTTAATATACTGAAGCTGCTGCCCAGATTTAATGTCGTTGATTTTTGACAGTTTTAAATCCATTCTGCTATGCTTCGAGTTTGTTAGAACAATAACAATACATGCTAAGCTATTTTCTTTTGTATTATCATTGAGTTGTGTAATTTGATTGAATTGATTCTTGAAGATTAATTCGGCTATTTCCTTTGTGCTAAACATGTTTGGTTCGAATTTTGGGGTATAATGATACATGTATAGCTGCTGCCCGGATTCATGGTGTTTGTTTGATTCATTTTGAAATAGTGTTGATGATGCTTTTGTTTCGTTTGTGCTTTAAATCGGTTATAGCATAGTATCGTGGTTGCCATCGATTTTTGAACTTATTTGAAAAGAATTCCAATGTATGTTTTAAGTTTGTACATGGCTGCCCGGTTTGGTAAGTGGTTGAAATACGCAAGTTAGTTGATGATTTGTGGTTGATTAAGTTTGTCTTAACATATGCTTGCGTTTGCCTTTGAGTTTATGTGGTTTTGATCGATATTTTGAGTGTTTTCCTAAGATAATAGTTGCTGTCCGTTCCGGTTCATGTGGTTTAAATGGGTTTAGAACTCAATTTTCCATACTTCGATTGATTAATAGCTTGAGTTCTTTGGGTAGTCCATTTGTGAATCGATAATCATGGATAAATTCTTGATTCTTGAATTGTTCATTCATTCATATAAGTTGCATCCGATTTTAATATCTTGCTCATCAACCATGTTTACCTTATTGCCATTTCATTTCGATTCTATTACACACTATGCTACTAACATGTTTGCTATTTGTGAAGGCATTCAAGAAAAGTCCGATCATCATTTCCTCTTAGCATATATACTTTTCTTCTTCCAATTACATTCTTATTATTGTTGTTCCATCATTAATATCTAGTAACATCATTTTTATTTTTGTAAATACAAAATACATAATATCTTTCTTATTATATTTAGTATTGTAAATACAATTATACTACTTTTATTCATATATTTTATTTGGTTTATTTTATAAATTCAATTACATTGTAATTATTACTTTTGTGTTACGATTTCGAATTGGAATTTAATTCAACCTTGAATGAATTTGAGCATAAATATATCCATTCTTTGCATAGTTTTTGTTTATATCTTGAATGATGTAGGAACCTTCATTTGGTATTCATCCGATGCATCAAGCCTTGTCCGATCTTGAAGACTACCCGAAGCTCAATTCTTTCACCGCATAGAAGCTATTTAATTATTCAAACTAATTCAATTTGGTTGTAATAGCTTAGGATTTATTTCCTTGTGTGCTCTAATCATCGATAATCACGCTTATCATATTAGAACACATAGCCTCCTCTTGGGCTCTTCATCAAAGAAGGGTAAACATACACAATGCACACCGCACACATTTATAGTTTGGTCTGGGCTTTTCTACATGACAACTATTCGATCGATTGTTCCAATCGGTCGTTTAGAATACTAGTGTCACGCTAGTCCCACTTTTAGGAGCATACACAAAGCCACTTTGTATGGGCTCGCTTGTTTTCCTAATAACCCCTAAAACACTTTCGAATTAAATTAATTAATTGAATTTGTTTTCTAAATCAATTTTTCAACACACTTTCAAGTCAAAAAAACATAGTGTTATGCTACTTAATTAAATTGTTAGAGGTTCGCCCAACGATTTAATTAAAATGTAAAGTATTTGGGTCATTAGAGGGTAACCCAATGACTTGAATACTTTATTCCATACACTTGAACATTTAAAACACTTTCATATTAAATTAATTAATTGAATTTGTTTTCTTTAAATCAATTTTTCTACAAAAACAAAAAAAAAACATAGTGTTATGGTCCTTGATTAAATTGTTAGAGGTTCGCCCAACGATTTAATTAAAATGTAAAGTATTTTGGCCATTAGAGGGTAACCCAATGACTTAAATACTTTATTCCATAACACTTAATAAAAAGTGAATTTTGTTTCACCTCACCCTTTTCATAATAAAGATTTTGGATGAGAGAAGATTGGTTGACCTCAATCACCAATCCCGAGTATCGAATCGTTAGAGGATATCCCGACGTTTTGGTACTTGTCATCTACCATTAAAATCAATTCAACCCATTCAGATCCTTTTTCGCTCATATGCGATTATCAAAATTAAAAACATTTTCAATTAAAATCAATACAACCAATTCAAACATTTTCAACCAGAACTACGGAGTTTTGACTTTCCCATTGCACGAGGGAATACGTAGGCACGCGGTTTCAAAACCGTGTCAAACTCAAAATAATAACAAACAAATCCATTTTCTTTTATTTATTCATGACTTAGAAATTAGCGATTACACACACACAAACACATTTCGAACTAAATGGGTCCCATCGAGTACGATGGACGTAAGAGGTGCTAATACCTTCCTCTTGCGTAACCGACTCCCGAATCCATCCTTCTTGGTCTTGTAGACCGCCTTATCCGATTTTTGTGGGTTTTATCTATATTTCCCCGTTCTTTCTAGAACAAATAAAATTAGGTGGCGATTTCATTGTTTTTGAAAATCCATTTTAAATGATTTTTTGAAAATCGAGTTGCTTCAGTTGGCGACTTCACTGGGGAAATTTTTTAAAACTTTTTTTGACTAAGCGAGTCAACCCTAGTTTAGTTCTTCGCATGTTTGTGTGTTTGTTTATCGCTTTCTTCTTTAAGCTTATCTATTATTTATTTGCTTATTTTCCTCTATACTTTGTATATTGTTTTGTTGATATATTATTGTGATGGGAATTCATGGGCATTGTTACATAGATAAGCCCACTACCCAGGCTTCTAGGTCACCTTTTAGGAATAGAGGGGTTGCGTAGCCTAGGTCCACTTGACTCCATTGTCTTGTTGGCCCGAAGCGAAGACTCCGACTTAGAGTTGGTTGTTTTAAGGAGGTTGTTGGCCCGCGATATCGCAGGACATCAATCTTTGGACAAATGACCTATAACTCTAAGTTTGTTCATGTTGTCCTAATCGAGACCAAACGCTCAAATTTTGGATTTCGAGCATCCCGTTAAGAGCCGTTTCTTGGGGTATACTTTTACAAATACTATCGCCATGTAGGTCTCTCGCGCGATGATAGTGTTTGTCAAAAGGGGATCTGAGACCCCAAGAAACATTTAGCAAAAAAACATTAGAACCACCTTGTTCGGGATTATTGGGTAGAAGCCTAGAGCTATCCTATCGTAGGAGCCCACATAAATAAGTTGTTCTAATTACCAATATCCTTCCTGATTCACGTCTCTGTGAACCTGTTATTATCATCATGTTGCATTCCATTTGCATCAATCATCAAAAGAGTTTATTTCTGTTATCATCCATGCATCGTCATGCATTTCATTCATTTCAATCAAAGGACTCATTTCAACCTGGCTTCTTATTTCTAATCTCAAGACTACAAGACTGATTTCCTGACATCGCCGTCATCATGGATCAACTTCAGGAAAGTGTGGCTACGATGAATACTCATACAGATACCCAGATGGATCAATTCATGGAGGTTATCCAGAACATCGCCATTGGACAAGAAGAGCTAAAGCAAGTTGTTCGGAGATCCGAAGTTGTTACTACTGATCATGTTAATCCACCAGGTGTTAATCTTAACCACATAGAGGTCCTTTCAAATCAAAATGTCAGAAACACCGTTCAAATGCACGTCAATGGAACTCCTCACTGTGAGGATATCTTTGAGTCTTCGTTTGATACCTTCAGGTTTCCGATTGAAGAGTCTGAGTCTGAGAAAAAGCTTCACCTCTTTGAGAAAAGGATGAAAGCTATTGAGGGTCGTGATTCCCTTGGTTTAGACGCCCCTAGTTTGTGCTTGGTGCCTGATATCAAAATTCCTGCAAAGTTCAAAATTCCCAATTTCGAGAAGTATAAGGGTACCTCTTGTCCGATTACTCACATTAAAGCCTACTGCAATAAGATGGCTCCCTATGCGGAAAATGACAAGCTCCTCATGCACGTTTTTCAAGATAGCCTCAGTGGAGCATCTCTCGAATGGTACACTCAGCTTGAACGAACTCACATTCAAACTTGGAAAAATTTGGCTGAAGCTTTTGTCAATCAGTACGACTATAATAAGGACATGGCTCCCACCAGAATTCAACTCCAAGGTTTAACTCAAAAGACTGAAGAATCTTTCAAAGAGTATGCGCAGAGATGGAGAGAATTAGCTGCTAGAGTTCAACCTCCTCTTTTGGAACGAGAACTCATTGAGATGTTCTCCAATACCTAGCAAGGCCCCTATCTGATTGCTGGATGTACTTCTACATTTTCACACCTGGTTGTTGTAGGGGAACGAATTGAGCGTGGTCTTAAGATGGGTAACATTCAGGATGTTGCTATTGCTTCTGAATTTTCATAGCAAATTGATGAAGAGGCAAGTACAATTTCCGAGGACGAGGAAGAAGCTCCTGTTTACCTTCCATTTCAGATTCCTAATCAAGTGACGAAAGCTACTTCTAATCAGTGTGCTCCACAAATCTGTGTTGCAACTGTCTGTCAAACACCCGTTCAGTATGCTCCCCAGCAGCGGAACGCTCCTCAGCAACAAACTTATCGACAAAGTCGTCAACAGCGAGGTGGGAAGAATCTGATAAGGCCAAGAAAAGTGCATGATCCAATCCCTATGCCTCATCGTGAGTTGCTCTCTCACCTGCTCCAACATTCTTTGGTGGAGTTAAAGGAGCTCAGGATGCCTCCTTTTCCATATCCTTTGGGATATGATCCTGATGCTTACTGTGAGTTCCATTCTGGGGCACCTAGCCATACAATTGAAGGATGTAATCTTTTCAAAGGCACAGTTCAAAAACTCATTGATTCCAAAGCCATCACGTTCATTCCAGAGGGCCTACGCATCAATTGAACTCTCTTTTGACTCAGTGAACGTCACAACTACAAAGTGCATCTTCTGAAGCAAGAAATCCATACGGAGACCAGTCTCCTCAACATGGAGATTTCTAGTTTCATCTTGCATGCTCATTTGTAATTTTTCTTGTTTTGTTCAGCACTTTCTTGTATGCAAAACATGCTCATTTCTGAATACTAATCATAATGCATTGAATATGTTTGTCTTGAATTGATCCATTCGCTATCACTCTTATTTGTTTTACTATGCTTTTGATATTCAACTCTTATTAATAAAGCAACACCTCTGTAGGGAGGATGACGAACAATTTACCAAGAATCTCAAACATTATGCTTTCGAGTAAAAACCCTGCTAATGATGTACAGGCCTTGTTTCAAATTCCCAAACACCGGAGATATAAGGGAGTGAAACCCTCGTTAACCCCTTTTGAGCCTCGAAGTAGGAGTTTCTTTTCTATTTAGAAAAAACCTCATTTTTTTTAAAACCTGGGGCAGGGTAGTGTTCAGTTAACCCGATCGAGCCTTCAAAACTCATAAAGAGTGCACATCCAAGGATACAACAATGGTTATCCTTCAAAAGGTCGAGGAAAGTCAAAACCACAATGGTCAACCTTCGTCTATCATCAGTGAAATCAATAGATGACGATACCATAATTGTTATCTTTCATCCGCCAAGGATTCAAGCAGTCACTATCACCTCCAATCAAACAAAGATGGAAGATCACACGACTTGTCCAAAAAAAAGTGATAAAAAAATGATGACAAAAAGCCCGCTAAGTCGAAACCTCATAATAAGTCGCTTAGGCAAAAATGGCAAAAAAAAAAGGGGATTACAAAACAAAATAAAATCCTCAGCAAAAGAACAAAGTCGTATGTAAGACACCAAAAGTAAAAAGGTGAGTGATTGTCGTGTTCAAGAAACCTCAGTGGTTCCTCAACTGCATCATAAACTTCTCTCAAGAGATGAATGCTTGCATCAAGTTATCTGAACCTAGGATTGAAGAACATCACGGAGAATGGGAGGGCACCAAATATTTTGAGCCTAAAAATCTTTTTTTCTAAAAACCCGTGAACCAAGCCACATTACAACCCTTGAAAGTCCTAATTGAAGCATGGGTTAATTCGAAAGCAAAATTGTTACGAGAATACGGTAACCTGACTCCTTGGAGGCTTGCTAAACATTTGAGTTGGTATCACTCAATCTTTTACAAAAAATTCAATGTTTCGACATCTTTTCAATAAAATTTTCTTTAACTTCAAGACAAACATGAAATTTGCATTAGAATTATCATTCGTAGAATAAAACATTCTTTGCATATAGATAAGTGTTTAAACATCAAGTGAGCTTGCATAATGAGCATCAGATGGATAATTTGATTGTCCTGAAGGACATATTGCTTCAAGTTTTTGATTGAGCACCAAGCAGCTCGAGTTGAGGAGTGAGGTTGTGGAGTAGCCTACTTTCAAGATGTATGTTAATCACCCTGAGTAGGTGATATCTTCAAAGTTCCGCCAATATGGGGCATTTATGTCGAGATTCGAAGAATCTCTCAAAGTGTTGAACAATCAAGGGCATTCATCCGAGCATGGTTGAAACCTTCTTTACCTTTGGTTAGTCAGGGGCAATGTTTCCAAGTTTATAATATTGGGGCAGATTATCTTGATGGTACAGATCTCAGAAAGCTTTCTCGAGGCTATTTTCTTCAAAATCCCTACAAACTGGGGCAAAGCATTATGCAGGGTCATTCCTCCACCTCATAATTAATCAGGTCAAGTCCAGGCGCAAGCTAAACAACCGTTGAGTTTGAATGGCATGTCAGGAAGTCAGGATCGTCATCCTCAGCTCATCAGAGATCTAAGTCTGTGTTGGATTTTCTCCATCAGAAGTTAAGGATCATTATCTCTAATTCCTGGTTATTGGTTTCCTTCAACAGAAGTCAGAAGGCGAGATTCTATCCATTGAGTTCCAACAGATGTCTTTGCTTCGACACATTGCATATAGTAATCATCATTGTAGTGTTTCGCATTTTCTGCAGATTTTGTTATGCAAAGATTTTGGAATGAAGGCGTGATACGCCTGAGCTTTGGTCACCGACAAAGCTTATTTCCTCTCCAACAAGAGTTATCTATGGCATATGTGTGCCCTTGGACGTTATCATTCTTTCCACGACGCGGAAGATCGCAAAGAGCGGCTTTCACCAGCAAGATCATTTTCAGAGGCTCACCTGTACCAGAAGATGTTGTCGACTCCTCTTATGCAAGAGCTTGAAATCCTGAGTTGCTGAAGTTAGGAACTCTACGCAACAAGATTGTCATCCCTGATGAATGTCAATCTCTAAGAGTTACTTCCCCAGTGATGTTGATCATTGAAAGATGATACTTCTATTCTACAATCCCCTTGTCGGAGACCAGACTGTCATCTCTTAGATGAAGACCAGATGAGTTATATTCAATTCATGGATGGTTTTTGCTCCCTCGGCAGCTCACAATTGCCTTTAGTCCCGGGGTGAAATATTAAAACATGCATCATTGCATTGCATAGCATCCTCATAATGCGTAGCATTTCCATTGATATGGAGCATTACGCCAAAAGATAATAAATATCAAAACATGCATCATTGCATTGCATAACATCCTCAAAATGCGTAGCATTTCCATTGATATGGAGCATTACGCCAAAAAATAATAAATATCAAAACATGCATCATTGCATTGCATACCATCCTCAAAATGCGTAGCATTTCCATTGATATGGAGCATTCGCCAAAAATAATAAATATCAAAACATGCATCATTGCATTGCATAGCATCCTCAAAAAATGCGTAGCATTTCCATTGATATAGCATTTCCAAAAATAATAATCTTAAACATGCATCTAAGCATAAGCCAGATTAAAGTGTTTCTCGAGTACCTTTTGCGTCTCCGAAGAAAAGTCTATCCATAAAAAAATCCCAAGTGGTATTCCCAGTCAGAGTTCCCTCAAGAATTTCTTCTTGTTGTTGTTATCTGCATTTTTGACCCCGTGTCGGTCTCCTACACCGTTCAATTCAATTCAATTACCAAGCGTCTTACTTTTTACAAATTCTTATTTTGGTGTTCTTACCCGTGTTTGCCTCTGTCGTTAGAGTGTGAGTAAGAGTCGGTGTCTAACCTTTCTTGCTCCTCGGTTATTTGAGTATCCATACTTGGTGTGTGGTAATTCATATAATTGCCGCTCTTGAAGAATTACACCTCGCCTTCGGCCTGAGGGATATTGTATTTCTTGCATATTTGCAAACTTTCAAAATCCAACGTAGCTCAGCAATCCTTGCTAGAGTCTTTTTTTGGTTGGCCTCTTTCCCCGTGAATTCGTCTTCGATCGACGATTTTACCATTCCATATATCTTCTCCCCAGTGAGTCTGCTCCAGTCGGTCTCCTTCTTGTGTGTGTCTAATATCTTTACCTGACATATACTCCCGTTTGTTCTCATTTTTGATCTGCGAAGCAACTTATTGAAGTATGCTCGTTCCAAAGATCTATGAGTTCTTACCTTTCTGATCTGCGAAGCAACTTATTGAAGTATGCTCGTTCCAAAGGTCTGTCTGGTTTCATTTTTGATCTGCGAAGCAACTTATTGAAGTATGCTCGTTCCAAAGATCTATGAGTCCTTACCTTTCTGATCCGCGAAGCAACTTATTGAAGTATGCTCGTTCCAAAGGTCCGTCTGGTTTTGTTTTGATCTGCGAAGCAACTTATTGAAGTATGCTCGTTCCAAAGGTCCGTCTGGTTTTGTTTTGATCTGCGATGCAACTTATTGAAGTATGCTCGCGTTCCAAAGATCTACTGTTCTCATTTTGATCTGCGATGCAACTTATAGAAGTATGCTCGCTCCAAAGATCTATGAGTTCTTACCTTTCGATCTGCGAAGCAACTTATTGAAGTATGTCGTTCTAAAGGTCCGTCGGTTTCGTTTTGATCGCGATGCAACTTATTGAAGTATGCGCTCCAAAGATCTACTGTTCTCATTTTGATCTGCGATGCAACTTATTGAAGTATGCTCGTTCCAAAGATCTATGAGTCCTTACCTTTCCGATCTGCAAGCAACTTATTGAAGTATGCTCGCCCAAAGGTCCGTCTGTTTTGTTTTGATCTGCGATGCAACTTATTGAAGTATCGCTGCTCCAAAGATCTACCTGTTCTCATTTTTGATCTGCGATGCAACTTATTGAAGTATGCTGCTCCAAAGATCTATGAGTCCTTACCTTCGATCTGCGAAGCAACTTATTGAAGTATGCTCGTTCAAAGGTCCGTCTGGTTTTGTTTTGATCTGCGATGCAACTTATTGAAGTATGCTGCTCCAAAGATCTACCGTTCTCATTTTGATCTGCGATGCAACTTATTGAAGTATGCTCGCTCCAAAGATCTATGAGTTCTTACCTTCGATCTGCCAAGCAACTTATTGAAGTATGCTCGCTCCAAAGGTCGGTTTCGTTTTGATCTGCGATGCAACTTATTGAGTATCGCGTTCAAAGATCTACTGTTCTCATTTTGATCTGCGATGCAACTTATTGAAGTATGCTCGTCCAAAGATCTATGAGTCCTTACCTTTCGATCTGCGAAGCAACTTATTGAAGTATGCTCGCTCCAAAGGTCCGTCTGGTTTTGTTTTGATCTGCGATGCAACTTATTGAAGTATCGCTGCTCCAAAGATCTACATTCTCATTTTGATCTGCGATGCAACTTATTGAAGTATGCTCGCTCCAAAGATCTATGAGTTCTTACCTTCGATCTGCGAAGCAACTTATTGAAGTATGCTCGCTCCAAAGGTGCATGCGGTTTCGTTTTGATCTGCGATGCAACTTATTGAAGTATCGCGCTCCAAAGATCTACTGTTCTCATTTTGATCTGCGATGCAACTTATTGAAGTATGCTCGCTCCAAAGATCTATGAGTTCTTACCTTTCTCGATCTGCGAAGCAACTTATTGAAGTATGCTCGCTCCAAAGGTCCGTCTGGTTTCGTTTTGATCTGCGATGCAACTTATTGAAGTATGCGCTCCAAAGATCTACTGTTCTCATTTTGATCTGCGATGCAACTTATTGGAGTATGCTGTCCAAAGATCTATGAGTTCTTACCTTTCGATCTCAAGCAACTTATTGAAGTATGCTCGCTCCAAAGGTCCGTCTGTTTCGTTTCGATCTACGAACCAACTTATTAAAGTATGCTCGTCCAAGATCTATCGCCTCCTATCCAATCCGCTGCCTTATTTAAGCGTATTCGTTTCTGATGTACCAAATCTTTTTTAAAAATACAAAAATCGAAAATGCAAAAAAGCATAAACATTTCTACTTGTTCTTCGGAGCGCAAATTTTTGGGTTCTTGTAGTATTTAATCTTCTTCTACCTTGAAAGCTCGAAAGGCTAGCACCAATCTCACTTTCAGGTTTAAGACGATTAAATAGGGGCAACTGTTGCACCCCAAAATTTGCCCTCCTATCTCGATTTTATCTGGCTTAGGCTTCGCATTCACCTGCATACGCGTCCATTAGGTCCTTAGCATTAAACAGACATTCATCCATTGCATATGCATCATTTTGTCGTATTTAAATTGACCAAAAGTTAGTTTAAATCGATATTTGCATCGTTTTATAATTATAAAATACCCGATATTTCACTTCATTCATTTTTATCTTCTTACCTATTTATTGTATCATTTTAAGTTGATTATATGTCGATGATATCAATATTTCGATTTTACAAACAGACTGTTAAAAGCGATTCGACCTTTCGTATGGAAAATTAGCGGGAAAAATATTTCAAACTTTCGCCTCTAACTCACTGTTTTATGAATCTACGTGTCGCGTAGATCATGAAAATGTGATCTCTCTAATTTTTCGATACATTTCGAAGTTTTGTTTTTAACCGTAAGTGTTTTAAAATCAGGTATTCTTCATTATCGTTTTATTTCAATTTTAATTATTTCAATAATTTTTCTTTAATCTATGAAATTAGTAATTTACTTTAATGTACTCATTTTAATTTTTCGGATAATTTATTGTCCGAACTTTTATCATTTTAACAATTTTAGGTGTTCATTTTATTTCAAAAATCAAACAAAAATACTATCGGCTTATTAAATTTTATCAATTTCATTTTTAGGCCCATTTTATGATTAAGAGTAATTTTAGCATTTGAAAAAAATATTGAAAACCCTAATTTATTGGGTATATATATGTGTTATATTACTATTGAAAGGGGGGCCAAAAATGGAGAAAAGGATCAAAATTGAGAGAGGCGGAGGTGGCTTAGGGGATCAGAAAAATAAATTCGCTTTCTCTTCATTTTCCAAAACAGAACATTCCTTGGTTTCCTCTCATTGAACCAACCTTAACTCCATCATAAACCCTCATCTCATACTTCCCTCCGTAAAACCCAGCTCCATCCGCCACCGCCATTTCCTTCAACTCACCTTAAACCTTCGTTTCCACTCCATCTCCACTCACGCCCTGCTACCCACCGAAACAACCATACACTCCTCGCCGTCGCCGTAATCTCACCCTTACTCATCTTCCTCAACCTTCCGTTGTAAACCCCCTTCCGCAGCTATCTCCTTCATTCCTTAACCACCTCAAACATCCTCTCCTTTATCATCCATTCCCTCGTCTCTGTACATAACCCTCCGTTCCCTCCGTCCGCTGCCATACCTCAATCGCCGCCGTAAGCTCTCATCTTCACCTTCCTCATGCTCTCACCGAACAACACCTCTGTTCATTTTCTTCACCCACCGTGACCTCCCTCTCTTCACACCTTCAAATCGACGTTAACCTTCATATCCGAATCTCCACACCTCCGTCTTCTTCGCTACCAACCCAACTGCCACTCTCACCTTTGTCCTTCTTCACGCCGTAAACCCTCTCTTACCGTCACCCATCACACCATCTCCACATCGCCTACAGCCTATACTCCCTTTTCCAAACAGAGGCTCCGTCCTCAATCGTCCCTCACAGTCGCTTCTGTCTCACCTTCTCAGCCACCACCGAAACCCCAACTCCATCGCCGCTTTCAACCATCGCATCTTCCTCTTCATTCTCTCGCAATTCATCTTCCTCACAGTAACCCCATCGCAAAACCCTCTGTTTCTTCATCTAATCTCAGCCATCGTAAAACTCCCCGCCGTGTCCAATCTCCGTCTCGTCCTCTGTTCTCCTTCTGCCGTAACTTCAACTACCACCCTTCAACCGTTCTGCAACCTAATCCTCACTGCCAGCCTTCCGTTCCAGTTCCTCCGTCTGTTGCATTCTGCCTTGAGATGGCTTTATGTTATCCATAAGCTGAAGTTCCTCTGAGTTTTGAACTTCAAGAAAGTGAGAAATAAGGAACAATTAGAAGCCAGAAGTTTGGTTGAATCAAAGGAAGTTATCGGAGAAGCTCAAAAGGCACCAGCACAGTTCCCTACTGCATTTTTGTGACGAGTTCGACATTTATCGGTAAATTCTATATCACTATGTTATGCTGCTTGTTAAATTGTTAAACTATGACAATTCTATGAATATAGTTTAGGAACGTTTAATTTGATTCACTGTCATTTGCGAAAGACAAATCAGTTTTGGTTTGTATTGGTTACGAAGTAAATCTGTGTTTGATTCTGGCTGATAGTGTTTGTCTTGAAAGTGTCAGAATTTGGTAAAACTATTGTATCATATGCCGTGTCGTTTACATAGGTTGAAGTTTGTTATTAGCACCATGATAGTGTTCTGTTTTGATTTCGATTCAAATTTTGATGCGTTAATTTTGATTCAAGTCTGATCAATGTTGTGGTTTATCGGTGCTAAAAATGCAAAGTTCTTAATGTTAGATTGTGGCAGAATTTGCTTGTGATACCATGCCATTGTGCGAATTTTTTATGCTTAAAGTCGTGATAACAAACGTTGAATGAACTATTATGTTTATGTCATGATTCCTTTTGTGTTGTTGGATCAATTTGAAAGCTATTTCGATCATGTGCTGCTGTTCGCAATTCAATTTGTTTTTCGAATGATAAGATTCGGTTATAATGTCAAGTTGCGTTTCCGTTTGTGTTGAACCATTTGAGATGATTTTATGAAGCATGTTTAGGTTCACGTAGTTGCTGCCCTAATTTGGTTTTAAAGGTTGAGAGCTTATTGTGAATTCTATTATTCTTATCTTGAGCTTGGATTGTGTAAAAGTCGAGTTATTGATTTGTGAATTGAGAATCATAATATTGTTTGATTGTGTTTGATGTTGAATATGATTAAATCGAATTCTTTTTAAGTATCATTAAGTTTGTGTAGCGGCTGCCCGGGTTGGTAAGTGTTTGATAATGTAAGTTGCCTTTGAATTCATGTGGTTTTGATCGATATGTTGAGTGTTTCTTAATATACTGAAGCTGCTGCCCAGATTTAATGTCGTTGATTTTTGACAGTTTTAAATCCATTCTGCTATGCTTCGAGTTTGTTAGAACAATAACAATACATGCTAAGCTATTTTCTTTTGTATTATCATTGAGTTGTGTAATTTGATTGAATCGATTCTTGAAGATTAATTCGGCTATTTCCTTTGTGCTAAACATGTTTGGTTCGAATTTTGGGGTATAATGATACATGTATAGCTGCTGCCCGGATTCATGGTGTTTGTTTGATTCATTTTGAAATAGTGTTGATGATGCTTTTGTTTCGTTTGTGCTTTAAATCGGTTATAGCATAGTATCGTGGTTGCCATCGATTTTTGAACTTATTTGAAAAGAATTCCAATGTATGTTTTAAGTTTGTACATGGCTGCCCGGTTTGGTAAGTGGTTGAAATACGCAAGTTAGTTGATGATTTGTGGTTGATTAAGTTTGTCTTAACATTTGCTTGCGTTTGCCTTTGAGTTTATGTGGTTTTGATCGATATTTTGAGTGTTTTCCTAAGATAATAGTTGCTGTCCGTTCGGTTCATGTGGTTTAAATGGGTTTAGAACTCAATTTTCCATACTTCGATTGATTAATAGCTTGAGTTCTTTGGGTAGTCCATTTGTGAATCGATAATCATGGATAAATTCTTGATTCTTGAATTGTTCATTCATTCATATAAGTTGCATCCGATTTTAATATCTTGCTCATCAACCATGTTTACCTTATTGCCATTTCA
Source organism: Vicia sativa (assembly GCA_021764765.1). NCBI lineage: Eukaryota > Viridiplantae > Streptophyta > Magnoliopsida > Fabales > Fabaceae > Vicia > Vicia sativa. The sequence continues at coordinate 153,220,899 of CM038795.1, read as the reverse complement.
TTTCGATTCTATTACACACTATGCTACTAACATGTTTGCTATTTGTGAAGGCATTCAAGAAAAGTCCGATCATCATTTCCTCTTAGCATATATACTTTTCTTCTTCCAATTACATTCTTATTATTGTTGTTCCATCATTAATATCTAGTAACATCATTTTTATTTTTGTAAATACAAAATACATAATATCTTTCTTATTATATTTAGTATTGTAAATACAATTATACTACTTTTATTCATATATTTTATTTGGTTTATTTTATAAATTCAATTACATTGTAATTATTACTTTTGTGTTACGATTTCGAATTGGAATTTAATTCAACCTTCGAATGAATTTGAACGCAAATATATCCATTCTTTGCATAGTTTTTGTTTATATCTTGAATGATGTAGGAACCTTCATTTGGTATTCATCCGATGCATCAAGCCTTGTCCGATCTTGAAGACTACCCGAAGCTCAATTCTTTCACCGCATAGAAGCTATTTAATTATTCAAACTAATTCAATTTGGTTGTAATAGCTTAGGATTTATTTCCTTGTGTGCTCTAATCATCGTATAATCACGCGTTTATCATATTAGAACACATAGCCTCCTCTTGGGCTCTTCATCAAAGAAGCAGGTAAACATACACAATGCACACCTGCACACATTTATAGTTTGGTCCTGGGCTTTTCTACAGCGACAACTATTCGATCGATTGTTCCAATCGGTCGTTTAGAATACTAGTGTCACGCTAGTCCCACTTTTAGGAGCATACACAAAGCCACTTTGTATGGGCTCGCTTGTTTTCCTAATAACCCCTAAAACACTTTCGAATTAAATTAATTAATTGAATTTGTTTTCTAAATCAATTTTTCAACACACTTTCAAGTCATAAAAACATAGTGTTATGGTACTTAATTAAATTGTTAGAGGTTCGCCCAACGATTTAATTAAAATGTAAAGTATTTGGGTCATTAGAGGGTAACCCAATGACTTGAATACTTTATTCCATACACTTGAACATTTAAAACACTTTCATATTAAATTAATTAATTGAATTTGTTTTCTTTAAATCAATTTTTCTACAAAAACAAAAAAAAAACATAGTGTTATGGTACTTGATTAAATTGTTAGAGGTTCGCCCAACGATTTAATTAAAATGTAAAGTATTTTGGCCATTAGAGGGTAACCCAATGACTTAAATACTTTATTCCATAACACTTAATAAAAAGTGAACTTTGTTTCACCTCACCCTTTTCATAATAAAGATTTTGGATGAGAGAAGATTGGTTGACCTCAATCACCAATCCCGAGTATCGAATCGTTAGAGGATATCCCGACGTTTTGGTACTTGTCATCTACCATTAAAATCAATTCAACCCATTCAGATCCTTTTTCGCTCATATGCGATTATCAAAATTAAAAACATTTTCAATTAAAATCAATACAACCAATTCAAACATTTTCAACCAGAACTACGGAGTTTTGACTTTCCCATTGCACGAGGGAATACGTAGGCACGCGGTTTCAAAACCGTGTCAAACTCAAAATAATAACAAACAAATCCATTTTCTTTTATTTATTCATGACTTAGAAATTAGCGATTACACACACACAAACACATTTCGAACTAAATGGGTCTCATCGAGTACGATGGACGTAAGAGGTGCTAATACCTTCCTCTTGCGTAACCGACTCCCGAATCCATCCTTCTTGGTCTTGTAGACCGCCTTATCCGATTTTTGTGGGTTTTATCTATATTTCCCCGTTCTTTCTAGAACAAATAAAATTAGGTGGCGATTTCATTGTTTTTGAAAATCCATTTTAAATGATTTTTTGAAAATCGAGTTGCTTCAACAGGCAAACGTATCGAAGCTGGAATCAAGAGCGGAAAGATTCAAGTAGAGTCATCTTTAAATGCTGCGAAGAGATCTTTTGGTGGTAAGAACGAAGCCAATGTTGTGTATGGTCAAAATAACCGTGACAAAGTTGATCACACTCAATCTGTGGGGGCACTCGTGATCTCTAATCCCACACCAGCGCAACCTCAATGAGACAACACGCGTATGCAGAACGTGCCACGAAGACAGTTTACGAAGATCAACATGCCGTTATCTCAAGCACTACAACACATGTTGAAAGTAGAGCTCATTACTTTGAGGGATCCTCCTCAGCATGTCAACACTTCCTCTCCAAAGTACAGTCCTAATGCAAGGTGTACATACCACTCCAGCAGCCCAAGGCACGACACCAACAACTATTGGGCCTTGAAGAACAAGATTCAAGACATGATTAAAGCAAGGGAAATTAAATTCGACTCTCCCATTGAAACTCTGAATTTGATCAACGCACCAATGTCTGACCATGGTAAAAGTGCCAATGATGTTGACAATGACTCATATGTTTATGATGTAAACGAGCTAACTATTCCTCTGATGATTGTCAAGAAAGATTTGCTGCAAGCCGATGTATATCCAGGATGCCCTGATAACTGTCGTTGATGTACATCTGAATCTAACGAATGTGCTTGGTTGAAGAGGCGTATTCAACGCATGATGGGCAATCGAGAAGTGCTATTTCTGAAACCTTCATCTATGGAGAATTTGTGTGAAGACGTTTCTAAAAATCTAAAGATCAAAGACGTAAGCGAAGCCATACCAGAAGTCTGGGATACCTTGGGGAAGCCAAGTGGAAAGTTTGATTTCATGGTGAAATATACCGCTCCCGAAAGTTACAAGATTCCAATCGAAGACATCAAGGCAACCGAATGGGGAGACGATTATCCAGAAGAGTATGCTGATGTGAACACAATAAGGATCACCTCTTCCGATCCTGTGCCTAGAGTGGCACCCCTGGTTATTACCTCGCCCATACCAACACCATATTCCTCTCACAAAGCTATGCCTTGGAGTTATGGAGCCGAAGTTTACTATCATGGCGTCAAGCAAGAACATTTGACCATTGAAGACACTGTAGTTGAAGCTACCAATCCTGACATTAACAACATCACCAGATCAAGCAAGGTAACCAAAACCAGAAGAGTATTTTCCCCAGAGATATATCCTCCGAAAGACACTACTACGCCCATTCGCATTCCTGCTATTCTCGAAGCTAGAGGGAAAGAAAAAGTAACTCATCCTATTCAGACAGAAGTACAAAAGGAAGTTGCCAAGGATACCTCTAAGCAAGAAATGGAGGAAATTTTGAAGATCATCGAGAAGAGCAACTACAATGTTGTGGAATAGTTGGGACAAGCTCCGTCCAAGATATCCATGCTAGCTCTGCTATTGTGCTCTGAGGCTCATGCTAAAGCCTTAGTAAAGTTTCTGAAGAATGCTCACATACTGCAAGACACTACTACTGATCAATTCGAAGTTTGTATTGCTAGCCTGACCTCCAACATTGGTTTAGGTTTCTATGATGCTGATTTAACTCCTACCGGAAAGAAACACAACAAAGCCTTACAAATCTCTATTGAATGCAAGGGAACTACATTGTCTCACGTATTGGTGGATACTGGTTCGCTCAATGTTACAAGAGCTCTTGTGACTTAATGTCAAGAAGCGGTCATGAAGCCTAGTGACATAATCGTAAAAGCTTTTGATGGTTCGAAAAGAACAGTACTTGGAGAGCTCAACCTTCTAGTTAAAGTCGGTTCCCAGACTTTTGACTCTACTTTCTTTGTCATAGACATTCGTCCAGCTTATTATTTCCTACTCAGTCGCTATTGGATGCATGGGGCAGGCATTGTCACCTCTACCCTATATCAGAAGTTGAAGTACCCAATGAAGGGGAAGATTGCTACAGTATGCGATGAAGAAGAATATATAGTAAGCCATCTATAGTCATTCTGATACATCGAAATGGAAGGTGAATTTATCGAAACTCCCTGTCAATCTTTCGAAGCAATTCTATGAGTCATGCCTGTTGACTCTCTTGTCACACCTGAAGTTACTAGAGTTCCACCGAAGATGGCCTCACTAAAAGATGCCAAAGCTATGGTTGAAGAAGGAGGCTGTACTATTTAGGGTCAGCTCCCCGATTTTCCATTCAAATCTGACAAGAATAGTTTAGGCTTCACTATCAAAGGTCAGAAGATGATACGCTGCAAACGTGCCAGCAAACTTCCTTTCCACATCAACAAAAGCGGAGTCCATGCTATAGAAGACGACGATGGCGACTTCGACATCAACAATTGGATCTTCCCAACTCTAGACGACGGACTCAACAATTGGAAGACTGAAGTTGTTATACCAATCGCCTTTAGATAGGAGTAATTGCTTTTTCTGCTTTTATGCTTTCGAACAATAAACTTTAAGCCTAGTGCCTTGCCTGAGGCACCACAGCTTGTTTGTGAGGGTTATTATTTGTCATTTGCATATCTTCATTCAATAAATCATTGGACTTTTGCATTCAAATATTGTGCTCTTTTCTTTCTTTTTACTTTATCACCCTTTCAAAAATCTATGTGTTCTTACACACACCCACATAATACACTGCAGATTCACTCCGAATCTCGTCAATAACGACTCTGCTATTGCTAAATATGACTTCGATAATCCGATCTACCAAGCCGAAGACGAAGGTGAGGAAGATTATGAAGTACCTGGAGAACTTGCCAAGCTACTAGAATAGGAAGAACAGGTTATACAGCCACACAAGGAGAAAGTCGAGGTTGTGAATCTAGGTACTGACAAAGACAGAAAGGAAATCAAGATAGGAGCAGGTCTTGAGAGTAATGTCAAAGAGAGATTGGTCCAGATGCTGCGAGACTATATCGAGATTTTTGCTTGGTCCTACAAAGACATTCCAAGTTTAGACATTGACATTATGGTACACCGACTACCGACAAAAAAAGGTTTTCTCCCTGTGAAGCAGAAGGTTCGTCGCATGCGTCCTGAGATGTCCAAGAAAATCAAAGCCGAAGTTATGAAACATTTCAACGTCGGTTTCCTAGCCGTTACTTCTTATCCACAGTGGGTTGCGAACGTGGTGCCCGTACCTAAGAAGGATGGCAAAGTACGTATGTGTGTGGACTACCGAGATCTGAACAGAGCAAGTCCGAAAGACGATTTCCCACTTCCACATATTGACGTCCTGGTTGATAACACCGTTCAACACAAGGTTTTCTCCTTTATGAATGGTTTATCCGGTTACAATCAGATCAAAATGGCTCCCGAAGACATGGAAAAGACTACTTTCGTTACACAGTGGGGCACATTCTGTTACGAAGTCATGCCGTTCGGACTGAAGATACTCACATTCTGCTAGTAACTAGGCATGTATGGAAAGTCTAATTCAATCAAGATAGATCACATTAATCACAAGATAACATATTTGAATACAACACACTCTTCACACATGCACACCCCTTAGGGTATCCTCTCTTGTTGCCTTTCGAATACATGGTCATGTCCCTCGAACGTAGGGATATCTTAGCACAGTTGCCTACAAACAATATCATCATAGTCCCTTCGAATCAAAGATCATAGTCCCTCGACGACCCTCGATTGTTGTCTACGAATACATGATCTCGTCCCTCGATTGTTACCTACGAAAGGTGATGATCGTCCCTACGAATATGCTAAGGTATCCTTACATGTTGCCTTATATGACCATACGATGACCCTTCGAACGTCCCTTTTACATCCAACGGATAGAGTTACATACCAACTAATGGTATGGATAGCGCTACCCTAAAGGAAAGCAAAATAACATGGAAACAACCATTCTGAGTAGGTAATAAGACTCTTTTGCTTGCTCCAATCAATTCAAAAATACTTTTTACACCTCACACTATTTTCAAAAACTTTTCAAACACTTTGTATATATTCCAGCGTGAATCATTACAAAGTTAAACACTTTTCCAAAACAAAACATTTCCAAACACTTCGTATACATTCTAGCGAGAATCATTACAAAGTCAAAGTGAAATGCCTTTTCAAAAACATCTTTTCAAACACACACACAGAAAACAATTTATATAGTGAGCTAAGCAATTAAGATCCCGTAGATAACTACGGATGGAAAGGATGCTAATACCTTCCCTTTTCATAACTGCCTCCTGTACTCAGAATCTAACGAAGGTATTTTCCTATTCTTTTCGCCTTCCCTTAATTGGATAAAAGAAAAGTCGGTGGCGACTCTTGCTATCCGCAACATTTGCGATAAAACGCAAAACAAATAAGTCAGTTCTCCCACCGTATTACAATTATATATCTAACTGTGTTGGATAAATCCATGGATTGTATTTTGGGACAAAAAGATGAAACATGAAGAAAAGAGAATGCCATTTATTATATGAGCAAGAAGTTCACTACTGTGAGTCACAATATTCTATGCTTGAAAAGACATGTTATGCTTTGGCCTGGGCCGCGAAACGTCTATAATATATGTTAAATCATACTACTTGGTTGATATCTAAACTGGATCCGATTAAGTATATCTTTGAAAAGCCTATTGTTTCTGAAAGAATGGCTTGCTGACATATGTTGTTGTTTGCATATGATATTGAATATTGTACTCATAAAGCTATTAAAAACGACGTGTTGGCAGAATACCTTGCTCACCAACCAGTTGATGACTATCATCCTGTCATGTATGATTTCCCTGATGAGGATGTGATGTATTTAAAAGTTTAAGATTGTGATGGACCTTTGTCTGAGGAAGTTCATGATCTCGAATTGGTGTTGTGATTATCACTCCCCATGGATATCATATCCCTTCTACTACACGATTGACATTTGTTGTACCAATAACATGGAAGAGTATGGAGCTTGTATCACAGGTCTTGAAGAAGCCATGGATCTCAGAATTAAAATTCTGGATGTATATGGCGATTCAACTTTGGTAATAAATCAGATTAAAGGAGAATAGGAGACTCGTCACCCTGACTTGATTCCCTACAAAGATTATGCAAGAAGATTGTTAACTTTCTTCAATAAAGTTGAATTTCATCACATTCCTCGAGACGAGAATCAGATGGCAGATACTCTAGCCACTTTGACTTCCACGTACAAGATGAATCATTGGAATGATGTACCTCAGATTACAATTCAACGTCTTGATAGGCCAACTCATGTATTTGCGACAGAGGTCACATTTGATGACAAAACTTGGTACTATGATATTAAGCACTTTCTTCAGATTCAGGAGTACCCATTTGGTGCTTCAGACAAAGACAGCAAGACATTGAGAAGGTTGTCAGGTAGCTTTTTCCTCAATGAAGATGTGTTATACAAGAGAAATCATGACATGTTTTGCTCAGATGCGTGGATAGACACAAAAGAGACATGTTAATGCATGAGATCCATGAAGGTTCATTTGGTACACATGCCAATGGACACTCTTTGGCCATAAATTAAGAAGAAATTAATTATTATGCACTGTCAGTGCAAAACTTTTTACACAGTCAATGCATCATAACAACCTATAAATGTTATTTTTTTATAAATAATTAAAATGAAAACAAAACAAAATTTACAACATGACGCTTATGATTCACTGACAGTGTAAAATTTGTGTATTTCAATTAAATTTAAAAAATAAAATTATTATCTTTTTTCTTCCTTTTATTAAATAATTTCGCACGATTATAAATTGTATAACGTATAATTTAGTCGACGCCTTTGGTCATAAGTTAATGAAATTACCTATTTTTTATTGAATAATATCGTAAAATTTTATATGATATATCTTTAATTTAGTTATATTTGACTATAAATTATTGAATTTACCATTTTTTTTATTGAATTGTGCCATGGAATTTTAAATTATATATCATCAAATTTAATTGACGCCTTGGGATATAAATATACAAAGTTATCAATTTATTTATTTTATTGAATTTTGGAATAGAATTTTAAATGATATAGTTTCAAATTTAGTTGAGGCATTTGCATATAAATTAACTGATTTACTATTTTGAGTTATATGAGATTTTTTTCTTTTATTGAATTATGCTATTGAATTTTAAAATTCTTAAAATTCTAAAAATTAAAAAATTATTTTATTTTACCATTTTTATATACTCTCCCGAACTATAAGTTTTCAACCGAGTGAATAAAAGGGTGGTTTACTCATCATGGACTATGCTCACTTTTTCTCCACCAACCACCGCATTGTCTGTAAACTTTCCTTGCTTCTTTGACAAAATTTTCTTTTTAATGCTAGCTTCATCCATTACTCTCACTTTTATGCATTCACTATTTAAAAAATCATGTCTCAGTGTGAGTTTCAAACACTCACAGTGACATAGCCACATCTTTTTTCAGAGGTGTGTTCAGTATAGAAATTATTATCGGTATAATGCATGAGACATACTTAATGAGATGCATGAGACACACTTAATGAGTTATATGATGCATGAGAACTGACATCTCTTTCTACATTTAGAGCACAATTGTTTTAGGTTCTAGATATGTTCTGGAGTCTTGACATCCAGAATCTCAAACTTGCTTACTAATTGCATTTTGTCACTGTCAGCAAAAATTTGATGTTAGTCTGTGACTGTGAAATAGGTCTATGCAAATGCTAAGAAACCTAGGGAAATGTTCATTTATGATGTTCAAGTGCCACCTATTGGAAGAGGGAGTGTGCTGAACGAAAATTATCAATTTAAGCAGTATTGTCAACCATATGAGTTTCTTGCGTCAATAGACATGTTGGTGCACAAGAATCAAAGATGATAGGAATAATGAGAGAATAATGAGAGAATGACAATTACAAAAGTATGAAAGAAATAATGATTGTTGTTATAAATGACATCTACCACTAGTCTATTTATACAAGGTGAAAATTGCCACATAGGCCCTAATAAAGTAAATTTAATGACCAAGATAAAATGTACAAACATAAAAAATACTAAATTACACTTTAATACCATCCCTTAATTTATATTTCTAAACAAAACTAATAACACCAATTTCATCCCTTAAGAGGATAAATTAATCCGTCTTGATTGCCTTCGTTAGAACATCTGCCAACTTCTTCTGGATGCTACAGTGCACAACTTCTAATGTTCCATTATAGACGTGGATTCTCAAGAAATGATACTTAGTCTCAATGTGCTTGCTTCTCCCGTGCAACACAGGGTTTCTGGAAATATTGATTGCATACTTGTTATCAATCATCAACTTCAGAGGCTTCTTTACTTTAATCTTCAGATCTTGCAATAAGTTCAGAAACCACACAGCTTGACATGCATCTACAACGCCTGCGATATACTCAGCTTCACACGTTGATAGAGAAACAACAACTTGCTTCTTGGAACTCCAAGAAATAGGACCTCCCAGAAACTTAAACAAGTATCCAGAAGTACTTCTTCTATCAACTCTATCTCTACAGCAATCAGAGTCAAAGTAGCTCATCAACTATGATTCTGCCTTTCTTCCAGAAGGAAATAATACTCCAAACTTCAGAGATCCCTTGATATACCTCAGAATTCTGACAACAACTTGATAATGGGACCACTTAGGTTTACTCATGAACCTACTAACCAATCCAACTACATAACAAATAACAAGTCTGGTATTACACAAATACCTCTGAGAACCAACCAACTGTTTGAAGACCATAGCATCCACATCCTCACCCTTAGAGTTAGAATCCAATTTATGATTGTTTATGACGGTGTAACAACAACCTTACAATTCTCCAGCTTAAATTTCTTCAGAAGTTATAGTTCACACTTCAGTTGATGCAAAATGATACCCTTCTTCGAGTATAGAATCTCCATTCCTAGAAAATATACCATATTTCCCAGATCAATCATCTCAAATTCATTCATCAGCACCTTCTTCAACTTGATTACATCTTATGGACAACTCCCTGTTGTCATACCCCAAAATTTGCCCTCCATCTATTCAAGATATTTCATACATCCATACTCAAGGATTCCTCAAGAGTTGATCAGACAAACTCTCCTAGACAATCAACCCAAACTAGGGTTGGTATCCTCAGTCGATGGACTTCCAACATCTCCAATGGTCTTCATGCCTCCTCATATGTTTCAAATATTCTCCATGACAAGTTTCAAGCTCACAAGTCAAATTTCCTATAATTGCCCGATGGTTGAAAATCACAGATTGACAAAAATCGTGGTCAACATACAACAAACTTCATAATTTTTGGTCAACATTCTCATTTTAGTTACATTCATCATTTGATCAAAGGTTGATCATGATTCATCAAGAAAACTCAAGATTTGCTCAAAAGTCAAACTTTCTAAATTAGGGTTTCTAGAGAAAAGTCAATCGAACTTTGACTCGATCATAACTTTCTCATACTTTCGTAAAATTTTCCACCACCTCTTGTTTTGAAGGAAATTCAATTTCTACAACTTCATGTCTCACAAGAATGTCCAAAAATGCTTCATTTGAGAGGTATGGCCCAAAACATTATAAGTCATTTTCAAAGTCAACAAAAAGTCAACTTTTTGTTTTGAAGATATATTGAGCATGGAAACTCCAATTGATATGAGACCAAAAAGGTTGGTTAGAGGACTCTTAGAGCTTTCAAAAGTCCAAGAACACTAAAAATGTAGAAAATTGAGCAAGATACACTATTCGAAGTTGGGCAATTTTGGACAATTGTAAAAGGACATTTTGGTCAAATGCAATTTTCCAAATGGGCCTAAAATCTTTTGATCCAAACTTGTTCATGACAATATTTTTGACCCATAAATGCTTGACCTTGGTGATTTTCTATTTTTTATGATTTATATTTGAATTTTATAACATTTAATTCAAAAATAAATTATATAAAATATGAAAATTAAGTTTTTTTTTCAAAAGGAATGGATTTATATCTTTCTTAAAGTCCAAGAAAGCCCAATATTCATACCAAATTGCTAGCTATGGCATTCATGAGAAAATCAATTTTTCAAATATTTGATTTGTTTTAAATGGAAAATATTTGCACATTGATGGAGCAATCTTTTTTCACTCCTTTTGCCATCCAAACTTTCTCTATAAATGCTCAGCAAGATCACAAGCAAGGAACACGAAACCCTAGCTCAAGCCAAACCCTTATTTTGCCAAAAATTTTCTCAAAACTTGAGAAAATCGAATTCCAATTTCCAGCAAGTTTCAGTCCAATCCACCATCCAATCTTGCTCATTGACATCCCAAAGAAGCAAAATCAACTTTACTTGAAGTTTCGACACCCGTAATCGTGCCCTATGAATCGCTCCGATCCGGTATTTTTCTCAATTTTGATTTCTTCGATTCATGCTTTTAATCGTGTTTGTTTGCATATTTGTACTGTGGATGCACATTTGGTCATGTTTGAACCCGCATATGTGAGCTTGAACGCCCGTAAACCCTATTGCCATTGTTAGGGTTCAAAGGTTGTTTGAATCGGTAGCTTTTACGTGCATTTTAATCAAACTAACATCATTGGATTCGGAGGTCCAATTTAGGGGTAGGTGTCCTTTTCTGCTTATTCATCGTGTTTTGCGTGTTTGAAAAGTTGGACGGTTTGAAGACGACCGGAGCTAGGGTTCGGCCGACTGCTTGACCGACGAGTTGCATGCGTGGCGAGAAAACGCGTTCTGATTCGTCCATTCAAAATAACTGGGGCCCACGCACGCTGACTGTGTTTGGAATATAATCAGGACGCATCATCGTTCATATTCTTTTGATTTTACTTTCTCCAACACCAAACGCCAAGTGTCCCAGTGGTAAAGGCTCTCACTGTTCCCAGATCCTCCAAGGTCACAAGTTCGAATCAGCCAGGGACCATTCTCTTTTCCTTTTTCTCAAACTTGCATTATTTTTCTATTTTCTAATTATTTTAATATTTTGCATTTATTTTAATTTCTTTTCACAATTTTATTCTGCTTTAAAAAATTATCAAAAATTAATTTTCTTTTTGCATTTGTTTTCTGAAAACCTTTATTTAATTTATAAAATTAAAAAATACAATTTTGCATGCATATTTATTTTTATTCATAATTTTGCATTTAAATCATTTTAAATTAGTTTTTAATTATTAAATTGCATCCAAAAAATCCCAAAAAATTATTTTAACATATTTATATTATTTCCAGCATGTAACAATTTTCTCATATAAAAATTTGCATTTTTCTAACATTTTTCTCTTGTTCGATTTTATTTTCCGATTTCTTATCTTTTCACAGTTATTCCGCTCGACGCTTTCTTTACCGCTTGCATTTTATTTTCAATAATGTAACTGTCTATGGGATGTAATAGTTTAAATTAGGCCTTTATTTTCCGATTTTTAAATTATGTATCGCCCCAAAGCCATGTAATAGCGTAGGACATTTACCTTCCGCACCTTTACATTCCGTATTTTACTTTCCGCACTTATCAACGCTAGTAACTAGGCGTATGGCAAGATAATAATGAACTTAGCCCGCTAATTACCAAGATAATATATCAATTTGACACACTCTTCACACACGCACCCTTTAGGGTAATTTCTCTCGCCTTTGCGAATCCAAAATGGTCATATCCTCGAACGTAGAGGTATTCTAGCACCGCTGTTTTCCAAACAAATCATCATAGTCCCTTCGATACAAAGATCATAAGACCCACGATGTCGCCTCCGAATACATGATCTTGACCTCGATTGTCGCACGAAAATGATGATAGTCCCTTCGAATGTGCTAGATACTTCCTACAAGTTGCCTTCAATGACCACCCGATGTCCCTTCGAATGTCCCGCTTACATCCAACGAATGGAGCTACCTACTAACTAATGGTATGGCTAGCGCTATTATAAAGGAACGAAGTATGAAAACGACCAATTCGAGTGGGAAAATAAGTCTTTAGTTGCTTGCTCTAAACCGAATGCTTTTCACACCACACACTCTCTTTTCAAAGTTCAAACTCTTTCAAAACGAACGTTTCAACACTTTGTATACACTCCTACATGAGTCATTACAAAGTCAAAGCGAAATGCCTTTTTCAAAACATTTTGTCAAACACACAGAAAGCAATTTTAAAAGGTGATCTAGAGCAACTAAGAGCCCGTAGATAACTACGGATGGAAAGGGGTGCTAATACCTTCCCTTTTCATAACCATTCTCCCGAACTCAGAATCTAAAACGAAGGTCTTTTTCTGTACTTTTACCTTCCCTTAATTGGATAAAAATAAAAGTCGGTGGCGACTCTTGCTATCCGCACATTTGCGATACAAACACTAAAAAAGGTCAGTTCACCGTATCACACCTGTAAGCAATATGTCATCAACATAAAGACACACCAAAATCATATTTTCTCCAGAATGCTTCACGTAAACTCCATATTCCATCTCACACTTCTGAAACCCTTGCTTCTTGAAAAATGAATCAATCTTCAAATTCCAAGCTCTGGGTGCTTGCTTCAATCCATACAGAGCTTTATGTAACTTATACACCATCCCTTCATGATTCTTTTTCACAGAGCCAGGAGGTTGTGACACGTATACCTCTTCTTATAATTAACCGTTCAGAAATGCTGACTTCACATCCAAATGCATCAGTATTTCATATCAACATAGTGCAAAGGTAAATCTGAAAAATCGATTGCACACCAAGTATTTGATAATTTGCTAGTTTAGGTTTTATCAACAATTTCATTGGAAATAAGTTTACATCGTGTTCGTAATAAGTGTACATTATTTTGCATTACATTTGGTTTCTAACGCATATTCCAATTTCGAATAGCTGGTTCGGTTTGGATGATTTGTTTGATCTAGGCTAAAACTTGTTTTTGCCATAGTTTTTTTATTTGTTTTTAAAAAGATATTTTTACTTTTGGTATCTATTCACTCCTCCTCTCTTCTAGATAAGTGTCGTCGTCTAACAGTAGAGTGGAATGTAGCGAAATAGAGTAGTGTAGAATGAAGATTCAATTCCATCATTTGAAAATTTTATCAAAGAAAAAAATTATTTCACCCAAATTAGAAGAGAAAAAATATAATGGCAAGTAATGGAATCCATACGATTTCATTTCGCTCTTCTCCATCCTATTTTAAATATCCAAAAAATAGAATATCACTTCATTCCATCTCATATCATAAGCTCTATCCAATTCCATCAATCCAAATAAAACTTTAGAGTTGGAAGGATCATTCACTGGTGTTATATAAACAACATACACAAACCCTCTTGTAATTTCACTACAAGAAAAATTGTGAATACCCAAGGCCTAAAGCCCTCCGTAACTTGAAAAAAGTCGTGGGTAAAGTAAGTTACCCAGGACTTTCCATCGACTATTAAGCCTTCGATAAATCGCTCCTCAGCAAAGCTACCGACAGTTTCTGAAGCCTGTGATAAATATCCATGGCTAAACCTTGAATAATTTGTTGATAATCACCGATTCAAGAACCAATAATTTTTGAACTATTACCCACGACTAAGTCGCTTGTTCGATAAATAAGTTAATAAAAGTTTGAACTATATTTATTGGAATCATCTTTATATACCCATTGATCAAAATGTAATTGAGAAATCTCAAAATTTCAAAGGCATTAATGAAAATAAGTCTTAAACAAAACATAAAATATGTTTAAGAAAAACATAATATTTGAATATCAAATAATCTCTAGTGTTAAAGTAAAGCTTTATACCTATTACTTTATCAAGACTATAAAATATTGAAAAACCAATTGCATGAAGAATCATGTCATTTATGTCTACAAATCAATTTTGCTCACCAATACAATTTCAAAGTTATAAATAATATTCACTATTACTAACAAATAAAATGAAACATTAATCCCTATATCATGCCTGTTTTAGCATGATGATCCAATCTTTTTGATAAGCAGTCCCTGTATGCTGGGCCAACTGGAATTCCTGCAATATTCTTAGAAGCATTGCCCCACCACCACAGTAATAAATTTGTTTCTGTTGCGTTACACAATGTTACATATTATGACAAATAAACAAAGAAAGTAATGCATTTTCCTGTAATTTTTATTCAAGTGAATATTTAATGGAAAAATCAAGCCATCACTTAGTAGTTTATAAGTTTTATAATTTTTTATTATTTATTCTACATTTATATTACTATTACCACATACCAACATGTAATATTTTAATTATTTTAGATAAGGTTGCATAAGGGATGTGTGACACGTACCTTGTTCTCAATGGCATTGTTAGCAAACCATGTGTCTAACTTCTCATATTGGTAGTGAGCAAAACATGTATTTGTGAACAATTGAGTTTTATTTGACTGGATATGTTGGTAGAAGATATAAGTTAATAATATCTCATGTAATGCATCACAACTATCTCTGATTATATTAAGATTAAGATATATAAATTGGATTCACTAATTAGACTCCGAGAAGATAGGTATAATAAGATTAAAAGCAAACTCAATAAACAGGCCCCAAAGTAGCATATTAGCATCTTTTCATGGTAGAAACAAATCCAAAATAAAAGCATCCCTAACAGTCTTACAAAAGATTTTATGTAATTTAAACTTAAATTAAAATTTCATGTTGTATTTACAAATTGAAATCACTTGCACCTGTTCAAGAAAGACCTCAACTGTAGGTTTATGTAAATGTGGTCTTGTGGTGCACACATTACACATTGCAAAAAATCATACCTAGATTAGAATTTCAAAGGAAAAGAGACATGACAAATTATAAAATCAAAAGATAACCACAAATATATGCATATAAAATAAGTAATTAGCAAGAATGGTTGTGTCATCCTACACTCCACGTCAGAATGGAACTGCATAAAGAAAGAATTGAACCATCATTAATATGGTAAAAAGTATGTTGAAAGACAAGTATTTATCTAAAGAGTTTTGGGGTGACATTACAAGAAAAATATCTCCAGCAACATGATATACCGGCGTGATTATCACGTGGATAATAAATGCTTGTTGCGACGTGATTATCATGTCGCTACCTTTTTTTATAATAAAAAATTAAGCCCAACGTCTTATTAAGAGAAGTCAAATCTTTTTTTTGAAAAAATATGTTGCGACGTGTTACCCACGTCGCCACCTAAAAGTTAATAATAAAATAAAAATTATTTGTAACATATAGATGGAAGGAGGTTTGAAATTTTTTAAAATTTAGTTGTGACGTGATATCCACGTCACAACATTTAAAGGGGGAAAATAAATATGACACTGATGTGATTGGTACATCGTTGACAAACTGTGACTTTAAATATTTTTACCGTTGAGAGTGTTGCGACGTGAATCTCACGTGGCAAGGTTGCGACGTGATATTCACGTCGCTACGTGACGTATAAATCTAACACTTCATTATAACATCATCTTCTTCACCTTCACCACCGTATCTTCTTATTCTTCCTTCATTTCCTTTATACACTAAAATTTCCCAAATTCTCCCAAATCTTCTCCCAAATAATCCCTAATTTTAATTTCAAGAATCTAAAAAGTAATTATCAATTCTTTTTATTCTGTATATATTATTTCAATTAAGATTTTAATGAGTTTTGTTTTGTTAAATTTGAAGAGTATTTGAAGAAGATTAGAAGAACATTGAGGAAGAACATTGAGAAAAATCATTGAGGAAGAAGATTGATTGAAGAGGTATTTATGCAATTTATTTTATAATTTTATATATAAATTAGGATTTTATTTAATATGTATATATTATGTTTATTTATATTCTATTTTTTTAAGGGTTAAATAAGTTTTTGGTCCCTATAAATATCTCAAATTTTGTTTTTAGTCCCTCTAAAATTTTTCTTTAAAGAATGGTCCTCCTAAAAATTTAAATTTAAATTTTTGGTCCCTCATGCAATTTAGCGACGATTTTTACAATTTAGCGATGGTTTTTACGACAGTTTTAGCGACAGTTTATTATTTAGCAAACGATTTTTATGACGGTTTTAGTGATCGTTTTTTATTTAGCGAAGGACTAAAAATTAAAATTAAAACTTTTAGGAGGACTATTCTTTAAAGAAAAATTTTAGAGGGACTAAAAACGAAATTTGAGATATTTATAGGGACCAAAAACTTATTTAACCCTTTTTTTAATTAGGATATTTTATTTTTTAATTGAATATATTTAGTTTTTAATTAGAATATTTTTAAAAAATGAAATTAGAAAACAATTAAAAACGGAAACAGAAACATATATTTTAAATTAGATTAGTATTAGTTTTTAATATATGTATTAGTTTTTAATATTAGTAATAGTTTTTAATATATGTATTTGACACAGAAATAATTAAATTAGTATTAGTTTTTAATATATGTATTAAAGTAAACGAATATATATAATTTTATTATATAAATTTTATTATATAAATTGATTAATATTAAAATAATTATTAGTAATTAATTTTATAAAAAAAAACGTAAAAGGTAGCGATGTGGGTTACATGTCACAAAGTTGTGACATGTTTCTCACGTCGCTACTAAAGCTGCTATAGTGCCTGTCACGCCTGCTATGCATGTTCCTCATATAACTATGTTGCGACGTGAATACAACGTCACAACTTTGTGACATGGGAAACACGTCGCAACAAGTTTGCCACTTGTTCCCTAGTGACATAATTACCCACGTCGCTGCATTTTGTTTGTGACGTGATTTTCCATGTTGTCACGTTACTCTCACGTCTCTAATGAGCGTTTTTTGTAGTGTGAAGTCGTGTTAACTGCAACATACATTTTGAATAGATGTTCGGTGAATAAGCTATATCGAATTATGCTAGAAGAATGTTGGTCTGGTGTTAAGCCTAGCTTGACTCATCTTAAGTTATTTGGATATATAGCACATGGACATGTGCCAGATCAGTTCCAAAGAAAACTTGATGATAAGGCGAGTCAAATGATCCTAGTATGATATCATTAACTAGAGGTTACAAGTTGTTAGACCCAGTAAACAAGAAAGTGGTGATCAGCAGGGACATGATCATAGATGAGCTTAAAAATTGAGATTGAACAGAAAATGTCAAGAAACATTCAATGAGAATCTTATGTGAAGCATCAGCCACTGGAGTCGAAAGAGAAGTTTAACAAGAAGAAATGAGAGGTGATGCAGGCCCAAGAGGACCTCAGAGAACAAGGTGTATGGCTGCAAGGTTGTAAGCTTGTGTGATTACATTAGATGATGTGGTTGATGATGAAGGTTAGCTGATACATTATGTTTTCTATGCAGATGTCGAACCAATCAATGTAATAAAAGAATTGAAGGATTCAAAGTGGTCGAAAGCTATGAATAAGGAATTGAAGTCCATCGAAGTCAGCAAGAATTTGTCACTTGTCAAATTTCCTCAAGACATGAAGGAAATTGATGTCAAGTGGGTATGCAAGGTGAAGTTAAATCCCAGAGGCAAAGTAACTTGACACAAGGCAAGACTTGTGGTGAAAATATTTCTTCAGAAGGAAGGAATCGACTTTGATGAAGTTTTTGTACACGGTTCTAGAATCGAAATAATCGGGTTGATTATTGGTCTAGCAGAAATAAATAGTTGGCACATATGTCAGATGGATGTGAAATGTGCACTAAACAGTGATTTTTACACAGCTATTTACCATTCATTTCAGTTATCTTTTGTTTTGATTGTCGAGTGTTTTATTTCATTTTACCTCATTTTATGCTTGGTTGTGCATTTTGGTGTTTTCAGGCTTAGAGGAATAAAACGAGACGAATATGGGCTAAAAAGTGCAAAATTTGTAGTTTCAGAGGAAATCAAAATACCATGCTACATGAGGTCTGACACGGCCACCTGTATCACCTGACACGGGCCGTGTCAGGATAAAATCCAAGATGAGAACCTGAAATTGGGAAGTTAGGGGTGTGACACAGGTACCCGTGTCAGTTGAAACGACCCGTGTCAGGGTGCCTGAACCAATACTTCTATAATTAAAATGTCAGAGGTCCAACACGATACTGTGTTGCGTCACACGACCCATGTCGGGTTGCGATGTTGATTTAAATATTTTGGGTTATTTTGCTCAATATTTGGCCTATAGTAGATATCACCCAGGACTAGGGATACCCTATAGTTGTCGATTAACTCTTGATAAAATAACAACTTGATTTCACGATAATTATCTAAGGACTTAGGATTTATGATGAATGTTCAAACGTTTTCCCATTAAGGACTTAGGGGAAAATTACCTAAAGAGTGGTAATTGAAGGTTATGAACTTGTTGAAGAAATTAGGATTCAAGGTCATTACAGGGAAAATTATACACCACACCCTAGCATGCTCCTCATACATGTGAAAAAGCCAATTAATATATCTGCTTATTTTTAAGTGACAATTTCCAAACAAAACCAAAATCTAAGTTTTTTGTTTAATTGAACTCGATAATTGTACGCAGTCCTTGAGGCCAACATTTTGGTAGTTTCCCTATTATTACAAGAGGCAAAATAGTACACTTGCTATTTTTTTCGATCAAGTTTTTGGCGTTTTTGGCAAAATAGTCGATGTAATTTTTGATATCGAGACAAATAATCTGACATTAAAATAATTTGATGTGGATATAAATTTGAAGGTGTTGGAATCAAGAAGCAAGGTGCTGGTGGAAATAATAAATCTTCAATCGGTATGATCAAACTAGAAGGAGAAATTAAAATTCTAGAACTTCTCCCAAAAGAAGTCTCAAGCATAATCTCTCAGGTGGAAACATTAAAAATTCCCAAGTTCACCAAGAAGTCAAGAAGATAATGAAAAAGGAACACCAAGGGGAGGAGATAGAAGTTGGAAATGACTGAAAGCACAAAGTGGTTAATACTTTTGATCTAGATGAGTTATAGGTTGTGGAAAGGACAAGCAATAACGTGTGGAAGAGGAAGTACCCCCCATAATAAATGGGATGAACCGTCGAGCCATGCGACATTAAACGAAATGCTTTGTGGGAGGAAACCCATGCCTTTAATGACTTAGTTTTTCTTTTTGTTGTTTATTTTGTTTTGTCTTCAGGTAATAAAAGGGGGCCTTACTGGTGAAAGCTAGAAGGCATAAATTGGTGTTGCATTACCCTCTGTGAGTCACCCTTCTCGATCTTATTCTGAAACAATGGGGCCAATGTTTAGTTCAGGTTTGGGGGATTTACTGCTTTGCTTTCCAGTTTATTTGTTTATATTATATTATTTGCTGTCTAAATCCACTAGTTGAAGTCCTTCCCAAATTTTGACCAAAATTTATGTTTTGTTTTGCTCAAGAGTGTGTATTTCAAAGAGAACGGGAATAGTATATAGAGATAAATGGAGTATTGCTTGAGGGTAGGAAATTCAGAATAATGTGACAATGATACGATTATAACGTGTAGATTTGTACCATATTGATTGAATCCTGAGAAGTACTCCTTGAGTAGTTTATCTATATAGTCTAGCATAATCTAGATTCACATGCAGGATTGATCCCCAAACATAGTCTAAATAAGGACAATATATAACTGCAAAGTCGGGACGAGTTAGGATCAAATCCAGGACGAGAACCATGAATAGGGGAAGTCAGGTTGTGACACGGGCACCCGTGTTAGGATGGGTAAACCAAGAATTCAAGAACTAAAATGCCAGAGGTCCAACATGGTACCCGTATTTGTCATACCCCAAAATTTGCCCTCCATCTACTCAAGAGATTTCATACATCCATACTCAAGGATTCCTCAAGAGTTGATCAGACAAACTCTCTCCTAGACAATCAACCCAAACTAGGGTTTGGTATCTCTCAAGTCAAGATGGATTTCCAACATCTCCATTGGTATTCATACCTCCTCATATGCTTCAAAGATTCTCCATGTCAAGTTTCAAGCCTCACAAGTCAAGTTTCCTCAGACAATTGCTCAGATGGTTGAAAATCGGGTGTATTGGACAAAAAGTCAACTGTGGTCAACATACAGTCAAAACTTCTGATTTTTGGTCAACATCCTCATTTTGAAGTTACATTCATCATTTGATCAAGGGTTGATCATGATTCATCAAGAAAACTCAAGATTTGCCCAAAAGTCAAACTTTCTAAATTAGGGTTTCTAGATGAAAAGTCAACTGAACTTTGACTGGTCATAACTTTCTCATACTTTCTCAGAAATTTTTCCACCACCTCTTGTTTTGAAGGAAATTCAATTCTCTACAACTTCATGTCTCACAAGAATGTCCAAAAAATGCTTCATTTGAGAGGTATAGCTCAAAACATTACAGGTCATTTTCAAAGTCAACAAAAAGTCAACTTTTTGTTTTGAAGATATATTGAGCATGGAAACTCCAATTGAGATGAGACCAAAAAGGTTGGTTAGAGGACTCTTAGAGCTTTCCAAAAAGTCCAAGAACACTCAAAAATGTGGAAAATTGAGCAAGATACACTATTCAGAAGTTGGGCAATTTTGGACAATTGCACAAAAGGACATTTTGGTCAAAATGCAAAATTTTCCAAATGGGCCTATAATCTTTTGATCCAAACTTGTTCATGATGTTATTTTTGACCCATAAAAGCTTGGCATTGGTGATTTTCTATTTTCATGGTTTATATTTGAATTTTACAACATTTAATTCAAAAATAAATTATGTAAAATATGAAAATTAAGTTATTTTTTCAATTAAGTTGGATTTATATCTCTCTTAATGTCCAAGAAAGCCCACAACCATTACCAAATTCGTGGCTCATGCTTATGGAAGGAAAAAATCAAGTTTTAAAGAAAATTTGATTTGAATTTATTGGAAAATATTTGCACATTCAATTTCCAATCTTTTTTCCTTGTTTTTTCTCTGCCAACCTCTTCTATAAATTGCCAGCAATACACACAAGCCTGAGGACGAAACCCTAGCCCAAGAGAGAGTCCTTATTTTGCCAAATTTTTCTCAAAACTTGAGAAAATCGAATTCCAAAAAGCAGCAAGCTTCAGCCCAATTGAACCACTCAATCACCTTCAGGAGGTTCCCAGCAATCGATCCATACTCATACCTCAAGCCCAGGCTGCCCAGAACGTGACATCTATCAAGCTCCGATTTGGTATTTGTTTGATTTTCGATTTTCATAATCCATGCATCATTAACCGTTTTTGCTTGTTTGTTTGAATTCAAGGTGTCCATTGGAACGTATCTGACGCTTTACATGTGAGGTTCCACGTGGAAATCACAAATCACCATGGTTAGGTCGTTTCGGACTGTTTGATTTGAACCGATGCATACAAGTGTTTTAGCCAAAACTAAGGTCACCAATGGATTCAGGAGGTTCGGTTTAGGGGGACAAGGTCCTTCTTTCTCTTTTAAATTTCGTATTTTGCAGGTTTTAAAGTTACAGTCGCCGGAGAAGACGACCGGAGCTAGGGCTCCGGCGTCGTTGACCTGGCTGACCCTGGCGAAGGCGTGCGTGGCATCTTCAAGCTTCCTGATTCGTTCCTTCGCGCTACCTGGACCCCACCATGCTGATTGTGCTTTGACTCCACCAGACAGCGACGCGTGTAGCTCATGGTTGCACGTTTTCGTTTCATGACAACAAGTGCAAGCTGGCGTAGTGGTAGAGGCAAGCAATCTCAGGGTTTCACTCCCATGTCACGAGTTCGATTCGCTCCAGGGCCAGTTTTGTTTCTTTTTTTTCTCAAACTTCAAACTATTTTCCTATTTTCATATTTTTTTTATTATTTAATATTTTCCATTCATTTTAATTGTTTTCATGATTTTATTTCTGCATTAAAAATTACCAAAAACATTTTTTATTTTTACATTATTTTCATAAAAATCTTTATTTAATTTAATAAATTAAAAAATATAATTTTTGCATGCATATTTATTTTATTTATATTTTAGCATTTAAATCACTTTTAATTGCATTTTAATTATTAAATCTTTTTCTAAAAAATCCCAAAAAAATATTTTAACTTATTTATCTTATTTCCAGCATGTATTAATTTTTCCATATCAAAACTTGCATTTTTCTAACATTTTTCTCTTATTCAATTCATATTGCATTTTCCGATTTTCTTATTCTTTCACAGGTTGCACCGATTCAGACGATTTTTCCGTTTTTATTTTACTTTCCAATAATGTAACTGCTCATGGGATGTAATAGTTTAAATTAGGCTTTTACTTTCCGCATTTTAAATTATGTATCTGCCCCAAAGCCATGTAATAGCGTAGGTTTATCTTTCCGCATCTTTACATTCCGCATTTTAATTTCCGCACCCTTATCAATTGCTAGTAATTAGGCGTGTATGGCAAGATAATAATTGGACATAGCTCACACTAATCCTCAAGATAAAATATCTGAATTCAACACACTTCTATCACACACGCACCCCTTAGGGTAATTCTCTCTCGATGCCTTTCGATTTCAAATGGTCATGTCCCTCGAACGTAGAGGTATTCTAGCACCGTTGCCTTCCAAACAAATCATCATAGTCCCTTCGATACAAAGATCATAAGACCCACAATGTCGCCTCCGAAAACATGATCTTGACCCTCGATTGTCGCCTACGAAAAATGATGATAGTCCCTTCGAATGTGCTAGGATACTTCCTACAAGTTGCCTTCAATGACCACCCGATGTCCCTTCGAATGTCCCGCTTACATCCAAGAATGGAGCTACCTACTAACTAATGGTATGGCTAGCGCTATTCTAAAGGAACGTAGAAGTATGAAAATGACCAATTCTGAGTGGGTAAATAAGTCTTTTAGTTGCTTGCTCTAAACCGAATGCTTTTCACACCACACACTCTCTTTTCAAAGTTCAAACTCTTTTCAAAACGAAACGTTTACGAACACTTTGTATACACTCCTACATGAGTCATTACAAAGTCAAAGCGAAATGCCTTTTTTCAAAACATTTTTGTCAAACACGCAGAAAGCAATTTTAAAAGCTGATCTAGAGCAACTAAGAGCCCGTAGATAACTACAGATGGAAAGGGGTGCTAATACCTTCCCTTTTCATAACCATTCTCCCGAACTCAGAATCTAAAACGAAGGTCTTTTTCTCGTACTTTTACCTTCCTTAATTGATAAAAATAAAAGTCGGTGGCGACTCTTGCTATCCGCACATTTGCGATACAAACACTAAAAAAGGTCAGTTCACCGTATCACCGAACTGGCGACTCTGCTGGGGAACATCCCTAAAAAGAGAGAATTACCTTATGGATTTCTAGATAACCTTTATTGTTTTTTGTTTGACTTGTATGCTTTATCTTTAAGGGTTGCTTGGGTATTATATTGTTGGGGGATCCTACACCCGATTCGGTTTCCTTTTAGGTAAGTAGCATTAGATCATCGCGACCGCTAGACGATAACTAAACGGTCAACATGATGGCGCTAGCGTGACACTTTGGTTGTCCCGATACTTCATTCCCAAGTTGAAGATAGTATTTGGCTTCGTGGTGTCATCAAGCGCTAACTAAACTTTTAGAACCTTAATTGACCCATCTTGGCCATTAGAAGGTAGTGAGATGGCCGGCTTTGGTGTAGACCGAGGTTGGTTGATACTGATGCTACACTCATTGAGATCGACTTTTGGGATATTTTCGTCGACCACTTGGCCGTATTGAAATAAACGCCTACGAGAAAGATCTATGATGTGAGATTCCTAGAACCCGTTACTATTATAGGACAGATGAACCAACTCAAACTTTTGGTGGGTAATCACCTATACCTCATGCAAGCCTTAACCTAAGGCTCATTGTGTGAATTGTTTGTGTGTGCTAAACATGACATCATGACATCATTTGCATTGCATATCATTTCTAACTATTTCAAGGACCTAGGATTTATCTTTGCTCTGCTTTGTAGGGTATTATGGCTTCTAGAAAGACTATCCGAATCAACTTCACGGGTATACCTTCTCTTCAAAGAATTGGTTTCGTAAATTCCACCATGCTCGGCCATCAAAAGACATGGTTATCTACTTGACTTGGTTATTCCGTTTTGAAGAAGATATGATGCATGTCCTATTTCAGCTTTTTTGATCCAAACACCATTGCTTTACATTCCAGATTATCGCTGGTTCCTACCTTGAAGAGTTCTCTGTTACTGGGACACCTATTCTGACCAAATGCCATTCACCGGTCTAGAAAAGGTCCCTAAGTACGAAGACATTGTATCGGCTTTACATCTTAAGCGCCGACATATGAAGCCAATTGGGAAACCGTATGGAGTTAAGGGTTTACTTTCCAAGTTCCTAATTAAGAAAGCCCGAGAATTCCTCAAAGTTATGAGTTTCCATGCATTTGAAAACATTGTGGCCTTATTAATTTATGGTTTGGTTCTATTTCCTAACTCGGATCAATTCATAGATATCAATGCCATCAAGTTGTTCCTTACCCGCAATCCAAAGGCCTACTTTACTTGGAGACATCCTACATTCTCTCCACACTGTACTACCAAGAGACAAGGAACTCTCATGTGTTGTGTCCTGCTACTTTCTGTGTGGTTTATTTCGCACCTTCCTCCATCGCTTTTGAAGAACGAACAAAGGTTGAGATGGTCTCAAAGGCTAATGTCACTCTCTCATTCGATATCCGTTGGAATCTTTTCTCTCAAAAGGATTTCACATTCATCGAGCGCCAGGAGAATTCCTAATGTACCGCTTGGTATAAGGGAGGTATCACTTACAACCCCTCTTTAGCTCTACGGTTTGGTTTTGCTCGAAAGATGGTCCGCATGATATGCTTCTCCAAGACATTGTGTTCGACTACACCACGATCTCCGCATTACGATTTAAGGTTCATACACGCTGGTGCATGGTAAAGAAGATCGATACCAAGACTTTGGGGCACCAACTCCATTCCTTGGGAACCTTACCTCAAATGGGTGCGAGCTCGAGCTCAAAACCTCATGATGCCATTCATGCCTGTTCTACCAAGAATTATGGAACCTGCTATAGGTGACGATTCTATACCGCTCTCTATCCCGACATGCCTACCGATTTTGAAGACTTGAAGAGATCCTCGATTCAAATTTTAAAGAAGAGAGGGATACTTTGAAGCTCAAATGCAAGTGAGAAGAAAGTGCTAGAGTTGACCAAGCTACTTCACGAGGAGCTTAAACATCAACGCTTACCTCGGCACCAAGAGGAAGCGCCCATGGAGACTTAGAGCTTTAGGATGTTTATGTTTTCTTTTATTTGTTTTGAACTATCTCTTGTACTTAAAAAGAAAAAAGAATAATAAAAAGAGTACTAATAAATGTTTGTTCATTGCTTGCCTAACAAATTTAAATCTCTAAGGTCCTTGAAAACATTGCATTGCATTCGCATAAACATTGCATATCATAGCATAACATTGCATCACGTGTACATTGAGATTGGTTTTCATTTGCTCGCTATTTATTTTAGCGTAAATGGCTCTTGAACAGATCACAAAGATCTTCAAGCTCGTAATGCCTGGCCAAAGAATGTTTACCAGCTTGATCCAAGGCCAAGAGGATCTGAAGAAGCTCATCAACAGAAAGAAGAAGGTTGTTGGTCTCTTCAACATGGGCAGACGCTACAAAGGTGGTCCTAAGAGGGTCAATCGGATAGAACTCTCTGAAGGAAGTGTCAAGAAGGAGGACGAGCAAAGTAACAAAGGTAATGGTGAAGGCAGTCAGCCTGAGCTTGAGAAGAACTATGATGATGGCCAATACCCTGACGAGGATGATAAGTACAAACAACTTGAAGACCGTCTCAATGTCGTGGAAAACCCAAGATGTCCGGCTGAATTTTGATGATCCGAGCCTCGCCCCGTGTTGTGATTCCTCCCAAGTTCAAAGTTCCCACTTTGCTAAGTATGATGGCATATCTTGCCCTAAGTCGCATTTGAAGTCCTATGTTCAAAAGATCAATCCCCACACCGATGATGTAAAGTTGTGGATGCATTATTTTCAAGAGAGTTTGTCCTAACTCGCTAGAGTGGTACTATCACCAGAGAATGACCGATCCGTACTTGGAGTGACTTAGCGATGCTTCTACGCATAATATGAGTATAATGTCAATTGACACCCACTCGCATGCAACTACAAAGCATGTCTATGGGTCGTGAGAAGTTCAAGGAGTATGCTCAAGTGGAGAGATTTAGCGTGCGAGTTCACCACCCTTGTCCAATAGGAGTTGGTTGATATGTTCATGGGGACACCGACAGCCCATTCTTCAATCACCGATTGAAACTCTTCACCGGATTCACCGAGCTGATTTTGACAAAGTAGCGATTGAAGCCGGTATCAAGAGTGGAAAGATTCATGTAGAGACATCTTCAAATGCTGCAAAGAGATCTTTGGTGGTAAGAAAGAAGCTAATGTCGTATGGTCGAAAAGCCGAGCCAAGACCGACCGCACTAACTGTGGGGCCAGGATCTCCAATCCTACATCAAGACAACCTCGGAGACAACGCGAGCGTAACGCCGCCACGAAGATGCTTTACAAAGATCAACATGCCATTGTCGCAAGCCTTGTAACACATGTTGAAAGCAGAGATTACTTTGAGGGATCCTCCTCGTAATGTCAATACCTCCTCTCCGAATACAATCCTAATGCTAAGTGTGCTTACCATTCCAATAGCCTGTGACATAGTAATCGATGAATGTTGGGCTCAAGAACAAAATTCAAGATATGATTGAATCTAAGCATTGAATTTGATCCTCCGTTGAGACCAATGTGATCAACGCGCCTATGCCTAATCATGACAAGGGTTCCAATGTGGGAGACGATACTTATATTTTCAACATAGATGACTTGACCATTCCTCCGATGATCAAGAAGAATTTACAAGTCGGTGTCAACCCAGATGCCCAGAGAACTGCTGGTGCCCATCCGCACCGATGGTTGTGCTTGGTTGAGAAGACGTGTTCAAGGCATGATGGATAACCGTGAGATACTATTTCAAGCCACCGTGCAAAAGTGTGAAGAAATGTCTAAGTCAAGATCGATAATGCAAATGAAACAAGACCATCTCAGATGGGATACCTTGGGGCAGCAAGCGGAAAGTATGATTACATGGTGAAGTACACTCGCCCCGAGAGTTACAAGATTCCTATTGAAGACGCAGGCACCGGATGGGGTGACGATTTCCGTAAGATTATGCCGATGTTAACACAATAAGGATTTCCTCACGATCCTGTGCCTAGAGTGGCACCTCTTATCATTACTTCTCCAAGACCAATTCCATATTCCTCTAACAATGCTATCCCTTGGAACTATGGAGCTGATGTTTACTATCATGGCGCCAAACAAGACCACGACCATTGAAGATCTAACCATCGGCTACCATTCCCGACATTGACAAGATCACCGATCTAGTAAGGTGACTAGAACCGGAAGGGTATCCTCTCCAGATATCTCTCCTCCAAAAGACACCGCGACTCCAGCTGGCATTCCCGCTATCCAATCCATTCCCAAGCTAGAGGGAAAGAACCAGTGACTCATCCCGCCAACCGTATACCAAAGGAAGTTATCAAGACACTCCAAACAAGAAATGGAGGAAATTCAAGATTATCAAGAAGAGTGACTACAATGTGTGGAATAGCTGGGACAGACCATCCAAGATCTCCATGCTTGCTCGCTTCTGGCTCGAGGCTCATGCTAATGCCTTGGTGAAGTTTCAAGAATGCTCAT
Source organism: Vicia sativa (assembly GCA_021764765.1). Lineage (NCBI taxonomy): Eukaryota > Viridiplantae > Streptophyta > Magnoliopsida > Fabales > Fabaceae > Vicia > Vicia sativa. The sequence continues at coordinate 153,192,443 of CM038795.1, read as the reverse complement.
GTACCGCAAGACACTACCACCGACCGCTTGAAGTTTGTATTGCTAGCCTGGCTGCCAACAACGGCCTAGGCTTCTCGATGTCGATTTAACTCCTTCCGAAAGAAACACAACAAAGCCTTGCACATCTCTGTGGAATGCAAGGGTACTACTTATCTCATGTCTTGGTGGATACCGGTTCGGCTCAATATCTTATCAAGATCGCTTTTGATCGACTTGATGTCGAAGGGTTGGTTCGAGACCCAAAGGACATAATCGTGAGAGCTTTTGATGGTTCTAAGCAAATGCTTGAGAGCTCTCACCTGTTAAAGTCGGTTCCCGCACTTTTGATTCCACTTTTGTCATGGACATCCGTCCCACTTATTCTTGCTTACTGGACGCCTTGATACATGGGCAAGGCACATTTCTACCGCATCGTGTCAAGTACCCAAAGGAAAGGGAAAGTTGTTACAGATGGTGAAGAAGAGTATATGGTCACCATCTCCGTGCATTCCGATACCTTGAGATGGAAGGAGAATTCTTCGAGACCAAGCTTTTGAAACAATCCCCGAGTCATGCCCTGACTCTCCCGCCACTCTTGAAGTTACGAAGCTCCGCCTAGGATGGCCTCACCGAAAGATGCTCAAGTCGTTGAACAAGGAGGTATCGCTTGGGGTCAGCTCCCGATCTTCCTTTCAACCGACAAGACGGTTTAGGCTTCACCATCAAGGGTCGAAGATGATACGCCGCGAACGCCACCAACTTCCTTTCCGCATCGCCTGAGTGGAATCCATGCTATAGAAGACGCGACAACGACTTCGACATCGCAAGTAGATCTTCCCAACTCCGCATCGTGGCTCAAGAATTGGAAGATCAAGACGCTATGCCAATCTCCTTTAGTCGAGTAATTGCTTTTGTTTTGTTTTGCTTTTCGTATTTCTTTATGTTTTGAACAATAAACTTTGAAAGCCTAATGCCTTGCCCGGCATCATGGCTCGCTTTAGGGTTATTATCTATTGTTTGCGTTTTCATTCAATAAATTCGTTGGACTTTGCATTCAATTGTTTGTTCTCTTTCTTTACTTTATCACCCTTCAAAAAGCTATGTGTTTCTTACACACACCCACGTGGTACATTATGAATCACTCCAAATCTCATAATAATACTATGCTATTGCTAAATATGACTTCGATAATCCGATCTACCAAGTCAAGATGAAAGTGAGGAAGATTGTGAAGTGCCGGAGAACTTGCCGATCGCTACAAGAGAGAACAAGTTATACAAATCAGAACAAGTCGAGGTTGTGAATTGGGCACCAAAGATGTAAAAGAGATCAAGATAGAGCGGGTCTTGAGAATGTTGTCAAAGAAAGGTTGATTCGATGCTACGAGACTATATTGAGGTTTTTGCTTGGTCATACGAAGACATGCCTGGTTGGACATTGATATTGTAGTGCACCGATTGCCAACAAAAGAGGGTTTTCCCAAGAAAGGTAGGTCTGTCGATGCGTCCCGAGATGTCGAGAAAATCAAAGCAAGTTATGAAGCGCCAACCGGTTTAGCTGTCACCTCTTATCCCCAAGGTTGTTAATGTGGTACCCGCACTAAGAAGGATGGCAAGGTACGAATGTGTGGATTACGAGATCCGAACAAAGCGAGTCCGAAAGACGATTTCCCACTTCCTCATATTGATGTTTCGTTGACAACACCGCGCATAAGGTTTTCTCCTTCATGGATGGTTTCACCGTTACAATCGATCAAAATGGCTCCTCAAGACATGGAAAGACTACTTTGTTACACAGTGGGCACTTTCGCATAAGGTTATGCTGCTCGGATCGAAGAACGCAGCGCCACTTATTAGCGCTATGGTGACATTGTTTCATGACATGATTCATCACGATAGAGGTCTATGTTGACGACATGATAGCTCGGTCACAAACCAAGAAGAACATCTTGATCACTGCGTAAACTGCTTGATGTTGAAGAAGTATGACTAAGACTTAATCCTAACAAGTGCACTTTGGAGTCGATCCGAAAACTCTGGGGTTTGTTGTCGTGAGTATTGAGGTTGACCCGCCAAGGTTAAAGCTATTCAAGAGATGCCGCCTCGCACCGAGAAGGAAGTCGAGGTTTCGGCCGATTGAATTACATTGCCGATTCATTGCACATCTAATCACACTGTGAGCCGATCTTCAAGTTACTAAAGAAAGATCAAGTAGAGTGGAATAACGATTGCCGATCGCTTTTGACAAAATCAAGGAGTACCTATGTAATCCTCCTATCCCGATGCCACCGCCAAAGGAAGACCTCTTATCATGTACTTGATGTGTTAGAGAATTCAATGGGGTGTGTTGGGGCAACATGACGAGTCTCGGTCGAAAAGAGCATGCAATATACTACCTTAGCAAAAGTTTACCGATCGTGAAACAAGATACTCACAATTGAGAAAACTTGCAACGCTGGCTTGGGCCACCGACTAAGATAGTATATGTTGACTCACACTACCTTGTTGATTTCTAAGATGGATCCAATAAAATACATATTTGAGAAACCTCTCTCCTAAGAATAGCAAGATGGAAAATGATCTTGACCGAATACGACATCCAAGACACTTCTCGTAAAGCGATCAAAGGAAGTGTGGTAGCCGATCATTTGGCTCACCAAGTCAGATGACTATCGCCTATGTCAATTTCCGATTTAAGATGTTTTACTAGTTACAGATTGGAAGAACCAGTCCGGACGAAGGACCCGAACAAGGATCCCGATGGACCATGGTCTTTGATGGAGCCTCAAACGCACTTGGCAATGGCATTGGCGCCATCATTACATCCCCACAAAGGACATACTCCTTTCACCGCCAGATTATGTTTCGCAGACTAACAACATGGCCGAATAAGCGCTGCATCATGGGTATCAAAGTCGCAATTGACTTAAGAATCAAGTTCTTGCAAGTGTATGGAGACTCACTTTGGTGATCACCAGTTAAGGGCGAGTGGATACGAAGCATCCGAATCTTATTCCAGATCGAGAGCATGTTCGAGTTTGATCCCTACTCAAGAGATCACTTTCAACCACATTCCACGAGAAGAGAATCACTACGCTGTAGCTACTATGTCATCTATGTTCAAGGTCGATGGGACAACGAGGCTCCCGATCATCATTGAGAAGTTTGACGAACAAGTGTATTGTCATGAGCTTGATATGTAAGAGAAACCTTGGTACTATGACGTGAAGAGGTATCTTGAGACTCGTGAATATCCCGCAGGGCATCTCGTTAATGATAAGAAGTTCATGAGAAGATTTGCATCCAAATTCTTCCTCAAGAACGGCATCTTATACAAGCGCAACCACGACTTGTGTTTATCTACTGTAGACCGTAAAACAAGAATGCGTATCATGGAAAGTTACACGGCGCATTTGGTACCCATTCCAAGGGACACACCATGGCTAAGAAGATTTTGAGAACAAAGTTACTATTGGTCCACCATGGAAGTCGATTGTCACTACCGATCTTGTCACAAATTCCGATCTATGCGATAAAGTGCACGCACTCCAAGATCGAATGCTCTAATAGCTCCTTGGCCTTTTGCCATGTGGGGCATTGACGTGATTGGAGAAATTAAGCCCACGCCCAACGGACATCGCTTCATCCTTGTGGCAATCGATTACTTTACCAAGTGGGTAGAAGCACCTCGCTTGCATTTGTTACTAAGAATGTTGTGGCTCGCTTCATCAAGCATAATCTTATCTCGTCGATATGGCACTCGAAAGAATTATCACGTATAATGGTTCTAATCTCAACAATAAATGATCACCGAACTCGACGCAGCTCAAGATCAAACATCACAATTCTTCTCCATATCGCCTAAGATGAATGGCGAGTGGAAGCCGCCAACAAGAACATTAAGAAGATTATATGAAGATGATGGACTTACAAAGATTGGCATGAGATGTTACCATTTGCTCTTCATGGTTATCGACTACAAGACGAATCCACAGTGGCAACTTCTTCTCTCAGATATGGAATGGAAGCCGCCTTACCCATCGAGGTTCGATACCCTCAACCGTAGTCCTCCAGAGGCGAGTTAGGCGAAGACGATTGGGTCCAAACTCGCCTTGACCGCATTAACTTGATTGATGAGAAACGACTTGCGTCCATCTGCCATGGACAGATTTATCATAAATGAATGATCAGAGCATTTAACAAGAAGGTCAAGCACCGAGTCTACCAAGTCGGTGATCTAGTAGTCAAGCGATCATCCTTCCACAAGGTGATCCTGGGGCAAATGGACTCCCACCTACGAGGGTCCGTTTGTAGTCAAGACAGTGTTTTCCGGAGGAGCTATGATGCTTAGCACCATGGATGGTGAAGACTTCCCACACCTTGTGAACGCAGACATAGTCAAAAATACTACGCATGAATAGACCCACTAGGTCGATCGACCTAGGCAAAAATAAGGAGCATCTGGCGAACCAAAAGGTTCGCAAAAGTTAAGGATATACAAAACATGTACACCCGCAAGTCGAAAACTGAAAAGGCGGCTTGGGCAAAAAGGGTATCCCGAGATCAAAACCGAAAGGGCGGTCTAGGCAAAATTTAGGGATTCAAGCGCACGACTATGTCTCTTCCAGATCACCTGCCTGCACTACTATCGCATTCAAGGTTCAAATGGCGAAGATCGCTACTCACTTTCTACCGATGAAGGAGATGAGATAGTTGAAATATATGAGTACTAGCATAGTTGGAACTTAACGAGATTGTTTCGATAGCTTTTTACCTTTCTTGTGTATAAACTACTTGGCCATACGCCACCTTTCAAATAAACGCAGCTTCTTTCTCTTTACATTGTTGTTATTTGCAATAAGTCCAACGTTTGTTTTGAATGATTATATGCATTTGACAATAAGAATCTAATCGCAAACATACGAAAAGTGAACATACAAAAGTGCTTACCATGTGCTCCGTGAATTGGGACGACGACGAAAGTCACCAAAACATTCCCCGTAGAGCATGATCCCTACAAAGGTATCACCACAACACAACTTCCCAAGAGAGCAAAGGGAATCCATGAGCGCAATTCCACTCAACTAAGTAAAGTTACATCGGCCTCAAGCAAGAACACCTCACCCCCAATAAGGTATTTATCCCATGATATCTCGCCTTTTCCTTTCTCCCCAACAGCAAAGATCCGGACCAAACTTGGTCGATAGTGCATCGGAGGAACCTACATCTTCATTCACCAAATTTCAAAGATTACGACGGTTCTCGACTCCTCCAACCCGGTCTCCAACTATCAAATGCTCTCCAATGAGATCTACACTCGTAATCCCCAAGAGAGCGCCTCCTAAATTTCCTTAGCGTAATCTACATACAAGGTTCCAACGGATCGCCTCCCAGATTCTCCTCAAGAGTCAGATATGAGATCTCCAACAATGAGCCTCAAATTCTACCTTCCTCAACAATATCTAGGCCCAAGACTTGGTCGATAGTGCATCGGAGGAATCCAGATATCTTTCTTCTCCTTCAAAAGCGGGTTCTCACCTACTCGATCCCCAAACAGAGTCGAATCCTCAAACGTAACATCCGCATCTTCTTCAAGATGGATATGTTTTGAAATACCACAACATCTATCATTCATACATTACTCATAAAGTCATAATTCATGCATATGTCATTCATATACACTGTCATGCATCATACTTTGCATAAAACTAACAAATATTCTATCAAAGTTTCTCTTGTTTTCTCCAAAAAAAAGTGTAATCACTTCGACGCAAACCGTCCAGATTAAGCCCCGAATCGACGGGAAAACCATCTGAAAGACCACCACTAGTTGTCCTCCGACGACTGGTCCAGGATTAAGCCCCGAATCGACGGGAAAACTATCTGAAAGACCGCCCTTGGTTGTCCTCCGACGATCGGTCCAGATTAAGCCTCAATCGACGGAAAACTATCCGAAGACCGCCTGTTATCCTCCAATAACAGTAATGGATCAACACCCGATGCTCAACAGGGAAGCTATCCACATTTGGCCAACTACAACCTCCCTCAGAGTAATCAGCATGAAGATTTATTCTGATTCTTGATTTTCAACAAGAACTACAGAGTTCCATGACGACTCGGCGGTTCTTGATGGCATCTTAAGCCCATCTCCGATCGCTTATCAATGTTTCACTTTCGCATATATGGTTAAAAATCAATGCAAACCAAGTAACTTCATTCAAAAATGGACACGAAGTCTAACGACGACTTCTCCGATGGCATCTTAAGCCCATCTCCATGCTCCTTCCAAACGACACAGAGCCTAGCGACGGCTCACTCCCAAAGATCGATCTTTCCAGATGGCATCTTAAGCCCATCCCCGCCAATTCTCCTATCGACATTCTCGAGTCTAGCATACGACTCATCCCCAAATAAGTATCCAACTTCTCCAAATGGCATCCAGAAGCCCATTCCCGCATCATCCACCAACAAAGTGCAAATTTTCGTGTGTACTCGAGTGTTCAATATCTTCTACCTGTGTCACGAAAGACAAGCGTGTCAATCTAACCCTCCAAGACAAGAAGATTGAACAGTGGGCAAATCATACCCCAAAATTTGCCTCCATCTACTCAAGATATTTCATACATCCATACTCAAGGATTCCTCAAGTTGATTTCTCCTAGACAATCAACCCAAATATTTAATTACACAAATGGTCCTCTCAAAGATTCTATGACAAGTTTCAACAACAACAGTAAATTTGATGGTTGAAAATCACCCTTTGGTCATAATTTTTGGTCAACATTCTCATTTTGAAGTTACATTCATCATTTGATCAAAGGTTGATCATGATTTCTCAAGAAAACTCAAGATTTCTCAAAAGTTTTGAGAAAATAAAACTTTGCTCAAACTCTCAACTCATTTTTCCACCATGAAGAATTCAACATTAAAGTCAAAGTCACAATTTGTTTTGAAGATATATTGAGCATGGAAACTCCAATTGATATGAGACCAAAAAGGTTGGTTAGAGGACTCTTAGAGCTTTCCAAAAAGTCCAAGAACACTCAAAAATGTAGAAAATTGAGCAAGATACACTATTCAGAAGTTGGACAATTTTGACACATTTTGGTCAAATGCAAAATTTTCCAAATGGGCCTAAAATCTTTTGATCCAAACTTGTTCATGACAATATTTTTGACCCATAAATGCTTGACCTTGGTGATTTTCTATTTTTTATGATTTATATTTGAATTTTATAACATTTAATTCAAAAATAAATTATATAAAATATGAAAATTAATTTTTTTTTCAAAAGGAATGGATTTATATCTTTCTTAAAGTCCAAGAAAGCCCAATATTCATACCAAATTCGTGCTAGCCATGGCATTCATGAGAAAATCAATTTTTCAAATATTTGATTTGTTTTAAATGGAAAATATTTGCACATTGATGGAGCAATCTTTTTCACCCTTTGCCATCCAAACTTTCTATAAATGCTCAAGAAGATCACAAGCAAGGAACACGAAACCCTAGCTCAAGCCAAACCCTTATTTTGCCAAAATTTTCTCAAAACTTGAGAAAATCGAATTCCAATTTCAAAGAAGTTTCACCAATCCACCATCCAATCTTGCTCATTGACATCCCAAAGAAGCAAAACTTTACTTGAAGTCAGACACCCGTAATCGTGCCCTAGACCGCTCCGATCCGTATTTTCTCAATTTTGATTTCTTCGATTCATGCTTTTAATCGTGTTTGTTTGCATATTTGTACTGTGGATGCACATTTGGTCATGTTTGAACCCGTATATGTGAGCTTGAACGCCCGTAAACCCTATTGCCATTGTTAGGGTTCAAAGGTTGTTTGAATCGGTAGCTTTTACGTGCTTTTAATCGAAACTAACATCATTGGATTGTGGAGGTCCAATTTAGGGGTAGGGTGTCCTTTTCCTGCTTATTCATCGGTTTTGCGTGTTTGAAAAGTTGGACGGTTTGAGAAGACGATCGAGCTGTGGTCCGCCGACTGCTTGACCGCGAGTTGCATGCGTGGCAGAAAACGCGTTCTGATTCGTCCATTCAAAATAACTGGGGCCCACGCACGCTGACTGTGTTTGGAATATAATCAGGACGCGTCATCGTTCATATTCTTTTGATTTTACTTTCTCCAACACCAAACGCCAAGTGTCCCAGTGGTAAAGGCTCTCACTGTTCCCAGATCCCCTCCAAGGTCACAAGTTCGAATCAGCCAGGGACCATTCTCTTTTCCTTTTTCTCAAACTTGCATTATTTTTCTATTTTCTAATTATTTTAATATTTTGCATTTATTTTAATTTCTTTTCACAATTTTATTCTGCTTTAAAAAATTATCAAAAATTAATTTTCTTTTTGCATTTGTTTTCTGAAAACCTTTATTTAATTTATAAAATTAAAAAATACAATTTTGCATGCATATTTATTTTTATTCATAATTTTGCATTTAAATCATTTTAAATTAGTTTTTAATTATTAAATTGCATCCAAAAAATCCCAAAAAATTATTTTAACATATTTATATTATTTCCAGCATGTAACAATTTTCTCATATAAAAATTTGCATTTTTCTAACATTTTTTCTCTTGTTCGATTTCTCTCGTATTTTCCGATTTCTTATCTTTTCACAGGTTATTCCGCTTCAGACGTTTCTTTACCGTTTTCGCATTTTATTTTTCAATAATGTAACTGCTTATGGATGTAATAGTTTAAATTAGGCCTTTATTTTCCGCATTTTTAAATTATGTATCGGCCCCAAAGCCATGTAATAGCATAGGACATTTACCTTTCCGCACCTTTACATTCCGCATTTTACTTTCCGCACCCTATCAACTGCTAGTAACTAGGCGTGTATGGCAAGATAATAATGAACTTAGCCCGCTAATTACCAAGATAATATATCTGAATTTGACACACTCTCTTCACACACGCACCCCTTAGGGTAATTCTCTCTCGTTGCCTTTGCGAATCCAAAATGGTCATATCCCTCGAACGTAGAGGTATTCTAGCACCGTTGTCTTCCAAACAAATCATCATAGTCCCTTCGATACAAAGATCATAAGACCCACGATGTCGCCTCCGAATACATGATCTTGACCCTCGATTGTCGCCTACGAAAAATGATGATAGTCCCTTCGAATGTGCTAGGATACTTCCTACAAGTTGCCTTCAATGACCACCCGATGTCCCTTCGAATGTCCCGCTTACATCCAACGAATGGAGCTACCTACTAACTAATGGTATGGCTAGCGCTATTCTAAAGGAACGTAGAAGTATGAAAACGACCAATTCTGAGTGGGAAAATAAGTCTTTTAGTTGCTTGCTCTAAACCGAATGCTTTTCACACCACACACTCTCTTTTCAAAGTTCAAACTCTTTTCAAAACGAAACGTTTCCGAACACTTTGTATACACTCCTACATGCGTCATTACAAAGTCAAAGCGAAATGCCTTTTTTCAAAACATTTTTGTCAAACACACAGAAAGCAATTTTAAAAGGTGATCTAGAGCAACTAAGAGCCCGTAGATAACTACGGATGGAAAGGGGTGCTAATACCTTCCCTTTTCATAACCATTCTCCGAACTCGTAATCTAAACGAAGGTCTTTTTCTGTACTTTTACCTTCCCTTAATTGGATAAAAATAAAAGTCGGTGGCGACTCTTGCTATCCGCACATTTGCGATACAAACACTAAAAAAGGTCAGTTCACCGTATCACACCTGTAAGCAATATGTCATCAACATAAAGACACACCAAAATCATATTTTCTCCAGAATGCTTCACGTAAACTCCATATTCCATCTCACACTTCAAACCTCGCTTGAAAATGAATCAATCTTCAAATTCCAAGCTCTGGGTGCTTGCTTCAATCCATACAGAGCTTTATGTAACTTATACACCATCCCTTCATGATTCTTTTTCACAGAGCCAGGAGGTTGTAACACGTATACCTCTTCTTATAATTAACCGTTCAGAAATGCTGACTTCACATCCAAATGCATCAGTATTTCATATCAACATAGTGCAAAGGTAAATCTGAAAAATCGATTGCACACCAAGTATTTGATAATTTGCTAGTTTAGGTTTTATCAACAATTTCATTGGAAATAAGTTTACATCGTGTTCGTAATAAGTGTACATTATTTTGCATTACATTTGGTTTCTAACGCATATTCCAATTTCGAATAGCTGGTTCGGTTTGGATGATTTGTTTGATCTAGGCTAAAACTTGTTTTTGCCATAGTTTTTTTATTTGTTTTTAAAAAGATATTTTTACTTTTGGTATCTATTCACTCCTCCTCTTCTAGATAAGTGTCGCCGCTCAACAAAGAGAGTGGAATGTAGCTAAATAGAGTAGTGTAGAATGAAGATTCAATTCCATCATTTGAAAATTTTATCAAAGAAAAAAATTATTTCACCCAAATTAGAAGAGAAAAAATATAATGGCAAGTAATGGAATCCATACGATTTCATTTCGCTCTTCTCCATCCTATTTTAAATATCCAAAAAATAGAATATCACTTCATTCCATCTCATATCATAAGCTCTATCCAATTCCATCAATCCAAATAAAACTTTAGAGTTGGAAGGATCATTCACTGATGTTATATAAACAACATACACAAACCCTCTTGTAATTTCACTACAAGAAAAATTGTGAATACCCAAGGCCTAAAGCCCTCCGTAACTTGAAAAAAGTCGTGGGTAAAGTAAGTTACCCAGGACTTTCCATCGACTATTAAGCCTTCGATAAATCGCTCCTCAGCAAAGCTACCGACAGTTTCTGAAGCCTGTGATAAATATCCATGGCTAAACCTTGAATAATTTGTTGATAATCACCGATTCAAGAACCAATAATTTTTGAACTATTACCCACGACTAAGTCGTCGGTTCTGATAAATAAGTTAATAAAAGTTTGAACTATATTTATTGGAATCATCTTTATATACCCATTGATCAAAATGTAATTGAGAAATCTCAAAATTTCAAAGGCATTAATGAAAATAAGTCTTAAACAAAACATAAAATATGTTTAAGAAAAACATAATATTTGAATATCAAATAATCTCTAGTGTTAAAGTAAAGCTTTATACCTATTACTTTATCAAGACTATAAAATATTGAAAAACCAATTGCATGAAGAATCATGTCATTTATGTCTACAAATCAATTTTGCTCACCAATACAATTTCAAAGTTATAAATAATATTCACTATTACTAACAAATAAAATGAAACATTAATCCCTATATCATGCTCGTTTTAGCATGATGATCCAATCTTTTTGATAAGCAGTCCCTGTATGCTGGGCCAACTGGAATTCCTGCAATATTCTTAGAAGCATTGCCCCACCACCACAGTAATAAATTTGTTTCTGTTGCGTTACACAATGTTACATATTATGACAAATAAACAAAGAAAGTAATGCATTTTCCTGTAATTTTTATTCAAGTGAATATTTAATGGAAAAATCAAGCCATCACTTAGTAGTTTATAAGTTTTATAATTTTTTATTATTTATTCTACATTTATATTACTATTACCACATACCAACATGTAATATTTTAATTATTTTAGATAAGGTTGCATAAGGGATGTGTGACACGTACCTTGTTCTCAATGGCATTGTTAGCAAACCATGTGTCTAACTTCTCATATTGGTAGTGAGCAAAACATGTATTTGTGAACAATTGAGTTTTATTTGACTGGATATGTTGGTAGAAGATATAAGTTAATAATATCTCATGTAATGCATCACAACTATCTCTGATTATATTAAGATTAAGATATATAAATTGGATTCACTAATTAGACTCCGAGAAGATAGGTATAATAAGATTAAAAGCAAACTCAATAAACAGGCCCCAAAGTAGCATATTAGCATCTTTTCATGGTAGAAACAAATCCAAAATAAAAGCATCCCTAACAGTCTTACAAAAGGTAATTTAAACTTAAATTAAAATTTCATGTTGTATTTACAAATTGAAATCACTTGCACCTGTTCAAGAAAGACCTCAACTGTAGGTTTATGTAAATGTGGTCTTGTGGTGCACACATTACACATTGCAAAAAATCATACCTAGATTAGAATTTCAAAGGAAAAGAGACATGACAAATTATAAAATCAAAAGATAACCACAAATATATGCATATAAAATAAGTAATTAGCAAGAATGGTTGTGTCATCCTACACTCCACGTCAGAATGGAACTGCATAAAGAAAGAATTGAACCATCATTAATATGGTAAAAAGTATGTTGAAAGACAAGTATTTATCTAAAGAGTTTTGGGGTGACATTACAAGAAAAATATCTCCAGCAACATGATATACCGGCGTGATTATCACGTGGATAATAAATGCTTGTTGCGACGTGATTATCATGTCGCTACCTTTTTTTATAATAAAAAATTAAGCCCAACGTCTTATTAAGAGAAGTCAAATCTTTTTTTTGAAAAAATATGTTGCGACGTGTTACCCACGTCGCCACCTAAAAGTTAATAATAAAATAAAAATTATTTGTAACATATAGATGGAAGGAGGTTTGAAATTTTTTAAAATTTAGTTGTGACGTGATATCCACGTCACAACATTTAAAGGGGGAAAATAAATATGACACTGATGTGATTGGTACATCGTTGACAAACTGTGACTTTAAATATTTTTACCGTTGAGAGTGTTGCGACGTGAATCTCACGTGGCAAGGTTGCGACGTGATATTCACGTCGCTACGTGACGTATAAATCTAACACTTCATTATAACATCATCTTCTTCACCTTCACCACCGTATCTTCTTATTCTTCCTTCATTTCCTTTATACACTAAAATTTCCCAAATTCTCCCAAATCTTCTCCCAAATAATCCCTAATTTTAATTTCAAGAATCTAAAAAGTAATTATCAATTCTTTTTATTCTGTATATATTATTTCAATTAAGATTTTAATGAGTTTTGTTTTGTTAAATTTGAAGAGTATTTGAAGAAGATTAGAAGAACATTGAGGAAGAACATTGAGAAAAATCATTGAGGAAGAAGATTGATTGAAGAGGTATTTATGCAATTTATTTTATAATTTTATATATAAATTAGGATTTTATTTAATATGTATATATTATGTTTATTTATATTCTATTTTTTTAAGGGTTAAATAAGTTTTTGGTCCCTATAAATATCTCAAATTTTGTTTTTAGTCCCTCTAAAATTTTTCTTTAAAGAATGGTCCTCCTAAAAATTTAAATTTAAATTTTTGGTCCCTCATGCAATTTAGCGACGATTTTTACAATTTAGCGATGGTTTTTACGACAGTTTTAGCGACAGTTTATTATTTAGCAAACGATTTTTATGACGGTTTTAGTGATCGTTTTTTATTTAGCGAAGGACTAAAAATTAAAATTAAAACTTTTAGGAGGACTATTCTTTAAAGAAAAATTTTAGAGGGACTAAAAACGAAATTTGAGATATTTATAGGGACCAAAAACTTATTTAACCCTTTTTTTAATTAGGATATTTTATTTTTTAATTGAATATATTTAGTTTTTAATTAGAATATTTTTAAAAAATGAAATTAGAAAACAATTAAAAACGGAAACAGAAACATATATTTTAAATTAGATTAGTATTAGTTTTTAATATATGTATTAGTTTTTAATATTAGTAATAGTTTTTAATATATGTATTTGACACAGAAATAATTAAATTAGTATTAGTTTTTAATATATGTATTAAAGTAAACGAATATATATAATTTTATTATATAAATTTTATTATATAAATTGATTAATATTAAAATAATTATTAGTAATTAATTTTATAAAAAAAAACGTAAAAGGTAGCGATGTGGGTTACATGTCACAAAGTTGTGACATGTTTCTCACGTCGCTACTAAAGCTGCTATAGTGCCTGTCACGCCTGCTATGCATGTTCCTCATATAACTATGTTGCGACGTGAATACAACGTCACAACTTTGTGACATGGGAAACACGTCGCAACAAGTTTGCCACTTGTTCCCTAGTGACATAATTACCCACGTCGCTGCATTTTGTTTGTGACGTGATTTTCCATGTTGTCACGTTACTCTCACGTCTCTAATGAGCGTTTTTTGTAGTGTGAAGTCGTGTTAACTGCAACATACATTTTGAATAGATGTTCGGTGAATAAGCTATATCGAATTATGCTAGAAGAATGTTGGTCTGGTGTTAAGCCTAGCTTGACTCATCTTAAGTTATTTGGATATATAGCACATGGACATGTGCCAGATCAGTTCCAAAGAAAACTTGATGATAAGGCGAGTCAAATGATCCTAGTATGATATCATTAACTAGAGGTTACAAGTTGTTAGACCCAGTAAACAAGAAAGTGGTGATCAGCAGGGACATGATCATAGATGAGCTTAAAAATTGAGATTGAACAGAAAATGTCAAGAAACATTCAATGAGAATCTTATGTGAAGCATCAGCCACTGGAGTCGAAAGAGAAGTTTAACAAGAAGAAATGAGAGGTGATGCAGGCCCAAGAGGACCTCAGAGAACAAGGTGTATGGCTGCAAGGTTGTAAGCTTGTGTGATTACATTAGATGATGTGGTTGATGATGAAGGTTAGCTGATACATTATGTTTTCTATGCAGATGTCGAACCAATCAATGTAATAAAAGAATTGAAGGATTCAAAGTGGTCGAAAGCTATGAATAAGGAATTGAAGTCCATCGAAGTCAGCAAGAATTTGTCACTTGTCAAATTTCCTCAAGACATGAAGGAAATTGATGTCAAGTGGGTATGCAAGGTGAAGTTAAATCCCAGAGGCAAAGTAACTTGACACAAGGCAAGACTTGTGGTGAAAATATTTCTTCAGAAGGAAGGAATCGACTTTGATGAAGTTTTTGTACACGGTTCTAGAATCGAAATAATCGGGTTGATTATTGGTCTAGCAGAAATAAATAGTTGGCACATATGTCAGATGGATGTGAAATGTGCACTAAACAGTGATTTTTACACAGCTATTTACCATTCATTTCAGTTATCTTTTGTTTTGATTGTCGAGTGTTTTATTTCATTTTACCTCATTTTATGCTTGGTTGTGCATTTTGGTGTTTTCAGGCTTAGAGGAATAAAACGAGACGAATATGGGCTAAAAAGTGCAAAATTTGTAGTTTCAGAGGAAATCAAAATACCATGCTACATGAGGTCTGACACGGCCACCTGTATCACCTGACACGGGCCGTGTCAGGATAAAATCCAAGATGAGAACCTGAAATTGGGAAGTTAGGGGTGTGACACAGGTACCCGTGTCAGTTGAAACGACCCGTGTCAGGGTGCCTGAACCAATACTTCTATAATTAAAATGTCAGAGGTCCAACACGATACTGTGTTGCGTCACACGACCCATGTCGGGTTGCGATGTTGATTTAAATATTTTGGGTTATTTTGCTCAATATTTGGCCTATAGTAGATATCACCCAGGACTAGGGATACCCTATAGTTGTCGATTAACTCTTGATAAAATAACAACTTGATTTCACGATAATTATCTAAGGACTTAGGATTTATGATGAATGTTCAAACGTTTTCCCATTAAGGACTTAGGGGAAAATTACCTAAAGAGTGGTAATTGAAGGTTATGAACTTGTTGAAGAAATTAGGATTCAAGGTCATTACAGGGAAAATTATACACCACACCCTAGCATGCTCCTCATACATGTGAAAAAGCCAATTAATATATCTGCTTATTTTTAAGTGACAATTTCCAAACAAAACCAAAATCTAAGTTTTTTGTTTAATTGAACTCGATAATTGTACGCAGTCCTTGAGGCCAACATTTTGGTAGTTTCCCTATTATTACAAGAGGCAAAATAGTACACTTGCTATTTTTTTCGATCAAGTTTTTGGCGTTTTTGGCAAAATAGTCGATGTAATTTTTGATATCGAGACAAATAATCTGACATTAAAATAATTTGATGTGGATATAAATTTGAAGGTGTTGGAATCAAGAAGCAAGGTGCTGGTGGAAATAATAAATCTTCAATCGGTATGATCAAACTAGAAGGAGAAATTAAAATTCTAGAACTTCTCCCAAAAGAAGTCTCAAGCATAATCTCTCAGGTGGAAACATTAAAAATTCCCAAGTTCACCAAGAAGTCAAGAAGATAATGAAAAAGGAACACCAAGGGGAGGAGATAGAAGTTGGAAATGACTGAAAGCACAAAGTGGTTAATACTTTTGATCTAGATGAGTTATAGGTTGTGGAAAGGACAAGCAATAACGTGTGGAAGAGGAAGTACCCCCCATAATAAATGGGATGAACCGTCGAGCCATGCGACATTAAACGAAATGCTTTGTGGGAGGAAACCCATGCCTTTAATGACTTAGTTTTTCTTTTTGTTGTTTATTTTGTTTTGTCTTCAGGTAATAAAAGGGGGCCTTACTGGTGAAAGCTAGAAGGCATAAATTGGTGTTGCATTACCCTCTGTGAGTCACCCTTCTCGATCTTATTCTGAAACAATGGGGCCAATGTTTAGTTCAGGTTTGGGGGATTTACTGCTTTGCTTTCCAGTTTATTTGTTTATATTATATTATTTGCTGTCTAAATCCACTAGTTGAAGTCCTTCCCAAATTTTGACCAAAATTTATGTTTTGTTTTGCTCAAGAGTGTGTATTTCAAAGAGAACGGGAATAGTATATAGAGATAAATGGAGTATTGCTTGAGGGTAGGAAATTCAGAATAATGTGACAATGATACGATTATAACGTGTAGATTTGTACCATATTGATTGAATCCTGAGAAGTACTCCTTGAGTAGTTTATCTATATAGTCTAGCATAATCTAGATTCACATGCAGGATTGATCCCCAAACATAGTCTAAATAAGGACAATATATAACTGCAAAGTCGGGACGAGTTAGGATCAAATCCAGGACGAGAACCATGAATAGGGGAAGTCAGGTTGTGACACGGGCACCCGTGTTAGGATGGGTAAACCAAGAATTCAAGAACTAAAATGCCAGAGGTCCAACATGGTACCCGTATTTGTCATACCCCAAAATTTGCCCTCCATCTACTCAAGAGATTTCATACATCCATACTCAAGGATTCCTCAAGAGTTGATCAGACAAACTCTCTCCTAGACAATCAACCCAAACTAGGGTTTGGTATCTCTCAAGTCAAGATGGATTTCCAACATCTCCATTGGTATTCATACCTCCTCATATGCTTCAAAGATTCTCCATGTCAAGTTTCAAGCCTCACAAGTCAAGTTTCCTCAGACAATTGCTCAGATGGTTGAAAATCGGGTGTATTGGACAAAAAGTCAACTGTGGTCAACATACAGTCAAAACTTCTGATTTTTGGTCAACATCCTCATTTTGAAGTTACATTCATCATTTGATCAAGGGTTGATCATGATTCATCAAGAAAACTCAAGATTTGCCCAAAAGTCAAACTTTCTAAATTAGGGTTTCTAGATGAAAAGTCAACTGAACTTTGACTGGTCATAACTTTCTCATACTTTCTCAGAAATTTTTCCACCACCTCTTGTTTTGAAGGAAATTCAATTCTCTACAACTTCATGTCTCACAAGAATGTCCAAAAAATGCTTCATTTGAGAGGTATAGCTCAAAACATTACAGGTCATTTTCAAAGTCAACAAAAAGTCAACTTTTTGTTTTGAAGATATATTGAGCATGGAAACTCCAATTGAGATGAGACCAAAAAGGTTGGTTAGAGGACTCTTAGAGCTTTCCAAAAAGTCCAAGAACACTCAAAAATGTGGAAAATTGAGCAAGATACACTATTCAGAAGTTGGGCAATTTTGGACAATTGCACAAAAGGACATTTTGGTCAAAATGCAAAATTTTCCAAATGGGCCTATAATCTTTTGATCCAAACTTGTTCATGATGTTATTTTTGACCCATAAAAGCTTGGCATTGGTGATTTTCTATTTTCATGGTTTATATTTGAATTTTACAACATTTAATTCAAAAATAAATTATGTAAAATATGAAAATTAAGTTATTTTTTCAATTAAGTTGGATTTATATCTCTCTTAATGTCCAAGAAAGCCCACAACCATTACCAAATTCGTGGCTCATGCTTATGGAAGGAAAAAATCAAGTTTTAAAGAAAATTTGATTTGAATTTATTGGAAAATATTTGCACATTCAATTTCCAATCTTTTTTCCTTGTTTTTTCTCTGCCAACCTCTTCTATAAATTGCCAGCAATACACACAAGCCTGAGGACGAAACCCTAGCCCAAGAGAGAGTCCTTATTTTGCCAAATTTTTCTCAAAACTTGAGAAAATTGAATTCCAAAAAGCAGCAAGCTTCAGCCCAATTGAACCACTCAATCACCTTCAGGAGGTTCCCAGCACTCGATCCATACTCATACCTCAAGCCCAGGCTGCCCAGAACGTGACATCTATCAAGCTCCGATTTGGTATTTGTTTGATTTTCGATTTTCATAATCCATGCATCATTAACCGTTTTTGCTTGTTTGTTTGAATTCAAGGTGTCCATTAGAACGTATCTGACGCTTTACATGTGAGGTTCCACGTGGAAATCACAAATCACCATGGTTAGGTCGTTTCGGACTGTTTGATTTGAACCGATGCATACAAGTGTTTTAGCCAAAACTAAGGTCACCAATGGATTCAGGAGGTTCGGTTTAGGGGGACAAGGTCCTTCTTTCTCTTTTAAATTTCGTATTTTGCAGGTTTTAAAGTTACAGTCGCCGGAGAAGACGACCGGAGCTAGGGCTCCGGCGTCGTTGACCTGGCTGACCCTGGCGAAGGCGTGCGTGGCATCTTCAAGCTTCCTGATTCGTTCCTTCGCGCTACCTGGACCCCACCATGCTGATTGTGCTTTGACTCCACCAGACAGCGACGCGTGTAGCTCATGGTTGCACGTTTTCGTTTCATGACAACAAGTGCAAGCTGGCGTAGTGGTAGAGGCAAGCAATCTCAGGGTTTCACTCCCATGTCACGAGTTCGATTCGCTCCAGGGCCAGTTTTGTTTCTTTTTTTTCTCAAACTTCAAACTATTTTCCTATTTTCATATTTTTTTTATTATTTAATATTTTCCATTCATTTTAATTGTTTTCATGATTTTATTTCTGCATTAAAAATTACCAAAAACATTTTTTATTTTTACATTATTTTCATAAAAATCTTTATTTAATTTAATAAATTAAAAAATATAATTTTTGCATGCATATTTATTTTATTTATATTTTAGCATTTAAATCACTTTTAATTGCATTTTAATTATTAAATCTTTTTCTAAAAAATCCCAAAAAAATATTTTAACTTATTTATCTTATTTCCAGCATGTATTAATTTTTCCATATCAAAACTTGCATTTTTCTAACATTTTTCTCTTATTCAATTCATATTGCATTTTCCGATTTTCTTATTCTTTCACAGGTTGCACCGATTCAGACGATTTTTCCGTTTTTATTTTACTTTCCAATAATGTAACTGCTCATGGGATGTAATAGTTTAAATTAGGCTTTTACTTTCCGCATTTTAAATTATGTATCTGCCCCAAAGCCATGTAATAGCGTAGGTTTATCTTTCCGCATCTTTACATTCCGCATTTTAATTTCCGCACCCTTATCAATTGCTAGTAATTAGGCGTGTATGGCAAGATAATAATTGGACATAGCTCACACTAATCCTCAAGATAAAATATCTGAATTCAACACACTTCTATCACACACGCACCCCTTAGGGTAATTCTCTCTCGATGCCTTTCGATTTCAAATGGTCATGTCCCTCGAACGTAGAGGTATTCTAGCACCGTTGCCTTCCAAACAAATCATCATAGTCCCTTCGATACAAAGATCATAAGACCCACAATGTCGCCTCCGAAAACATGATCTTGACCCTCGATTGTCGCCTACGAAAAATGATGATAGTCCCTTCGAATGTGCTAGGATACTTCCTACAAGTTGCTTTCTATGACCATCCGATGTCCCTTCGAATGTCCCGCTTACATCCAAACGAATGGAGCTACCTACTAACTAATGGTATGGCTAGCGCTATTCTAAAGGAATGTAGAAGTACAAAACGACCAATTTCGAGTGGGTAAATAAGTCTCTTAGTTGCTTGCTCTATCAAATGCTTTTCACACTACACACTTTTTCAAAGTTCAAAATTTTTTCAAAACAAAACATTTCCGAACACTTTGTATACACTCCTACATGAGTCATTACAAAGTAAAGCGAAATGCCCTTTTCAAAACATCTTTGTCAAACACACAAAGCAAATTTTAAAAAGTTATCTAAGAGCAACTAAGAGCCGTAGAATAATCTGCGGATGGAAAGGGTGCTAATACCTTCCTTTTCATAACCATTCTCCCGAACTCGTAATCTAACGAAGGTCTTTTTCTTACTTTTACCTTCCCTTAATTGATAAAAATAAAAGTCGGTGGCGACTCTTGCTATCCGCACATTTGGATACAAAATCCTACAAAGTCGCTTCAGTATTACACGGTGACTCACTGGGACACCCAAGAGAGAATTGCCTTAGGGATTTCTAGATCATTTTACCGCTTTTGTTTGACTTGTATGCTTTATCTTTAAGGGTTGCTTGGGTATTATATTGTTGGGGATCCTACACCGGATCCGGTTTCCTTTTAGGTAAGTAGCATTAGATCATCGCGACCGCTAGACGATAACTACGGTCAACATGATGGCTACGTTAGCGTGACACTTTGGTTGTCCCGATACTCTTCATTCCCAAGTTGAAGATAGTATTTGGCTGCGTGGTGTCATCAAGCGCTAACTAAACTTTTAGAACCTTAATTGACCCATCTTGGCCATTAGAAGGTAGTGAGATGGCGGCTTTGGTGTAGACCGAGGTTGGTTGATACTGCTACGCTCATTGAGATTAGACTTTGGGACATTTTCGATCGACCACTTGGCCGTCGATTGAAATAAGCGCCTACGAGAAAGATCTGTGATATGAGATTCCTAGAACCCGTTACTATTATAGGACAGATGAACCAACTCAAACTTTTGGTGGGTAATCACCTATACCTCATGCAAGCCTTAACCCTAGGCTCATTGTGTGAATTGTTTGTGTGTGCTAAACATGACATCATGACATCATTCGCATTGCATATCATTTCTAACTATTTCAAGGATCTAGGATTTATCTTTGCTGCTTTTGTAGGGATTATGGCTTCTAGAAAGACTATCCGAATCAACTTCATGGGTATCCTTCTCACTCAAAGAATTGGTTTGAAATTCCGACCATGCTCGCTCATCAAAAGACATGGTTATCTGCTTGATTTGGTTATCTCGGTTTTGAAGAAGATATGATGCATGTCCTATTCAGCTTCTTTGATCCAAACACCATTGCTTTACATTCCAGATTATCGCTTGGTTCCTACCTTGGAAGAGTTCTCTAAGCTACTTGGGGTACCTATTCTTGACCAAATGCCATTCACCGGTCTAGAAAAGGTTCCTAAGTACGAAGATATTGCATCCGCCTTACACCTTAAGCGCTCAGACATTGAAGCCAATTGGGAAACTAGAAGTGGAGTTAAGGGTTTACTTTCCAAGTTCCTAATTAAGAAAGCCCGAGAATTCCTCAAAGTTATGAGTTTCCATGCATTTGAGAACATTGTTGCCTTGCTAATTTATGGTTTGGTTCTGTTTCCTAACTCGGATCAATTCATAGATGTCAATGCCATCAAGTTATTTCTTACCCGTAATCCAGTGCCTACTTTACTTGGAGATACTCTACATTCTCTCCACACCCGTACTACTAAGAGACAAGGAACTCTCATGTGTTGTATACCGTTACTTTCAAGGTGGTTTATTTCGCACCTTCCTCCATCGTTTGAAGAATGAACAAAGGTTGAGATGGTCTCAAAGATTGATGTCACTCTCTCATTCGATATCCGTTGGAATCTTTTCTCTCAAAAGGACTTCACATTCATTGCGTTGTGGAGAATTCTAATGTACCACTCCTTGGTATAAGGGAGGTATTACTACAACCCTTCTCTAGCTCTACGTCGGTTTGGTTTTGCCAAGAGATGGTCCACATGATATGCTTCTCCAAGATATTGTGTTCGACTACAATCACGATCTCCGCATTCGACGAAGGTTTATACACGCTGGGGCATGGTAAAGAAGACCGATACAAGACTTTGGGGCACCAACTCCATTCCTTGGGAACCTTACCTCAAATGGGTGCGAGCTCGAGCTCAAAACCTCATGATGCCATTCACGCCTATTCTACCAAGAATTATGGAACCTGTTGCTATAGGTGACGACCTATCTTTTCTCCATCCCGACATGCCTACCGATTTTGAAGACCAAGCGATCCTGGATTCACTTAAGAAGAAAGGGATACCTTTGAAGCTCATGTTATGCAAGTGAGAAGAAAGTTCTAGAGTTGACCAAGCTACTTCATGAGGAGCGAAATATCAACGCTACATCGGCACCAAGAGGAAGCCCATGGGAGACTTAGAGCTTTAGGATTTTTATGCTTTTCTTTTATTGTTTTGGACTATCTTTGTACTTAAAAGAAAAAGAGGAATAATAAAAGAAGTACTAATAAATGTTTGTTCATTGCTTGTTTAACAAATTTAAATCTCTTAGGTCCTTGAAAACATTGCATTGCATTCGCATAAACATTGCATATCATAGCATAAACATTGCATCACGTACATTGAGATTCGTTTTCTCATTTGCTCGCTATTTATTTTAGCGTAAATGGCTCTTGAACAGACAAAGATCTCGAGCTCGAATGCTGGACAGATGTTCACCAACTTGGTCCAAGGCCAAGAAGATCAAGAAGCTCATCAACAAGAAGAAGAAGGTTGTTGGTCTCCTCAACATGGGTAGACGTTTCAAAGGGGTCCAAAAGTGGTCACGGATCGAGCTCTCAAGGAAGTGTCCATACCGAGGAGTACCAAGGGTGATGAAGGTGAGCAGCGTGAGCCAAAGAAAGGAGGGAGGATCATTCGATTATGGCCAAGACTGAGGAAGATGACAAGTACAAACAACTTGAAGACCGTCTGAATGCCGTGGAAAACCGAAGATGTCCGGCTGAATTTTGATGATCCGAGTCTTGTCCTCGGTGTTGTGATTCCTCCCAAGTTCAAAGTTCCTATTTTTCCAAATATGATGGCATGTCTTGCCCTAAGCTGCATTTGAAGTCCTATGTTCGAAAATCAATCCCACCGATGATGTAAAGTTGTGGATGCACTATTTTCAAGAGAGTTTGTCCGAACCCAATCGGAATGGTACTATCGCTAGAGAATGACCGATCCGTACTTGGAGTGACTTGGCGATGCTTTCTCTGATAATATGAGTACAATGTGAATTGACACCCCTGCATGCAACTACAAAGCATGTCTATGGGTCGACGAGAAGTTCAAGGAGTATGCTCGAAGTGGAGAGATCTAGCGGAGAGTTCAACCACCCTTGTCCAATAGGGAGTTGGTTGATATGTTTATGGGGACACCGACAGCCCATTCTTCAATCATCCGATTGGAAATTCTTCATCCGGATTCACCGATATTATTGACGAGCGCATGAAGTCGGTATCAAGAGTGGAAAGATTCAGATAGAGACATCTTCAAATGTCAAGAGATCTTTGGTGCTAAGAAAGAAGCCAATCTGTGTATGGTCGAAAAGCCGAGCCAAGACCGACGCTCAACTGTGGGGCGTTGTGATCTCCAATCCTACATCAAGACAACCTCTGAGACAACGCGAACGAGCGCCACGAAGGCATTTAAGATCAACATGCCATTGTCGCAAGCCTTGCAACACATGTTGAAAGCAGTGATTACTTGAGGGATCCTCCTCGAATGTCAACACTTCTCTCCAGTACAATCCAAATGCTAAGTGTGCTTACCATTCCAACAGCCCAGGGCACGACACTGACAATTGTTGGGCTCTGAAGAACAAGATTCAAGATATGATTGAAGCTAAGCAGATTGAATTTGATCCTCCGGTTGAAACTCCGAATGTGATCAACGCTCCTATGCCTAACCATGACAAGAGTTCCAATGCTGTCGGTGACGATACTTATGTTTTCAACATAGATGACTTGACCATTCCTCTGATGACCGTTAAGAAGAATTTGTTGCAAGCCGGTGTCAATCCAGGATGCCCAGAGGATTGTCGTTGGTGCCCCTCTGCGCCTGATGGTTGTGCTTGGTTGAGAAGACGTGTTCAGTGCATGATGGATAACCGTGAGATACTATTTCAAGCCACCGTGCGGTCGTGTGAAGAAATGTCTAAGTTGAAGATCGACAATGCGAACGAAATGCCATCGTGTGGGATACCTTGGGGCAACAAGTGGAAAGTATGATTACATGGTGAAGTACATCTCGATAGTTACAAGATTCCTATTGAAGATGTTAAGGCGACCGGATGGGGTGACGATTTCCCGTAAGACTATGCTTGATGTTAACACTATAAGAATTTCCTCACGATCCCGTGCCTAGAGTGGCACCTCTCATTATCACTTCTCCAAGACCTCCATATTCCTCGACAAGGCTATCCCTTGGAATTATGGAGTCGATGTTTACTATCATGGTGTCAAACAAGACCCTCGACTATTGAAGATCTTACCATTGAAGTTTCTATTCGACATCGACAACATCACCGGATCCAAGAAGGTGACGAACCGGAAGGGTATTCTCTCCAGATCTCTCCTCCAAAGACATCTGACTCCACTCGCATTCCAGCTACTCAATCAATATCCCGCCTAGAGGGAAAGAACGAGGACTCATCCTGCTCAACGAAGTACCAAAGGAAGTTATCAAGACACCTCCAAACAAGAAATGGAGGATATTCAAGATCATCAAAAGAGTGATTACAATGTTGTGGAACAATTAGGACTCCGTCCAAGATCTCCATGCTCGCTTTGCTCTTGTGCTCGAGGCTCATGCTAATGCCTTGGTGAAGTTTCAAGAATGCTCACGTGCCACAAGACACTACCACCGACTCAAGTTTGTATTGCTAGCCGGCTGCCAACAACGGCCTAGGCTTCTCGATGTCGATTTGACTCCTTCCGAAAGAAACATAACAAAGCCTTGCACATCTGTTGAATGCAAGGGTACTATCCTGTCTCATGTTTTGGTGGATACCGTTCGCCTCGAATATCCTTCCAAGCGCTTTTGATCGGCTTGATGTCGAAGGGTTGGTTCGAGACCCGTGACATTATCGTGAGAGCTTTTGATGGTTCTAAGCGAACGGTGCTTGGAGAGCTCACTCTCTGTTAAAGTCGGTTCGGACTTTTGACTCCACTTTCTTTGTCATGGACATCCGTCCCTTACTCTTGCCTACTTGGACGCCTTGGATACATGGGCGCGTCATACTCTACCTTACATCGAAAAATACCCGTGAAAGGAAAGGTTGTCACAGATGTGGTGAAGAAGAGTATATGGTCACCATCTCATCATTCCGCTATCTCGAGATGGAGGGTGAATTCTTTCCCGCCAAGCTTTTGAAACAATACCCAGTCGTGCCTTGACTCTCCCAAAGTTACACAAGTTCCGCCTAGGATGACCTCATTGAAAGATGCTCAAGCCATGTTGAACAAGGAGGTAGTGCTATTTGGGGACAGCCCCGATCTTCCTCAAATCGACAAGACCGGTTTAGGCTTCACCATCAAAGGTCAAGATGATACGCGCGAACGTGCGGCCAACTTCCTTTCCGCATCGTCGAGTGGAATCCATGCCATAGAAGACGACGACAACGACTTCGACATCGCAAGTGGATCTTCCCAACTCAGATCATGGGCTCAAGAATTGGAAGATCAAGACGCTATACCAATCTCCTTTAGCCGTGAGTAATTGCTTTTGTTTTGTTTTGCTTTTCGTATTTCTTTATGTTTTGAACAATAAACTTTGAAAGCCTAGTGCCTTGCCGGGCATCATGGCTCGTTTCGAGGTTATTCGTCGTCATGTATTTTCATTCAATAAATCGTTGGACTTTTGCAATTGTTTGTTTTCTTTCTTTACTTTATCACCCCTTCAAAAAGCTATGTGTTCTTACACACACCCACGTGAATCACCGAGAATCACTCCGAATCTCGTTAATAACTATGCTAGTGCTAAATATGACTTCGATAATCCGATCTACCAAGAAGACGAAAGTGAGGAAGATTGTGAAGTGCCGGAGAACTTTCCGATCGCTACAACAAGAAAGCGAGTTATACAACACGAAGAGCAAGTTGAGGTTGTGAATTTGGGTCCGACGAAGATGAAAAGAGATCAAGATAGGAGCGGGTCTTGAGAATGTTAAAGAAAGGTTGGTTCAGATGCTACGAGACTATATTGAGGTTTTGCTTGGTCGCACGAGGACATGCCGGTTTAGACATTGATATTGTGGTACACCGATTGCCGAAAAGAAGGTTTTCTCCAAATGAAATTCGTCGTATGCGCCCGAGATGTCGAGAAAATCAAAGCCGAAGTTATGAAGCAGCTCAACGCTGGTTTCTTAGTCACCTCCTATCCCTGGGTTGCAAATGTGGTACCGTACCTAAGAAGGATGGTAAGGTACGAATGTGTGGATTACGTAGATCGAACAAAGCGAGTCCGAAAGATGATTTCCACTTCCTCATATTGATGTTCGTTGACAACACCGCAAAGATAGGGTTTTCTCCTTCATGGATGGTTTCTCCTACAATCGATCAAAATGGCTCCAAGACATGGAGAAGACTACTTGTTACACGTGGGGCACTTCGCTACAAGGTTATGCTGTCGGTGAAGAACGCAGCGCCACTTATCGTGCTATGGTGACATTGTTTCATGACATGATTCATCACGAGATAGAGGTCTACGTCGACGATATGATAGCTCGATCACAGACTGAAGAAGAACACCTCGATCATTTGCAGAAATTGTTTGATAGGTTGAAGAAGTACGATCGAGACTTAATCCCAACAAGTGCACCTTTGAGTCGATCCGAAAACTCCTAGGGTTTGTAGTCAGTGGAAGAGGTATTGAGGTTGACCCTGCGAAGGTTAAAGCCATTCAAGAGATGCCAGCTCCCCGCACCGAGAAGGAAGTCAGAGGTTTCTTGGGCCGATTGAACTACATTGCCAGATTCATTGCACACCTAATCGCTACTTGTGAGCCAATCTTCAAGTTACTTAAGAAAGATCAAGTAGTGGAATGGAACGACGATTGCGATCGCTTTTGACAAAATCAAGGAATACCTGAATCCTCCTATCCCGATGCCGCAAGGAAGACCTCTTATCATGTACTTGATAGTGTTAGAGAACTCAATGGGGTGTGTGTTGGGGCAACATGACGAGTCGGTCGAAAAGAGCATGCAATATACTACCTTAGCAAAAGTTTACCGATCGTGAAACAAGATACTCACACCGAGAAAACTTGCAACTTTGGCTTATTGCTCACGACTAAGACAAGATATGTTGACTCACACTACCTTGTTGATTTCAAGATGGATCCGATAAAATACATCTTTGAGAAACCACTCTCTCCGAAGAATAGCAAGATGGCAAATGATCTTGACCGAGTATGACATCCAAGACACTTCTCGAAAGCGATCAAAGGAAGTGTGGTAGCCGATCATTTGGCTCATCAAGTAGATGACTATCGCCTATGCTCAATTTCCGATTTAAGATGTTCTACTAGTTACAGATTGCAAAGAACCGAGCCAGCATTTAAGGACCGAACAGGATCCCGATGGACTATGATCTTTGATGGAGCCTCAAACGACTTGGCAATGGCATTGGCGCCATCATTACATCCCTACAAAGGACATACGCCTTTCACCGCCAGATTATGTTTCATTGCACTAACAACATGGCCGAATCGAGCGTGCATCATGGGTATCAAAGCTATTGACTTAAGAATCAAGTTCTTACGAGTGTATGGAGACTCACTTTAGTGATCACCGATAAAGGCGAGTGGGATACGAAGCATCCGAATCTCATTCCATATCGAGAGCATGTTCGAGTTTGATTCCTTACTTTGAAGAGATCACTTTCAATCATATTCCACGAGAAGAGAATCACCGGACACATTGGCTACTATGTCGCCTATGTTCAAGGTTAGATGGGACAATGAGGCCCCCGCATCATCATTGAGAGGTTTGACCAACAGATTGTTATGAGCTTGATACGAAGAGAAACCTTGGTACTATGACGTGAAGAGGTATCTTGAGACTCGTGAATATCCGCAGGGCATCTTAATGATAAGAAGTTCATGAGAAGATTCGCATCCAAATTCTTCCTCAAGAACGACATCTTATACAAGCGCAACCACGACTTGTGCTTACTCAGTGTAGACGAAACAAAGAATACATATCATGGAAGAGTTACGAAGGAATTTGGTACCCACTCCAAAGGACACACCATGGCTAAGAAGATTTTGAGAACAAAGTTACTATTGGTCCACCATGGAAGTCGATTGTCACCGCTTGCTCGATCTTGTCACAAGTGCGGTTATGCCGACAAAGTGCACGTACCTCCAACTCTAATGTTTTAACTTCTCCGTGGCCTTTTGCAATGTGGGGCATTGACATGATTGGAGAAATCAAGCCCTGCCTTCCAATGGACATCGTTTCATCCTTGTGGCAATAGATTATTTCACCAAGTGGGTAGAAGCACCTCGATGCATCATTACCAAGAATGTAGTGGCTCGATTCATCAAGCATAATCTTATCTCGGTATGGCACTCCCGAGGATTATCACGATAACGGCTCCAATCTCAACAACAAGATGATCACCGAACTCGCACGCAGCTCAAGATCAAGCATCACATTCATCTCCTTATCGGCCTAAGATGAATGGCGCGTGGAAGCCGCCAACAAGAACATTAAGAAGATTATATGTAAGATGACTGTGACTTACAAAGATTGGCATGAGATGTTACCATTTGCTCTTCATGGTTATCGCACAAGACGAACATCAACAGGGCAACCCCTTCTCTTGTATACGGTATGGAAGCCGTCTTACCCATCGAGGTTCGGATACCTCAACCGTAGTCCTCCAGAGGCGAGTTAAGCGAAGACGATTGGGTCCGCGGCTTGACCGCATTAATTTGATTGATGAGAACGACTCGCATCCATCCGCCATGGATAGATTTATCGTAAACGAATGATCGGAGCATTTAACAAGAAGGTCAAGCACCGAGTCTACCAAGTCTGATCTAGTAGTCAAGCGCATCATTCTTCCACAAGGTGACCCTGGGCAAATGGACTCCCACCTATGAGGGACCGTTTGTAGTCAAGAGAGATTTTCCGCAGAGCTATGATACTTAGCACCATGGATGGTGAAGACTTCCCACACCCTGTGAACGCAGACATAGTCAAAAAATACTACGCATGAAATAGACCCGCTAGGTCGACTGACCTAGGCAAAAATAAGGGCATCCTGACGAACCAAAAGGGTTCGGGCAAAAGTTAAGGATATATACAAAACATGTACACCCGGCAAGTCGAAAACCTGAAAAGGCGGCTTGGGCAAAAAAGGGTATCCAGACGAAAACCGAAAGGGCGGTCTAGGCAAAAGTTAGGATTTAAGCGACGACTATGTCTCTTCGCACCATCTGCTTCCGCACTACTATCGATTCAAGATTCAAATGGCGAGGATCAGTCTACTCACTTTCTACCGACAGCAAGGAGATGAGATAGTCGAAATATATGAGTACTAGCATAGTTGGAACCTAACGAGATTGTTTCCGCATAGCTTTTTACCTTTCTTGTGTACAAATTACTTGGCCATACGCCATCTTTCAAATAAACGCAAAATTCTTTCTCTTTACAATTTTTGTTGTTGTCGTTTGCAATAAGTCCAACGTTTGCTTTGAATGACTATACGCATTTGACAATAAAAATCTAATCACAAACATACGAAAAGTGAACATTCAAAAGTACTTACTATGTTCGTGAATGGGATGACGACGAAAGTCAACAAATAGCTCCCCACAGAGCATAAAGGTGTCACTCACAACACACCTTCCCCAGCGGAGTATAAGGGAATCCACGAGCAGTAATTCCACTTGACCAAGCAACGTTACATCGGCCTCTAGCAAGAACACTTCATCCCAATGGATATTTCTCAATCCTCCCCTTTTCCCCAGCCAGAGATTACAACGGACTTCAGACTCTTCTAGCCCGGTCTCCCAACAACCATCAAATGCTCTCCAGCAAGATCTACACTCGGAATCCCCAATAGAGCGCCTCTTAAATTTCCTCAGCAGGATCTACATACAAGGTCCTCAACAGATCGCCTCCCAGACTCTCCTCAGCAGGGTCTATATATGAGATCTCCGACAACGAGCCTCTCAAATCTCTACCTTCCTCAACAATATATAGGCCCAAGACTTGGTCAGATAGTGCATCGGAGAAATCCAGGATATCTTTCTTCTCTTTCAAAAGCGGGGTTCTCACCTACACAATTCCCCAAGCGGAAGTCAAAAATCTTCAAGCAGAACATCCGCATCTTCTTCAAGATGGATATGTTTTGAAATATCACAACATTCATCATTCATACATTTCTCATAAAAGTCATAATTCATGCATATGTCATTCATATACACTGTCATGCATCATACTTTGCATAAGACTAACAAATATTCTATCAAAGTTTTTCTTGTTTTCTCCAAAGCAGTAATGATCATTTCGACGCAAACAGGTCCAGATTAAGCCCGAGCCGACGGAAAACTATCCGAAAGACCACCTCCGACGATGGTCCAGATTAAGCCCGAACCGACGGAAAACTATCCGAAGACCACCTGGTTATCCTCCGATAACGTGCAATGGATCAACACCGATGCACAACAGGAAGCTATCCACATTCGCCAACTACTATCTCCCTCGAGTAATCACGAAGATTTATTCTCGATCCCTTATTATCAACAAAGACTACAGTAGTCTGCTCGTTGCCTTGGATGGCATCTTAAGCCCATCTCCACCACTTATCAACAAGGCTTCACTTTCGTAATGCATATATGGTTAAAAATCAATACAAACCAACGAAGTCTAACGACGACTCCTCCGGATGGCATCTTAAGCCCATCTCCGCTCCTTCCACTTCCAGAACATCTGAGCCTAGCACGGCCACCCCCAACAAAGGACCTTTCCAGATGGCATCTTAAGCCCATCTCCGCCCTCCTATTAACAACCTCGAGTCTAGCTGACGACTCGTTCCCCAGCGAAGTCTCCAACTTCTCCAAACGGCATCTGTAAGCCCGTTCCCGCATCATCCACCAACCGCGAGTGCAAATTTTCAGGTGTACTCGGTGTTCAATCATCTTCTACCTCCAGGTCACGAAAGACAAGCATGTCAATCTAACCCTTCCAGTACAAGAAGATTGAACAGGGGCAGCTGTCATACCCCAAAATTTGCCCTCCATCTACTCAAGAGATTTCATACATCCATACTCAAGGATTCCTCAAGAGTTGATCAGACAAACTCTCTCCTAGACAATCAACCCAAACTAGGGTTTGGTATCTCTCAAGTCAAGATGGATTTCCAACATCTCCATTGGTATTCATACCTCCTCATATGCTTCAAAGATTCTCCATGTCAAGTTTCAAGCCTCAAGTCAAGTTTCCTCACAATTGCTCGATGGTTGAAAATCGTGTATTGGACAAAAAGTCAACTGTGGTCAACATACCAAAACTTCGATTTTTGGTCAACATCCTCATTTTGAAGTTACATTCATCATTTGATCAAGGGTTGATCATGATTCATCAAGAAAACTCAAGATTTGCCCAAAAGTCAAACTTTCTAAATTAGGGTTTCTAGATGAAAAGTCAATGAACTTTGACCGGTCATAACTTTCTCATACTTTCTCGTAAATTTTCCACCACCTCTTGTTTTGAAGGAAATTCAATTCTCTACAACTTCATGTCTCACAAGAATGTCCAAAATGCTTCATTTGAGAGGTATAGCTCAAAACATTGTGTCATTTTCAAAGTCAACAAAAGTCAACTTTTGTTTTGAAGATATTTTGAGCATGGTAACT
Organism: Vicia sativa; assembly: GCA_021764765.1. Lineage (NCBI taxonomy): Eukaryota > Viridiplantae > Streptophyta > Magnoliopsida > Fabales > Fabaceae > Vicia > Vicia sativa. The sequence goes on along the minus strand of CM038795.1, from coordinate 153,160,507 downwards.
CCAATTGAGATGAGACCAAAGACATTGGTTAGAGGACTCTTAGAGCTTTCCAAAAAGTCCAAGAACACTAAAAAATGTGGAAAATTGAGCAAGATACACTATTCAGAAGTTGGGCAATTTTGGACAATTGCACAAAAGGACATTTTGGTCAAAATGCAAAATTTTCCAAATGGGCCTATAATCTTTTGATCCAAACTTGTTCATGATGTTATTTTTGACCCATAAAAGCTTGGCATTGGTGATTTTCTATTTTCATGGTTTATATTTGAATTTTACAACATTTAATTCAAAAATAAATTATGTAAAATATGAAAATTAAGTTATTTTTTCAATTAAGTTGGATTTATATCTCTCTTAATGTCCAAGAAAGCCCACAACCATTACCAAATTCGTGGCTCATGCTTATGGAAGGAAAAAATCAAGTTTTAAAGAAAATTTGATTTGAATTTATTGGAAAATATTTGCACATTCAATTTCCAATCTTTTTCCTTGTTTTCTCTCCAACCTCTTTATAAATTGCAAGAATACACAAGCTCGAGGACGAAACCCTAGCCCAAGAGAGAGTCCTTATTTTGCCAAATTTTTCTCAAAACTTGAGAAAATCGAATTCCAAAAAGCAGCAAGCTTCAGCCCAATTGAACCACTCAATCACCTTCAGGAGGTTCCCAGCACTCGATCCATACTCATACCTCAAGCCCAGGCTGCCCAGAACGTGACATCTATCAAGCTCCGATTTGGTATTTGTTTGATTTTCGATTTTCATAATCCATGCATCATTAACCGTTTTTGCTTGTTTGTTTGAATTCAAGGTGTCCATTGGAACGTATCTGACGCTTTACATGTGAGGTTCCACGTGGAAATCACAAATCACCATGGTTAGGTCGTTTCGGACTGTTTGATTTGAACCGATGCATACAAGTGTTTTAGCCAAAACTAAGGTCACCAATGGATTCAGGAGGTTCGGTTTAGGGGGACAAGGTCCTTCTTTCTCTTTTAAATTTCGTATTTTGCAGGTTTTAAAGTTACAGTCGCCGGAGAAGACGACCGGAGCTAGGGCTCCGGCGTCGTTGACCTGGCTGACCCCGGCGAAGGCGTGCGTGGCATCTTCAAGCTTCCTGATTCGTTCCTTCGCGCTACCTGGACCCCACCATGCTGATTGTGCTTTGACTCCACCAGACAGCGACGCGTGTAGCTCATGGTTGCACGTTTTCGTTTCATGACAACAAGTGCAAGCTGGCGTAGTGGTAGAGGCAAGCAATCTCAGGGTTTCACTCCCATGTCACGAGTTCGATTCGCTCCAGGGCCAGTTTTGTTTCTTTTTTTTCTCAAACTTCAAACTATTTTCCTATTTTCATATTTTTTTTATTATTTAATATTTTCCATTCATTTTAATTGTTTTCATGATTTTATTTCTGCATTAAAAATTACCAAAAACATTTTTTATTTTTACATTATTTTCATAAAAATCTTTATTTAATTTAATAAATTAAAAAATATAATTTTTGCATGCATATTTATTTTATTTATATTTTAGCATTTAAATCACTTTTAATTGCATTTTAATTATTAAATCTTTTTCTAAAAAATCCCAAAAAAATATTTTAACTTATTTATCTTATTTCCAGCATGTATTAATTTTTCCATATCAAAACTTGCATTTTTCTAACATTTTTCTCTTATTCAATTCATATTGCATTTTCCGATTTTCTTATTCTTTCACAGGTTGCACCGATTCAGACGATTTTTCCGTTTTTATTTTACTTTCCAATAATGTAACTGCTCATGGGATGTAATAGTTTAAATTAGGCTTTTACTTTCCGCATTTTAAATTATGTATCTGCCTCAAAGCCATGTAATAGCGTAGGTTTATCTTTCCGCATCTTTACATTCCGCATTTTAATTTCCGCACCTTATCAATTGCTAGTAATTAGCGTGTATGGCAAGATAATAATTGGACATAGCTCACACTAATCCTCAAGATAAAATATCCAATTCAACACACTTCTATCACACCCTTAGGTAATTTCTCTCGATGCCTTTCGATTTCAAATGGTCATGTCCCTCGAACGTAGAGGTATTCTAGCACCGTTGCCTTCCAAACAAATCATCATAGTCCCTTCGATACAAAGATCATAAGACCCACAATGTCGCCTCCGAAAACATGATCTTGACCTCGATTGTCGCCCGAAAATGATGATAGTCCCTTCGAATGTGCTAGGATACTTCCTACAAGTTGCTTTCTATGACCATCCGATGTCCCTTCGAATGTCCCGCTTACATCCAAACGAATGGAGCTACCTACTAACTAATGGTATGGCTAGCGCTATTCTAAAGGAATGTAGAAGTACAAAAACGACCAATTCTGAGTGGGTAAATAAGTCTCTTAGTTGCTTGCTCTATCAAATGCTTTTCACACTACACACTTTTTCAAAGTTCAAAATTCTTTTCAAAACAAAAACATTTCCGAACACTTTGTATACACTCCTACATGAGTCATTACAAAGTCAAAGCGAAATGCCCTTTTCAAAACATCTTTGTCAAACACACAGAAAGCAAATTTTAAAAAGTTATATAAGAGCAACTAAGAGCCCGTAGAATAAACTACGGATGGAAAGGGGTGCTAATACCTTCCCTTTTCATAACCATTCTCCCGAACTCAGAATCTAACGAAGGTCTTTTTCTGTTACTTTTACCTTCCCTTAATTGGATAAAAATAAAAGTCGGTGGCGACTCTTGCTATCCGCACATTTGGATACAAAAATCCTACAAAGTCAGTTCACCGTATTACAGTATTGCCTGACACGGCCCGTGTTAGGTTGCGACACAGATTTTAGTATTTCGAGTTATTTTGCTCAATAGTTGGTCTGTGAGGGTGTTTTGGGTATTTCCAACCGAACTAAGTGAATGTTTTTTATTTAGATGAATTTTCACGATGAATTAGTGTATTTTTTCCAAAGAGAATTTCTACGATTGAAGATTGAAGCCTATGCAAGTGTTGGAGAACAGAGACTTTTCATGAGCGGAAGAAATTGAAGATCAAAGTTCACCATTAATTTGTAATGTTTAATTTTTATTCTAAAGTTACTTTGAATAATATGAGTAGCTAAACCCCCCCCCCCAATGCTAGAGGGTGTCTCTGATTTGATTCTGTAATGATTTTGAATTCCTGATTTCATTAATAAATTTGGTTTTTTATTCAATTTACTTGTACAAGGTTTTTATGCTTTCTTTGTCGGACCAACAAGATTGATTTATGGTTAACAACCAGTTGGACCACAGTTGATAAGGTTTTTGTACGATTAGACTATAGTAGATATCAACTAGGACTATAGGGATATTTGATAGTTACCAGTTAACTCTTGATAAAATAACAGATTGATTTCAACATAATTCTCTAAGGACTTAGGATTTAGGATGAATGTTCAAAGGTTTTTCCACTAAGGACTTAGGGAAGAATAACCTAAAGAAAGGTAATTAAAAGTTATGAACTTGTTGGAGAAATCATGATTCAAGGTCGTTACAGTAAATTACACAACACACCCTAGCATGCTCATCATACCTGTGTAAAAGCCAATTAATATTTTTGCTTATTTTTAAGTGACAATTTCCAAACAAAATCCAAATCTAAGTATTTTGTTTAATTGAACCTCAAGTTGAACTCAATAATTATACGCACTCCTTGAGATGACATTCGGGGAGTTTCCCTATTATTACAAGATGAAAAATAATACACTTTCTATTTTTTAATCATGCATTCCTAAATGGCCCCTTAGACGAAGAAGCTTATGTTGCACAATCAGTTGAGTTTGTGAAGCATGAAGAAGAGATAAAGGTGTACATCATAAATCCATGTATGGAGCTTCGAATAAGAAAATTATGATTTTTCCTATATGGAAAAGAATTTGTGAAGTGTGCAACTGAGCATGGAGTATATGTAATAATACACAAGAGTGAATTGCTTATAATATGTCTGTATGTTGATAACTTGTTAATAATAGGTAGCTGCAAGAAAGAGATCAAAGACTTCAAAGGTGATCTTAGGTATGGTGATTAGATTCATGCATAAGCCAAATGTATCACATCTAGTAGCGACGAAGAGGATATTAAGGTATCTGAAATGAACTCTCGACTATGACCTTCTATTTTCTGCAATTGACAAAGGAAAATAATTCAAGTTAGTGGGATACACCGACTCAAGTTGGCTTAGTGATGCTAAGGATTGGAAATCCATAACTGGCTATGTGTTTATGCTAGGTGGTGCACCAGTTGCTTCGAGTTCGAGAAAAGAACTAGTAGTGGCACTATCGTCATGGGAAGAAGAGTACATAGTTGCTTCTCTTTATGAATGTCAAGCAACATGAATGGTAAATTTTGTGGAAGAGAATACAGGGAAAGACCATGGAGTGATTACCATGAAGATCAACAACATGTCAGCTATCAGTTTGACAAAGAATCTGATAACACATGGTTGAAGCAAACACATCGAAATAAGGTTTCTTTATCTTCGAGAGCATGTAGCAAAAGATAAGTTGAACTTAGACCACTATAGAACTTATAATTATATTGCATATATCATGATGAAGAGTGTGCAGGTCGAAGTGTTCAGAAGACTAAAAGTTATGATGGATATAAATAGCTTAGACACAATAAATTAGGTGGTGTGTTGAGATTGTAATTCCTTGTGTTTAAAGAATCATGTTGCTCGACTCAAGGGTGTGTCGAAAATAGTCTAGAATATGTGTGTCAACTTAGTCTGTCTAACTGTGTTCAAGTGTGTATGTCGAAGCTGTAGTATACTAAATTGTCGAAGCAGTTCGCTTGACATAGAATTTTGACTTAGGTATAAAATAGTTATTCTTGACTTTTATAGTTTTTGGGCTTTGGCTTAGAGATCAAACAAGCTTATTATAAATAGAGGAATCCCCTATATTTGTAACAACTAACACTGAGTATTCACAACATTTTCAGTTGCAACTGAATAAGATTTTCCACAATTTTTGGGCAGCGAGTTACTCTGCAGAAATCACCATCTTCTTCCATGTTTTGTCAAATCCTAATTTTCTTTCTTCACTATTTTTCGTTGTCATTGTGTGGTGATAACAATTTTATTCATCAAAATTGATAGAACTTCATCATAGATTTGGTGGATTTCCATCATCATCAAGATTCATTATCACCTTCCGAACTAAAAGGTGGAGTGTGTTGGTCTCCTTATGCCAGCTCTCTAAAAAGTTTTTCAGTGGACCATGATCATATAGTCCATATATCTTGAATGAGATTAATGAATTATTCCTCGTCTAGAGTCTGCAAAGTGATGTTCTTCTTGATAATATATATACATTTCAACGATCTATCATGGCTCTAAAAAAATAATAGAAGCAACATAAAATAATAACATACAATAAACTTGTAAGGTATGTATCACACCTCTCCATCCCAGATATATCAGACCACATATTTCCTATAAAAAATACAATATAGATATGTCATACAAGCCTTCTGGATACACCTTAACCTCTAGAGATTGAGGTTATGGCTCAGGAGGCAATGACCGAGTCTTTGTTTTCCCTAGAATGGTTATTCGATATATAATTCTTGTCCAATACAGTACAAAAAACTAACTAATAATCTAATTTGACAATCAAATACCAAAGAACTTCAAATCACCATGTAGTTTGTGATGGTTTGAATTATAGAATACAAATGCTTGAAAAAACACGCTTAGTATTTGAGAATATCATATGCTTTTTTTTCAAAACGAGAAATTTATGAAAGACTAAAATAGTAGGAAGAAAAACTCATTTAAAAGTTAAGAGACAGTGGATCTATTTGTTTTAGCTTTAAAAAGGAAATTTCTTATTAGTCCTCGAAAATCGGAAATACATTTCTGGTTCGCACTATATTTTTTACAAAAATAAGCCAAATATGGTTTTACCCTTCAAAATATAAAAAAAAAAAACAAAATTGGAGATATACTTTCAGTTCTATATATGGTTTCTCCCTTCAAAATATAAAAAACAAAATCGAAGATATACTTCTGGTTCTGTAGCGATATTATGTTTCCAATTTTTAGAGCGGAAATAATATTTTTTCTACCACCTTGTCATTTCGTATATAACCGAAAGCATACTTACGACATTTGGAAAATTCATAAGGCCAGATACTAAGAATTTCAACAAAAAAAAACCACTATAGTCAACTTTGATCAAGCCATTTATTCTTCTTTCCACAAAACCTCTCAAAATTGAAAGGATGCAAGAATATAACAAGTTGAACAAAATTGAAATAGAAAAAAATTGAGAAAAGTCAAAAGATGTGTCACCCGTTGATTTGGCTGACTACAATATTTTCGACTCATTTGAGTAGTTAGATATTATTTTATGGTAAATGTCATTTTTTTTCATGTATTATACTGTAGAAAGATAGCCATGTTTGTAGTTTCACCAAAATACAATATTTGAATACATGAAGTTTTTTGAATGAGTTGTTGTTTCTGTTCTGTTTTTGATTTTTCACTCCCAGGGGATTAACCGAAATTAAATTTTCGATTCCAATTTATATAAAAACGGAAGTGAAATTCTGGTTTCAACTATGACACGGGGATAAGATTTGTATGGTTCATGTTTGCCTCAAACTACTGAAAATAACCACACTTGTCATATTGTTTCATACCGCAACACCAAAAATCATATATGAATATCCAATGACATGTTGTGTTGTCCACTTTACCAGCGCTACACCATTGCATGAATTTAAGTTCACCAAGTACACTCCAATTGAAGATGTGCGTGAAATATAGGAACTTGTACCTTTTGGCGGCAATCACAAAGTTGTGAAGATCAAGTACCGCTCGCCATCTGTTGACAAAGATGGGAAGCTTATGTTCATCAACCGTGAGCTGAAGAACATCGTTGATATACAGGTTATGTGGAATACTTTTATCAATTTTGAGAAGAAAGTTCTGATCGAGCTAGATGCGTCTATTTCAAGATTTATCAATGATATTATCATGATGTTGTAACGTCCACATGGACGTTGATTTCTAATGTTTGATTTATGTTAAAATCCTTAATGTATTTCACATGTTTATGTTATGAATTATATTTTGAGTTTATGATAATGGTGTTATTCAATTATGTTTTTTTGGTTTCTATATAGCACAAAACCAAAATTACTTCTCTGGGTCAAAATCAGAAATTAAATTATGGTTTCAATGTATAGTTTATCAAATTTGGTGCGCACCGAAAATATACTTTCGTTTTTTATGGGCATTTAAGAAATTCTGCGTGGTGCATAAGAAAAACATGGGGTGAAATAAGAAATCTCCTGTAAAAATAGATTTTTTTTTTTTGTATTTTTGAAAATAGATTTTCCAAAATCGTTTTTCAATATATTAGAAGTTTTTCTATAATCATTTTTTTAAAAAAATTGAAACACCAATTTTGACATCTTATAACATAAACATACATTATTGAAGACCAACAAATAGTCAAAATAGTCATTTTTCAAAAAATTGTATTTCAAAAATAATTTTTATGAAAATCTATTTCAAATTGCTTCAATATTAAGTGATATTTTAAAATTTTGAAATTCTAATTTTCAAAATAATTTCAATAAAATGAAGAAATATCTAAAATAACAATTTAATAACAACTATTCAAACCAAATTTTTAATTTAAACTGTTATAAAAAATTTCTTTAGAAATGTTTTTTACACAAAACTATGTAACAGTAAAAAAATCATTTTTAAAAATAAATAACCGAAGAAAAAAAAACGGGTTCAATGTCACTCCTCCTGTTAAAATCTACTTCAAAACTTAGACAATTACAATTTAGTTTTATCCACTTAATTGAAAAATATAAAAATCCAATCATATTATAAAATTGATAAATTATTGGCTACTCCGCGTAAATTTGGGTAAATACCCCTAATGTCTTATATCAATAAGATTTTGTCAAATAAACTAAAATTGTTAAAAGTATATATTAATTAAAATCTTTAAAGAATCAAAATTGATTAAAGAAAAAATATATAATTTAAAGATAAATTATTTTATATGTAATTCAAAAAAATTATTTTATATTGCAAAATTTCATCTGATATAAATGATTAAAGATAAATTATATTTCAAAATTCATTCATGCTAATGTCTCCACTATATATTAAAGAATTAAATATATTTAATTTTAATAGATAGTTGGATTTGTCCTACAAATGATTGGTTGCATGTGAGTTAGAACTATCCAAACTAGTTTCATCAATGTGAGGCCATATATCTCTAATGCAAGTTGCTTAGTGCTTCTATGGAGGGCAGGAACCACTAGTTCACGGTAGGCCATTTGAATTGGGAGTGGAACCATGTTCTATACCTTTAGCAAGGACAATAAGAATCATATATGTGTTGTGATGATATATCTAGTCAGAGATTATGTTTTCTATTTTGTCTATACACTAAATAATGAACACTATCCCAAGAACAGTGAATCATACATTGGCCTAACAAAGTTTTTTTCCCCAAATATTGTCTAACTAAAAATTATGTCGCAAATATTGGATCTAACTAAAGAGATTAATTAAACTTTCATAATATGTGGTAAACCCTAACACAAATTTTGGATAGCTAGGGTCTCAAAGATGTCCTACAAAGAGAGGATCTTGAAGGTTCTGATTAAGATTTTGATAAAAGTTACGTATGTTGTCGTAGTCAATTACCATCTATCACTCAAATTAGTTCTCATAAAATGTCTTTTTCCTTTCTTTGGCAGGGTAATGAAAGGTCATGTTTTTGTCTCTATTTAGAACTAAATATCATCACATGTTTTATAAGCTTATGCATTAATCATCAATAATAAGTCTAAAACATATATCATATTCAGCTCGCTGCCATTGATGTCTTCAAATGCACGCAAGCATTTATGGAAGAGAAGGACAAAAATAACAACATATATATAGGAATCTGAAAACCTAACTTTTGGTACTAGTAATAATATAGAACGAAAGATGCTATTTGCATCATTTCATGCAAGATGCTACCCTCTCCTTTAAGATAAGATTATGAGTTTTTCTTTATGTTTTTATGAAATATATGTCCAATCGTTATCTATTCAATCATTGTCCCATTAACAGTTAGTAGCGTGGTTAAAAAGTTATGATAATGAAGGTGTATAATTGGTCTCTCGTCTTTGTTCTCTTCCGGATTATTGTCCTTCGATTCCAAAAAGCCACATGGTTCAATATTTTGTATGTTGATTATAATATGTTATAATAACTATCATATTTTTAAACTCTATAGTGTATGTATAAATAAGTATACAAAAAATAGTTAAACAACTAAGAAAATAGGTTCGTTTGTATGTATTTTAAATTTAAACCGTTACACTTTTGCGCATAAATTAATTATATATTCATTTATAAATGATGTATCACTTGTAAAACATTATTATATAAGAATCTTTATAGAACTTAGAGATAAAAAAAATCAAGCTAATTAACATAATAAATCAAATATGCAGCTAAAGGATGTATACTCTCAGTTTAAATTGTCACGCCCCCACCATCTAATGCCAAGTTGTGCTTTAATATTCCCTTTCCATGTTATCTTTCAGCATCTCTCGGTTATGTCTCAATCCCACATCGGCAGAACCTCTTGGAAACATTTCACTTCCAAATACGAAAAAATTTATTTGTATAAACTCTCAAAAATATTTATGATATTCCTCAATCGCATATGTCACAATCTTCTGTGAAGAGAGACTATATTATTATTGGAGTGAAAGCTTGTCAGCACAACCAGCCCATGAAAGAATCATTTGGCTCAAAAGCTCCATCTACCTCACGGTGGCAAACCTCTACCTCAATCTTGTCCCTTTGTAGAAGAACTTAATATAGCGATAGTATAATTTACGCTAAAGTAGTTCTCTTTTTTCGATCAAAGATGTTATAATGGTGACATTGATATCTTCTTAGAATCTAAACTCTCTATTTCTGAAAAATTTCGCTTTGATCAAAGGATTTCAACCCTAACTTTCAATATCACACATCACGTCCTACGTGGGTTTCATTATATATACTTTCTCAACATATGTTGTCCCCCTTTGTTAGACTTATGACAAGTTTGCATTATCAATTGAAGAGATGAAAGTAAGATTGTTAGAAGTTCTGGAAAGAAAGAGTCAGAAGTTTTGGGACGAAAGGATCAGAAGTTCTGAGACGAAATGACCAAAAATTCTAGAACAAGTGATTCTGAATTTCTATTACAAAAGGAGTTTTACATCATATCTTTACACTCTGTCATAGCCACCTATATATAGCCATAACTCTATGGATAAGATGGCTTACAAAGAATGGAAAGAGATTGTAGCCTAATGACTCATAAGCCCATCATACAATAAACAACTAAGTCCATTATACAATAAACCACTAAGCCCATTATACATAAAGCACTAAGCCCAAATACACTAATACTCCCCCTCAAGATCAATGGGGAGACATGGATTCTTCAGTGACCTTGCAATCTGGAACAACAACAACTTTGAGTTTGCTCTTGAGATCTTTGAATGCAGAGCTGGAGAGAGGCTTAGTGAGCATGTCATCCAGTTGTGTAGAAGCTGGTACATGCTGAATGCAAAGTTTATTTTCCACAACTCTCTCACGAACAAAATGTATATCCAACTCAATGTGTTTAGTGCGAGCGTGCAACACAGGATTATGACTGAGTAAAACAGCACTAAGATTGTCACAAAGCAGAGTTGGGGGAAGCATTTCAGTAACTCGAAGTAGGGATTGCGCCGAGTAACTTTCTGTAGTATCGCAATGCTGTATTCCTTGACTCGAGCGAGCTATAAGAGTTTGTTTCTTGGAGCTCCACGAGATCAAGTTGGGTCCAACAAATATGCACGTGCCAGATGTTGATCTTTTGTCGTCCGGATCGTTCGCCCAATTAGAGTCACTATAGGCTTTTACTGACAGAGCTTGAGTAGCATTAGCAGGTGACAGAAGCAAGCCATGCGTAGCAGATCCACTGAGATTCTGAGTATGCGTTTAACCATGCTCCAATGACTATTTAAGGGGTTAGCCATGAACTGACAAGCTTTCTTCACACAATAAGCAATATCTGGTTGTGACAGAGTGATATACTGCAGGGCTCCAACAATTGATCTGTAAATGGAAGGATCTTGCATTTTATCTGTTCCAAACCTGTTAGGTTTACAACTACTGAGCATAGGGACAACTACATCATTTGCTTCTTCCATGTTCACTCGACTTAGTAGATCCCTTATATATTTAGTTTGAGTAAGAACAAGCGTGCCATTGTGCTGATATTTGACTTCAAGGCCAAGAAAATATTCTGGCCTGCCAAGTTTCTTCAAGGCAAATTTACTGTGAAGCTTGGATATAACTTTGCGAATTAACAGAGCAGAAGATCCTGTGACAAGTATATCATCCACATAGACCAGGACATATAGATTGACCCCTTGATGATTGTACACAAACAGGGAATGATCACATTTACTTGCCACAAACCCAAACTGAAAGAGTGTCTTGTGCAACTTCTCATACCAGGACCTGGGAGCCTATTTAAGCCCATACAAGGCTCTATTTAATTTATAGACAAGAGATTTGTTGGCAGATTCAAAACCTGGTGGTTGACTCATGTAGACTTCTTCTTCAAGAGAGCCATTTAGGAAAGCATTGTTAACATCAATTTGTTGAACATCCTATTGAAATGTGAGAGCTAGAGTGAGTAGAACTTTGATAGTAGCAGTTTTGATGACAGGAGAAAATGTTTCATGATAACCAAACCCGTATTGCTTATTGAACCCTTTAGCAACCAGTCTAGTTTTGTATTTGTTAAGGGAGCCATCAGAGTTTTCTTTCACCTTAGACACCCATTTGCATCCTATTTCCTTTCTGTGAGAAGGAAGAGTGGTGAGAGTCCAAGTATGTTTTGCCATTAGAGCATTGTATTCTTGCTGCATAGCTTCAAACCAATGAGGTTGTGAAAGAGCCTGTTTAACTGTGACATGTTCATAATATGCTATAAAGACTCTGGGTTTTAAAGAACTAGATTTGCCTCTGGTTACCATGGGATGATTATTGGTTGAAAGACCAGATTTTGGCACAGTGTCATGAATGTAAGGAGATAGTTCTGACTCAGTGGACACAAGAGGAGAGTTTTTGATGGCCTGTGTGGGCACAGATACATGAGCAGACTGACTTTGGTCCAAGGAAGTTACAGATTCAACAAACACATAAGTATTGTTTTGACCATTGGAGATGTTTGTCAGAGTTTGAGGAAAATTATCAGGTAAAGGTTGTTGTGTAGAGTTATCACTGATGTTTTGAATGACAACATGATCTAATACATCTAGAGACTAAGCAGGGCTAAGATGAGGGAAACAAAGACAGCCAAAAACTCTTATGCCTTGATAATCAGGAATGGTGTTAAAAAGAGCATGAAATAGAGATGTGAATGCTAGAAAATTAGATGTGGGAAGTCTATTCAGAAGATACACTGCCTGAGTGAAGCTGTGATCCCAAAATTCAACAGGAATATTAGCATGAGCCAAAATTGTTAAGCCTGTCTCTACTATGCTTCTGTGTTTTCTTTCCACAGTGTCATTTTGGTGTGAAGTGTGTGGATAGGTTAATCTATGAATTATGCCTTTCTCACTCAAAATTTTTGTCAGAGGTCGACATTCTCCCCCAAAATCAGTCTGAACAGCTTTTACTTGTACTTGAAACTGAGTTGGGACATAGACAAGAAATTGAGTGAAGCAACTTAAAGCTTCAGACTTTTGTTTTAGAAAATACACCCAAGTGTACTTGGTGTAAGTGTCAACAACAACCATATAGTACAAATATACTTGACTAGAAGGATTGGGATATGGTCCCCATAAATCAACATGCACAAGTTCAAAAGGTTTGGAATAAACAGTTATGGATAAAGGTGCATACAATCTGTGAGATTTTCCAACATTACAAGAACTACAACAATCAATATTATCTTTATTGGATGAGGCAATATTACAGAGTTTCAGTATAGACTTGAGATTTACAGAATTTGTATGTCCTAACCTATTATGCCAAACAGACAATTTATTACAGACAGAGTTTGCAAGAACTTGAGAATGATCTCTGATGGACAAGCTAACAACATTTGCAGTTGGAGATTCCACTGACTGAGAGGAAAAACTATAGAGGCCACTAGTATCCAGAAATCCTTCTAGAATAACCTCCTTAGATACCTGAGATTTGATGAAACAGGTGTTAGCATGAAACTCAAAAAACACACTATTATCTTGAGCAAACCTTGACATAAACAAAATATTTCTAGTGATTTTGGGTACATGCAGTAAATGCTTCAAGACTAAGTTGGAGTGAGATAATGAAGGAGTCGTGATGTTAGCTAAGCCAACAGACTCAATGTTCAATCTTTGACCATTACCTACAAGAACTTTATTGACACCAGAATAACTTTGTTTATTTTGTAGTAAAGATCTATTATGAGTGGCATGATGAGTAGCACCTGAGTCTGCAAACCATGCTCGAGACTCTAAATCTGCTGGAACCTGTAGGTCATCTTGATGAGTAAGATATGTTGAAGCTTGGACTGAGTTGGCCTTTGGATCTTTCTTCTCACCCTTCACATGTTCAGTGGACTCAGAGGCTTGATTCTTTGATTGTGTTGGCTCAAAGTTTTCATCATAACGATGCCAGTAGTCCATAGCAACATGGCCATATTTCCCACAAAGCTGACAAGTTGGTCTATTTCCAGAAGATGCAGAGGATCTAGCTCTGCCACGACCTCTACTGCGAGAGTTACTTCTGCCTCGTTGATGCTAAGAACCACCTCTGGTGGATTTGGAGCTAAAATTGGCTTCAGATTGGGCAACATTTGTTGTGGCATTAGCAAGAGAAAGCTCTTGACGATATTTGTCAAGTTGAGCTTCTTGCACATACAGTAGTTCCTCAATTTCATAGAGTGTGGGAGGTTTCATTTTTCCATATACCATCATTATAAATGGATTGTATCCCTCTAGTAAACCCTGCAAGATAGATTCAATTTGATTGCGCTCAGAGATTGGTTCACCAACTGCCAGAAACGCATATGCAATTGCACGAATGCGAAGCACAAACTCTGAAATCAAACGATTTGCTTTCTTGGTGACTTTCAGCTCAGGACGAAGTTGATGAACCCTGGCTTTCATGACCACTGTGAAATACTGGTTTATCTTCTCCCAGATTTGATATGAATGCTTGCAAGGAATCACACGAGGAAGCACAGACTCAGAAATTATGGACAGAAGCCACGTGAACAAGGCTTGATCTTGAGTAATCCAAGCCTCATATTCATCAGAGTGAACATTGGCGCGACGATCTTCGTCGTTCTTAAACATTGCAGGAATATGAGGATTAACTACAAATCGATGTAGTTTGTGAGCAAGAATGATACCTTTAACCTGTTGATTCCAGAGAAGAAAGTTCTTCTCTTGCAACTTGATGGAGAGTTTGGTCCCAAACACTGTGTGATGGGATGCATTGCTGAGTGACGAAGACTGTGTTGTCGTGTAGGGATGAAACTTCGAGTTTTTCGGTGATGAAGCCATTGATGAAGCTTCTCTGAAGAAATGGAGGAAGAACGTGTAACAGAACTAGTTTGTTGAATCACGAAGGAAGATGTTGCAGCTTCTCAGCAAGAGCATCAGAATGATGAAACAAACAGTGGAAGACGGTTTGAATCAGTAGCGATTGATACCATGTTAGACTTATGACAAGATTGCATTATCAATGGGAGAGATGAAAGCAAGATTGCTAGAAGTTCTTGAAAGAAAGAGTCAGAAGTTCTGGGATGAAAGGATTAGAAGTTCTGAGACGAAAGGACCAGAAGTTCTGGAACAAGTGATTATGAATTTCTATTACAAAAGGAGTTTTACATCATATCTTTACACTCTGTCATAGCCACCTATATATAGCCATAACTCTATGGATAAGATGGCTTAATAAGAATGGAAAGAGATTGTAGCCTAATGACTCATAAGCCCATTATACAATAAACCAAAGCCCATTATACAATAAAGCACTAAGCCCAAATACACTATTACCCTTTCATTATAGTGTGTTTTGTTTTTTTCCCTTTATAAGAATAATTTTTGTGATTCCGATCTTATAAATTACAAATTCTTTTTCCACACCCTATTTGCATTATTTAGCTTACTGTGCATGGGAATCTTCATAGGTGGCATCAGATGAAATGGTGACTGGATTAACATAATTTTATATGTTTCCATGTCATAATTGTTACACCATATATTTTCCTCTTCTTTTACAAACAACATTATATGCGTTCTTCTTCATCTTCAACCTTGGTTTCTAGGTTTACCCATCGTTCCATCCTTCCCTTTTGTGTTCCGTTGTTCTTATACTCAATCAAAATGATGGTTGAAAGAAACTCATTCAGAAGTAACAACATATCATTCGTTCGATTTCTTGGTTTACCAAAATATGGTTGCGATTGTGCAATGAAGATGTAGATCTCCAACACAGTTCAAAACCGTATAGAAAGTTTTGGAAATGTCGTAATTCTGGGATAAGTTTCTTTTTCTGTAATTCTTGTTTAACCCAACAAAAATCTACCTTTAAGATGATAATAGGATGCAAACATATGTGTAAATTGTGTTTGTAGAATGAAAATTAATAGTTGCGGCATTTTTTTGTGGGATGATGAAATTGGAGACTCTATAAAAGAAAATATTCAAGCATTTTGTTAAAATTGTGAGATGGCCGAAGTGAAATTGGAATCTGCATTGAAGAAGTTGGTTAAAGCGAAGATGAAGGTTGAAGTTCTGAGGGAGCTAAATATGAAGTTAAAGATAACACTTGTTGATTTTTGTCATATTGTACAAGTTAATTTAATTTTATGTGGTTTGGTGTGTTTGAAAGTTATGTAGGAAGAACTATTGTAATTTTAATGTTGTTGCAACTTATTTGTATTAATAAAATGGTTAATTTTCTATCAGTCAATTGATAGCAAAAAAAATGTGCATTAGTTATTACAAATTAGCACTAAATACATTAGCACATGTCATTACTAAAAAGCACCAAAAGTGTGTATATGTCATTATAAAATAGCACCAAAATTATGCATTAGTCATTACAAAATAGCACCGAAAGTGCGCATTAGTCATTACAAAACATAGCACCAAAAATGTGCCTTAGTCCTTACAAAATATAGCACCAAAAGTGTGCATAACTAAAGGTCATAAACTGGTATGTTTTCTTTCTTTATAGCCTTCTTTGTAGCCTTCCTTGCATTTTGAGAGTCATTTCCTTCTTGTGTCAGTATTCCTCTTCCTTATTCTTTAGTCAAATACATTGGTTGGTCTGGGTTTGAACATGGCCCTATGATTGGTTTCTAAAACCATTTCAGTTTAATTGTCTCGCTTGACCTCTTTCTCATTGGTTTGGTTTCTTGTTTGACCTTAGTCTTGCCTTTCCTTTTAATACGTGGGGAGTTGATGCTAGTTGTTATTTTCACAGTTGGATTCATGTCAGGTATGGTTAATATCATTTCATTAGTAATATCTCCAAACAATCATGTATCAGAAGCATCATTTTGACCTGCATTAGTTGGTTGGTTTTTTTGACCAGAAACATCATTCTGAATTGCATTAGTTGCACTTACATCATTCTGAGTTGATCAGTGGCAGTTGTACCTACATCAAATTTCACCTTTTTTGGCAAAAAAATAATACACTTAACATACATTACAAGCAACAATAAATTACTAAACAACATAAGTGAACATGATAACAACAATATCTTTCTTTTCAAGGCATTTGGATCTTGTTTCTTTCTCTTGCATGATTGAACATTGTGTTCAAGCTTATCACACTTAGTGCACCTATAAGATACATCAGGCAACCTTGTTCTAGCATCTTCCTTACTAGACTACCTAATTCTTAGTTTTCTTAGTCTGTCATGACCTTTTTTTGTACCTAGGAGATAAAAGCTCTTCACTTTCAACCTCATACCACATCTATTTTCCATTAATGGGACTCACCATAAATCCATAACAAAGGGCATAATTTTCTCTTGAGTAATATTCATGAAAAAATATTTGTGATTCTACAACAGCATGCCTACAAGGAATACCAACTAACTCCCAAAATTACATGTGCAAGACCTCTTAGCAATGTCAACTATGAAGCTGTTTGTTCTAAGAATGGGTGACTTGGAATTTTTTATCCATGGCCCAATTTGGAAACCAATAGCCACTCATAGTAACCTCATTGCCTAACCTCTTTCTAGGAATTGGCATAACCTTGTGTAGCCACTTTTCAAGTTTCATGGAAGAGGTACTGCACTTATTCGTCAAGTATTTTCTAATCCATTCACACATTGTAAATATAAGTTTATCCCTTGCTATCAAAATGGTGGAATTAAAACATTAGTCACTATTGTTCATCCGCACATCAAATTTAGGGTGAAAACTAAATGCATGATTACACGGTAATTTTGGAGGGACTCAGATCAGCCATGTTCAAGCCTTAGGATCTACTTGCTTTAATTTCTCATTTTTTGCATCCTTTCTTGAGAATAAGTTGTCTTGGCTGCTCCCATTATCAGATCTCTTATTAATTAACCACCTCCAAACTTTTTTTTGAAGTTTGCATACAAATTTCTCAAACAAAGCCTATGCTCTATTCTTTCAAACATCTCTTAAAAAACTACTACCAACCCCTGTAACAATAATGAAAAAAGTACAATTTTATAAAACAAATATCAGTTGATAAAAATAGTTCAATAAGACAAACAATTTAAAAAGACTGGCCTTTTGTTGATCTGAAATAAAAACATATCTATTGTCTTTTCCAACATCTATTGTCTTTAAATGTCACCCATCAAACCCAAAAAATGGTTTGCAACTATTTATGAATCCTTTTTTACATCCATCAAAACAAAAGTAAAAGGATCCAAACCTTGGCTGAATTGTTGGGATTGGCCTGCCAATGTTAATCTTCAAAATATTCTCAATATTTACCCTTTGCAACTCAACAACATATCTTCACAAGTTTTCATATTTCTTGTTTGTATCTCCTTCAAGTATCTTTTTTTCAATTAGTTTTTCTTTCCATGCCATGGCCACAGTAATTCCTACAGAGTAATTTTTTCTCATGTCTTGAATAATATCACAAATTATAACTCTCTCAGAGGTTTACATTTTTTTGGCAATTGTCTTTGCCACCCACCTTGAATTTGCAGTGCTATTATCCAAAACTCTAGCACATGTGTGGTTGTCTTTTATAGTCTTAATGGCATAAGTGTGCTTATGGCCCACCTTAGAGCTTAACATTAAAAAACCACATTTATTCTTTTATTCTACCCTCACCCTATAGCTCTCATTTTTCACAAGAGTAATTTCCATACCATTTAAAATTGTTCATTCACGAATTGCCTCCCTAAAGTCATCTAAAGAATTTAATTGCATACCCCACTTAATCTTAAAATTATTATTAAGTTTATATTTCCTAAACTTCTCAAACTTTGGCCCTTTTTCATATTTAGAATCATCGAGATCAGAGTTGTCTAGATCTTTGCTAACATATTCTTCATCTTCTCATTTCCCCTTATTGGAATGGTTATCAATCCAACTACTATTGGATCCTCCCTAATTGGTATATTGACATCAATTCCATCAAAACCATATGCAATAGCAATGACTCTTTCATCCTCACTGTCATTAAACCCTTAAATTCCTTCTTCATCAATAACATCTAACTCGACCATTTTGTTGAAACACCTAGGACTCTTAATTGTGACTTCTATACCATTGTGATGATGTTCCACAAATATGTCCCCATCTACCTTCATCGCACAAGTATATGCTGTCAAACCATAAGCATCATCATCCTTCATAATTTGATAAAACATTTCATATATGTTTAGGATTTTGGTTCACATTTTGTACGTCCATTCTAGGTAACGCCAACCATGACCAAACTGTTAATGTTACCCATTGAGCAATTTTTAAGGTGTTGTCCACAAACTATGGTTGACACACCACCCATGTAAATCATTTGACCATCAGTCAGTCGTACAGACCCCTTTCCATGGTGAAAGTGTTGGTGTAAGTCTTAGAGGCCAATAATTTTGGTACTTTTATTGAATTATTTATTAATAATAAAAGACATTTCTTTATTATGTTTGTTTTTCCAAAATAATAAAATCCATAGAATAGTTAGTATGTTTAATGAAATGTTAAGTATGACTTAATCATGAAATCCCATTAAACATAAGGATACTATTCTCAAAGTATCAATAATCGAGCTTTATTGTGAAGTGGGATAACATTAAAGAATTGAGATTATTATGAAGATAGATAGATGATCACATCTCATGGATCATGGATAAGGAGTTATCAAGTCTTGACATATGTATGAATATTAAGAGTAATATTTATATTAGATTGACTCGCTCTAAGAATACTATATAGAATGTTATGCAAAATGTCATAAGTTATTCTCATAGTGATAAGTGGTGTATACCACCCTTCGAACTGAAACCACTATGGACCTTAGATGTAGAGTCAAGTGCTTTATTGTTGATCAAATGTTACTTTTAACTGGATGACCATAAAGACCGTTGATGGGTACTTCACAAAGCATGTTGAGGGACATGAGTGACCTAGATGGAATTTGCCCATCCTGTGTAACAAGATAAATGTCTAAGGGTCCAATATTGAACTGGACAAGGGTGACATGGTCTATGCCTTGTGTTCAATATACACATGAGGACAAAAGGGTAATTATACATAAGTATTATCACAAAAAGGTTTTGTCAGATCACGTGGAATTTTCGTGACTTAGGTAGCAGTGATGTGTTGCTAGATACCGCTTACTGTTTATTATGTTAAATGTGATTTAATATAATTGCCAACGTCACGGAAACCTATAGGGTCACACACATAAGGACAAATTAATGATAGATCTAGTAAATGAGGAACACCGTAAGATACGATGTACTTAAGTGGAATACGGAATATGGTAAGGTACCACGTGCTTAAGTGATATACAGTATATCATAAGGTATGATACTCGTATGCTTAATTGGGCTTTTAGCTTACAACCTTTATTGGACTTTTAGCTTGCAGCCCACACTTGTGGTTCTATAAATAGAACCCTTGTGCTGAAGCTTTTGATCACTTGATGAAAATTCATTCTTGAAACCCTAGATGTATTTTCGCTCACTCTCTCACTCAAAGCTTTCGTTCGTAACCAGCTAGCATTGTGACTAAAAGCAATCTGTTCGTGTGGACTGAGTAGAGGCGTTGTTCTCCATCAACGCTCGTGATCACAACATCAAAGATCCAGATCGCCACAAGAGGTAATAGATTTTATCACTGACCATGCCTATTCGTAAGGATCTCTAGAGGAAAATTTTAATTTTCGCTGCGTTTATGATCGCAATTTTCCTTCAGAAAGACAACATTAAACACCATGTTCTGAAATTAAACACGAAATATAAAACAACCATGTATTTGCATGTTCGATTCAAGTAAGAAATACAACAAATCATACTAACCTATTACATTTCGTCTCCGTCTTTTCCAAGCTCCTTCACTTTCGTCTTCTTCGCTTATGTTGAACTACGTCTTCGCTGAACTTCGTCTTCTCCACTTTGTCTTTGTTGAACTTCGTCTTCTCTGCTTAGGGTGAATTTCCCAATTCAAAACTCTAGCATTTTCATAAGAGGTAAATAGGATAATTGCAACCTTCAAATCTATTATAAAATTACAAGATAACTAAGTTATTAAATATAAAATTAACAAATACCAAAAAAGATAACTCTCAGATGAAGCTTTATACTCTCTCAACACTAAGGCTAATAAAATTGATAAAAGAATAAGAAGAAGTGAAATAGAAGAGTTGGTTATTAAGAAAAAATGTGTTTAAAAGTGAGAAAAATACACTTTTATATAGAAAATAAATTGGCTCAATAAGGAAACAATTAATGGGCATTGTCGTTTCCTTATCAATTAAAACATCATCATAATATATTAGGTTAAGCCACAAAAAGAAACATTAATATGTTGTGTCACTTAATTGATTAACAAGGTTAATTGATCAATTAAAAGGTGTTGACTGATTAGATAGTGTGTTTTTCTTCCCTAATTGATAAGAATTTATTCTTAGTTATTTAAGTATTTTCCCATGTCAATTTTAAGAAGTTTTAAGAAAAAATGAAGAGTTTGGAATAGTTTAGTATGTGTGTGCATGTGCATCGCTTTTGTAATCCAATATCTACTTTTGCTTATATTACACTCAATTAATCAAAACAAGATAAAATGTTAAATGTGAGATTAGACGAGTTTTCACAACTCTACTTTTTTTCGATTACTTAATTTAACTTTGTTTAAATCTTTCAACTTGAACTTTGAACACTTTATCTTGTGTTTGCTTCTTGACCGGTAATACTTGTGATTTATTTTTCCTTGTTCAATTATCATAATCAAAATTTTCAAAAAAGATAATAACTCGTATAATATATAGAACTATATTTTCCCTCTTTTTGACGATGACAACGCATCTCTAATGATGGTGGTAAATTAGAAAAATATTGATGAAAATTTGAAGTTGTTAAACTCCCCCTCATAGACAAAGTGATTATACTCTATTCCTCCAAGAGTTTTTTTTCTTTTGTTATTATCAAAAAATGGGAAAAGGAAGAAGAGGAAGAAACATATAAACAACACACAAAACACAAAAATAGTTCATATAAAAGGGACTAGTTACCTCATAAAAAAGTGGGAATTAAGCATAAAGAAAGACACAGTTAAGTAGGACATAAAACCGTACTTTTTCCCTTGGTTGCAAGTATCTAGGTTTGAGACAGTTCATCAAGAAAAAGTTTTTACTGGCCTTCTTTATTTTTGTTAATGTCAAGTTTTAGGTATTTCTTTTTTTAGCATTTCACGTTTTTAAGTTGGTCTATTTAAGGATATCATCTTCTTTTTAAAGATTTTTTCTTCATTTTTATCTACTAAGAGTCTTGAATATCTACACACAAAATTTCACCAGTAGAACAAATATGAGGTTAACTTTTCAAAAATAACTTATCTGAATTCTTGTATAGTGAAAGTCTTTTTATAATTTCAAATAAGTTTTAATAGAAGAAATTTATTTATGGATTTTAAGGACCTTGCATGTAGAAAAATTACTAACTATTTTATTACCTTTGTTGTAAATGGATCTATAAACTTTCAACAATAACTCAAAGATAGGACTGAGGCTTTTTTCAATAGTCTAATTCTCTAAGAATACATTTAGCCTAACTTCATTCTGTTTCCTTTTGTCATTTTATTTTGATATGAGAGAGGGAGACAAATGAAAGTTGAAAAATAAAAGCAAGAGAGGGAAAAGGAAGAGAAAAAGACAAAATAATGGTTAAAAATTTAAAAGTGGGCTAAAGGAATTTTTTGTCAATTCTAAATATGATAAAAAAATTACTCAAGTGTAATAAAAAAACAAGACTCGGTGTTTTTCTTTTCCATATGAAACAAATTATTAGATAGTTTTTTTTTTTTTTTTTATGAAAACAATACTATATTATAACTCGTGACTTCAGGACAATCAATCAAGTTGAAGCAATAATTGGCCAAATCAATCTTAATCCAACAAGTTCCTATCAAGTTGGAGGAAGAAACCTTTCAATATGGCCATGATGTTTCATGCAAGTCCAATTCATACACCAAAATCATTGTGGTATGTGGTCCATTTCTCCCATTCATAATGTTAATTGTTTCTTCTTTTGAACAAACAGCTATATATTCCCTATATAACTCAAGAGGTAAACAACTAGAAAACATTATTTATTTTCTTGTCTAATTGATGAAATTAATGAACTAGTACATGTAAAAGACATGATAGAGGAGTAAACTTTAATCAAACATTCATGGTTGAGAGGGGAAATTACCGATGAGTATCGTACTTGAGATTTGAATGTTTTTTAGGATCATGAATGTTGTTTGGATATGACATAGTCTCTCCCTTTATGTAACCAGGTTGGGAGAGGAAATTACCAGAGAAATTATGTTCTATGAACATGTGGATGTGCTCAATAAGTTAAAGCGATGAGCGATATAAAAATCTCTTTAACTGTTAATATTATATATTCTACTAATCCATTATTTATTGGTTTTAATATATTTTAATTACACTTTTAGTTTAGTTTAGTTTAATTTATTTATTATTTCATGTTTTTGACATAATTGATCATTATCATTCATTAATATTAATTTCGTTACATTATAAGTCATATTTTATATAAAATTATTTACTATATGGCGTCTTTATAAAGCTGATGTTTATATTACTTTATTTTAACAATTATAATTTAGATGTTTAAAAAATTATTTAAATTAACTGCATTAAATTGAATTAGATTTTAAAAAAAATTAGTCATTTAAAGTGAATTGAATTGCACAAATTTTACTTTTAGAGTATATGACTTTTTGTCTAATAATCAGATGACTTTATCTTCTGATGATATACTTCTGATTCTAAAGTATTAAGTTTGAAAGAGATCAATTACTTTGTCTTTGTTCTTTTGAGGAATAACTAATGAGTAGTTCAAAAACTACTTTGTTGTTGTAGCATAAGAACACCAAAGTTATTAGAACCATGACTTGTCTTCAGAAATAATAGCAACAACTTTCTGAAACACGAAACTTGACTTCTGGTCTTAGAACTAGTCTTGGAGGCGTATTTCTTCTTTGATCTGAGAGATGAAGATTAAGTGAGAAGATGTTTCATTTATTATCTTTCATTAGTGGATTCTTGTCTTCAGATATATAAGCAACAACTTATCTTATAAACAAGTCTTGTCGTAAGATGATATCAAAAGCTTTTGGACCTAGAAATTAGATATTGTGGCAACAACCTTTCTGATTCTCAAGTCTTTAAATTCTTGAGCTTTGATTGTTTTTGTTACTAGATTGATTCTGATTGAAGATTGGTAGTGATTCAGAAGATACTTCATTGTTGTAGAGTTAGAGTCTTTCAGATATTTGAACATTGTCTTCAGATATATAAGCAACAACTAATATGAGGAACAACTTCTTTGTTTGTGAATGAAAGCTTTTCTGATCCATCATGTCTAAATCTAATATTGATCTCTGATAATCAGCTTCTCTGAGCTGCATATTTGATGTCTGATTTCTGAAGCAAAAGCTTATATTAGTACATTTGATTTTTACGTTGAATTCTTTCTTTTTGATCTCTTGAATTATGATCTTTGGATTGAACTAAAAGAAAGAGCTTATGTCAACTACATCTTGATTTCTGATCTTGAATTCTTTCTTTTCTAATTTCTTGATTTCTTTTCTTTTTTGGAAATATTGGTATCCGACCTTGCGACCGCCTAATCCAATACGGATCAATCCCACCGTCCACTAGAGGGGGCCCCATTTAAAGCCATAACAAAGTTCTGTATAGAGTAGTCCAACACAAGGTTTATTAACACCTAGCAGGATTCAAACTCAGGACCTTGAGAGGAGCACACTCTTAAGACTCAAGCCTCCACCGCTAGACCAACCCTTAAAGGTTTTAATCTCTTGATTTCTCATACTGAGAGTGGCGATTTTCTTGAGAACACCTTTGATTCCCTTTCCAACGAACATTCACCATTCCTTAGAACTGCTTATGTTTCTTTAGAAACAGTCTCAATAGTTCTTCTGATGAGCGATGGAGTTTCTGATAATATCTTGAATAAGACTATACTCATATTCTGATCTTGATATTGATATTGAACTGATATTTGAATCTTGACTTCTTGGCTCTATGATTTTTGATCTTTTGAAGCTTGAGCTCTTCTTCGAAACTCGTCGAGATTCTTTTCTTGTCGAACATTCAACAAAATTACAGAAGTTTCTCAAAGTACTATGGCTAAAGATATGTGAAAGAATAAAAAAATAATTTAGAGAGAGGTTCAGAGAGAGGAAGATGAGATATCTCATTGTTTCTTAATGAAAAGAAATGAAGGGGAATGCCTTTATTTGTAGGCCAATGGAAGGTTCAAAAAAGGGAACAATCTATGGGCAAAATTAACTCACTTTATCGATTAAGTCTTGAGTCTAATCGGATGAATACCACAAATAATCGATAATTTGAGTCCAAATTAGAAGATTTTAATATAGAGTTGTTATCATTCATTAAGACAGTGTCACGATCGATTATAGACTTATTGTGTCCTTATCTAATCAATTAGGATTTTGGTCTAATCGATTATGCAGTTTAAACACTTGCTCTAATCAATCTGACAGTTCTCAAATCATCTGGCTATGATCCAAAAAAAATTGGAGATTTTTTTTTATAAAAAAAAAAGGCTTCGAAAACAGTTTTAGTGAGTGTGTGATTCAATCATACGAATTTACGAAAATGCCTTGTGTTTTTTTTATAAAATACTGATCACTCAGATAGACATATCAGGCGAACTTTCACACTTCCTCACTCACACTCTAAAGCGTCAAGTTCTTTTACTAGATATACCAATCATATGAGCAATTCACTTGAATCTTCTTATGGATGAGACTTAAGGTATCTTCAAGTCAAATTCCACCATCAGAGGACATTACAGGTGGTCATCAAACCATAACTCTTCAGCTTTATTAGGATAAATAGCTTGATCAATTGTCGTGTGTATTTTGACCACTTGAACCAACTTTAGCATTTGCTTGTTGTTGTCATCAAAGCCACATCAAAGAATGTTACATCTACATGAGTTGTCATCAGCAAAGCTATGATGTTATTAGGACTAGGCATATCTTGCATATCTACGAGCTTTGATCACTTTCAGATTAAACATGTAAGCACATAGCTCACAAAAATTAGTTCATTAATCAAATGAGTAGAATTAAACATAACTCAAATTCAACTAATTTATTTTACAAATTTGATTTAAACTCAAATTCGACTCATTTGATTTATAAATCAAGTCCAATAAATTAATTATTAAATTGACTCTCGGACTATTTTAGAGTTGATTTAATTTATTGTGAATCCTATTTTAGAGTTGATTTAATTTATTGTGAATCCTAGTGTTGGTAAATTGTTAAGTATCACATGGTCTCTAAATGAGTGAAAAAGCAATAACTCTCTTATGATTTTGAAGCATTAGTGTTTATCATTTCCTTCATTACTTATGTGTTACTCCCTCTTGTTCTATTAATAAGAAAAAGGAAAAATTTACCTTTTAAATTATTTACAAAACAATATATCTAGTTTATATTGGGTCAAATTAAATTACATTAGTTATTCAATTAATTATTCAATGTATATAAAAGTAATAAAAAAAATCAATTAATTTTTCAATATATTATTCATTAGTTAACTAACAAAAGCTCTATGTACATATACTTGTATACCCCTACTAGCCCTCCTACCAAATAACTCCAACCTATCATATTAGTTACATAAACATAATCCATATACACAAACTAATGTCAGCTTCTAATATATAATTCTCATTATTTTTCAAGACTCACACTAACATATCCTCAAATTGAAGAGGCCCAAGTGTTTGTATTAACCTAAGAACAACAGAACTAAAGTAAATAGCCAATAGCCCTCCACCCAACATTGCATTAAGCTTCATATCTTTTCTAACCAAAACCACAAGTGCCCAAATCAATCCAACCACCAAAAATCCCAATGTTTCCCACAAGTAAGGATCTCTAGGAATCACTACAGATGAAGGATACTCACGCCAAGTTGAGGACACAAGAGACAATCCCAATCCAACAACTGTGTTAAATATAGGACCAGCATAACAGCCTGAAATTGCTGTTTGTGTTCCATCTGATCCACCATTTAAAGCCATTGTTAAATTTGTTACCAAATCACCAACTGAATTCCCCCAAGCAAGTACTGTTAATCCAAGTATTGAAGGACTAACTCCACATATGTAACCAATTGAGACTAACAATCCTACTAACTCTTGAGCTGAAATGTAACTCCATGTCACACTCATCACAAACCCTGCTGCTAGCCATGGTAACAAGTACTTTTTCGGCGGATTCGATGACTCCGTCGTGAAAATTGCGGTTAGTCCTAATGTGACTCCAACCGAAAACCCGATTCCATAAACTATTAGGCTTGATGAGTTTGAGAAATTGTTTTTCCAAAGGAAAGATAATAAAAGTGGTGATAACATACATGTTGAAACTGCATATAGTTTAGACCATTTCTCTTCACAAACAACCGGAATTGTTAATCTTCTAGGCAAGTAAAGAGGCATATCCAAAACATAAAGTAAAATTCTAGAGATTGAAGATTTTTCATAGCAACAATTCTTCTCAATTTTAAACTCACATTCTTGAGCTTCATTGATCATTCCCTTCTCCATAAAACCAAGTAGAGGAACACCTAAATCATTACCTTTGCCATGTCTTGAATCACTTTCAGTTTCACCATCTTCTTCTTCTTCTTCACAAACATCTTTTCTTTTACTTGTGACATAAACAATAACCACATACACAACATACATCAAACAAAACCCAATTCCCACAACAAGGTTGATTTCACCAATGAGGAAGATAATGAACAAGCAAACAATAACAAAGAGAAGAAAACAAATATCTCTTATCAAAGCAGATTTCAGCACACGAACCCCTTTATGTCTAACAGAAATACTCACAATTCCCACCACAACACATGAAATAAACGAAACACCGCCAAGAATAGCGTTGAATCCAACGTCCTGTGTTCCATTACTCTTGAAAGAAACAAGTGTGGAAAAAACATCATTAGCACCACTACCAAAAGAGAGAAGAGTGACACCAGCAATTGTTGGTGAAAGCCTCAAAAGCTTGGAGAGGCTTTCAAGAGAAGGACAAAAGTATTCAGAGGCTGTGTTAGCTAGAAGATAGAACATGACCAATAACCAAAGGAACAAAAGTGTGTGACCCAGTAAAGGAAATCCACCAAATTTGCAATAGAAGAGGTAAAGATAATCAATATAGCCTTGGGAAACACATGGGTCGTTTGATTTAAGGTAAAAGCACTTAGCTTTATAATCAGTTAAGGTATGGAAACTCTTGCAATTCTCATCATCGTTGGTCCCAAAGACAAAGTTTTTGTTTTTACTTATGTTGTTGGTTCTGCTTTTCAGAAAAACATGGTCAGAGGATTGGAAGTGAACAAGAAGAAAAACACAAAACAACATAAGAAACGAGGTGTTCAAGAACATGCGTTTGGGTTGTGACAATTGTGACATGTTGATTGTTTCTAACCTTGTTTTTGAGAGATTGATGATTAAAAAAACAAAACCTTGGTTATTAAGAAAACCAAATGTTTCATCGTACGACAAAAACAAAACAAGAGACAAGAACTACTAACCTTGAAGTGAGTTTTTGGTGATGAGATTTGTTGGAAGAAATAACGGATTAAGAGAGAGAATTAGGAAAAGAAAAAGTGATTAAGATGTGATTTAGAGGATAGATGAAACAATCGAAAAACATGAAGAGTTAAATGAAAGGGAAGAGAAAGGGTATAAGACTCATATATATACACGTGTCGGTGGAGGAGAAGTTGCATTCATGGAAGCAGAGCAGTAGGAGTGAGAAAGAGAGAGAGAGAGAGAGAGAGAGAGAGAGAGAGAGAGAGAAAGAAGGAAGTGACGACTTACAATGATGGATGGATGATATTTGATTTCTTCCACAACAACATGAGCAACATGTTTTTCTTTTTCTTTTTGTAGTTTTTTTTAACTCCATCCTATCTTTTTATATGATAAAAAATGAAATTTGAGTCTATAAAATACTATTTTAAAAATTGTGTTGATTTTTCTAAAATGACTTAAATATATTTTTAGTCCCCTTATATTAATTTTTTAAATATTTTAGTTCTTTTATAAAAAATTAATTATTAGGTCTTTTAATATCGTATTTTATGTTTTTTTTAAGTCCCTCGTAATAAAATAGTCTAATTTATATATGTGACATGAAATTATGAGGTGACATTTTTTAATTGTTGTCACGTCATTAAAAATAGATTCAAAAATATTTATAATGACGTGACATCAATTAAAAAAATGTCACTTCATAATTTCAATGTCACCTATGTGAATTAGACTATTTTATCATGGGACCACTAAAAAAATATGAAATATGATATTGGGGATCTAATAATTAATTTTTTTATAGAAGATTAAAATATTAAAAAAATTAATATAAGGGGACCAAAGTGCATTTAAACCTTCTAAAATTTATTTTATATTATTAATTTTTTAATATAAAATTTTATTTCTAGATTTTTGAATATTTAATCTTAAATATTAAATTAACATAATTTTATAAATAATATATATATATATATATATATATATATATATATATATATATATATATATATATATATATATATATATATATATATATATATATATATATATATAAGTTAAGTATTTGACTTATGTATAAAACTAGATATATTAATTTTTATTGACTAAGGTGTTTATTATAAAAACAATTAGGAGGTAGTAAGTTGTCATTTTTAATTTGATAGTCATTTATTTAAGTGAAATTATTTTTTATACAATTAAATTTATAAATAATTAGAATATATTTGATTTATAAATTTTAAAATATTGGACAAAATAATATTAGACAGTACATAATAATACAAAGACAATCTTTTTATTGTGACGTGTTTGATGGCTGATACACTGCATAAATTTTGTCTATTTTGTTTGATATATTTATCATTAAAATATTAAATAATAATAAGAAGAAAAATGAGTAACAGAGAAATAAATTTACTTTATTTGATATGTTTATACATCAAACAAAAATTAAACAATTTTATTATATTATTTTTAATTGATAAATAAAATATTAATAAAATTTGTCCCATAATTTAGTGAGGACAAACATTGATGTTTTTGTGTAATTCATTAACATATATTTATAGTTTTAAAATGCACACCATTCTAATCGATCAGATCGGTTATATCGTGATTAGACAATAGAACGTTCAGTAAGATTATTGTGTTATAGTTGTAATCGATCCAGTGAAAATTGGTATAACTTAGTCAATTTGTTGGTCGAAATAGTGAATTAGTTTCTTTGATCTTTTTATATTTATTTATTAACTTAATTATAATTTTGATTTCTTTTTTTTTTAATATTTTTCTTAAGTTTTGATGCCCCTATTTTAAAATCAAATTCTATTAATATTTATAATTGTTTATAATAACTAAAAGATATTAAAATTATAAATGTAAGTGTTAGTAATGTGTCTTAAAATTTTTGTTGATGAATAGAAAGAAAATATATTTTGAAGATTGCATATACTACGAAAATAAGAAGCTTTAGAAAGTTGATCAAAAATTCGATATGGCCCAGCGGCGGCGGTCGCTCGGAAGTCAACGGTGGTCGGTACTGCGGCAACTTCGGAGGTGGTTGGTTGGAAGTGATCGGTGACGGGTTTCCGGCGAACAGTGCCTACAGTCTGTACGGCCGGAGTCAGGAGGCAACGAATGTGCATACAACTGTCAATCATTTTCAAACTTTTTTGGCAATTTGTCATTTTGCGTAATTTAGGCTCTTTTGGTTTGGTCCATGGATCCATCTGTGATTGAACTGTGATTTTGGGCTTTAGTTGTTAGATATTTACTATTGTTCTGGTCTGGCCCAATGACAACGGCCCAATTAGTTTGGGCGAATAAAAGGCAGATTTTCTCTTCTGCCCCTCGGCCGAGGATACATGGTTGATTGTCCTCGGGGCCAGCGAGACCACTGTTACCCTGGGTAGTGCCTCTGTTGTTTGTATCAACAACCACTTATCGCTCTGCCCGTCAAGCGCAGAGCAATCATCCATGAACGACCATAACGCTCTTGCCCGTGATCGCACCTCTGCTCATTGCAACGACTAGTTCCGAGCATGCATGCCTATGACAACAACTGTATCCAATATTTATCACTCACTTCTAGAATCCTATATTTTCTATCTTGTATCTCTTTGTACTCTTTCTTACTTGAGCATCAGAGTGTCTTGCAGGTACACCCCCTTCTCCTCATTATCAGCACTGTTGACAAAGTTGTCGACCCATTACAGGTTCTGATCATCAGTAAGATCAGTGGCGCCGACTATGGAGATTTTTTTCCCCATCTTTCTTTCCCCATAAATTAAAGATAAAAGCAACATTGCAAGATTAAGATCATGGTCGATCACGACGACAACCATTTCACTAGCAAAATCGTCATCTCCCTTGTTCATAAGGCCGATAATGATGAAATATGTCCCCCACTCGAGGATATCCCCGTGAACAGAGCCGGTTTCACGACGTATCCCTCTTCTGTCGAAGCTAACAATGATGACATCCATTTCCTAGAAATTGGAAGGTCCAAGAGAAGCCAAAAAGAAGCACTAATCTCTCTCCATCCGGCTCATGTACTGGCCAACGCCAACCTTACCATGGCAGCTTTGTTGACTGTCTTAAATCGAACCAACGCCCTGATCCTTTGTCAAAACAACAGGATCAAGGCGCTAGAAAGCAAATAATCGAGACTCCTCCTCAGAGACATCGACAATGCATGTAGTATAGTACTTCACCATGCCCCATTGGCTGTCAACCAGCGCAAGGTAAACCAGAAGGTGTGCTGGTCAAGAAACGCAACCACACTCCTCCTTGTAGCACTACTACGAGAAAAATTTAACAATGATTAGAAAAGATATATAATCACGCGGGTCCAAGCGTTGTTATGTAGAGTGTTGTTGTAAATGTGTTACTTACAATGACGGTCCTGGAACCGTTTTAGTATATTGGAAAGTTTGCGTGATATCACAATGGTTAGTTAACTTAACTGTTGTTGTATGTCTTTTAATAAAATAAAATAAAATAGCACTAGAACAACAACAGTAGTAAGAACAACAAGAACATCATCATCAACAACAACAACAATAACAACAACAACAACAAGAACAAGAACAGCAACAAGAACAACAATAATAAGAACAACAACAACAATAACTAAAAAAAGAACAATAAGAAGAACAACAACTAACATTGCTAACTTGAATTCATACTTTCCCTATCATATTTAAGATGGAGAATAGATGACAGAGTTCTGAAATTTATAAATTAAAGAAATGATGCTTTTGAGTTTTGCTTATGGAAGAAATTATATTTTACTGCTTGTTTAGTGGAGAAATAGAGTGTGTAAATGAAAGATGGTGTTTGAAGGTAGAAGATGAAGTTCATCTAAGTTGGAAATTTGTCTAAGTTTTAGGTTTCACGCGGATCTCTAACGGTGGTATCCTGAGCGTTGATAGTCATTGTAATGGACGATTAAGATTTATTTAAGAATTTTAAAAAAACTCAATAAATACGCTACATACAACAACCACTACGCCAAAAAAGACCTACGAAGGCGCTTTTTTTGGCCTTTAAAAGCGCTGCCGTAGGTGGCGTTGCTATAGGTTTTAGCAGCGCTTTTTGTTTAGGAAAAAGCGTTGCCTTAGGTATACCTAAGCCAACGCTTTTTCCTAAAAAGCGCTTTCTTAAGTAGGCTTTTAGCAGCGCTTTTTTCTGGAAAAGCGCTTTCTTAGGCCTACTTTAGAATGTCTTTTATGCTTTCTATAGGCATCTTTAGAAAGCGTTTTTCCAAGAAAAACGCTGCCTTAGGCCTACCTTTGAAAGCGCTTTTAAAGAAAAAGCGCTGCCTAAGATATACATAAGGCAGCGCTTTTGAAAGCGCCTTCTTTTGTATACCTTAGGCAGTGCTTTTTCTTAAAAAACGCTTTCAAAGGTAGGCCTAAGACAACACTTTTCCTGAAAAAGTGCTTTCTTTGGGGTTTTTAATAAACCTATAATTTATATAATTCATAAACCTACATTTTTTTTAGCATTATTTCATAAACCTGTAATTTACAAATATAATCCCATAAACCTGTAATTTACAATCCTAATCCCATTATTTCAACAAAGAAGAGATTATATACAAAAAAGGCATTATAATACCATTATATATCATTGTAATCCAAAATATATATACACCATTGTAATTCAATTCACATATTTCTAACACAACCAAAATCAGCCTTACAAAGTCATCCCGAACAATAACAAAATCAACCCTAACAAAATCAACCTTAACAATAACTAAATCAGCCGTAATGTATGAACAAAACACGGTCAAGGTCCTGGTCCTACAATGTATGAACATAATAACACGGTCAATAATGTATTCACACAATAATGTATTCATAACACTTTTCACACAATAATGTATCCATACCTTATATGATTCTTTGCTCAATAAAATATTGACACAATTCCTCTTTGATTTCTTCCAACTGAAGTTTCGTGTAATATGCACACTTGTGTTCATCGAAGTACTACATAACAAAACATAATATGCATGATTTAGTTAAAAGTAATAAATTATATGAAATATCCAATAAATAATAAAACAAATCATAAGTTATAAATCCATATTGTGACTGGAATCTCTGTTTGATTCATTTGAAGGATTTATTTGATAAACCTCAAAACGAAGTATCCGCAATCTATATTGTTTTGCTGTTGAGCACACTACATAGAAAAATAAATAAGAATGTATAGTTGTCTTGTTTTATCAAGTAGCGTCACTATTATAAGCAAAATTGTGAAAATTAATGTACCTGCACTTTGATCCATGTAATGTTGTTGGATTTAGACCGTTGTACTCGAGCAATTCTTTGACTTCGGAATACTTGTATTGATCTAACAAAATAAAAATATATATTTAGAACAATCTCACAGAAATAATTAAATATATAAATATACACGAATATTTAGAACAATCTCACTTGCGTATCAATCATTAACTTCATTTCCAGAAAATTAGTCCAATCACCATCTACCGAATTCAGATAATAGACCACATCTTTTATAGGATCCATAGCAACCAACAACTAGTGACGTCTATAAATTAAAACAAAAGTTTATATAGAAATTTTCTATACAAAAGAAACAAAGATTAGAATAAACTTAGAATGAAAATCTAACCCTGTAGGAATAGTATTATATGCCCAAAGATACAAGCTTTCTGTACTGTCGGTGGCCATGAATCTCTCGACTAAGTGCTCTCTTACTGACTCTGGTTCCCTAACAATTGTCGCTCCGCTGACACGGGAGGAAGACACGAAATGGAATATGTTTTATAATTGATTCTCGTGCATCAATTTGTCATATAACAACCTTAAATAAAAACATAATAAACATTAAACTATTTTCATTGAAATATATAAATAAATTGTTCAACTAATTAAATAATATATTGATCAAATTACCGGATGTATGAGCGCATATCCTCTTGTCCAATTATTTCATTGCAAGAAAAACCATAGATACCTTCATCCATATCAATTTGACGAATACCACCATTCATTAAATTTGATATTATGACAAGTGTTTCAAGACACATCCGGAATTGAGGCACAAATTTTCTAAGAGGAACCCTTTTCTTGGGTGGTATGCTACCAATTTTCTGGCTAACTTGTTGTGACCCTTGAGCAGGTACCTAAAAATCATATAACTTAGGTAAACTATAAAATCATACAGTTTTTTATTCGGATCATATAATTAACACTTTAAACGTACCTCTTTTTGTGATGCAACAGACTCGTCGTGCTGCAAAATCCCTTTATCCTTACATGCGGATTTTGTAGGAGTCTAAAATTACCGTGTAAAAAAATGAGGTCAGAATTGACAGATGAATACTTAAAGATTCATAATGGTTTTCAACATACCTGATCATCTATGAAAATGAGGTCCGATGGCCATGCAACAAAAGATCCTATTGCATCTCGCAGCAATATGGTCTCTGAAACAGTGTCCGGTACCGGTAACAACGCATCTAGATCTAAAGCAACATCAACTGATACTTTCATGTGTCCATCCAATTGATTGAACATTTAACAAATATTCTGTACAAAACTTAACCGCTTCTTCAACAAC
This sequence comes from Vicia sativa, assembly GCA_021764765.1. Classification (NCBI taxonomy): domain Eukaryota; kingdom Viridiplantae; phylum Streptophyta; class Magnoliopsida; order Fabales; family Fabaceae; genus Vicia; species Vicia sativa. The sequence goes on along the minus strand of CM038795.1, from coordinate 153,125,508 downwards.
GTATTATTCGTAAATACAACCCTCTGGTCGTCTTCGGTTTTTCACATACCCTTTTAATATTTTTATATAACGCTCAGTAGGGTACATCCATCTCATATAAGTTGGTCCGCACAATTGTGTCTCTTTCACAAGATGAACGACAAGATGAACCATTATGTCAAAAAACGAGGGAGGAAAATACATTTCAAGATCACACAAAGTAACAACTATTTCTTTTTGCAATGTTGGTAAGATCTCAGGATCGATCACCTTACTGCAAATTGACTTGAATAAAAAACACAGTTTAGTTATTGCGCTTCTTACTTTTTTTGGAAGAATAGAACGTATACCTATCGGTAGAAAATGTTACATTATAACATGGCAATCATGTGTCTTTTAACTCTTTAACTTGAGGTCTTTCATAGACACAAGTCTTCTAATATCTGATGAGTAGCCTTCTGGAACTTTAACTTCACTTAGAAACTTACACAATATTTTTTTCTCCTTTCTAGATAAAGTGTAAACAACAGGTGGTAGATATGTTCGTCTTCCTTTCTTCACGGGTCCCAATTCAGTTCTTATTCTCATCTCTACCATGTCCTCCCTTGCTTTAAGGCCATCCTTAGACTTCCCTTTTATATTGAGTAACGTACCAATAACACAGTCAAATACATTTTTTTCAATATGCATAACATCAAGAAAATGTCTTACGTACAAAGATTTCCAATATGGCAATTCAAAAAAAATCGACCTCTTCTTCCACCCACCTGTGATAACTTTATGTGCAAAAGACTTGCCAAACTGAATACTCACATCTCACCTTTTCAAAAATTTGATCACCGATCAATCCAAGCGGAGCGCTACGTTGTTCGGTATCTCCGTTGAATGGTTTTCTCCATCCACGATATTGATGTTTATAATTTAGAAATCTACGACGACCGAGAAAGACATTCTTCTAACAAGCTTTCAATCGCGTCGTATCGGTTCCATCTTCATATACAGGACACGTTTTTCACCTTTAATGCTATACCCGAATAGATTTCTGTATGCTGGAAAACCGATAATTGTTCCAAACAATATCGCCCTTAATTTGAAACTTTCTTTCCTATACCCATCATAAAACTCCACACCGTTCTCCCACAAAATCTTCAAATCTTTGATTAAAGGTTCCAAGTATACGTTTATGTCATTCGTTGGTTGTTTAGGCCCAAAAATTAACGTAGATAACATCATGTACTTGCGCTTCATACATAGCCACGGAGGTAGGTCATAAATAATAAGAATCACAGGTCGTGTGCTATGCGAGATACTTTGAATACCGTGTGGGTTTATTCCACCAGTAGACAATGCCAAGCGAAGGTTTCTTTCTTCTTTTCCAAATTCAGGATAATCATTATCAATTTTCATCCACTATGGTGAATCTTCCGAATGTCGAAACTTTCTATCAATAATTCTTTCATCTGCATTCCAAGTCAAGTGTCTTGAATTGGTTTCACTATGATACATGCGTCTAAATCTCGGAATTATAGGAAAATACCATAAGACTTTTGTCAGAGACAACTTTTTCTTATATCGAGGGGCACCGCATTTAGGACACTCATTTAACAATGTATATTCATTTCGAAACAAAACGCAATCTTTTGGACAAACATGTATCTTATTATAGCTCATGCCAATAAAGTACAACATCTTTTTGGCCTCATACGTTCGATTGGAAAGAACATTGTCCTCTGGTAGCATATCTTTCATAAGGGCTAATAACTCTGTGAAACTTTTATCCGACCATCCATTGCCTGCCTTTAAGTTGTACAACTTTAATACCGCAGACAAATTTGTGAATTTTGTACAACTATTATACAACAGTTTCTCTGCATCGGTTACCAACCTCTCGAACATTTTGGGACAATCATTAAGATTTTCTTCAAGCGCTTCTGCAATCTCTTCGACTCGATCATAATCGTATGTATCTGTGCAATTGTCGTTTGAAGCATAGGTCGTATTATCCCCCGATTCAACATTCCCATTACTTTTCTCACCATGCATATTCCAACATGTATAACTTCTATCAATTCCATACCGTATTAAATGTGATGCCAACTGAACCGCATCAACTTGACTCCCATAACAGCAACCCAAATAAGGACATGTCATTCGAATGGGGTCTTTGGCGTGCGCAACAACAAACTTAACGAATTCCGATACTCCATTCTCGTACTCTGTCGATAATCGATTGGAATACATCCATGTCTTATCCATGATTTTACTAATTAAGATAAACAAAAATAACTAATTAGGGCACAAAACGGTATAATACGTTTCTGTCAAAACAAAAAGTATACACGAAATGGATCCAGAGCAATAAAACGCAACATATTCACGCAATTTTAGACAAATTCATCACAATACCAGTAATTTGAGGAAGAAATTTACCTTGGATCTACTGAACAACAACGTCGAGAAGTTGAAACGAGAAGGTCAAACTCACGGAAACACATGGAATGAGCGTTGTACGTCGAACTATGCTGGGAAACGCTGCTAATTCAAAGGAAAGAAAACTTCTATTATAAAAAATTTCATACAGATAAATATTTTCAATAGTATTTAACGATATGTTAACATTATGCCGGATTAATCAAACAGGATCAAAGCCAAGTCATTTACCTAATAAGTCGATATCTTGTACATAAGATCCAGAAAGTTAACTAATTCTAATTATGAAAAATATAAGACAACTTGCCACTACCATATATGCAGCAGATGTAGCCAAGAATTTCACATGGTTAACTTGATACTAAGATATTTGCAATTTGCAATGATGTACAATACACAGTTTACCACTTTTTACATCAACAACAAGTCAAGAAGATCATGACATAATAAAGTTATCCCAAATTCTAAATCTATTTTCAAATAAACAAACAAATAATTCACTCATTCATTCAATCTAAACACAAGTAAACCAACACACACATAAACATAAAGCATAGTTCCAAACCCTACACCATTACAAAACCCAATAAAAATTCAAATAAACAAACATTATTAACATTATCAAAATTCATGGCATCTATATCTCTAACTCACTACCTAACCAATTAAAAAAAATTCTTCCAAATGCTAACCGAAAATACGCAAACCCCGAATAACACCATTATTAACCTGCACTTTCTTAAAACTAATTAATAACTAGATTAAGACTTAACAAGGCTAGAGAAGAGTTAACAAATTCCATTAACAGTAACAAAACTCATATTCAAAACTAACAATTAAGCCTAAACTTAAAACAAATTTGATATACTCTAAATTTTCCAAACATCAACAACTAGCAGTTTCAGAAAACACAAATCAACAACTAGCAGTATCAATTCAACACTTAAACAAACACAAATCAAATCTTAATAGAAAGGATAGTGAAATTGCTTACCACTAGAGAGGTTGTTGTAGGATGTTGATGGCAGAGGGAGTACGACGACGGACGGAATACGACGGCGGAGGGAGTACGACGGTAGATGAAGAACTGTAATCATCGAAGGGAGTACGAATGGAGGGAGGAGGGAGTACGAATGGAGGGAATACTGTGAGGAGGTTGAGTGCTGCGACGAGGAGGAGGACAGTGAGGTGAGGAGGAGGACGGTGTGAGACGATTCTGAGGAGGAGGAGAGTATTGTTGAGAGAAATGAATGAGAGAAGATTCGTGTGTTTTTAGTTTAGGGTTTAACAATTTTTATTATAAAATTAGAAATGACGGTGCTTTTGAAAAGCGCTTTCTTAGATCCAGATATAGCAACGCTTTTCCCTTGGAAAGCGCTTTCTTTTCCTTTGCCTTTAGCAGCGCTTTTCAAAAGCGCTTTCTAAGGTTAACCTATAGCAGCGCTTTTCAAAAGCGCTTTCTAAGGTTAACCTTTTAGCAGCGCTTTTATAAAGCGCTTTCGTAAGTTGGCCTAAGGCAACATTTCTTTTGAGCGATTTTTTTTAAAAACTTATGGCAGCGCTTTCTCATAAAAGTGTTGTCTTTTGGGTGCTGCCAAAAATCAATTTTGGCGTAGTGAACAGTTATATTAAATAACTGTTGTTTTAGGTATTTTAATAACATATAAAAAATATGGTAGTAGAAAAGCAACAACAACAAGATTCGAACTCATGACCATGTGTGCTACATACAACAACGGTTGGATTAAATAATCGTTGTTGTGTGTCTTTTAATAAAATATAAAAAATACAGTAGTAGAACAACAACAATATTATGATTCAAACTCATGACATGCACCACTTTTACCACAGTTGGAACTTCCAACCATGGTGAAAAGTGGTTTAAATATGAAATAAAATAAAAGCCCCTAGTTGAATAGATTCTACCCTGGTGGATCCTTTGACGTGGTGACTTGGGTGTTTTGTTTGCATGTTTTGTAGTAATGTAGAGACAACCACTCCCGAATTACAAAGAAGACTCAGGGCGAGTCACATGCAGTTAATCACCACTCACCTCCACCAAAGTCCAAGATTAACCCGAGAATCTCGTCTCCCCGATGAATCGATAGTCCACGTAGAGGAAGGAGAAATTACTCCCCACCTTGGTCCAAGAGCTAGAGCGACGATGACGACCCATGTGGTTCATTATCATGAGAAACCATGGAAAGACCACTCCCTACTAGGCTAGAGAAACCCCCTGACCTGGGATTAACAACGAGACCGCTAACCTAGACGATCACCTCGAAAACATTAACGCTCTGCTTGATTATTGAGGCGTTAATTGCACCATAAAGTGCAAACTATTCTCCACCACACTCAGAAAATGAGATATGGCCTAGTACAAAAGCCAGCCCAATGAGTTCATCACATCTTAGAGAAACCTATAAGATCAATTCTCCAAGCATTAAATGGCTTCTCGTCGACACTCAAAGTCGGAAGCACCGCTTAAGGTAATCATCCAAGATAAGGATGGGTCTATTCGGACGTATATTGAGAGATTTAATTGCGAGGCCATTCAGGACTCCACAAATGATGATATGAAGAAATACATGGTCGAACATAGACTGCGCCCACACAATAAATTTTCCAAAACGGTCGGCATTGAAACTCTCGCATCCCTGGATTCCCTCCTCCTCAAGGAATAAGCATACATCTAGTACAAAGAGAAGGAAGTTGCAAACTCTTTTTGGGACTCGAGGCACCAAAAAATGTAATACCCTATTTCTACCCAACGAATTATATAAAATCAGAGTTACAAAAATTCTCTAACAAACAAATGGAGTGTCACACATTCAACGTAAAATAAACAACAATCAGTCACCTGTAGTTTAGATAGATAGCATATAGTTTCGGTAAAACAATAACAACCTGTTTAGTCTTCAAAAATAAATAACTTTTATTTCTATGCAACGGATTCATAAAATTCAACTAAAATATCCTTGCATCATGGCCAATTCCAAACAACAAACAAAAACAACAAGTCTTAATCATTAAATAATCATAGCATCTTTCTTCAATAGTAAAACAAACAAAAAGGTTACATCAACATAATAAAATCCAACAGTAAATGAAAACATATTTTTATCCCCCCGAGTGCTACGTATCAGAGCGACAACACCGACTCGAACTAATGAAGGTAGATAGCCTTCACTCTAGATTACCTGCATGTTATCCACATAGAGGCAACATCACAATAGAAGGGTGAGATATCTAACAATACAATAAGTTGTATGATAAGTAATATATCTCAGAATTTGATAATGTAAATCATCGCTTCGCAAATTATTCACACAACAAATAATTCTATAATTTTTCAATAATCACTACGACTCGAAATGCAACATGAGATGCAACAATGTATTCAAATGCACATGCATGTGATACCAATGGAGTAGAACTCCCATCATAAAAATATGCCAATATCTGAGGCATTAACAAGGCATAAGCCTTCATCATCGTGTTGCCAATCCAGGCCATCGTAAATAGAGCAAAGCTCCCAACGTAATATTTTTTCCAATCCAGGCCAACGTAAATAGAGCAAAGCTCCCAACGTAATATTTTTTCCAATCCAGGTGTTTACAGTGATTTCTAGTAAACAACCGCTAGTCTTCTAATTTTTACTAATTACTATTGGTTACTTGCAGGATCGACTAGATTGATCCTAGGACACATGTGTCATAATAGATTCTTATGTTCAAATCCATGATCTCAATTGATTCTTTAAGGAACTTCTCTAAAATTGACTATGGAAATACACTGACTGTGTAAAGAAAGACTTCGAATTTAAACTTGAATGTTGATAATTGAAGGTAAGGATAAAGATTCTTTAAAAAGTAAAAGTTTCTGGAACGTAAAGTGCTTTGAACGAAAAGATAAAAGTAAAAGTGCAGTTTCTGAAGAAATAAATGTGTTTAAAGGCAAATAAAATAAAGACATGGAAGGGAATCGAAAGGCTCTAAGAATAAAAGTGCAGTAAACTGGAAATAAATATAAACGAACTTGTATTGAAATTGTAAAAGATCATGATGTTCATAACGTACATGATATCTCCTTGACTCGTTTCCCTTCAGTTACGGTAGTTTGAGTGTTTGAGAATTTTAAGTACATAAAACGAACACCCCAAAATCTAACATAAGAACACCTATTTATAGTGCACTGACCCTAACGGTTCTACTGTAATATTGCGCCACGTTTGAAACATGCAAACCTCCTTCGTTCACTGGCTTCCGCGCGTCCTTCAAAATGGCGCTCTTATTCAAAATTTGAATCCTCAGTCTTATTTGAAATTCGAATTCTATAATCACTTGAATTTCGATTTAATCCTTTGTTTGGACCGTTCCAATGTTGGCATATTCACCAAAGGAATTTCCTCATCTTTTAAACAATAAGGATTTCTAATCGAAATATCGCCTATCACTGGTAATCGAAGAACCCTTTTTTCAGAACAAAAAAGGTCTTATATTTATCCACCAATAATTAATATTGACTTCTTCTCTAGGTGGATGTGAAATATTTATTTATTTCTACCAATTTACCCATTTCGAAATTGCCAGCTAACAAATTGCCCCTCAAGAACATTTATTTCGATAGATACAAAGAAATACTTGTTCTTGAATGTCCCATGCAATTTCGATGCACTAATGATGATCTCACTGTATATGACGTCAAAGTAGGTATCCAACTTTCTGCAGATGTCCAATCAGCACACCTAAACGTGCTATCATAGCAGTTTAATGCTAATAATTAGTGACAACATATCACTTCCCAAGTGACAACACGTCATTTCCTAGGAAGTTGAAAAAATTCACCTTTTCACCTTTCAATAAAGTAGTCACACGTGTCCCACTTTTTTCCAAAGGTCAAAAACTTTCATAACCGTTGGAGAAAGCTATAAAAACACTTCATCTTCTCCATTTTAAACTTTTCACAAACCCTTTCGTTTTCAAGAAAACAGTTTTATTATCGAAAGAAACCTTCTTATCTCCAACAATGTCTTCCTCAACAAAGGTCACCTCTACCTCCAAGAAACTGGAAGTCAAAAGCATCTCCGATTTCAACATGAAACCAATGAGCAAGATTATCAATCTAGATAACCAAGAGTTCATCTCAACTCCAAACTTACCCGATGTAAAGCTATCTACTCCCTGTAATTATTCCTACTCTCGATAAAACCCTAGGGGTCATGGGTCCTCTTATATCCACAGAGCGTTTAGAGAAAACAAAGGGATTTTTTCCCGCGTATTTTCAAACAAAACCCATCATCAACAAATCTGTACCGTCAAAACCTAAAGACAATGAATCTGCTGTTAAATTACCCAGAACCCTAGAGGAAACTGGTGAGGGTACAACAACAACACTTAGAAAAGATCCCTTTAACATGGATTACGTTACCGTAAACTTCAAACCCTTCCGTTCATGCCCCACATCTGATCAATTGTATCAAGATTGGCTTGCTAAGATTGAGAACAAAAAATCCCAAGAATGGGAAAACCTAGGTATTCTTAACCTGATTTGAATGTCGAAATTAGGTTTTAGCTATAGTCATCCTTTTTTACTGGCTTCTTTGTATTTCTGGGATAGTACCTATAATACTTTCCATCTCCCTTGTGGGATGGTGACACCTACTTTCTTTGATATAGCTGCCATTACTAGGCTCTCCCCTATTGGAGAGACTTTCGACCCTAATGAGGATGCAGAAAACCTCATCGATTTCGATGTAAAACATGCCAGTTTTTCAAAATATATTGCCTTCTACCACTCAGCCGAAGAGGAAGTTTCAGAAATCGAACTTATAGCGTTCCTGGCGCTATGGTTGTCAAAATATGTTTTCTGCAGTAAATCACTACAAGTGGCAAGCAGATTCATCACCTTGGCGAATCAACTACATCACGGTCGAAGAGTCTGCATCAGCGAATTGCTGCTGTCCAGCTTGTATGAGAGCATATGTGCTGTTGTGTTGAAACTGAAAACCTATAAAGCTGGCACCAATCTTCTTCTTGCTGGGCCTTTTTGGTTATTGCAACTCTGGCTGAACGCCACTTTCGAACCGTCTCTATCAACTTCTGGGATAATTAATGAAGAACACCCTGATGTTGCGAATCGCAGCATTGAGGGAACTAGATTGCTGAAGCTAACTCCCAATTATGAAAGAGAGAACTTCAAAACAAGCTTTGTCCATTATATGATGATTTTTTCAAAGAGGCACCAGTTTGACTCTTCGATGGCCCCTTTTGCCATTCGAAATTGTGGACCATCTTGGTTCACCATGCCTTTGGAGCAGGCTATTTTGGAAAAAACTATAAGGGACATCTGGAGTGCCTTTCTAACCCCCAGGCTAATCACTTCAAGAATTACCCCTGTAAGAAGTCAGACACATATCCTTGCTTATCAGCACAATTTTGTGGCTCGACAGTTTGGTTTATGTCAAATTCTACCTGAACCTCTTTTCGACAGAAAAAGAGAAATATGCTTGGTAGGGGTGCCTTACCCTTTCAAGGAGATCGAAGTTAGACAAAAACAACATGAGGGTTTTGCTGATTTTACACTAGTTTTCTTTACTCCCTCTTTCTACAAAATGAAAGACTTTTACACCTGGTGGATGAACTATTATTCAAATAATATGTTTGGCACCATCAAAATCCAACAACAATTGACAACAGCTTTTTCCCTTGTGCAGGAAAACGTCAAAAAAGGTAGACTCACTCACATCAAGGAAATTCGAGCCTTTCAAAAATACTTTGAAATTGTTTATAACCCTATGGATATACATCGAACTTTGTGATGCAAAGAAAACTTTGAAAGAAAAATTTGAAAAACAACTTTCAAAGGTTCGATGTCCTCCTTATGTAAAACCTGAAGATAGATATTGGTGGGCTTTTAAACATCAACCACCTAAATTTCCAAATTTACCTACTTCAGAGCTGGCTTTGGCCTTTTTTCCCCCATACCCTGGGTGGTTATATTATAGGGAGATTTTTCAGTAGGTGAAAATGATGCCAAAAAACCTGCCCAGAGGGTAACATGGGCAAAACATGATTTATACAATTTCAGAGGGCACCTTCGCTATGACTTGTCAGCCATGACTGTTAAATCTCGAGAAGGCGAAGGTGCGAAACTGAAGAAAAATCGAAGTTCCTTTATATATTTTTATGTTGCTTTAACTCAACTATTTCAAAATTCTTTTCAGCTGTTGATCTAAAATCTTTGAAGAAGGAAAAAGTTGTGCCTAAAGTAGGCTCAACTTCGACTTCGAAGGCAACAACCACTACCACTGAAAACCCTCATACTGAAGTAGATGATGCTTTGAAGAAGAAGAAAAAAAAGGTAATACTTCACTTACTTCTTTATTGTTGTCGAAACTACTTTAAATTGACTAATCATCTTCTTCATACTTTTAGGCAAGTGGCTTGCCCCCCAAGTCTCCCAAGAAACGAAAGTATGATGAAGCTCAACTAGAAAACGAATCGGAGAAGGACGAAGACGTTTCGCCTCTCAAGCGAAAGAAGAAGAAGAAGACCAAACAACCTGGTGAAGCTTCTCAAATTACCAATCTCACTAGCAGTGAAATTCCTGCAACTGCTCCTAAATCCCAATCCAAAGGCCCTTCGAAATCTCCATCTTCGAAGGATATAGCTTCAGAACATATTGGCAGTAACGCAACTTCTGATGAGCAGAAGGTAAATTTCACCTGGAAGCTTTTTCTTGACAAGTTACATACATTTTTTTATGTTGACTTCCTATTTTTGATGCAGAGTGCCCCTTCTGCTCCTGTTGATCCCCCTAACATCCAAAGCCAAAATCCTACAGCTTCTCCTCAGCCAGAAGGCTCCAACGAGAATGTTTTGAATAAAGGCTCATCTACTGCAGCTACCCCAATGGGAACTGTCGAAGCCCTAGATCAACAAGCATCTTCGCCTCCATTGGAAAAGGATCTCGAGGCTGATGAACCAAACGCAGGGATCTAAATTCCTGTCATCAACATTCCCAGTGACTCTTCTCCGAAAAAGGTACATTTCGCTGATCAATTTGGAGAAGAGAGCGACACAAATACTGTGAGCCATTACTTTGCAGATGGCGCTGAAGATGAGGGGATGCAAGAAGATGAAAATGAGGAGGTGCAAGTAGAAGCTGAGGATGATGGAATGTAGGTAGAATTAGAAGTTCCTGTTCCTGTTGGAACTGTTTTTACCAAACCAACCCCTCCAACCTTATCTGAAGAACAAAGAGAGGAGATGAAGAAAAACAATCCCTTAAAGTACCTCAAGTTGATGTTAGCCCAACGGGGTCCTTCTTCGAGAAAAACTCAACCTGGATATTCGAGCCAATCGAAGGAGGATATCCCCCTTACTTCTCTTGACCAACTCCTTCAGGAAGTTAATAAGACTATTCTTCAGGCTGATCTCTTCACGATCTTACAAGATAATCCTGGGGCCTATTTCTCGATGAAGAATTTGCTGTCGCAAATTGACCTTAGTATTTGTCCATCTAACGTGGCTGAGACTATTTATGATCTGCAACTCTTGCTTGATGAAGTTAATACTGCATATATCAGGACACATGGCATCGAAGCTAAAATTCGAACCAAGCAAGAAGCTTTATCTAAAGCGTATGACCAAATTTCAAAGCTTACTGAAAAAGCAGAAGCTTTAGAGCTTGCAAAAAATCAAGCCAAAGATAGGCATGACATTTTGGATCGATCTATCTTGTTTTGGGAATCTCAGATTGAGGAGCTCAAACAGAAAATTGAGGATGCAAAAAATGAGCAAACAACTTTGAAGTTTGTTGATGATCAAGGGCTTGTAGATCTAGTCACACAAAGTCTTAAGCAAATGGAGGTGGCTGAAGGGATAGACCAAGAGATTAAGGAGCTCGAAGGCATCAGAAATGCGAATCAATGTAGAATTAACTTATGCAGAAATAAGCTCGCTAGGTTGATACGAGACGCTCCTTTTACTTCCTGGAAATGTTAAAGATTCATCTTTTTATGTATTCCTGTAATTCGAACATAACTGATTTTGGTATTTATGCAATACTCTCTTGGTTCTATTTATCCCAGCATCTAATTATTCTGAAGTAATTCGAACTTCTTGCAAGTATGGTTTATACCTTTTTAAGTATTTCCCATTTACTTTTAAGATTCTTCTATCTTCTGCTAATTCCTCTATTTCATAAGCATTATTCGAAAATGTTCTCAAAACACGAAAAGGTCCCTCCTAATGGGGTGACCATTTACCTAAGAATCTGTTCTTTTTATCCATAGGTAAAATGACTTTCCATACCAGATCATTAGTTGAGAATACCTTATTTTTAACTCTTTTATTATATGCTCTTGCTACTCTCTCTTTCTGTCTTCTCATAACTTCCAAAGCGTGTAGCCTATCTGATTCTACATCTACCAACTCATTCATCATCATTTCCCAATATTGGTCAACTGGTATTTCGTTTTGTCTTTGGATTCTGACTGATTGTAGATGTATTTTGACTGGTAACACCGCGTCGTGTCCAAAAGTAAGTCGAAACAGAGTAGTATTTGTTGCCTCTTTAGGAGATGTTCGACACGCCCATAGAGCTTGGTCTAGGGTTTTATGCCAATTTTTTGGTTTTCGACCTACATGCATCTTTATCAAACCTATTATGACTTTGTTGGCTGCTTCTACTTGACCATTTGCTTGGGCATAATAAGGTGTTGATGTAAGCAACTTAAATCCCATTTCTTGTGCGAAATCTTGCATTTTTCGTCCTGTGAAAACTGAACCTTGATCTGTTGTGATACTTTCTGGTATCCCAAACCTGTAAACTATTTGCTTCTGGATAAATTCTATAATAGCTTCTTGGTCCACATTCACTAAAGGAATTGCTTCGACCCATTTTGTGAAATAGTCTATTCCCACAAGAATATATTTATGTCCTTTAGATGATGTTGGTCGAATTTCACCAATTAAATCTAATGCCCATCCTCTAAAAGGTCAAGGCTTAACAATCGAATGTAATTCGCTTGCTGGAGCATGTTGAATACCAACATGAATTTGGCATTCTTCACAACCTTTGGCAAATTCTATGCAGTCTTTGAGCATAGTGGGCCAATACATTCCATATCTGAACAAAAGCCACTTCATTTTGTGACCTGCTTGATGTGCCCCACATGCCCCACTGTGCACACTGGACAAGGCTAGATATGCTTCGTTTTCCCCTAAACATTTGAGTAATAGTCCCTCTGGGGTTTTCTTAAACAATTCATTTCCTATTAACACATAAGATAACGCTCAGATTTGACCTTTCTCTCCGTATTCATCAAGGATCTCTCAAATAATTTACTATGGGATTCCGCTAATCCGGCTCGCTAAAGCATCTATGATAATACCTCGAATTCTTCCCGGCCCGCATAACCCAATTTCGAATTTCTAAGTCTAATGGTGATAACTTAGTAGCCATTATTCGCCTCTTGTTTCTACGAGGTATTGGAGTTTTTCTTGATATCCTATATCCCAAGCTATTTGAGCCAAATCATTTGCTTTCCGATTATCAACTCTAGGAATATGTTTTAAATCCACATATTCAAATTTCTTGATTAATCTATTAGCAATAACAAAATACATGAACAAATTTTCTTTGATACACTTGTATTCTTTGGTTACTTGTTTAATGACTAACTCTGAGTCTCCTCTAATTTCGACTGGTTGCCCCAATTCCAACAAAGCTTCAAGTCCAGCAATCAATGCTTCATACTCAGCTTCATTGTTCGAACAACGAGGGCCTTCCAACTTGTACTTGAACTTTGTTGGAATTCCTTCAGGCGAAATAATACATACTCCAACACCACTTCCATTTTTATGTGTTGATCCATCGAAATATAATTTCCATGGCTGGATCTCAACATAGTCTAATGCGAAGTTCTCATTCACGGAGTGGTCAACAATGAAATCTGAAACAACCTGTCCTTTCATAGCCTGTAAAGGCTTGAAGGCCAAATTATATTCAGTGAGCGCTAAAGCCCACTTACCAATCCTGCTGTGCATGATTGGTTTCGACAGGTGAAAGTGAGATGAAACATAGACATCAACAGGTTTAATATAATACTTGAGTTTTGTACAAGAGAAATATAGGCAAAGACATAGTTTTTCTATACTATTGTACCTAGTCTCTGCTTTATTTAAGACCCTACTAATATAATAGATGGCTCTTTCGACGCCATCTTCGTTTTCCTGGGCCAACATACTACCTATAGTTACATTAGAGGCAGAGATATACATGATTGGCCTATCTTTAGAAGGGGGTGCTAGGATCGGAGGGTGCATCAGGTAAGTCTTGATCTTTTCAAATGCCTCTTGATGTTGTTCCGTCCATTCGAAATTCCCTTGATTTATACGCAGCAATGGAGAGAAAGCTTGAGTTCGTCCACTCAAATTAGATATAAATCTCCTCAAAAAGTTAATTTTACCCAAGAGTGATTGCAACTCTTTCTTTGTAGAAGGAGGCTTTGTTTCCATAATAGCCTTCATTTTATTCAAGTTGATTTCGATTCCCTTCTTGTGGACCACGAAGCCAAGGAAATCCCCAGCCTGCACAAAGAAAGCACACTTAAGAGGATTCATTTTCAAGCCATGTTTCCTCATTCTCTCGAATGATTGGCTCAGGTGATTTAAATGATCCTCATCAGAAACAGATTTGACCACTATGTCATCTATATAAATCTGCATAAATGACTCAATGAAATCATGAAAATAGTGTTCATTGCTCTTGGTATGTTTCCCAAGATTTTTAAACCAAAGGGCATTACTACTCATTCATAGGTGCCTAAAGCACCGGCATCAAACTGTTTGGGGACATCATCCTCAACAATGAAAATCGATTATATCCGAATAACCATCTAGCATACTCAGTATTCATAGCCCGCAGAGTAATCAATTAACATTTCCGCTATAGGCATAGAGTATTCATCTTTGGGGTGGCGATTTAAATCCCTAAAGTCTATGCAACACGTAGAACCATTTTTCTTAATAACAGGTACAATATTAGCAAGCCATTCAACGTACCTTGTGGTCCTGATAAACTTGCAACAGAGTAATCTTTCTATCTCTGCCTTTATCTTCGAAAGGATTGCTGGTGCAAATCTTCTAGGCGTCTGCTTGTAGGGCTTCTTGCCATCCTTGATCGGAAGCCTATGTTCCACCAATTCCCTTTTTAAACCAGGAATTTCGTCGTAGTCCTAGGCGAAACAATCTTTATTTACTTTAAGCATTTCGATCACCTTGTGTTTCAAACTGGGACTGAGTTTCGTACTAATGTACGTTACTCTCTTTTCGACTCCATCCCCAATATTAACTTCCTCCAAAGGGTCTTGAGCCAACATTTTAGCACTTGTTGATTCTGGATCCTTTTCGAACCCTAAGGGCTCTTGATCATAGATAGCGTCTAGCCGTTGATCCATTGGTGTGGAAGTTTTTCCATCATTGGGTGGGGTTAAATAGTTGCCCTCAAGACTTGCTATTTCTGCTTTGTTTTTTGCTTTTGTACCTATGGCTTTAACAACCATGTTTTGTATTTTGGCTTCCAGAGCCGTCTTTCTCTTATTCTCAGCCAGATAGGCCAAAATCTTCTTATAGTAATTTGATTCAGTCATAATAACCTTCCCAGCCAGTTGGCCGCATCGTCGAAGTCTCGCCCTCTTCCTCAACTTCCTGTCCATCCCATATCAGTTCCCTATCCCATTGAAACCCATTGGGACGAAGTGTTAGAGAATAATAGGCATTTTCATTTGGTTCGAAGATTCCTCAGGTGGATTGCATGGCGCAATGTTGGCCATGTTGCGGTCGAAATTTCTCTTGTCAACATGATTAATCTCTGTCATATAATAACTCTGATCAGCTTCTATATTTTCAACTATTCCATCATCTCTCCATAATACCAATCTTTGATGCATTGAAGAAGGCACCGCCCCAATTCCGTGGATCCATTCTCTGCTAAGTAGCAAATTATAGTTGGCCTTTGCAGCTATAACCATGAACATGGTTGGTCTGGTAAGGGAACCAACTGTTAGATTCACCTGTATCACCCCTAATGTCTTACCAACTTTACCTTCATAATTTGAGAGCACCATGTTATGAGGTCGAACGTCTGAATCCTGCATCCCTATCCTTTTCAGCATGAATCTGGGCATTAGGTTAACAACAGCTCCTCCGTCAACTAGTACTTTGTTCACCCCGTGTTGCTCTACTTTAGCCCTAATGAACAAGGGTTTCAGGTGATTCTTCATTCCTTCGTCTGGTCTTTCGAAGAAGGCATTTTGCTCTTCGACTGCCCTGTTATTCATTACGTAGTAACACACTGGCCTATGTTTGGCCATTTCTCTTCGCCGCTTTTCTCCAACATACACCTTCAGATTATGTTCGAATTCACAAGGTAATATCGACACAACATTACGCTTAGCATTAAAGAAAGACTTCTTCCGACTCAAATCCACCATTAAATCTTCTTCGTTTGCAATCTCCTTTGTGCTTTATTTTCCTCTGCTTCTTCTTTGGTGAGAATAACTTCGGACACCGGGGTTTTCCCAGCCGAGTCACTGATTTTGGGTTGTTAGTGCTAGACTCTCCAATTTCCATAGGCTTCGATTCCTTTTAGCCTTCTTATTTCGTTGGTGCTCGCGCCATCGAGAGCGACATTGGGTTTTTCCTTGTAGTTTTCCAACTGATTTCTCTTTCGAATTAAATTGTCTCCTGTACGCCATTGCAGTCCTTCCGCCTTGATCGTAGCTTCGCCATTTACCCTTTCCCTTGTTAGCTTTTACTTGCAGCCACCTATCAGTAGGAATCTCTGCAGGTAACTTGAAAGACACTCTTTTCGCTCCCCTGGGATAGGGGCTATCTGGCCTTCTTAGCATGGGTCTGCCAGCATCAGCGTGATTCGAAGGTATTCCACCTTGGCGCCCCCAACCTGAAGCGAATGGGACTCTTTCGAATGCCTCAGACATCTCTTTGTCATAAACTGCTGCACATCTGGGACAAATTAAGCATTCTGTGCCAATTTTGTGACAACGAACTAGAAACTCTAGCAGACTCTCATTAGCCTTTGGGTAGACTCTGTACAACTGATTATCTTGCCTCCAATTGACCCCTGTTCGCTCACGCTGGGCCCTCTCGAACTCAGCAGCAATTCTGGGATTACATATGATGCTGCACCTTGGGCACAACAACTTGTCCTGGTTCTTCTTGTGATAGTGAAACAGGTGCTCGCGCAGGCTCGCATCCTTCTTTGGCAAGCTTTATCTTCTTTGTTCTCTTTCTTTCTCTAAGCATCGCTCCACTTCTTCCATCTCAGCGTGGGGCTGTTCGAAATCCACCATGTTCACTCCCAGCATTTGGTCATCAGCAATTCTGACCCTTTCGAATTTCACCCTGAGACCTTCAGTAGCCTCAGTCAAACTCTTGTCAGCAACACCTTGGCCTTCAGTAGCCTGCATTACTTTCCTTAGTAACTTTGCTTTGAGCACTTTTGGAAGGCCATCAGTAACCTCCTTCTTGCTCTTAACTAACACGAAGCCCCCATCTTCTTCGAACTCCACCTTCGATTGAACCCTGTTCTCAGCAACTTCGACCATGTTGATGTCCAAAGGCTCAGCATAATTGATTTTCGCCATCAGCAACGGATCCGTATCCACTTTCATGGGGTTCTTCCCTTTGTCTGAAATCTATAGCCTGCCATCCTTGATTGCATTCTGTATCAAATCCCTGAAAAGAAAACATTGTGAGGTTTTGTGGCCTAGAAAATTGTGGTATTTACAAAAACCCCTCTTCTTCCTTTGTTCCAATGGAGGAATCTTAAGGTTGGGAGGAACTATTAACTGGCCCTCTTTAACGAGCAGGTCAAAGATTTCATCATATTTAGTTATATCGAAAGTATATATTTTCTTAGGGAATTTATCATTCCTTTCATTTTCGACATGGTCTTTTCCATTAGAAGGAAGCAAAACTTTGCAAGCATAAGGGGGTGCTTCTTTTAATTCTGCAAGATTTATTTCGAACTGATCGAAGTCATACGGATCTTGAAATTCGTCTATGTTTTCCCCTTCTGCCTCTATATAAGCTATTCTTTCCTTCTTATGAATTTTACTAGCCCTAGCCTTTTCAGCTTTTAGCCTTTCGACTTGTCGGACTCTATCTGCTAATTGGGCCATGTCCCTGAGGTACTGTGTATCCAGTTTCTTTCGAATTGAATAATCCAGACCTCCAGCAGCCATTTCGACTAACTCGTGTTCGGGCACTACTATAAAACATCTAGACTTTAACAATCGGAACCTATTCAAATAGTCATCTATTGGTTCTGTGAATTTTCTTTTAATACTTGCTAGTTCCTTTAGACTAATTTTAGATTGACCCATGTAAAATTGCTCATGAAAGATTCTTTCTAAATAGGGCCAAGTATCCACAGATCCAGGGGTAGGGTAGTGAACCAAGTAAAAGCGTTCTTTGTTAGAGAACTTGGAAAATATTTTATCTTAAGATTTTCATTATTGGATATATCTCCTACTTCGGTTAAATGTCTTGCTATGTGCTCTACCGTTGATTCACTCGTATCACCAGCAAATTTTGTGAATTTAGGGACTTTGAAGCCCCTGGGTAACTCTGTTTGCAAAACGTAACCTACAATAGGAGAGGTGTAATTTGGCCTTCTAAATCCTGAATTCAAACCATTCTGGGCCATTATTCTCTCTATCATAGTGGTTAGATTATTTTCTGCCACCAAATTGTCATTTCTGACTCTATGGACAATTTCGTCTGCATTTTGGTCTCTGTTAACAACCACTACTGGTCTAGGCTGTTCGATCTGATCTTCCTGAACGTCTTGTTGCCTTAATCTTGCCCCTACGTTTCTCTCTTCGACCACTCGTATAAGGGGTCGAACCTGTTCAATTGTGGGCTCTTCATTTTGAATCACCACTGGATTCTGCCTACGTCTCACAGGCGCATCAGGGGCACCGAAGAAATCTGCTATTCTAGACATCTGGACTGCATTTTCTTGATTTGTTCTATTTATGTTCTGAATTAAGGGACCAAAGATAGCATTCATTTCACGGGCTAAAACTCCTACCATATCATGGTTACTATCATCCATTTGTTGCATAAGCGCTGCTTGATTATTAGTTGTAAGGGTAGGCAACTGGGTGTAATTTCCTAAGTTTTGGGAGTTTGTACCCAAATGGTTCATTCCCTGAACCAGACCCTTGGACTGGGGATGAATTGGATGCATTGTGCAATTCTGCCATGAACGAAGTTGGCATCCCATATGGGGGATTTCTGGGCCTGAAGGGTTCGAAACCTGGAGGCCTAGTAGGAGTTGAATACACTTGACTCCCCGAGTGTGGCACAGTTTGCCCTGATGAAATTATAGGCGGTATTTCTAATGTACTAAATGGGATCGTATTCGAACTACCCACAGGGATGGCACTGGAGGCATCAATCGAACTTGAAACGATTGTTGAAGCCCCTTGTGGGGGATTTTTTCCTCTGTCTTGGTTGGTTGTGTTAGTCATTGTTTTGGTACGTTGTCTTCTGGGTATATGTAGATTACTGACTTTTATTTTACCACTTCGAAGGTTCATATACCAATTCGAATTCTACAATTTTCACACAGTTTTGATAAACGGTTTCTAATATGACACTGTCCCACCAGGTGTGCCAATTTGTTTACAATGATTTCTAGTAAACAACCGCTAGTCTTCCAATTTTTACTAATTACTATTGGTTACTTGCAGGATCGACTAGATTGATCCTAGGACACATGTGTCATAATAGATTCTTATGTTCAAATCCATGATCTCAATTGATTCTTTAAGGAACTTCTCTAAAATTGACTATGGAAATACACTGACTGTGTAAAGAAAGACTTCGAATTTAAACTTGAATGTTGATAATTGAAGGTAAGGATAAAGATTCTTTAAAAAGTAAAAGTTTCTGGAACGTAAAGTGCTTTGAACGAAAAGATAAAAGTAAAAGTGCAGTTTCTGAAGAAATAAATGTGTTTAAAGGCAAATAAAATAAAGACATGGAAGGGAATCGAAAGGCTCTAAGAATAAAAGTGCAGTAAACTGGAAATAAATATAAACGAACTTGTATTGAAATTATAAAAGATCATGATGTTCATAACGTACATGATATCTCCTTGACTCGTTTCCCTTCAGTTACGGTAATTTGAGTGTTTGAGAATTTTAAGTACATAAAACGAACACACCAAAATCTAACATAAAAAAACCTATTTATAGTGCACTGACCCTAACGGTTCTACTGTAATATTGCGCCACGTTTGAAACATGCAAACCTCCTTCGTTCACTGGCTTCCGCGCGTCCTTCAAAATGGCGCTCTTATTCAAAATTTGAATCCTCAGTCTTATTTGAAATTCGAATTCTATAATCACTTGAATTTCGATTTAATCCTTTGTTTGGACCGTTCCAATGTTGGCATATTCACCAAAGGAATTTCCTCATCTTTTAAACAATAAGGATTTCTAATCGAAATATCGCCTATCACTGGTAATCGAAGAACCCTTTTTTCAGAACAAAAAAGGTCTTATATTTATCCACCAATAATTAATATTGACTTCTTCTCCAGGTGAATGTGAAATATTTATTTATTTCTACCCATTTCGAAATTGCCAGCTAACACCAGGACAACGTGTTTATGCAATGTATGTGGCAACATGATGCAACGCAACAACAAAAATGAAAATCATCAAATCAACATCATCTTCATCATAATTCCAACACTGGCTAAAAGCCTTCGTCGTAATAATAATTCAACAACATCATTCAACGTTGGCACCAGGCCTACAACATGGTTCATCAATTCAACGCAAGAAAACACAACTAATTTTATCATAGCCTGCAACTTCACAATTTATTAACCACATCAATACAAGCAACAATAGCAACAACAACAACAATTGCTACACAAATTAACCTTGACGATTCTACACTGAAAACATTTTATTTACCACTACTACTATTTAATTATTAAGCATTACCTACCAAATCAATTAATTTAACAACTTAGTGTTTCTGTTAATTATTATTACTAGATTACATGCTGCTATCAAATTTCCATAATTTTCTGTTCCTGAGATGGTTTCCTAAAAGTTTAGTTAGTGCTTGATGACACCATGCAGACGCCAAATATTTCCTCAACTGAACATGAGGAACATCAGGACATCCAAAGTGTCTCACTAACCGTATCCATCATTTTAACCGTTTCGGTCTACTTACCTAAGGAAACCTGGATCCGGGTGTAGGATCCCCCACAAATATAATACCTAAGCAACCCTTAAAAATAAAGCAGGCAAAGCAAACAGAAAGCAATAAAGTGATCTAAAACCCTAAGGTAGCCTCTCTTTAGGTAGTATCCCTAGAAGAGTCGCCAGTTCTATAACACGATGGGAGAACTGACTTGTTTGTTTTGCGTTTTATCACAAATGTTGAGGATATCAAGAGTCTCCATTGACTTTTCTTTTATCCAATAAAGGGAAGGTGAAAAGAATAGGAAAATACCTTCATTAGATTCTGAGTAAGGAATGTAATTATGAAAAGGGAAGGTATTAGCTTCCTTTCCATCCGTAGTTATCTACAGGCTCTTAATTACTTAGCTCACTTTTGAAAATTTTCTTTTTGTGTTTGTGTGATTTGAAAAGTATTTTTGAAAAGTATTTGAAAAAATATTTCGCTTTGACTTCGTAATGATTCTCGTTGGAATGTATACGAAGTGTTTTGAAATATTTGTTTGGAAAATGTTTAACTTTATAATGATTCTCGCTGGAATGTATACAAAGCATTTATTTGAAAGATAGTTTTGAAAATAAGTGTAAGGTGTGAAAAGTATCTTGATTGATTGGAGCAAGCAATACAGTCTTATTTACCTACTCATAATGGTTGTTTTCTTGTTATTTTCCTTCTCCTTTAGGGCAGCGCTATCCATACCATTAGTTGGTAGGTAACCCTATTTGTTGGATGTGAAGGGACAATCGTAGGATCATCGTATGGTCATAGAAGGAAACACTATAATGATACCTTAGCAATTAGAAGGGACGATCATCACTTATTTGTAGGCAACAACCGAGGGACGAGATCATATATTCATAGGAAACATCGAGGGTCATCGAGGGACTATGATCATTGTGATGATTTAACTGATGGACTTTTGCTAATGGTACCCCTATGTTCGAGGGACATGACCATTGTTTCGTAAGGCAACAAGAGAGGATACCCTAAGGGGGTGCAAATGTGATAGAGTGTGTTAAGTTCAGATATTTATATTTGGATTAGGGTTATTCTAAGATTGATTTTAATCTTGCCATACAAACCCTCGTTAGCATACATCTAGGCAGTTAAGTATTCTCAGGAAAATAAAGTGTGGAAAGTAAATGTCTTATGCTATTACATGGCTTTGAGGCAGTTACATAGTATGAGGTGCGGAAAGTAAAGGCAGAAAGATAAATCTACGCTCTTAAAAAAAACTTTGCGACCTATACATCGATTTCTAATATTTAAATGTGAAATAATAAGTAAATAATAGAAAAAAATGTTACTAAAATGTTTTAATGATAGGAAAGAACATCTAAACCCTAATTGTAAAAGAAAAATATTTTTTGATATTTTTTGAAATCGATTTTAGTTAATAAAAACCTAATTCTAAGTTAATTAACAAATAATTATGAAAAATAATTTAAATCATGAGAAAAATAAATTATTTTTATGTCAAAAATTAATTAAATATTTAATTAACCTAATTCTGAAATTAAATTATTTTTTGGAGTTTTTGAAAATGTTTTAAATAATTTGAAAGAAAATTAAAATAAGTTAAAAAATTAAAAGAAAAATAGAAAAGTGAAGAGAATTAGTGCCAAAAAATAGGGATGGTCCCTGAAGGTCTTGAACTCGTGACCCTTAGGTCATAGGTTCAAAATTATGCCACTACACCATCTGCCAATGGTGTTAACATCTCGCCTCTGTTTGTATGTATGTGTTACCTGTGAAAAAATCAGAATTTTGTGAAAAATATCAAAAGGCAGGGATCGAACCCGTGTCTTGAGAGAGTGAGAGGACTAGCGCGCGCATGGTTAACCACTGGGGTGGTGATACATCCATGTATTTATGCCATTGAATAAATATATGTATGATATTGATTTCTGAAAATCAAAAAAACCAAAGCCAAACGCGATGGGGCCCATAGGGTTTGCATGAAACGAATCAGAGAGTGCTACGCTGGGAGTCAACAAGTCCTCGCCTGAGACGTTCACCAGAGCTAGGGCTCCGGTCGTCTTCTCCGACCTTCCCTACATCTAAAACCTGCAAAAACACATCAATTAACAAAAAATAAAAGTCCATATCGATTGTATTGAACCCTGCGATCACGATGGTGAGGTTAGTTTGTCCTAAAACTGCCTGTATCATGGAATCCGAAACTTCATCAAACTCATGCCCTAACAATGGTGTTTTGTGTTTCAGCCATCAAGGCCTGCGAACGATGGCTCTAATCTGCTCTAATGAACCTCAGGAAAACAATTAGCATGGTTAGTTTCAATCAAAATACGACAAAAATAAAAATACAAATTCAAGAAAAATATGCAAACGGAGGTTCATGTATGGCATGATTCAGCGTGTTTCAACCATGGATAATGGTCCATTCCTACCCTACTATACCTCTGGAGCACGATGGAGTGCTTGGAAGCTTTTGAAAAATGTTGCAACTAGGGTTTCGAAAGTGAAAAATTGCATGAATATTTTTGAACAAAACCCTATCTTTTTGGCTGCTTATTCTCGTCCTTTTGATGTTTGAATGTGTTATGTATATATAAGGCAAGGGAATTACGTCAAGACTTGAATGAAAAATATATTCTTTCAATGGAAAATATTTGATTGAAAAATCAAATGTAATATTTCCAAAATTCTCAATCTTTATGCAATCTACTCTTGCACGATTTGGCCAGCTAGCATGGGCTTCCTTGGCCTCCAAGATAATCCAAACACAAGCCCAACATGCATTGTTTGTAATTTTTGCATTTTATATAATTTAAATTGAATTTTAATGTTTTAATTCAAAAATAAATCAAATAAATGGAAAAGAGGCATGCAAGTGGACTTAGGAGTCATGGATAATCTTAGGAACAAGTTTGGATCACAAAGACTTAGGCCCATTTAGAAGAAATTTGATTTTGCTAAGTATTTCTCTTCATGCACTTCTTCAAAGTTTCCAAACTTGCACAAGTTGTATCTTGATCAATTTTCAACATTTTGAAGTGTTATTGGACTTTTTAGAAAGCTCAAGATGTCCTCTAAACTCTCCTTTTGGTTTCATCTTTATTGAAGCTTCCATGTTCATGTACACTTCTTTTGAAAAAGATGACTTTTTGTTGACTTTTAGAAGGACCTATAATATTTTGATCCATAACTCTCAAATGAAGCATTTTTGGCCAAAGCTTGTGAGACACAAAGCTGTAGAGAATTGAATTCTCTACAAAATGAGCTTTTGTGGAAAAATTTCTGATAAAGTATGTGAAATTTATGCTTGGTCAAAGTTCTGTTGACTTTTTGTCAAGAAACCCTTATTTAGAAACTTTGACTTTTGGTCAAATATTGAATTTTCTTGATGAATCATGATCAACCCTTGAGCAAATGATGAATGTAACTTCAAAATCTTGATGTTGACCAAAAATGATGAAGTTTGACTGTATGTTGACCACAATTGACTTTTTGTCCAATACAACTAATTTTCAACCATCTAAGCAATTGGCTGAGCAAACTTGAGTTGTGAGGCTTGAAACATGACATGGTGATACCTTGAGACATATGAGGATGTATTATGATCACTTGAGGCAATAGAAACCATCTTTTACTTGAGAGAATCAAAACCCTAGTTGTGGGTTGATTGCTTAGGAGAGGGTTCATTTGGCCACCCCTTGAGAAATTCTTGAGTATGGAGATGTGGGTTGACTTGAAAAAAATAGGAGGGAAAGTTTTGGGGTATAACACCTTGAATGATTTTTCACTAACTTGTTTCTGTTTCATCTTCTTCTCCACTTTCTTTGCATATGTTGGTGTTTGGTTTGTGTGCTTTTGCCAAAGGACTTTGTTTGCTTCTTCTTCTCTTCTCATTTGATTTTTTAACCAAGATGATTGATATTATAGTTTCCCCTTAGGATCACTCGATTAGGTTAGTTATCGATTTTAGACATTAGTTTAAGTATACATGCTGTGATACGGTGAACTGACTTTTTAGTTTTTGTATCGCAAATGTGCGGATAGCAAGAGTCGCCACCGACTTTTATTTTTATCCAATTAAGGGAAGGTAAAAGTACAGAAAAAGACCTTCATTAGATTCTGAGTAAGGGAGAAGGTTATGAAAAGGGAAGGTATTAGCACCCCTTTCCATCCGTAGTTATCTACGGGCTCTTAGTTGCTCTTAGATCACTTTAAAATGTGTTTTCTGTGTGTTTGACAAAAATGTTTTGAAAAGGGATTTCGCTTTGACTTTGTAATGATTCATGTAGGAATGTATACAAAGTGTTTGGAAATGTTTTGTTTTGAAAAGAGTTTGAAATTTGACAAAAGTGTGAGGTGTGGAAAGCATTTGATTTGAGCAAGCAACTAAAAGTCTTATTACCTACTCAGAATTGGTCGTTTTCGTATTGTTTTACGTTCCTTTAGAATAGCGTTATCCATACCATTAGTTGGTAGGTAACTCCATTCGTTGGATGTAGCGGGACATTCGAAGGGACGTCGGATGGTCATAGAAAGCAACTTGTAGGAAGTATCCTAGCACATTCGAAGGGACTATCATCATTTTCGTAGGCGACAATCGAGGTCAAGATCATGTATTCGTGAGGCGACATCGTGGGTCTTATGATCTTTGTATCGAAGGACTATGATGATTTGTTTGGAAGGCAACGGTGCTAGAATACCTCTACGCTCGAGACATGACCATTTTGAATTGTAGGCAACGAGAGAATTACCCTAAGGGTGCATGTGTGAAGAAGTGTTGATTTGATATTTTATCTTTGAAATCATGAGTGAGCTATGTTGATTTTAGTCTTGCCATACACGCCTAATTACTAGCAGCTTATAGGGTGCGGAAATTAAAAATGTAAAGTGCGGAAAGGTAAATGTCTACGCTATTACATGGCTTTGGGCGTATACATAATTTAAACTTATGGAAAATAAAAACCTAATTTAAACTATTACATTCCATAAACAGTTACATTATTGGAAAAGAATGAAAACGGTAAAGAAACGTCTGAAGCGGAATAACCTGTGAAACGATAAGAGAAATCGGAAAATATGATGAAATCGAAATAAGAGAAAATGTTAGAAAAAATGCAAAATTTTAATTGAAAAAAAAATATGACATGCTGGAAATAACATAAATATGTTAAAATAATTTTTTGGGATTTTTTGGATGCATTTTAATAATTAAAAAATGAATTAAAAGTGATTTAAATGCAAAATTATGAATAAAAATAAGTATGCATGCAAAATTGTATTTTTTAATTTATTAAATTAAATAAACATTTTCTGAAAATAATGTAAAAGGAAAAATAATTTTTGATGATTTTTTAATGCAGAAATAAAATTATGAAAAGAAATTAAATTATATGCAAATATTAAATAATAAGAAAATATGAAAATATGAAGAAAATTGAGTTTGTAAAAGAAAAAGGAATGGAACCGGTCCTGGTGTGGTTCGAACCCACAACCTTTGAGAGCATCTTTGCACATGCCAAGCCTTAACCACTGCGCCATCTGTCATTTGGTGTTCTAAAAGCTGAAAACAATGGTTTATGAATGTAAGCGTCATGGATTAGTTTGAGAAACAAGTCGGCACGCGTGGGGTCCATTGACTTATAACGAACGAATCAGAACGCGTTATCACGCCACACCAGCCTCCTCACGGTCAACTGTCACACGGAGCCCCAGCTCCGGTCGTCTTCTCCGCGATCTCAAATCTCGAACCTGCAAAACACGAGCAATAAACAAGAAAGAAAGACCCTGTCCCCCTAAATCGGACCCTCTGAGTCCAATGGCGGTCTCGGTTTCGATTGAAAACATCTGTAGCTATTTATTCGAAGCTCAACAATTCGAAAAGCCCTAGACATGGCATCTCACAGTTCTGACGTTCAAACTCAGCAGCGATTGCCCAGATCGAACCCTTGACATCTCATGATCATAAAAGCATTAGAATCCATGGAAACGAGCGATAATAAAAGTGCAAAATCAAGAAAATATTGAATATGTATGTATGTATATGGCGATCTGTGTTGTTTTAACCATTGTTTTTGATGCAAACTTACTCATACTTACCCTTAGAGCACGATTGGATGGTTGAGAGAGGTTAAAAGTAGCTGGAAAACAAAACTCGAATTTTCAAGTTTTCTTGAAAAATTTGGACAAAATAAGGGTTTGGCTTGAGCTAGGGTTTCGTCCTTGTGGCTTGTGATCTTGCTGAGTATTTATAGAGCATATTTGGAGAGAAAAAACAAGCAAAAAAGATTGATCATTGATTGTGCAATATTTTCCATTTAAAACAAATCAAATCTTTGAAAAAAAATTGATTTTTCTTCCATGTAAGAGGCTAGCACGAATTTGGTAAGGATCATGGGCTTTCTTGGACTTCAAGGAAGATATAAATCCAACTCTTTTGAAAAAATAATTTATTTTCATATTTTATATGATTTAATTTTGAATTAAATGTTTTAAAATTCAAAGATAAATCATAAAAATAGAAAATTATCATGGCCAAGCATTTATGGGTCAAAAATCATGTCATGAACAAGTTTGGATCAAAAGATTTTAGGCCCATTTGGAAAATTTTGCATTTTGACCAAAATGTCCTTTTGTGCAATTGTCCAAAATTGCCCAACTTCTGAATAGTGTATCTTGCTCAATTTTCCACATTTTTGAGTATTCTTAGACTTTTTGAAAATCTCTAAGAGTCCTCTAACCAACCTTTTTGGTCTCATCTCAATTGGAGTTTCCATGCTCAATATATCTTCAAAACAAAAAGTTGACTTTTTGTTGACTTTGAAAATGACCTGTAATGTTTTGAGCCATACCTCTCAAATGAAGCATTTTTTGGACATTCTTGTGAGACATGAAGTTGTAGAGAAATGAATTTCCTTCAAAATAAGAGGTGGTGGAAAAATTTCTGGGAAAGTATGAAGAAGTTATGATCACCAAAGTTCATTGACTTTTCATCTAGAAACCCTAATTTAGAAAGTTTGACTTTTGAGCAAATCTTGAGTTTTCTTGATGAATCATGATCAACCCTTGATCAAATGATGAATGTAACTTCAAAATGAGGATGTTGACCAAAAATTATGAAGTTTAACTGTATGTTGACCACAATTGACTTTTTGTCCAATACAACTGATTTTCAACCATCTGAGCAATTGTCTGAGCAATCTTGACTTGTAAGGCTTGAAACTTGACATGGAGAATCTTTGAAGCATATGAGGAGGCATGAAGACCATTGGAGATGTCGGGAGTCCATCTTGACCTGAGAATTGCCAAACCCTAGTTTGGGTTGATTGTCTAGGAGAGAGTTTGTCTGATCAACTCTTGAGGAATCCTTGAGTATGGATGTATGAAATATCTTGAGAAGATGGAGGGAAAATTTTGGGGTATGACACTGCCTGCTCAATCTTCTTGTACCGAAGGGTTAGATTGACACGCCTGCCTTCGTGACCG
This sequence comes from Vicia sativa, assembly GCA_021764765.1. NCBI lineage: Eukaryota > Viridiplantae > Streptophyta > Magnoliopsida > Fabales > Fabaceae > Vicia > Vicia sativa. The sequence goes on along the minus strand of CM038795.1, from coordinate 153,097,336 downwards.
AAGGTGAAGATGATTGAACACCGAATACACCGAAAATTTGCACTTGCTGTTGGTGGATGATGCGAGAATGGGCTTACAGATGCCATTTGGAGAAGCTGGATACTTCGCTGGGGGATGAATCGTACGCTAGACTCGAGAGTGTCGATAGGAGAATTGATGGGGATGGGCTTAGGATGCCATCTGGAAAGATCGATGCTGGGGAGTGAGCCGTACGCTAGGCTCTGCAGATGTTCTTGATAGTTGAAGGAGCATGGAGATGGGCTTAAGATGCCATCCGGAGGGAGTCGTATGTTAGACTTCGTGCTCATTTTTGAATGAAGTTATTGGTTTGCATTGATTTTTAACCAAATATGCAGCATTCTGAAAGTGGAGAAATGTTGACAAGTAGTCGGAGATGGGCTTAAGATGCCATCCAAGGCAACTGAGTCGTACGCCAGACTCTGTAGTTGCGGTTGATAATAAGAAGGGATTCAGAATAGATCTTTGTGTTGATTACTCTGAGGGGAATAGTAGTCTGCAAAATGTGGATAGCTTCCCGTTGTGCATCGGTGTTGATCCATTGCACGTTATCGAGGATAACCGGGCGGTCTTTCGATAGTTTTCCGCTTGGGGCTTAATCTCGACCACCGTCGGAGGACAACTAGGGGTGGTCTTTCGATAGTTTCCCGGTTGGGGCTTAATCTCGACCCGTCGGAGGACAACGGTGGTCTTTCGATAGTTTTCCGTCGGTTCGGGCTTAATCTGGACCACGGAGGACAACCGGTGGTCTTTCGATAGTTTTCCGTCGGTTCGGGCTTAATCTCGACCATCGTCGGAGGACAACTAGGGGTGGTCTTTCAGATAGTTTTCCTGTCGGTTCGGGGCTTAATCCTGGACCAGTCGTCGGAGGTGACTTTCACCTGTTTTTTTGGAAAAACAAGAGAAACTTTGATAGAATATTTGTTAGTCTTATGCAAAGTATGATGCATGATAATGTATATGAATGACATATGCATGAATTATGACTTTATGAGTAATGTATGAATGAAAGATGTTGTGGTATTTCAAAACATATCCATCTTGAAGAAGATGCGGATGTTCTGTTTGAGGATTTCTGACTTCTGCTGGGAATGTGGGTAGGTGAGAACCCCGCTTTTGAAGGAGAATAAAGATATCCTGGATTCCTCCGATGCACTATCTGACCAAGTCTTGGGCCTAGATATTGTTGAGGAAGGTAGAGATTTGAGAAGCTCGTTGTTGGAGATCTCATACATAGACCCTGCTGAGGAGAGTCTGGGAGGCAATTTGTTGGGAATCTTGCATGTAGATCCTGTTGGGAGGAATTAGGAGGCGCCATGGGATACTGAAGCGGATCTCACCGAGAGCATTTGATGGTTGGGAGACGGGTGGGGTCTCTGGAATCTCGACCGAGAATAAGAGATGTAAATTTTCTCCGGTGTACTATCTGACCAAGTTTCGAGTCTGGATACCGCTGCTGGAGAAAAGGGGAATTGTTGAGAGACATCCGCTGGGGATAAACATCTTAGCCGGGGATGAAGTGTTACTGCTCGGAGACTGATGTAACATTTCTTAGTTGAGTGGAATCATTGCTCGTGGATTAACATATACTCCACTGGGGAGGTTTAGTGAGTGACACCTCATGGGATTATGTCTCATGGGAATGCTTTTGGTGACCTTCGTCGTCATCTCAATTCCTAGAGCCTGTAGTAACTACTTTTGTATGCCCACTTTTCGTATGTTTGTGGTTAGATTCTTATTGTCAAATGCGTATAGTCATTCAAAACAAACGTTGGACTTATTGCAAACGACAACAACAAAAATTGTAAAGGGAAATAAGCTTGCGTTTATTTGAAAGGTGGCGTATGGCCAAATAGTTTGTACACAAGAAAGGTAAAAAGCTATGTGGAAACAATCTCGTTAAGTTCCAACTTATGCTAGTACTCATATATTTCGACTATCTCATCTCCTTGCTGTCAGTAGAAAGTGAGTAGATTGATCTTCGCCATTTGAATCTTGAATTGATAGTAGTCCAGTGATCCGAAGAGACATAGTCGCACGCTTAAATCCCTAACTTTTGCCTAGACCGCTTTCGGTTTTCGCCCACCGATACCTTTTGCCCAAGCCGCCTTTTTAGGTTTTCGACTTGCCGGGTGTACATGTTTTTATATATCCTTAACTTTGCCCGAACCCTTTGGTTCGCCAGATGCCCTTATTTTTGCCTAGGTCACCGACCTAGCGGGTCTCTTTATGCGTAGTATTTTTGACTATGTCTCGCTCACTGGTGTGGAAGTCTTCACCATCCATGGTGCTAAGTATCATAGCTCCGCCGGAAAACACTGTCTTGACTACAAATGGTCCCTCGTAGGTGGGAGTCCATTTGCCCCTGGGATCACCTTGTGGAAGAATGATGCGCTTGACTACTAGATCACTGACTTGGTAGACTCGGTGCTTGACCTTCTTGTTAAATGCTCTGATCATTCGTTTCTGATAAATTTGTCCATGGCAAATGGATGTGAGTCGTTTCTCATCAATCAAATTAATCTGGTCAAATCGTGTCTGAACCCAATCATCTTCAACTAACTCTGCGTCCTGGAGGACTCTGGTTGAGGGTATCTGAACCTCGATGGGTAGGACTGCTTCCATACCGTACACTGTAACACCCCCTTCTATTTACCCGTGTTTTATAAATAATAATCAGAGTATTTAATCATAATCAAGAAGACCCAACTTTCTTTCAAGAATATTCATTAAATAAATCATACTCAAAATTATGTTTAACATGAAATGAAACATAATTTAATCCTCGAATACATTAATCAATAGTCATTCCGGATATTTAATCAAAACACAATTCAAAACTATCCAACTATCCGTTAAAGGATTCAAGCAATCGCTTTCCAAAGGTTACATCTACCGAGCACGACACCGACACGCGGACTAGATTAACTAAACTCGACATCTAGAGCTATCCTCACCAACCCAAGCACCTAATCACTGGATCCGAAATTGTTAAAGTAAGGGTGAGATTTCAATTCAATATAATATGTATTATATCGCCTAGATCCAACATTAATTGAATATATTAGTTCATCAACCAACACCGGATCACAAACAATACGTAAACAATTCACACAATGATCATGTATAAATATCAAACAATGGCAATTGCAACACCGAAACCATCCTAACATGTTACAATTCCATATGCAATGCACTCTATGCATGTGGTACCAATCGTGAACCGCCTCACCCACCGCTCCGCTTACTCGTGGAAAGATAGTGTAATCCATGATTCGCCCACCCATTGGGTCAAGAATCTAGCCTCACTACCTCTAACCGTGTCGCCTATTGGCTGCAAGCTCACTTCCGCACAATGGGAATGAACCAATTAACAAATGTTCATGCATGCAATCATATAAGCATGCAACATTATTCCACTGATCATAATAAATCAACATAATCACACGATGTCATTTCACCAATACATCCCATTCAAATCACAATGGACATCAAAATATAACATGGTATGCATTAGTTCTCATCCGGTACTTAGACCATTCGCATTAATTACCATCTTCCGTATTTAAATCCACATTTTCAAAATCGGGACTCGGCTCTTTTTAAAATAATTTTCAATAAAATAATATTTTTCTTTTCCAAGAGGTAGAACTTTAAATTTAAGAAGTAACACCGAAAACGGCACTCGAATCGGAGTTACGGTTTAGAAAATATGCATTTTTGAAAATTTAGAAGTTTTGGAAAAATACACAGTGGTAACCGGTTCCTCACTGGGAGAACCCCCCACAATTTGAAATTTAACGCCTCGAAAATATATGGGAACCCTTCCTCCCCACAGGAACCGTTCCCGTGTTTTCAAAATAGAGTCCTCGAATTTTGTATGGGGAACCGTTCCTCCCCGTGGAACCGGCTGTGTACAAAATTCCCATTTGAATTTGGAACCCGGTTCCTCAGGAACCGGTTTCACGACCGTAATAAGAAAATTTATCATTTTTAGCTTTATGCATCCATAACCATTTCCAACCTTTCAAACACGAATTATAATATCATGAACACCATTCTAACACCATTTCACACCATTTTGACATCAACTAACATAATTTACCCGCTCCTAATTATTATCTCGACACACTAGTGATCAATTTTCCATCCATCGACACAAATAGGGTTTCATACTATAATCTACCATTCCAATTCCTAACATACCCAATCATCCCATTGGTTCCCAAAACCCATAAGACATATTAACCAAATAAAATCACCCTCACCTCGCGATGATTCTCCTGTTTCTCTCAAGGCCGGCTTTTCCTCTCTTCTCTTCTTCCTCCAACTCTACGTGAAATGATTTCCAAAACCTTCTTTTTCCTTTCTTTTCCTTTTATATTTCCTTTTTAATTATTCCAATAAACAAAATAATAATAATTAGTAAAGTAGAGTAATTTACTCCTCATACTCACTAATTATTCCTACACCTCCAATCCTTTCTTTAATAAATAACCCAATTAATCCAGATGAATTAAATATTTAAGACTTTAATCAATTAAATAATTAATTCTCACTTATTTAATATTTGAATTAAATCGGGGTGTCACAACTCTCCCCCACTAAAAGAGTTTTCGTCCTCGAAAACATACCTTAGACGAAAAGTTCGGGATATGAGTCCTTCATCTGACTCTCCAGCTCCCAAGTTACATTTCCTTCAGCCGGTCCTCCCCAAGCTACTCGTACCAGTGCTATCTCTTTACCGCTGCTTGCTTCACTTTTCGATCCTCAATTTTCGCAGCATCGCTCAACAACAAATTATCTCGCACTGAACATCATCTACTTGAATCTCATGAGACGGATCCGCAATGTACCTCCTCAACCGAGATACATGGAAAACATCATGCAAATTGCAAGTGACGGCGGTAAAGCAACTGACACGCAACTTTCCCAACTCTCTTGGTAATCCAAACGGACCAATAAAGCGGAGTCAACTTCCTTGACTTCAAAGCTCGACCAATACCACCATCCGAGTAACTCTCATAAACACATGATCTCCTTCATCAAACTCAAAATCCTTCCTCCTCTTATCGTGATAACTCTTCCGACGACTGAGAAGTCCTCATCTTCCCGAATCATCTTAATCTTTTCAAGTTTCTGAACAATTCTCGGTCCGATCACAAGACTTTCTCCGCATTCGCACCAACACAACGGTGTCCGACATCTCCTACCATACAATGCCTCAAACGGAGCCATACCAATGCTCGAATGAAAACTATTGTTGTAGGTAAACTCTATCAATGGCAAATAGTTATCCCAAGCTCCACCTCTAGCACACAAGCTCTTAACAAATCTTCTAACGATGGATCGTCCTCTCCGTCTCGACCATCCGTCTCATGGATGATACGGAACTCAATCGTAACTTAGTACCCGTAGCTTCTTGCAATCCTCGCCCGTAACTTAGAAGTAAACTCGGATCTCTATCCGACACAATGCTAGACGGAATACCATGCAAACTTACAACTTTCTCAACATACACCGCCAACCTCTCCATCGGATAATCCATTCTTATCGAATAAAGTGAGTGTATCATTAATCGATCGACAATCACCCAAATGTAATCAGCTTCACCGCTCTAGGCAACCCGACACAAAATCCATAGAAATGCCATCCCATTTCCATTCGAACGAATAACGGTTCCATCAGTCCCGACGGCTTCTGATGCTCAATCTTTGATTTCTGACAAACCAAACATGCATACACAAACTCGACGATTTCCTTCTTCATTCGTGACCACCAAAATAACTTCTTCAAGTCATGGTACATCTTAGTAGCACCGGGATGAATACTCAATCCACTTCGATGTCCTTCCTCCAAGATGCTCTTCCTGATCTCAGCAACATCCGGAACACACACTCTATCACCAAATCTCATAACACCATTCTCATCGATTCGGAACTCACCTCCTTGACCTTGGTTAATCAATGTCAGCTTATCCACCAACCCAACATCAGACTTCTGCCCATTTCGAATCTCCTCCAAAATACCACTAGTCAGCTTCAACATGCCCAACTTCACACTGTTCGGAGTAGTCTCACAAACCAAACTTGAGTCTCTGAATTGTTCCACCAAATCCAATTCCCGAACCATCAACATCGACATGTGCAAGGATTTCCTACTCAACGCATCTGCTACGACGTTTGCCTTACCAGGATGGTAGTTCAAACCAAAATCGTAATCCTTGAGAAATTCCAACCATCTCCTCTGTCTCATATTCAACTCCTTCCGATCAAAGAGATACTCGTGCTCTTATGATCGCCGAAAACTTCAAACCGTGAACCATACAGATAATGCTCCATAGTTTCAACACAAACACAACACCGCCAACTCTAAATCATGAGTCGTAATTCCTTTCATGAGTCTTTAACTGCCTCAAGCATAAGCCACAACCCGCTTATCTTGCATCAAAACACCTCCTAAACCCATCAAAGACGCATCACAATACACCACAAAAGATTCTTCCGGATTTGGCAAAATCAAAATCGAGCACTAGTCAACCTCCCTTCAATTCTTGGAATCCTTTCTCACAATCTGCATCCCAAATAAATGCTTGACCTTTTCTCAATTTAGTCAACTAACGCTAACTTAGAAAACCCTCAATGAACTTCCCGTAGTAACCGCTGCATCAAGAAAACTACGAATCTCAAGCATTCTTCGCTTCCCACCGAGATACGCGCTCTACTTTTGTAGGATCAACAATACCATTCTTAGATATCACATGACCAGAAACTCACTCGCTTAACCAAAACTCACACTTCGACAATTTCGCATAAAGTTTCTTTTCCTTCAACAATTCCAATACAACTCGAGATGCTTTGCATGCTCCTCATCATCCTTCGAGTAGATCGAATGTCGCCAATAAACACCACCACAAACTTGTCAAGGTACGGATGAAATATCCTGCTCATATACTCCATAAACACACCAGTGCATTAGTAACTCCAAATGGCATAAATGTATATTCATAATGCCCATACCTCGCTCTAAAAGCGCTCAATATCTTCCGCCTTAACACGAACTGATACCGCACCTCGCATCAATCTTGCTAAACACACAAGCTCCAACCAAATGATCCATCAAGTCATCAACCTCGGTAGTGGATACCGATTTTGATCGTCACTTTATTCAACCGCTGTAGTCAACACACGCCTCATCGCATCTTCCTTCTTTTTAACCAACAACATGGCACACCCACGGCGAAACACTAGGCCGAATAAATTTCTTTCCAATAACTCTTCCAACTGCTTCTTCAGCTCGACAACCCAGATGCCGACATACGATAAGGCGCCATCGACACCCTGACTAGTTCCGTGAATCAAATCTATAGTAAACTCCACTTCTCGGTGGTAACTCATTAACATCCTCTGAAACACCTCCGAAATTCATTCACAACAGCAACTCACCACTCTTAGCCTTCCTTTCACTTCCGTTGAAGAATATAACATGAACACTACAAAGACCATCTCGACAAATGAGTTCATCCGCTTAACCGACATGATCGCATCTTCAACTTTGGCTACTTCAGAAATATAACCATCTTCTCAAATAATTGATATGAACTCGTGAAGACCAACCAGCTCATTCCAAGGATAATATCAAGTTGTTCTAACGGTAGGCACACTAAATCCATACCGAACCCCATCGAAAATAACGATAGGACAATTTTACACACATACTAAGTAGTCACCGAACCCGACATGAGTGTCAATAACCATACTTCCATCCAAATTAGAAATTTCTAGATTCAATCTCTTAGCACAATTCAAAGAAATAAAAGAGTGTGTCGCCCAAGGTCAATAATTGCAATTAAAGGTATGCCATTAATAAAACATGTACCTTTAATCAACCGTCATCGCTTAACATCCGATCCCGATAAAGCGAACACCTTCCACCACCTGTTTTTCTTTGGCTTAGTACATCATGGACGAGTGTGTCCTTCTTCACCACAGCTTGTAACAAGTTATCCTTCGGGATCTACACTCAGCCTAAATGTCCAACTCTCCCACAATTGTTGCACTTTCTCATCGCCTTGCATTCAAGAGCTCTTGACCCAATTCACCACATCTCTAGCACTTTACTAAGAACCAAGAACCGTAGTCTCCCCACTAGGCTTCTTCCAACCTCCGATCTATGATTATTCCTATCATAAGGCTTACCGCGATCCATCCTCTTCACCCTTACGGTCAAGATAATTCGAGCATTCGCTTTAGTATCGATAAGGTCTTCTTCCGTAATCCTACTACAATCAACCAAATCGTGGAACCTTCTAATACCGACACCGAGCACCGCTTGATCTCATCACGTAGTCCATTCTCAAACTTGATACATTTGGAAAATTCTCCATCTGCATCGTTAGGATAATTAGCATAATACTTTGCTAACTCGTAAAACTTGGTCACAGATTACCACGCACTTGTTGCCTTGCTTGAGCTCCGTAAATTCTATCTCTTTCTTACCCCGAATGTCTTCGTGAAAATACCTTCGTGAAAGCTCTCGAACACAGCCCAAGTCAATGCAACTCCGCCTTCTTCCAATTCGCCCGTAGCAACCCACCGCCGCCTTCCTCTCGCCATGTGAGTACCATACCTCACCTTCACCAAGACAATCAATAACTCAAGATCCTCTCGATCTCCTTCACCACTTCGAGCACCCTGGATCATGTGCACCTTTGAACAATGGAGGATTATTCCTCCGAAAATTCCCAATTGTCTGTCAACACCAATCGCAGCCCCTCACCGATTCCCTCTCGAGCACTCCAAATTAACATTCTAAAGCCTCAAAGAATAGCATCATCATTCCTTCCGTTACCTCTTCCACCATTGTTCAGAACATTACAAAACAATCTACATCAAGACACCAAGATCGATAGTGTTACTTACACTAGTCGATACTAAAGGGATAACGACACTAAGACAAGACCGACTATGCTCGATACCACTATTGTAACACCCCTTCTATTTACCCGCTTTATAAATAATAATCGTAGTATTTAATCATAATCAAGAAGGCCACAATTTAAATCATACAAATTTGACCCAACAAAGATCATGCTTTCATCAAGAATATTCATTAAATAAATCATACTCAAAATTATGTTTAACAAAGGAAATGAAACATAATTTAATCCCGAATACATTAATCAATAGTCATTCCGTGATATTTAATCAAAACACAATTCAAAACTATCCAACTATCCGTTAAAGGATTCAAGCAATCGCTTTCCCCAAAGGTTACATCTACCGAGCACGACACCGACACGCGGACTAGATTAACTAAACTCGACATCTAGAGCTATCCTCACCAACCCAAGCGCCTAATCACGGATCCGAAATTGTTAAAGTAAGGTGAGATTTCAATTCAATATAATATGTATTATAATGCTCTTAGATCCAACAGATTAATTGAATATATTAGTTCATCAACCAACACCAGATCACAAACAATACAGAAACAATTCACACAATGATCATGTATAAATATCAAACAATGGCAATTGCAACACTGGAAACCATCCTAACATGTTACAATTCCATATGCAATGCGCACTCTATGCATGTGGTACCAATCGTGAACCTGCTCACCCACCGCTCCGCTTACTCGTGGAAAGACAAAGGTAATCCATGATTCGCCCACCCATTGGGTCAAGAATCTAGCCTCACTACCTCTAACTGTGTCGCCTATTGGCTCGCAAGCTCACTTCCGCACAATGGGAATGAACCAATTAACAAATGTTCATGCATGCAATCATATAAGCATGCAACATTATTCCACTGATCATAATAAATCAACATAATCACACGATGTCATTTCACCAATACATCCCATTCAAATCACAATGGACATCAAAATATAACATGGTATGCATTAGTTCTCATCCGGTACTTAGACCATTCGCATTAATTACCATCTTCCGTATTTAAATCCACATTTTCAAAATCGGGACTCGGATCTTTTTAAAATAATTTTCAATAAAATAATATTTTTCTTTTCCAGGAGGTAGAACTTTAAATTTAAGAAATAATGCCGAAAACGACACTCGAATCGGAGTTACGGTTTAGAAAATATGCATTTTTGAAAATTTAGAAGTTTTGAATATAGTGGTAACTTGCCTCACCGGGAGAACCCGTTCCCACAATTTGAAATTTAACGCTCCTGAAAATGTATGGGAACCCGGTCCCCACAGGAACCGTCTCGTGTTTTCAAAATAGAGTCCCCCTGGAATTTTGTATGGGGAACCCGGTTCCTCCCCACAGGGAACCGGTTCCTGTACAAAATTCTTTAATTTGAATTTACTGAACCCGGTTCCTCATTGTGGAACCGGTTTCACGACTGTAACAGAAAATTTATCATTTTTGATGTTTTATGCATCCATAAACATTTCCAACCTTTCAAACACGAATTATAATATCATGAACACCATTCTAACACCATTTCACACCATTTTGACATCAACTAACATAATTTACCCGTTCCTAATTATTATCTGACACACTAGTGATCAATTTTCCATCCACTGACACAAATAGGGTTTCATACTATAATCTACCATTCCAATTCCTAACATACCCAATCATCCCATTGGTTCCCAAAACCCATAAGACATATTAACCAAATAAAATCACCCCTTACCTCGCGATGATTCTCCGGCTTTCTCTCAAGGCCGGCTTTTCCTCTCTTCTCTTCTTCCTCCAACTCTACGTGAAATGATTTCCAAAACCTTCTCTTTTTCCTTTCTTTTCCTTTTATATTTCCTTTTTAATTATTCCAATAAACAAAATAATAATAATTAGTAAAGTAGAGTAATTTACTCCTCATACTCACTAATTATTCCTACACCTCCAATCCTTTCATTAATAAATAACCCAATTAATCCAGATGAATTAAATATTTAAGACTTTAATCAATTAAATAATTAATTCTCACTTATTTAATATTTGAATTAAATCGGGGTGTCACATACACAAGAGAGAAGGGGGTTGCCCCTGATGTTCGTGTCAGAAAAGCGGTAACCATGAAGAGCAATGGTAACATCTCATGCCAATCCTGTAAGTTACCGCATCTTCAGATAATCTTCTTAATGTTCTTGTTAGCGCTTCCACAACGCCATTCATCTTGGCCGATAAGGAGAAGAGTTGTGATGCTTGATCTTGAATCATGTGCAGTAGCTGATCATCTTATTGTAGGATTAAGCTCAACAGATTTCTTCAATCTATCAAACAGCTCGCAAATGATCAAGATGTTCTTCTTAAGTCCGGATTGAGCTATCATGTCGCCGACGTAGACCTCTATCTCGTGATGAATCATGTCATGAAATAATGTCACCATAGCACTGATAAGTGGCACCTGCGTTTCATCCGAACGGCATAACCTTGTAGCGTAGCACCCATCAGGTAACGAAAGTAGTCTTCCATGTCTTCGTGAGCCATTTTGATCCGATTGTAACCGAGAAACCATCCATGAAGGAGAAAACCGTATGCTGAGTGGTGTTGTCAACCGTAACATCAATATGAGGAAGGAAAATTGTCTTCTGACGCTTTGTTCGATCTCTCTAATCCACACACATTCGCATTTTGTCATCCTTCTTAGGTACGGTACCACATTTGCAACCCATCAGGATAGGAAGTAACAGCCTAGAAACCGTTGAACTGTTTATAACTTCACTTTGATTTTCTCTCGGCATCTCGTGACGATGCGACTAACCTTCTGTTTCATCCGAGAAAACCTTCTTTTGTCAAGAATCGGTGTACCACAATATCAATGTCTAAACCAGCATGTCTTCGTATGACCAAGCAAAACCTCAATATAGTCTCGTAGCATCCGACCAACCTTTCTTTAACACTGCTCTCAAGACCCCTCCTATCTTGATCTCTTTTCTCGTCTTCGTTAGTACCCAAATTCACAACCTCAACTCGCTTCTTCGTGGTCAGATAACTCGCCTTCTTGTCAGTAGCCCGCAAGTTCTCTCCGGCATCACAATCTTCCTCACCTTCGCCTTCGCTTGGTAGATCGGATTATCAAGTCATATTTAGCAATAGCATAGCCGTTATTAATGAGATCGTGAGTGATTCTCAGTTGTATCACGTGGGTGTGTAAGAAACACATAGCTTTTTGAAGGGGTGATAAAGTAAAAGAAAGAAAACACAATTGAATGCAAAAGCCCAACGAATTTATTAAATGAAAACACGCAAACGACAGATAATAACCCTCGCAAACGAGCCATGATTCCCTGGGTAAGGCACTAGGCTTTCAAAGTTTATTGTTCAAACATAAAGAAATACGAAAAGCAAAACAAAAACAAGAGCAATTACTCCTGACTAAAGGAGATTGGTATGACGTCTTCAGTCTTCCAATTGCTGAGTCCGTTGTCCGGAGTTGGGAAGATCCACTTCTCGATGTCAAGTCGCGTCGCCTCTATAGCATGGATTCCACCGGCGATGGGAAAGGAAGTTGGCCGCAGGTCATGGCGTATCATCTTCGACCCTTGATGGTGAAGCCTAAACCAGCCTTGTCGGATTTGAAAGGGAGATCGTGAGTCGGCCCCAAATAGTACTACCTTCTTCAACAAAGCTTGAGCATCCTTCAATGAGGCCATCCTAGGCGGAGTCTTAACAATCTCGGGAGCGACGGAGAGTCAACAGCGTGACTGGGCATTGTTTCAAAAGCTCGACAGGAGTCTCAAGAATTCACCTCCACCTCGAGGTATTGGAATGATCGAGATGATCGACCATATACTCCTCTTCACCACATACCGTGACAACCTTCCCTTCACCGGTATTTCAACTCGATGCAGGTGAGGTAATAGCCGCCCCATGTATCCAAGGGGCCCAAGTAGGCAAGAGTGTTTGACGAATGTCCATAACAAAGAATGTGGAGTCAAAAGTCCGGGAACCGACTTTGACAGTGAGAGTGAGCTCTCCAAGCACTGCTCGACAGAACCATCAAAAGCTCTCAATAATGTCACCGGGTCTCGTAACCAACCCTTCGACATCAAGTCGATCAAAAGCCTTCGGTAAGATATTCGTAGCGTAACCGTGTCAACCAAAACATGAGATAATGTAACGCCTTGCATTCCACAGAGATGTAAGGCCTTATTGTGTTTCTTTCCTAAGGAGTCAAATCAACATCGAGAAGCCTAGCCGCTGTTGCGCAAGCTAGCAATACAAACTTCAAACCGCTGGTAGTTCTGAGGTACGCGAAATTCTTCGTAAACTTCACCAAGGCATTAGCATGAGCCTGAGCACAAGAGCAGAAAGCAAGGAAATTTTGGACTGAGTTTGTCCCAACTGCTCCACAACATTGTAGTCACTTCTTGATAATCTTAGAATTTCCTCCATTTCTTGTTCGAGGTGTCTTCAAGAACTTCCTTGGTACTTCGGCCGAAAGGTGACGAGTCACCGTGCTTTCCTCTAGCTTGGGAACTGGGAATAGCCGGAATGCGAGCCGGAGTCGCAGCTGTTTTTGGAGGAGAGATTGGAGAGAAACCCTTCCGCTCCGTCACCTTACTAGATCCGTGATGTTGTCAATGTCGTGAATGGTAGCTTCAACTGTAAGATCTTCAATGGTCGTAGGTCTTGCACGACGCCATGATAGTAAACATCGCCCATAATTCCAAGGGATAGCCTGTCGAGGAATATGGAACCGGCCTCGAGAAGTGATAATGAGAGGTGCCACCTAGGCACAGGATGACAGAGGAAATCCTTATTGTGTTAACATCAAGATAATCTTCTGGGACATCGTCACCCCATCCGCCTTAACATCTTCAATAGGAATCTTGTAACTCGTGAAAGTGTACTTCACCATGTAATCATACTTTCCACTTTTCGCCCCAAGGTATCCCACATGTATGGTATAGTTTCGCTTGCATTGTCGATCTTCAACTTAGACATTTCATCTACCGCACGTGTGGTTTCGTAAATAGTATCTCACGGTTATCCATCATGCATCGACACGCCTTCTCAACCAAGCACAACCATCGTGCGCGATGGGCACCAACGACGCCTCCGGGCATCCCCGGTCGACACCGCTTGCAACAAATTCTTCTTAATACCATCGAGGAATGGTCAAGTCATCTATGTTGAAAACATAAGTATCATCACCAACAAGATTGAACTCTTGTCACGATAGCATAGGCGCTGATCACATCTCGAGTCTCAACAGAGGATCAAACTCAACTGCTTAGCTTCAATCATATCTTGAATCTTGTTCTTCGTGAGCCCAACAATTGTCGCGCCTCGGCTATTGGAATGGTAAGCACACTTAGCATTAGGATTGTATTTCTGAGAGGAGTGTCGACATTCGAGGAGGATCCCTCGAGCAATCACCGCTTTCAACATGTGTTGCCATGGCAATGGCATGTTGATCTTGTAAACCGCCTTCATGGCGTTCTGCCACGCGCTGTCTCACCGAGGTTGGCCGATGTAGGATTGAGATCACAACCGCCCTACGATCGAGCACCCACGGTCTGCCCTGCTTTTCCGACCATACACAAGATTGGTTTCTTTCACCACCAAAAGATCTCTTCGCAGATTTGAAGATTTCTATCTGAATCTTCCCACTCTTGATACCAAACAATATCACAAGATCAACCTTGAATCCCATCAAGAGTTTCCAATCGATGATCAAGAATGGCCTCGTTAGTGTTCCCATGAACATGTCAACCAACTCCCTATCGACAAGGGTGGCTGAACTCACCGCTAGGTCTCCACTTCGAGCATACCCTGAACTCTCGTCACGACCCATAGACATGCTTTGTAATTGCATGAGGGTGTCAATTCAAGATTGTACCATATCGTCAGAGAAAGCATCACCAAGTCACCCAAGTAACGGATACTGGCCATTCTCTATCGATAGTACCATTCCAACTGGTTCCTGACAAACTCTCTTGAAAATAATGCATCCACAACTTTCTCATCAGCAAGGGATTGATCTTCTCAACATAAGACTTCAAATGCGCTTTAGGGCAAGACATGCCATCATATTTAGCAAAAGTTGGAACTTTGAACTGGGAGGAATCACAACACCGTGGACAAGACTCAAATCATCAAATTCAGCCCGGATATTCGTGTTTTCCACAAAGATTCAGACGGTCTTCAAGTTGCTTGTACTTGTCATCTTCATCGAGTATTGGCCATCATCATAGTTCTTCCTCGTGCTCATGCCGACTACCTTCACCACCATCATTTGTTACTTTGTCACTGACACTTTCCGAGAGCTCTATCCGATCAATCTTAGGACCACCTTTGTAGCGCCTACCCATGTTGAGGAGACCAACAACCTTCTTCTTTTCTGTTGATGAGCTTCTTCGCATCTTCTTGGCCTTGGACCAAGCTAGTAAACATCTCACGAATCGAGCATCTTGAGTCAAGATCTTTGACATCTGCTCAAGAGCCATTTCGCTAAAATAAATAGCGAGCAAATGAGAAAACCAATCTTCAATGTACCGTGATGCAATGTTATGCTATGATATGCAATGTTTATGAATGCAATGCAATGTTTTCAAGGACCTTAGAGATTTAAATTTGTTAAACAAGCAATGAACAAACATTTATTAGTACTTTTCATTATTCTTTTTAAGTACAAGAGATAGTTCAAAACAATAAAAGAAAACAAATAAATCCTAAATCTCTAAGTCTCCCATGGCGCTTCCTCTTGGTGCCGATGTAGGCTGATGTTTCGCCTCGTGAAGTAGCTTTGTCAACTCTAGTACCTTCTTCTCACTTGCATAGCACTGAGCTTCAAAGGTATCCTCTCTTCTTCGAGTCAATCCGGATCTCTTCAAGTCTTCAAAATCAGTAGGCATGTCGGATGAGAACGGTATAGGTACGCCACCCATAGCAAAAGTTCCATAATTACCGTAAAACAGCGTGAATGGCATCATGAGGTTTTGAGCTCGAGCTCGCACCCATTCGAGGTAAGGTTCCTGTGGAATGGAGTTCTCGTGCCCCAAAGTCTTGGAATCGCCTTCTTTACCATGCCCCAAGCGTATGAACCTTCGTGAATTGAGATCGTGGTTGTAGTCGAACACAATGTCTTGGAGAAGCATATCATGGACCATCTCTTCGAGCAAAACCAAACCGACGAGAGCTAAAGAAGGGTTATAAGTAATACCTCCCTTATACCAAGTAGCGGTACATTTGGGAATTCTCCACAACGCCAATGAAGGTGAAGTCCTTTGAGAGAAAAGACTCCAACGGATATCGGAATGAGAGAGTGACATTAATCTTTGAGACCACTTCAACCTTTGTTCGTTCTTCAAAACTCGATGGAGGAAGGTGCTAAATAAACCACCTAGAAAGTAACGGTATACAACACATGAGAGTTCCTTGTCTTTTAGTAGTAATGAGTGAGAGAATGTAGGATGTCTCCAAGTAAAGTAGGCAATCGGATTACGGGTAAGAAACAACTTAATGGCATTGACATCTATGAATTGATCCGAGTTAGGAATAGAACCAAACCATAGATTAGCAAGGCCACAATGTCTTCAAATGCATGGAAACTCATAACTTTGAGGAATTCTCGGCTTTCTTAATCGTAGAACTTGGAAAGTAAACCCTTAACTCCACTTCTAGTTTCCCAATTGGCTTCAATGTCCGAGAGCTTAAGATGTAAGGTCGATGCGATGTCTTCGCATTTTAGGAACCTTTTCTAAACCGTGAATGGCATTTGGTCAAGAATAGGTATCCCAAGTAGCTTGAGAACTCTTCCAAAGTAGGAACTAACCGATAACTGGAATGTAAAGCAATGGTGTTTCGGATCAAAGAACCTAAATAGGACATGCATCATATCTTCTTCAAAACTAGAGATAACCAAATCAAGTAGATAACCATGTCTTTGATGAATCGAGCATGGTCGGAATTTCTCAAACCAATTTTTTTCGAGAAGGTATACCCATAAAGTTGATTCGATAGTCTTTCTAGAAGCCATAATTCCCACAAAATAGAGCAAAGATAAATCACTAGGTCCTTGAAATAGTTAGAAATGATATGCAATGCAAATGATGTCATGATGTCATGTTTGGCACACACAAACAATTCACACAATGAGCCTAGGTTTAAGGCTTGCAAGAGGTATAGGTGATTACCCTACCAAAAGTTTGAGTTGGTTCATCCCTGCCCTATAATAGTAACTGTGTTCTAGGAATCTCACATCATTGATCTTTCTCAGAGGCGCTTATTTCAATACGACTACCAAGTGGTCGACCAAATGTCCCAAAAGTCCGATCTCAATGAGCGTAGCATCGAGTATCAACCAACCTTAGTCTCGACCAAAGTCCGCCATCTCACTACCTTCTAATGGCTAAGATGGGTCAATTAAGGTTCTAAAAGTTTAGTTAGCGCTGATGACACCACGCAGAAGCCAAATACTATCCTCAACTTGGGAATGAAGAGTATCGGACAACCAAAGTGTCACGCTAACGTAGCCATCATGTTGACCGCTTTGATATACGCCTAACGGTCGCGACGATTTATTGCTACTTACCTAAAAGGAAACTCCGGATCCGTGTAGGATCTCCCAACAATATAATACCCAAGCAACCCTTAAAGATAAAGCAAGCAAGTCAAACAAAGCAATAAAGTTATCTAGAAATCCTTAAGGCATTCTCTCTTTGTGGTGTCTCCTCAGAGTCGCCATTCGTGATACTGTGAACTGACTTTTTAGTTTTGTATCCCAAATGTGCGGATAGCAAGAGTCGCCACCGACTTTTATTTTTATCCAATTAAGGGAAGGTAAAAGTACGAAAAGACCTTCGTTAGATTCTCGAAAGGGAGAAGGTTATGAAAAGGAAGGTATTAGCACCCCTTTCCATCCGTAGTTATCTACGGGCTCTTAGTTGCTCTTAGATCACTTTAAAATGTGCTTTCGTGTGTTTGACAAAATGTTTTGAAAAGGATTTCGCTGACTTTGTAATGATTCATGTAGGAATGTATACAAAGTGTTTGAAATGTTTTGTTTTGAAAAGAGTTTGAAATTTGACAAAAGTGTGAGGTGTGGAGCATTTGATTTGCAAGCAACTAAAAGTCTTATTACCTACTCGTAATTGGTCGTTGTATTGTTTTACGCTCCTTTAGAATAGCGCTATCCATACCATTAGTTGGTAGGTAACTCCATTCGTTGGATGTAGCGGGACATTCGGGACGCCGGATGGTCATGAAAGCAACTCAGGAAGTATCCTAGCACATTCAAGGGACTATCATCATTTTCAGAGGCGACAATCGAGGGTCAAGATCATGTATTCGTAGGCTACATCGTGGGTCTTATGATCTTTGTATCAAGGGACTATGATGATTTGTTTGGAAGGCACCTGCTAGAATACCCTACGCTCGAGATACATGACCATTTTGAATTGTAGGCAACGAGAGAATTACCCTAAGGGGCATATGTGAAGAAGTGTGTTGATTTCAGATATTTTATCTTTGAAATTATGAGTGAGCTATGTTGATTTTAGTCTTGCCATACACCTAATTACTAGCAATATAGGGTGCGGAAATTAAAATGCGGAATGTAAAGCGGAAAGGTAAATGTCCCACGCTATTACATGGCTTTGGGGCGTATACATAATTTAAACTTCATGGAAAATAAAACCTAATTTAAACTATTACATCCCATAAACAGCTACATTATTGGAAAAGAATGAAACGGTAAAGAAACGTCTGGGAATAACTCGTGAAACGATAAGAGAAATCTAAAATATGATGAAATCGAAATAAGAGAAAATGTTAGAAAAATGCAAAATTTTAATTGAAAAAAATATGACATGCTGGAAATAACATAAATATGTTAAAATAATTTTTTGGGATTTTTTGGATGCATTTTAATAATTAAAAATGAATTAAAAGTGATTTAAATGCAAAATTATGAATAAAATAAGTATGCATGCAAAATTGTATTTTTTAATTTATTAAATTAAATAAACATTTTCTGAAAATAATGTAAAGGAAAAATAATTTTTGATGATTTTTAATGCGAAATAAAATTATGAAAAGAAATTAAATTATATGCAAATATTAAATAATAAGAAAATATGAAAATATGAAGAAAATTGAGTTTGTAAAAAAAAGGAATGGAACCGGTCCCGTGTGGTTCGAACCCACAACCTTTGAGAGCATCTTTGCACATGCCAAGCCTTAACCATCGCGCCATCCGTCATTGGTGTTCTAAAAGTCGAAACAATGGTTTATGAACAATGTTGCCATGGATTAGTTCGAGAAACAAGTCAGACGCTGGGGTCCATTGACTTATAACGAACGAATCAGAACGCGTTATCACGCCACGCCAGCCTCCTCGCCGGTCAACTGTCACGACGCTGAGTCTCTACTCCCGGCCGCCTTCCTACGATCTCAAATCTCAACCCGCAAAACACGAGCAATAAACAAGAAAGAAAGACCCCGTCTCTAAATCGGACCCTCCGAGTCCAATGGCGGTCTCGTTCGATTGAAAACACCTGTAGCTATTTATTCGAAGCTCAACAGTTCGAAAAGCCCTAGACATGGCATCTCACAGTTCTGACGTTCAAACTCAGCAGCGATTGCCCAGATCGAACCCTTGACATCTCATGATCATGATAAAAGCATTAGAATCCATGGAAACGAGCAGATAATAAAAGTGCAAAATCAAGAAAATATTGAATATGTATGTATGTATATGGCACTTATCAAAGTTGTTTTAACCATTGTTTTTGATGCAACCTTACTATACTTACCTCAGAGCACGATTGATGGTCGAGAGAGGTTAAAAGTAGCTGAAAACAAAACTCGAATTTTCAAGTTTTCTTGAAAATTTGGACAAAATAAGGGTTTGGCTTGAGCTAGGGTTTCTCTTTGTGGCTTGTGATCTCTTGAGTATTTATAGAGCATATTCGAGAGAAAAACAAGCAAAAAGATTGATCATTGATTGTGCAATATTTTCCATTTAAAACAAATCAAATCTTTGAAAAAATTGATTTTTCTTCCATGTAAGAGGCTAGCACGAATTTGGTAAGGATCATGGGCTTTCTTGGACTTCAAGATATAAATCCAACTCTTTGAAAAATAATTTATTTTCATATTTTATATGATTTAATTTTGAATTAAATGTTTTAAAATTCAAAGATAAATCATAAAAATAGAAAATTATCATGGCCAAGCATTTATGTCAAAAATCATGTCATGAACAAGTTTGGATCAAAAGATTTTAGGCCCATTTGAAAATTTTGCATTTTGACCAAATGTCCTTTTGTGCAATCATCCAAAATCGCCTAACTTCTGAATAGTGTATCTTGCTCAATTTTCCACATTCTTTAGTGTTCTTGGACTTTTGAAAAGCTCTAAGAGTCGTCTAACCAACCTTTTGGTCTCATCTCAATTGGAGTTTCCATGCTCAATATATCTTCAAAACAAAAGTTGACTTTTGTTGACTTTGAAAATGACTCAGAATGTTTGAGCCATACCTCTCAAATGAAGCATTTTTGGACATTCTTGTGAGACATGAAGTTGGAGAGAAATGAATTTCTTCAAAACAAGAGGTGGTGGAAAATTTCGAGAAAGTATGAAAGTTATGATCACCAAAGTTCAGTTGACTTTTCATCTAGAAACCCTAATTTAGAAAGTTTGACTTTCGAGCAAATCTTGAGTTTTCTTGATGAATCATGATCAACCCTTGATCAAATGATGAATGTAACTTCAAAATGAGGATGTTGACCAAAATTATGAAGTTTAACCGTATGTTGACCACAGTTGACTTTTTGTCCAATACAACTGATTTTCAACCATCTGAGCAATTGTCTGAGCAATCTTGACTTGTAAGGCTTGAAACTTGACATGGAGAATCTTTGAAGCATATGAGGAGGCATGAAGACCATTGAGATGTCGGAGTCCATCTTGACTGAGAATTGCCAAACCCTAGTTTGGGTTGATTGTCTAGAGAGAGTTTGTCTGATCAACTCGAGGAACTTCGAGTATGGATGTATGAAATATCTTGAGAAGATGGAGGGCAAATTTTGGGGTATGACACATGCATGCCAATATTATGTAGATAATAAGTAGTCCCCCTTGTTCATACCCATAACTTAGGAACAACTTTGTATGATAATAATTAGGATTAGAAATAAGTTAGTTTCCTAGCTATTTTACCTTTATCCTTTTGCATCCTTAAAATTAAAACCTTGTTTTGTCAAGTGCATCAAAAGACTCTAATAATATGAAACTTTTTCCAAAAGTAAAAGATACAAACCAATTTTCTTTGTAATTGTCTCGTAATGTTTCATTATCTCAGATGTTGTCGATGTTTCATTATCCCGCCTATTGTTGATGTTTCTCCATCCCGTCATTGATGTTTCGCCATTCTATTTGTTAATGTTTCTTCATCCTGTCTCGCTGTTGTTTCATCATCTCGTCATTGATGTTTCATCATCTCGTCTGCGTTGATGTTTTGTCATCATGGAGGTGTTTCGTTATCGTTGTTTGTTGTATCGTTTTCTAAACTAAAAACACAAACCAACCAAAAATATGTAAGTCTAACTATGGCGCCTAACTTTCCCATTGCACAAGGGAATACGTAGGCATCCCTGTCAGTAGGCTTGATCGAGTAACATTTGTAAATTTTCTTCTTTTCCTTGTGTTTTCTTTCTTTATTCTTTCTTTATTTCTTTATTCTCCATTTATTCTTGCACGCATTATACCTCATATACATATAGTTAGAACTCTACACCCATTAGATAGAAAGTAAAAGCGTATACCGTAGTACTACAGCGTGTGGGTGTTAATACCTTCCTTCTGTAGATCCAATCTCGGTCGAAGACCGTGATTTCTCCCTCTCGTGTTTACTCGATGTTTACCTTTCCCTCTTGGCGGGATAAAAAATGTTTGATGGCGACTTCATGTATATATCCCATATATCGGATGATATTTTCGGTCTGTTATTTCAACTGGCAACTTCACTGGGGACAGTTGACCTATTGTTGGTCCGTTCAGAAGTCAATCCTAGCTTTTGTTTCCTTTTCTTTTGGGTTATTTATTTTTTTATTTATTGCTTTATAGCTTGTTATTGTTATTTGTATATATATACTTGTACATGTTTTCATGCATTTGCATCTGGATCTGACTATATTATTTTCTCTGCTGTTGTACTGTTGTTTTCTTGGTGGGTGGGAGTTACAAGAGGTAAAAGGCCCAATACCCTGGCCAGTGCACTATAGGTTGACATGACACTATGTCAAACCCGTGTCTCGTTGGACGCGTAGGAGGCATGAGATACCACACTTAGACAAGGTTCAATTGACGGTACTTTCGCCCTACATCCTTTGTGTAGATGGTGTAGTACTTGATAAAGAACTGTCGACTCTGTTTATCATTAGATACCCATTTGTGCCTAGATTAACCCGTGAGGTTGGGTTGGGACAGGTACAGATGCTGACTGTTGTTACTTGGTTCTCTGATGTTCTAAAGTATTCCGAGATTTTGGTATTGTTACATGTGGATGTTGGTTCTATTATCAGCAAAGCAGTGTTCCAAAATAGATCTTTGATCCTATTGCATTCAGGAAACATTTTAAAAACTACATTTTTTTAACATACATGTTTATCATTTCCAGGATTACTAGTCTCCGAGTCTGGTTGTTAGGCCACCTTTGAAGATGGATGTTGATGAAAGAGGTAACTGCAGATATCATGTTGTCTACAAGTTTCCTGAGCCGTCTCTCAATGGTCTTCTTCAGTTAGCCAAAAGGTCTTCCGTTGATAATGATGCAGTTTTCACCAAAGATTATGGAAGGATTTTGTCATGTTTGAAGTCACCTCTTAATGAGTATCAAAAGGATGCTCTCCAAGCTCTATTGCAGTTTTACGATCGAAGTTTGAGATGTTTAATGTTTCCTGACTATATATTGGCACCAACCTTGGAGGAGTTTTATACCATCTTGAATATTCCTATTTCACCTCGAGTTGCTTATCACACTTCTATGGAGAAGCCTAGTGTTGCTCTAACTACTGCTACCTTGTGTTTAGGAGAGTCCATCGTTGATGATAATCGCACGAGGAAAGGTCCAGCTTATGGTTATCACTTGAGTTTTCTATTGAAAGAGGCTAATTCTAAGGATGATAAGAAAGATTGTAAAGGTTTCAACGCTATTTTAGCATGCTTTATTTATGGGATGGTGTTGTTTCCAATGAGATTAAATTTGTTGATGAGAATGATGTTGCTTTGTTCATGTCAAGAATCCTCGTACAACTCTCTTGGGGATATTTATCATTCCCTACATGTCATACCCCAAAATTTTCCCTCCTACTTCTCAAGACATCTCATACATCCACACTCAAAGATTTCACAAGGGTCGACTCAGACAAACCTCTCCTAGGCAATCAACTAAAACTAGGGTTTGATATTCTCGATCAAAGTAGTTTCCAACATCTCCAATGGTCATCATGCCTCATCATATGCTTCAAAGAATCTCCATGTCAAGTTTCAAGCCTTACAAGTCAAGTTTCCACATAACCGTCAGATGGTCAATAAAATCATTGTATTGACAAAGTCAACTTTTGTCAACATACAAACAACCTTCATGATTTTTGGTCAACATCAATATTTTGAAGTGATATTCATCGCTTGATCAAG